>VDFB02000015.1:69530316-69570946 GCA_007258455.2 Sequoia sempervirens
TTTTGGGTTTAGGGTATATAAGGGTGAGGGTATAGGTTATAAGGATGAGGGTTGAGGTTTCTAGTTTTAGGGTTTAAGGTATAGGGTTGAGGGTTGAGGGTTGAGGGATTAGGGCTTAAGTAATAGGTTGTGCGTACAGGGTAGAGGGTTGAGGGTTACAGTTGAGGGATAATATTCAGCTTGTTGAGTGTCTAAGATTAAGTGCATAAGGCATACAAGTTAGATTTTAGGATATTGGGTTTAGGGTTTTTGATATGGATTGAGGGTATAAGGTATAAGGTGACTTGGGTTGAAAGTACATATGGTTTAGGTTTTAAGTATAGGGTTGAGGGACAATATTAAGGGTTTAGGATGGGTTTAGGATGTATAAGGATGAGGTTATAGGGTATAGGGATGTGGGTTTGTGGGTGTAGGGTTTAGGGTTTAAGGTATAGGGTTGAGGATTTAAGGATTAGGGCTTAAGTATATGGCTGAGGGTATAGGGATGAGGGTTGAGAGTTTATAGTTGAGGGATGATGTTCAAGGTTGAGTGTCTAAGATATAGGGTTTATGGTTTAAGGTTGAGGGTATAAGGCATATGGATGAGGGTTGAGGGTTTAGAGAATAATTCTAGGGTTGAGGGTATAAGGTATAGGGTAGAGGTTTAAGGGTTGAGGGATAATGTTTAGGGTTTAGTGTCCAAGGTTAGTATAGGTCCATTAGGTTTTAAGATATTGGGTTGATGGATTAGGGTTTAAGATATTGGGTTGATGGATTAGGGCTTAACTATAGGGTTGAGGGTTGTGGTAGTAGGTTGTAGGGTTTAGGGTATAACAGTTGAGGGTTTAAGGGTTGATGGTTTAGGCATTATGGTTGAGGGTTTAGGGGTTAAGGGTTGAGGGTTTAGGGTTGATGGTTTAAGGGATAAGTATTTAAGGGTTGAGGGTTTAAGGGTTGAGGGTTGAGGGTTGAGGGATGAGGGTTGAGGATTGAGGGTTTAAGGATTGAGGGATTAGGTGTTGAGGGTTTAGGGTTTAAGGGTTGAGGGATTAGGGTTTAGAGTTCAAAGGATTAGGGTTTAAGGGTTGAGGTTTGAGGGATTATGGTTTAAGGTATAGTGTCAAGGGTTGAGGGTTTATGGTTTAAGGGTTGAGGGTTGAGGATTTAGGGATAGGTTTTAGGGTTGAGGGTTAAGGGATTAGGGTTTAAGGGTTGAGGGTTAAGAGATTAGGGTTTAAGGTATAGGGTTTGATGTATAGAGTAGAGGGGTGAGGGTTGAGGGTTTAATGTATAGGGTTGAGAGATTAGGGTTGTGTGTCTAATGTATAGGGTAGAT
Source organism: Sequoia sempervirens (assembly GCA_007258455.2). Taxonomy (NCBI): domain Eukaryota; kingdom Viridiplantae; phylum Streptophyta; class Pinopsida; order Cupressales; family Cupressaceae; genus Sequoia; species Sequoia sempervirens. Next base: position 69,531,632 of record VDFB02000015.1, read on the forward strand.
GGTTTAAGGGTTTAGGGTTTTAGGGTTGAGGGTCCAATTTATAGGGTAGAGGTTTGAGGGATTAAGGGTTTAAGGGTTGAGGGATTAATGTTTTAAGGTTTTAAGGTATAGGGATGCAGGATTAGGGTTGAGGGTTTAATGTAGAGGGTAGAGGGTTGAGAGTTTAAGGGATTAATGGTTTAAGGGTTGAGGGTATAGGGTTGAGGGATTGGGGTTGAAGGTATATGGTTGAGGGATTAGGGTTGAAGGTCAAATATATAAGGTAGAGGGTTGAGAATTGAAGGTTGAGGGTTTAAGGGTTTAAGAGTTGAGGGGTTAAGGGTTGAGGGTTTAAGGGTTGAGGTTTGAGGGGTTAGGGTTGAGGGTTGAGGGTATAGGGTTGAGTGTATAGGTTTTAGGGTATAGGGTCAAGGGATTAGGGTTGAGAATTGATGGTTTAAGGTTTAAGGGTTGAGGGATTAGGGTTTAATGGTTGAGGGTTGAGGGATTAGGGTTTAAGGGTTGAGGGTTGAGGGATTAAGGTTTGAAGGTTTAGGGTTTAATGGTAGAGGGTAAAGGGTAGAGGGTTGAAGGTAGAGGTAGAGGGTTTAAGGGTTGAGGGTTTAGGGTTTAGGGTTGAGGGTTTAAGGGTTTAAGGGTTGAGGGTATAGGGTTTAGGCATTAGGGTTGAGGGTATAGGGTTGATGGTTTAGGGTTTGAGGGATTAGGGTTTAAAGGTTGAGGGTTTAAGGGTTGAGGGTTAAGGGTTTAGGGTTGAGGTTTTAAGGGTTTAAGGAGAGATGGAGAGAGAGAGATATTTGGGTTGGGTTTGAGGGTATAGGTTTAAGGGATTAGTGTTGAGGGTCCAATGTATAGGGTAGGGTAGAGGGTTGAGAATTGAGGGTTGGCGGTTTAATGTATAGGGTAGAGGGTTGAGGGATTAATAATTTAAGGATTGAGGTGTTAAGGGTTGAGAGTTTAAGGGTTTAAGGATTGAGGGATGAGGTTGAGGGTTTAAGGGTATAGGGTTGAGGGATTAGGGTTGAGGGTTGAGGGTATAGGGTTGAGTGTATAGGTTTTAGGGTATAGGTTTGAGGGATTAGGGTTGAAGATCCAATGTATAGGGTAGAGGGTTGAGGGTTTAATGTATAGGGTAGAGGGTTTAAGGGTTTTGGGATTAGTGTTTAAGGGTTGAGGGTTGAGGGATTAGGGTTGAGGTATTGAGGGTTGAGGTTTGAGGGTTTAGGATTGAGGGTTGATGGATTAAGGGTTGAGGGTTTAGGTTTAAGGGTTGAGGGTTGAGGATTAGGGAGGGATTAAGGGTTGAGGGTTTAGGTTTAGGGTAGAGGGTTTAAGGGTTTAAGGTTAGAGGGTATATGATTAAGGGATTAGGGTTGAGGGTTTAGGGTATTGGGTTGAGGTAGAGGGTTGAGGGTTTAGGGAGGTTATTGGGTTGAGGGACTAAGGCAGAGGGAGGGAGGAGGGAGGAGGGAGAGATGGAGGGATAAGTGAGATAGAGAGAAGGGAGAGAAAAGTAGGGAAGGATAGATATATGAGGGTTGAGGGTATAGTGTTGAAAGATTAGGGTTGAGGGTCCAATGTACATGGTAGAGGGTTGAGGGTTTAATGCATAGGGTAGAGGGTTGAGGGATTAAGGGTTTAAGGGTTGAGGGTTTAAGGGTTGAGGGTTTAATGGTTGGAGGGTTGAGGGTTTAGGGTTGAGGGTTTAAGGGTTGAGGGATTAAGGTAGAGAGGAGGGATGGAGGGAGGGAGAGATGGGAGGGAGAAGTGAGATAGAGAGGAGAGAAGAGGAGGGAAGGAGAGAGATGAGGGTATAGAGTTGAGGGTTTAGGGTATTGGGTTGAGGGTATAGGGTTGAGGGATTAGGGATGAGGTTCCAATGTATAGGGTAAAGGGTTCAAGGATTAAGGGTTTCAGGGTTGAGGGTTTAAGGTTTTAAGGGTTCAGTGATGAGGGTTGAGGGTTGAGGGTATAGGGGTTGAGGGTTTAGGGTTTAAGGGTTGAGGGTTGAGGGATTAAGGTTGAGCATTGAGGGATTAAGGGTTGAGGGTTTAGAGTTTAAGGGTTGAGGGTTGAGGGATTTTTTGTGTGGTATCACAACATGCCCCAAGAATGCAAAGGCTTGGGGACCCAAGTTAAAAATTAATGCTTAAGGTAGGAACTGGTTGACTGATGATCACCAAGAAATATGTGAAAAGTAAAAAATATTGCAAATGATTCATGGTTTAAATATACTGGGTGTTAAATATATTGGGTGTTAGGAATCTAGGTATTTTGAGTTAGAAAAGTAGAGTGTAACAAGTTGCTGCGGAAGGGAGTTAAAAGCCTAGTGAGGTGAAAATACTGGTAAAAGTCAGAAGCCGGGTCAAGATTCATTCTAGTAAGGTGAGGCTATACTGGGATTTAGGTACCCGGGTACATGGGTACTTGGGTAAATGGTGCATCGGTGTTGAAGTGTTTAAAGTTTGTTGTTTGGTTTTGCTCGAATGCCTAAAATGTCTAGTAGCCTAGCTAAAGTTGATAATTACATAAGAACACATTAAAGCATGTTATTTATGAATTATTTTGAAAGGATTAATGATAATGATGGTTTAATGCTAATTAAAGTTTTATTAATGTTTTAAAAGGAGATTGATATATGGAATTTTATGTACAGGATAAATAGGTTGTTGGACAACATTTTGGTATGGACGGTTAGGAAAATTTGGATTGAAAGTAGATCTAACAATGTTACTAAGTTGGGAGGCACACTCTGAAAGCTCATGCAAGAACAAAGCTTATGGAGAATAAATACCGGTAACTGGAGAACTAGGGACCCAGGTATTACATATGCGATGAAGGAGGATGCCTAGCTCTGGAGTGATATACTTTCGGGTATATTTTTTCCAAAATTCATAGCCTGAATGTATGAACACAACCTTGGTGGATTGGAATATCTTGTTCCACCTGATCACTCTGAATATCTAGGAAGTGCATACATTTTGTTTGATAAATCTGCTCAATCTGGTTTAATATCTTGATAGAATTTTAAAGACATAAGTCCAAAAGTTTCAAGTGTTGAAGAAGGTCAAAGCTATTGACTTATTCAAAAGTTTTTTTTTCCAACTTTCATGTGCCATGTGCTTTGCTACGATTCATCCCTTTTATTCTCTTTCATGTGATTGATTGAATTTCCCGAGTGTCTTGTTCTTATAAAAGGTTGGGAGTTGTTTTATTTTAGTTAAGTTCATAATTTGTGGATTTTGAAGAACTAAATTTTTTTAAGTTTTATTATTTTTCCTATTTTATGTTCCATTCCATATTAAAAACTTATATGTTTCATTTGAGATTAACTAATATCAAATCCAATAAAAGCTATTTCCTAATATGAAATCATACGTAGCTGATTGTTTGTTCCTATTGGAAAAGACTGTGTGTTGTGCCAGATTTGGGTGCATAATGACACTATTTAGTGGCAAATAATCTATTTTCTTTAAAATCTTTCATCATTCTATGCCTAGCTATGAAGAAATATGGTGAATTAGAGAATGGTTTACTTTGATTTGGTTATTTCTTGAGGAATGTGTGGACAATACTTGAGAGAAATCTTTACATTTCAGTACTTTTATGCTTTATTTTAGAGTAGATGCTTTATATTTTTAGAAAATATTCCAAAATTGATGAATACATGGATTTTTATTATACATCTTTCAATTCCATGAATTTGTTGAATGCTTAATGCTAAATCAACTTGAATGTATATAAGTAATTTAAATTTCATGAAATATTATTGTAAATCTTTTGATTTCATGAAAGTTGTTAAAGGAAATGTGGATGATTGGACTTAGATTATGTTTTAATCTACTGAATAGAAGACAATTTATGGCAACCATAGGACCCTCATGTTCAACAACAAATTCACAACAAACCCTGAGTGAACCTAGTGCATCAAGACCTAAAATTATCGAGCCTTGGGATCAGGTTGAGATTGCCTTAGATTTAGGTTTTCCCAGTGGATCTTTCAAGAGAGGTAAGTTCCTAAGGTACTCTGTGAGGATTGATCTACCTATTGGTGTGTGTGTTTAACATTTTCATAAATAGAAGTGGTGCTAGAAGGAGGGCCCTTTTTTTCCTAAGCTGGTATTGGTGTCCCAGTCACATTGTCAAAGTCCGCTTGTGAGTTGAGAGTCTAAGCAAGCTTAGAAAGGAGAATGGAAAAGAGATGGAAAAGATCTAGAAAGTTCTCAACTGGATGCTTTTTCCCTTGAATTTTTTTACTTTTGGTCAGGTTATAGAGTGCATAATTCATGACACAAGCGACCATAGTGAAATTGATTGTAAGGTTTTCTTGACTAGGGTGAGTTTGGCTATTCATTAGGTGATTTTGTTAATGGAAGTTTCCTTAAGTGTGAAAAGGGGGGAGCTATTACTGGATCGGTGTTTGAATTCTAGGAGAATGCATAACCCTAGTGGAGATAAACAATTTAGCAGTTTAATTGTTGGATTAAATGAATTTGCTAATCGTGATTGTTATGTGGAAAATCTAGAAGTTTTGTAGAAAAAGAAGAAAGGTCAAGAAAATTTGGGAATATCACACTTTAAGCATGATTTTGAAAGAAGTAAGTTACCGTTCTTTGCACATGTGGATGATAGGGAGAAGAGGGAATGGGTGAAATAGGCAGGAGATGCATGCTTTTCACCCTTAATTGTGAATCCATGGCTTAAAAGGGAGGAAAGCTTTGATTTTATACAAATGATAGAGTATCAGGCCTTTACTTTCCCTCCTTCTAATAATTGTGCAAATCATGTTAAAGTATGGTCTAATGAAATAATTAGTGGTGTTAAGGTTGAAGACAAGACAGGTTGTCGACGAAGTCCTAAAGGGAAAGTTGATTGAGGAGTAAATGCAAACATTCATGAAACATAGAAAAAATAAATGGAATGCCATGAAGAAAGGTTGGAAGAAGGTATAGGTTCGAGATGATGGAAAAGGTATGTACAATCGACTATTAACCAGGTTGTTTCCATACACTTAGCAAAATTATGGGTAAGTATGCCTTCAAATTTTCATATATTAAATGCATAAAATTTTGAATAATTCGTAATTATAGTAGGTTATCTGAAAGTTATTTGATAAAATTTAAAAATAAGCCTGCTAAGATTCAGACTAAAAGCTTTATGAAGTTAGTGATAGAAATTAGGCTAAATTTCTTGATTAGGGTAATTTTTTTGCGTTAGTTAGGTCAATTTTATTTAGTAGTTTTTTTCCCTATTTTTGGTTTAGGTCCCAAATCAACAAATTCTTAATATAAAACACATGATAATTGAATTTTGAAAACATTCCACTGAAAACTAAAAAATATAAAAACATTTGAAGTAAATGCACATATGAATAGAGAAAAGCAAAATTTTCATTATATTTCATAGTAATAATCTTGTATATACATGAAAATACAAAATTCTCATTGTAAGTTGATATTAAAAAGGAAAAAAGGGGCTGGATGTTTAGAACACCATGTTAGAGCAGTTGGCGTGCGGGTCAGTCAATTTATTGCGCTTCATACCAGAGAAACATATACCCCGAGTAGGCATTGTCTCTATGGTCACCGAGGTCGACAATGTGTAGTGCAGTGAGGAAAGGAAGAAGAGGAACTATTTCCCTCTGGTGTAGGAATCGGCGAATTTCCTCAGCTAATGTAATTCCTATTGAAGGTTGAGCAATGACTAGGATGGTGTCCAAATTTCCTAAGTAGTTCGACCACACTATCATAGCAGAATGAACTTTAGCTACAAAAAGACTAAGGTACATGAGAGAAGCAACAAACTGTGAGGATAGGTCTAAATTCACCCTATAATAAGACCCACCATTCATGAAAGTTTCCCCAAGGACCATACGTAGAAAAGCTTTGGTAGAAGAAGTCCTAAGGAAAAATATTTTTCTGAGTCATTGGCTCGTAACTCGGCCCAGAAAACCGATCTAGTGATGAACACTGGTAAGGAAAATGGGAGTATCCACAACCTAAAAACAAGAGAAAGTGCAAAAGAGAAATAAAAAAATTGAAGATAGAACTATAGAATTTGAAGGAGAGTGTTGTATTTATGAAAAACCATGATAAATCTTTGGTACATAGTTTCCTAGAGGTAAAATCTTGGGAATGCAAGTTGATGTGGTGAAAGTACACTTTTCTCCAAAATTGAAAGTTAAATCAAATAAATTCTCATGAAATTGGTACACATTGCTTCAAGGATGGACATTACAAAGATTTTGAACCAAGCTAATTTGAGATTAAAAAATTAAATGGTGGTCATTTCAATTCATCTGATCGAGCCGTATTAATTATGAGTTGTCCAGGTGTGTTGTTCAGAAGAAGAGTTGGAATGGTGAGGTGGTACATGTCGAAATATTGAGAAATTTGAGAAAGTTAATACGTGCATAAGTAGGAGTGTGAATTAAATGAAGAGCATGATGGTTAGAATAAGGTAATAATTATGACAATCCTGGTGCATTAATGTAAGTGCAAAGCCACCAAATTTGAAGTTGCTAACCAAGTTTAATTTAGTGGGTTACCAGGGATAAAGTAAAATAGATGGGTGGAAGCTAATGACGTTTCTAAATTTAGAAGTAATAAGGTGATTTGATAACATGCAGGTAAATTTTAATAGTTTATGCTTATTTTTTTAGCAGATAGAGAATTGTAGTTAGTTGAAGTCTAGCATAAGGATGATAAAATTTCACTGGAAAGTCTCACATACAGGAAATTCATTAAGTGAATCTTTTGGGAATTGGTGAAAATGATGAAGGATATTTACATTGATTGAAAAATAAAAAAGTAACCTTCGCTGTCACTATAATTCCCAACCTAATAGCGGGCTTCATTGCTTGCAAGTTGAAGCAAAAGAGCTTACAATGAAATATAAAATAAAAAAAAATTTCAAAAGAGAAAATTCAACTCTTGAGGCTATCCAAATATCTCTATCGGGGCTATAGACGCTTGGCTGGTAGTAGAGCTATGTTTGGGGGGAATTACAAAGATAACCTTGTCGAGGCTATAGATGCTTGACTGACAACAAGGCTCTATCTAGGTTGGCTATGAAGGATTCCTAAATTAGGTAGCTCAATGTAAATGGACTAATCCTTTTTATCAAGTTCCATAGATGGGAATAAATAAATGCACACATCGATACTTTCCGTAGGAATTTTATGATTTTTTTATGTTGGGATTCAAGTGAAGGTAAGGAGCTACTATGGGAAAATATGCATAAGTTATAATTTACGATGAGTGGTTGATTCTTGGGTTTTCTTTTAAATTTGGTTTTTGTTGGTTGCAAGTTGTTGTGTGGTCTCACAACACGCCCCAAGAATGGAAAGGCTTGGGGACCCAAGTTGAAAATTAATGCTTAAGGCAGGCGTTGGTTGGTTGATGATCACTAGGAAATATGTGAAAAGTAAAAAATATTGAAAATGATTCATAGTTGAAATATACCAGGTGTCAAGAATCTAGGTATTTTGAGTTCGTATTAAAGCAGAGTGTAACAAACTGCTACGACTAGGAGTTAAAAGCCCAGGGAGGTGAAAAGACCGATAAAAGTTAGAAGTTGGGTCAATATTTGTTCCAATAGGGTGATGGTATACTGGGAGTTGGGTACCCAGGTAAATGGTGCATCGGTGCCGAAGTGTTTAAAGTTTGTTATTTGGTTTTCCCTGAATACCTAAAATGTCTCGTAGCCCACCTAAAGTTGATAATTACATGAGAACGCGTTAAGGCACGTTATTTATGATTTTTTTTGAAAGGTTTAATAATAATGATGGTTTTATGCTAATGGAAGTTTTATTAATGTTTTAAAAGGAGATTGATATATGGAATTTTATGTGCAGGAGAAATAGGTTGTTGGAAAACATTTCGGTATGGATGGTCAGGAAAATTTGGATTGCGAGTAGATTTGACAATGTTACCAAGCTAGGTGGCACACTCTGGAAGTTCATGTGAGGAAAAATATTATGGAGAAGAAATGTCGGTAATCAGAGAACTAGGGACCTGGGTATTACACATGCGATGGAGGGTGCCTAGCTCAGGGGTTATATACTTTGGGTATATTTTTTCCCAAATTCATAGCTTGAATGTAGGAACATAGTCCTAATGGATTGGAATATCTAGTTCCACCTAATCACTCTAATATCCAAGAAGTTCCTACATTTTGTTTGATAAATTTTCTCAATTTGGTTTGATATCCTGATCGAATTTCAAAGTCATATGTCCAAAATTTTCAAATGCTGAAGAAGGTCAAAGCTGTTGACTTATTCAGAAGTTTCTCTTACCAACTATCACATGCCATGTGCTTTGCTACAATTAATCCCTTAGATTCTCTTTCATGTGATTGATTGAATTCCCCAAGTGTCTTGTTCTTATAAAAGGCTGGGAGTTGTTTTATTTTAGTTAAGTTCATAATTTTTGGATTCCGGAGAACTAATTTTATTTTAAGTTTTATTCTTTTTCCTATTTTATGTTCCATTCTATATTAAAAACTTGTATGTTTCATTTGATATTAACTAATATTGAAGCCAATTCAAAGCTTTTTCCTGATATGAAATCATACGTATCTGATTGTTTGTTCCTATCGGAAAAGACTATGTGTCACACCATATTTGGGTGCATACTGACACTATTTGGTGGCAAATAATCCCTTTTCTTTAAAATATTGCAATATTCTATGCCTAGCTGTGAAGCAATATGGTGAAGTATAGAATGGTTTTCTTTGATTTAGTCATTTCTTGAGGCATGCGTGGATAATACTTGGGAGAAATATTTACATTTCAATATTTTTATGCTTTATTTTAGAGTAGATGCTTTATATTTTTAGAAAATGTTCCAAAACTGATGAAAATATGGAGTTTTATTATAAATCTTTTGATTCCATGAAGTTGTTGAATGGTTAATGCTAAAACTACTTGAATGTATGCAAGTAATTTGAATTTCATGAAATATTATTGTAAATCTTTTGATTTCATGAAAGTTGTTAAAGGACATGTGGATGATTAGACTTAGATTATGTATCAATCTATTGAATACTAGCCAATTTGTAACAACCATAGGCCTCTCGTGTTTAACAACAATTTCACAATGAACCCTGACTGAACCTAGTGTGTCAAGACCTAACATTCCCGAGCATTGGGATTGGGCTGAGATTGCCTTAGATTTAGGTTCTTGTGTTACTCTGTGAGGGTTTATCTTCTTATTGGTGTGTGTTTAACATCCACATTAACAAGATTAAGGGTTGAGGGTATAGGGTAGAGGGTGTAAGGGTTGATTTTTTAGGGTATTGGGTTGAGGGTTTAAGGGTTTAAGAGTTGAAGGTATAGGTTTGAGGGATTAGGATAGAGAGGGATGGATGGAGGGAGAAGTGATATACAAAGAAGGAGAGAAGAGGAGGGAAGGAGAGAGAGATGCGGGTTGAGAATTGAGGGTATAGAATTGAGGGTATAGGGTTGAGGGTTTAGGGTATTGGGTTGAGGGTAGAGGGTTGAGGGATTAAGGGTTTAAGGTTTGAGGGTTTAATGGTGAAAGGTGGAAAATTATTTTGCTTCCCTTCTAGGGTTTAGGACCTAAAAGGGCAATTTTCACTAACTTTCACTCAAGAACAAACCCTTGAGATCTCAATGCCAAAGAGAAAGAGATCTTGCGAGAGGTTTGTTCTAGGGGCTAAATATGACCTAATAAGGGGTTCACCACCAAGTTTAGACTTGGAAAAGATAATGAAATGTAAGATGCAACACTAAACCCTAATTGAATGCAAAGTAACCGTAAATGGCCTATAAAAGTGAATGAAATGAAATAGAAAATTGAAGACAAGAAGGTGTGCACTGGGAAACTGAAGATGGTTGAGTAGAGGTTTGAATCATTGGAAACTCTACTTTTAGTGCTGACTGGGACTCATTCACCAAGCTGGGTGAATCAATCCTATTTTTGTAAAATTGTGCAGGAACATGTTTTAGACAAAAGGGTATCTAAATATGCAAAGTCCTAAAAACTAAATGGAACTGGGACTCATCTGCCAGAAGTGGTGAATCGGTCCAGTTGGGATTTTTTGCAACTTCAAATGTTGATCCTACTCTTCTCTATTTTCTCTATCCTTCCTTAGTGATTTTTGGATCTGAATCTTTGAATTACAACTTGTAGGTCTTCTCCAAGGTTCTCCAAAACTTGATGACAACTTTGACAACTTTGAATGATTTGCAAATTTTCTCCAATATTTCTCCTTAGGAAATTTGCAACCTAGACCTATAAATCAAACAAAAAGGAGAGGGGAAAATGTTGTGGGGTTAGTGGATAGGGGTTTTCCTTGGTGAAACCCCATTTTGGAAATCAATCCTTGAAATGAAATCAAATAAGAATGGAAAATGATGAATGAACAAATGACAATGTTGCAACTCACCAAACCCTAGCAATAAGGTGTTACAAATATGCTTGTAATGGTTGCAATGGATGTAGACTTTTATTTTTACTTGAATGAAACACTTGCTTGAATCACAAAATCCTACACCACAATTGTTAGCTCTAAAACAACATGATGCATGAAATATTTGACATGATGATTGAAGCTTGAATGTTGCTCTAAAATGCTTGAAAATCTATTCTTGAAGACACTTGAATGCTCTTAAATAATCTTGTGAATGATTTATTGCTTATTAGATTTGAGTGAAAGAACCTTGTATTTATACTCAATTATGCAATAATTCCCAAAATTACAACACTACAAGCTGACATTAGATCTCTGAGAATAAAATCCTGCCAGAAATTTGAATTAATTTTAATTTTGGGCCACATGAGACTCATTTTCCCAAGGTGGCGAATGAGTCCCATCTAGAATAATGTATGGGATTAAAATAAAGAGTGCTTAGAAAGGTGTAAAAATAGGTTTGGGACCCAAAAATCTAGGTGGGACCCATTCGCCCAAGGTGGTGAATGAGTCCCAGATCACTAAATTTGAGCCACACAAGCCAAAAAAACCTAAATTATGATTAGGTAATGGTTGGTTTCGAGATTATCCTCAAAAATATGTAGTAAATGAGGCTTGTGGATTCAAAATAGGGCCAATGAAAGCAACATAATAAAGCCCAATTATTAATGACAAGCCTAGAAAAGTGTGAGTGTGTTACAACACTTTACAACACTTTAGATAAGGAAAGATTAATGTTTATTTTAATTGAAAAGAGATTTATTATGTTTAATTAATTAATAAGACCTTAGAAAAGTGTGAAAGAGTGTTACAACACTTCACAACACTTTAGAAAGGTACCATTTAATTCTATTGGTTCACAAGGGCCCAAGACCTAATGTGAATGTGTCAATCACATTGCAACACTAAATCAAGGTGACATTAAGCTCAAATTCATAAGGAGGGCCCAAACAAGTGTGAAAATTTCTCCGATGACATTTTTCAACCCTACATTTAGCCCCCACTTTAGGGAGAGGATGAACATGTTTCAAACTGAGACTAAAGTAGACAAACACACATCAAGAGGGGTCCAAGTGTACCAATGCTAGTAAGATGAGACGACAACGATCAAGAGGGGTGATCAAGCACCCAAGATCAATATCTCATGGAAAACCAACATAGGCGTAAAAGAACACGCATAAGAATGTTATAAAGAGAAAAAAAAATGCACAAACATGCATTGTCAAAGACGAAAGAGAGAAAAGGATAAAAAGAAAAAGGGGTCGGATCAAGCTTTGACCGTTTGTCTATTGTGATGTGGATCAAATCTAGGATGTTTTTCAAGAAAAAAAATGCATACTCACTATGTGGTGATGGAACTTTAGGTTGTTGGTTGAGTGAGAAGTCCAAAAATATGAGAAACATACACCCATGGTTGGTATTCACTCACACACACACGCAAGTGGCTATGGGGAAAGTCATGCCTCAGTCAGGATTCCCACTTAAACCATACCAAAGTTATACCACCTGATAAGTTTAATAAGGAACCACACAAAAAATGGTTTTTGAGCTTCACGAGACAAGAAAAAATTCATATTCTTGGAGCTTGTGAAAAAACAGGATGTCTCCACAGGCATGCAAGATGTGTTATGCAAGGTGGCCATATAAATGCAAATGCAACAATGAAGGATGTTCAAAGGAGTTTTTCTTAGTTCATGTGAGGTCTTAACTTAGGGAACATTGTGCCTAATGCCTCCAAGAGAGGACCAATCAAAGAATAGAAGATTCACAACTTAGGGGATACAGTGCATCACATCAATCCACTAAGAGGAATGTAATATGCTAAGAGAGATCATGCTCTTGAAGGACATTACACCCAATGCCATCCACAAAGAAAAAAACATTGTATAAAGTAAGAAAATTGCACTATGAACCATGAAAAAGAAAAATGCAAAAGAATAATGCCAATATATTCCCCTACTTTAAAGAAATTTCTAAACACCATACTGTGAGCAATTACTTTAAAGTAGCAAATGATAAATGCAAAAAATAAAAAAGAAGACATGAGATCCAACTTGGAAAGCCCTATGCCAAGTCATATGTTCCCAATTAAAGCTACGACATGTAATACAAAAAGAAAAGAGAGGGGTTTCCCCCAAAATGAAAAACACCAAACACATAAGGGATCTATGGATTTGGGGTTAGTATGTTCTTGCTGCATTGTTTTTCAGAGAGATCAAAACTGTCAATATTCCCCAAATACACATAGAATTGGAAGAATGATACAAAGAGAGTGAAAAAAAAGAAAAACCTTTTGGGTCAACATGGAAGAAACATGAATGTCTCAATGCCTTGTGTCATCCCCAAAAGGAAAACACAAGAAAATAAAAGAGAAAATGAAAGAAAAGATTTTGGGTCAACATGGAAGAGACATGAATGTCTCAATGCCTTGCGTCATCCCCAAAAGGAAAACACAACACAAAGAAAAGATAAAGAAAAGATTTTGGTTCAACATGGAAGAGACATGAATGTCTCGATGCCTTTTGTCATCCCCAAAAGGAAAACAGAAGAAAAATGAAAAGATAAAGAAAAAGCTTGACAACATAGAGAAGAATGAAGCTACAAATAGAGGAATTCCACAAAGAGAGAGAACATCAAACATAACATCATGAGGGATCACATCACGCACATGCAAGAAAAGAAAATAAAAATGAAATAATGTAAAAGAATAGTAAGGCACATGTGAGTCAACCTATGAGTAGGTCATCTGCATCCCAGTCATGTTCCTTATATACCAAAGGTGGGAAACTAGCTAAAGGGACAACAACAAGTGCCGAACTAGAATTAGTACCAAGTTCAACACTCTTTGTAGGAGATTTTTCTTCTAAGCTCATGGAAGAGGAAAACAATGTATTAAGTTCATTATGCACCTCTTCATCAATTTTAGCAACCTCATCGTCATCATCCAAGTTAATCACAACAGGAGGTCGAATGATAATGTCCAAGGAAGGCATTAAATCTTGTTATGGTTGTATTGGATTGTTTTGTTTCAGGGAAGGGGGGTGCTTGTGATGCATTGCTTTAATCAAGTTCGGATCTTGATTTTCTTTGTTTATTTCTTCATGTAACCTACGATCAAGGGCACAATGTCTACACCTATGCTCTCTAGCACCTCTGTTTCTTTTAGTTTTTCTTTCAAGTTTCATTTGTGTAGGAGTGGGTTGATCAACCAAAGGTTTATTTTCTTCCCTAAGGGGAAGAACTCAAGAAACCATGGGGGGTTGTTCAACCACTTTCACTTTGACTTTGTAAACCTGCTTTATTGTAGGAGGTGTGATAGGGTTGTTTTCATTGTCTCTTGGTCTTTTGTAGGAAGTGGGTAAAGGTTTTTTCTTAGGTTGGTCTTGGTTGTTTGTAATTTCGTTAGGCTCAAGCATGGTTTCATCTAGGATGGTAGGCTCGGTGATGGGTGGGGACATGTTTTAGAGGGATAACTCTTTTATCTTCTTTGCCTTGAAATTTTTATAAGACAAGAAAATGAAGTCTTCTCGTGGTTTTATAGGCTCCATGGGATTGGTCCAAAAGAAATATAAGGAAAAGTTACCTTCAGAGGACAATGGGTTAAAGCCACTATGGTGGACAGTGAATATTTCATTGTCAAAGGGAAAATTTAAGAATTTATGTACAACCAAAGGGACAACTTTCATGGAGCGAAGCCATGGATGGCCTAGCTTCACACGAAACTGGTCCGATTGTAGGATGATGGAGAATGAGACATCTAATGTTTTCGGTCCTATTTGTAATGGTAAGATGATCGATCCCATCGTAGGGAAAGAAAAACCATGGTGTGTCTTGATCCATGCTTTCAATTTGTCGTATATGTCTTGATAGAGCTCATGCAAAAGTAGGAATTCCTCGGCGACCACATTCTCACCACAGACAAGATCTATTAATATCCCATTAGTGGGCTTGTCATAGATACGACTATGCAAAGAGGACCATCAGGTGCATGCTTAAGTATATTCATAGAGGAGAAAGCAATGCCAAGAGGATTTTTAGTTTGGACCTTATGAGGAATGACATCTATAACCCCTACCATGTCATCCATATGATCATTATCTATAGAATCATGTTGAATAGGATCATTGTTATCACCATATGTATCCACATTCATCACATCATTATTTGTAGTTTCGTTGGATTTGACAAATGAAATGTTATGTTTTGGCATGGGGTTAGTAAAGATTGGTAGGTTTTTGTTAGGAGGGGCAACAAACTTATTTCCTTGATCACTAACACCTCCAACAGAAAGATGACCAGAATCAATGAGGTCTTCTGCAAGATGTTTAATATGCTTGCAATGTTCTATGTCATGTCCATTTTTTTAGTGATATTGGAAATAAGCATTTGATCTAAAGCTCAGGGGTAAAGGATTATTAGGATCGAATGTTTTGACAAGAGGTAAGCTAATCATTTTTTGTTCTAAAAGTTGGGACATTATGTTATGAAGGGTATCGGGTAAGGGAGTAAATTTTCTTTTTGAGTCCCTATAGCTAAAGGGTATCGCGGCTTTAACAATAGCTACTTGGTTATTGAAATTTTGAGTTGGTTGTTGAGGGAGATTGAATTGAAGGAATCCTTTGTTTTGTTTCTAAATGGTTGGAAATTGTTTTGGTTTTCGGGCTCGAATCTCTCAGTTTGGCTAGAAGTGGACTTTATATCTCGGCTACTAACTGAATTTTGGTAATCACAGAGGATAGTACACAAGTGCATAAAGGATGGAAATTTCATCATGGTGAGCTTGTATTGAATCTTGCTTTGTAAATTTTCTATGAACATCTTTTGAAGGTGAGGGTCAAGGACCTTGACATCGATTTGGGAATAAAGTGATTGATAGTGTGAGATAAAGTCAGTTATCTTTTCTTCTTCTTTTTGCTTACATCTCATCAAACCAACCAAAGTCATCTTAGGATTCATATGCACTTGGAAGTGGTTTAAAAATGCCTAAAAAAGTTCATTAAATGAATGAATTGAGTTGTTCGGTAAAGAAGAGAACCATTCCGAGGCAGTATCTTTCAACGACCTAGGAAAAAGTTTAGCCAAAAGTTTATCATCAAGGATAAATTCACTATATAAAGCAGTGTAGGAATTAACATGGTTAGAAGGATCTCCCTTTCCTCCATATTTCTCAAATCTAGGAACCTCTACACCTTGTGGAAATGGTGTTCACAATATCTCCAAGGACAATGGACTACTTCTAACATAATATATAGGACCTGGGCCATTTTGAATTTGATTGATGGTGAAAATCTATTTATGAAGGGATGAAACAGTCTAGAAGAGTTGATTAATGAGAGGGTCATTGCTTGTGTTATGAGATGGAAGTGATAAAGGTGAAGGGGTGTATGTGTTTGAGGGAAAAGTGAACGGAATGCTTATAGGTGGTAAAGTGGTATGCGATATAATGTGTGATGCCACATAGGAACTAGGGATGCTAGCAAGAATACCCAAGGAAGGAATCACATTACTAATGTGTTGCATTGTTGTTGTGACTTGAGGGTTGGTATAGGTAGGTATTGAGGCAATTGTTGTGTAAGGGGGAATTTGAGTTCCTCCTTGGCTTGTGATATTGCTTGTAGGTATAGGACTAGTAGTTGGGGTGAGATGTTTTCCAAATATTTGAACTATGTTTTTCACAAGTTCAAGTCCATCTTCACTTTCGAGCATGCGGCGAATTTTATCTAGCGTAGGGATTGTGGTAGTTGAAATGTTGTCATTTTTCACTTGATGTTGTAATTTAGCTAGGTCCTTATGAATTTGAATTATGTTTTCTTGTAGGACACTATCATTCCTTGTTTCAACTTGCATACTACTTGAAGGCAAAGAGTTGCTAAGGATGTTATCCATTCCTTGTGTACTAATGTCAATACTAGGAGTGAAAGAGATAGACAACCCAAGATCCACAACAATTGTGCTATTGTGGGATGACATGAGTCTCAAACTTCATCTCACTACAGTATTAGCAATAGGACACCAAATACTCATACAAGGGCTACTAAATGCAATGTAAATGCAAATGTAATGTAAGCTAAGAACAATGAAATGCTTATAACAAAAACTTCTACAAACTAAAACAAAAAGGAAATAACAAAAAGTACAAACTCAGAAATAGAAATTTAAATGCCAGAAAATGCAACGCAGAATATGCAAAGGGACTGATTCGCCCAAGGTGGCGAATGAGTCCAAATGATGATTTTTTTCAAAAAATTTAGAAATTTTTAATTGAATTTTATGCTTTTTATGTTTTCTGATATGTATCTGAGATGTAAATGCAGATTTTGAATGATTTTTAGTGAATTAGAATGCAAAAATGCAAGCTATATGAGCTTTCACTAATGCAAAATTTAAAACCCTATAATGCAAATTAACCAATGCAAATCCTAATGTGATGTTAATGCAAGCTAAATCTAGGATGTTAATTCACTCTAAATTAGAAAATGAAATGTTCTACATGCATGTTCACCAAAATGAAAGGTGAATTTTTTTTTTGCTTCCCTTCTAGGGTTTAGGACCTAAAAGGGAAATTTTCACTAACTTTCATTCAAGAACAAACCCTTGAGATCTCAATGCCAAAGACAAAGAGATCTTGCAAGATGGCTATTCTAGGGGCTGAATATGATCTAATAAGGGGTTCACCACCAAGCTTAGACTTGGAAAAGATAATGAAATGCAAGATGCAACACTAAAACCTAACTGAATGCAAAGTAACCCTAAATGACCTATAAAAGTGAATGAAATGAAACCGAAAACTAAAGACAAGAAGGTGTGCACCTGGGAAACTGAAGATGGTTGAATGGAGGTCTAAATCACTGGAAACTCTACTTTTAGTGCTAACTAGGTGAATCAGTTCTATATTTGGAAAACTGTGCAGGAACAGGTTTTCGACAAAAGAGTATCTAAATCTGCAAAGTCCTAAAAACTTACTAGAACTGGGACTCATTCACCATAAGTGGTGAATCAGTCCAATTGGAATTTTCTGTAACTTCAAAGGCTGATCCTGCTCTTCTCTATTTGCTCTGTCCTTCCTAAGTGATTTCTAAATCTGAATCTCTAAATTGCAACCTGTAGGTCTTCTCCAAGGTTCTCCAATACTTGAAGACAACTTTGAATGATTTGAAACTTTTC
Organism: Sequoia sempervirens; assembly: GCA_007258455.2. Classification (NCBI taxonomy): domain Eukaryota; kingdom Viridiplantae; phylum Streptophyta; class Pinopsida; order Cupressales; family Cupressaceae; genus Sequoia; species Sequoia sempervirens. The sequence goes on from VDFB02000015.1 coordinate 69,549,230, forward strand.
TCCAATCTTGCTCCTTAGGAAATTTGTAACCTAGACTTGCAAATCACACACAAAGGAGAAAAAAAATGTTGTGGGGTTAGTGGATAGGGGTTTTCCTTGGTCAAGCCTAATTTTGGAAATCAATCGTTGAAATGAAATCAAATAAGAATAGAGAATGATAAATGAACAAATGAAAATGTTGAAACTCACCAAACCCTAGCAATAAGGTGTTGCAAATATGCTTGCAATGGCTATAATGGATGTAGACTTTGATTTTTTTTCTTGAATGATGTTGATCTTGAATGAAACACTTGCTTGAATCACAAAATCCTACACCAAAATTGTTAGCTCTAAAACAACATGATGCATGAAATATTTGACATGATGATTGATGCTTGAATGCTGCTCTAAAATGCTTGAAAATATTCTCTTGAAGACACTTGAATGCTTTCAAATACTCTTGTGAACACTTTTTTGCTTATTAGATTGCTAGATGTAAATATGAGTGAAAGAACCTTTTATTTATACTCAATTATGCAAGAATTCTCAAAATGACAACACTACAAGCCGACATCAGATCTAGGAGAATAAAATCCCACCAAAAATTTGAATTAATTTTAATTTTAGGCCAGAGAGAGAGGGGAGGGAGGGATGGAGAGAGAGTGAGAGGGGTGATATAGCGGTGAGATTAGGGTTTAAGGGAAGAGGGTTTAAGGGTTCAGGGTTTAGGATTGATGCTTGAGGTTTTAAGGTATAGGGTAAAGTGTTTAGGGTTTAGGATTTAAGATATAGGGTTGAGGGTCAATGTACAGGCTTGAGCGTATAGGGAATTATGGAAAAACTTCATATCACACACAAAACAAGACATACATAGCAATTAGAAGATGTCATAATTGGTCAAAGATAGGTCTCATTGATGTACCTTAACCCAAGCCCTTATTGACACATGATAATAGTTAAGAAACTATTACAAAATCAACTTTTTGAAAATGTGAGCATATTTTGGAAAATTTGAAATATGGCTATTTATAGAGCAAGCTAAAATGTGCTCACATTATAACGTGAGTACATTATAAAAAAAGTGCATTTTTTCTTGCTCTAAAAAGGGTAAAATAGCTAAGAAACCTGTGATCCAGGCCCACATGCTCTGTTATTCTCCTGTTTTTGTGCATGATCTGACAAAAAAGACTTTTTGATGTTGTTGGGAAGAGCACATGCACATTTTACACATTGCACCACCTTTGCTTGAACTTTCCACCACCTTTTTCTGGTTTTCCAACTTAAGGAGGAAATAACAGAGTTTTTACATCAAATTTGATTATATCAACTCAAGTTTCAATATTTGATTGTATAGTTTTTAGTAATTCTATTAGAGTTATATACAATTGAATGTTGAAAAGGAAGCAGGCTTGTGAAAAGCTCAAATTTTTGAGGATTTTGATGCAAGAAGAAAAAAGACTACACATAATTGGGTAGTTTCTCCATTCAAATCTTTGTTTTTAAGGTATGTCAGGTCTTTATACATGTTCTTTACATTTTCCTTCATTTTATTATGTCTCTTTGTCATCCCTTATCATACATGCTTTGTTTTTGTTATCATGTTGATTTTGGGATTAGATTTTGCTAAGTATTCCAAATTATGAGTGTTCAACATACATAACCTTAATCAAATGTATTATATTTTGCTAAGGGATTATATTAGATTTTGTTAAAATGCATATTCTATGTTCATCATTGTTTGTTTTTAATTTTTGATATTTATGAGCATTCAAGGGGGGTTCCTTTGAAAATTATCATTATAACCTTAGCCCCTCTTAGCACATTTTAACCTAGACAATCCTTTACTCTTTGTCGTGGTTTGGATACTCTTATAGTATCATGCAGCTCTTGGGCAACCAAACAAATCATAGTTTTCATTGCTGCAATATCCACATAGTTTCTTCATTTCTTCCCTTCTCTAAAATTAATCTCTTCCTCTACAATATCCTCCACTAAACTCATTGCAGTAGGATCTATTGTCATTATATTCTTCTCTATAACTAGTAGAAGGTATGTCTTTAGGGATTTTTGGTACACCACAATTTGAATTGAGTATATATCCACAAAAACCACAAAACACACTTTTTAACCTCTTTGAAGGATCCCTTTATTGCAACATTTCCCTCATCTTCCTCACACTCTCTAAATTAATCACTGCAAACTTGTTGTCAAACCCTCTATGACTGGGAAACAACTTCAACTTCACCCCAAACTAGAAAAATTCACTTATATATGACAAAGATTCCAAATTAAAATGCTAGTTAAGGTTTGATATGGTGAATATCTAGCAATTTTGGTGGATAGAGATAAAAGTAAATATTCCACAAAGGTTGCACAATGTGTTCTTATACATTAGGATTGATGACATTAACTATGTGTAATCGATTAGAAGGATTTTATGTCAATAATCAAATACCATGCATGATATTTATTATTATGGTACATGTACTAGTGCACTTATGCATTAGGAATAATGACATTACTTATATGGCTAATATACATAAAACTATTATGTCATGTCTAGTGTGCTTGTGCATTCACCACGGTTGAGTGGCATCAACTCTAGTGTGTAATGGATTAAATTTTATATGTCATATATGGTGTACATTAAGGTTGAATTACATAGTATCTTTTGATTTTCATGCCTTTTGAGTGAATATTCCAATATGAATATAATGCATAAAAATCCTACATTATGTGTCTAGTGTGCTTAAACATGCATCATGGTTAGCAATATTTATGATAGTGTGTTTTGATTGTATTAGTTTTATTTTAAGTTTTAATAATGATAGCCACATGATTGTATACTAGTCTAGTGATTGCTCATCTTGTTGATCGATGTGGTTCAAGATGTGCCCCTGCTCTATCCTGTGTTGAGCCTCCACCTCTACCCTAGAAGTCTTGCATATCAAAATAGTTTGGGATTTTATTGAGGATAAACTCGTAGTAGATTTTCCTCAAAAAATATTGTGGCACCTCATTGTTGTTGCATGGAGGATGGTCAAAAACCATCCACCACCTCTACTAAAAATGGTTATTTATCCCTTGGTGGTTGCACCAATGGATAGGGAACCTCTTGCTTGAAGGGTGTATAGGTTGATTTGTCTCAGGGTTTATGAATAGGGAACAAAAGTAAAATTTTATAATTTTCTCATCTTTCACTTGTTTATAGGATAATTTATTAACATAAAATTGTCTATACTCTCTTATCTTATCCGACTGACTATTTATTTGCTTTCTAATTGAATCTACACTTGATAACATTGATTCAAGTGATTTAGCAAGCGTGGCTCTATGCGAGGTTGAGATTAGAGGATCTTTCAACCTTGAAATTATATCCTCAATTTGTTTTTTGTTGTTTTTAATTTTCCCCATTATATTTTCTTGAGTTCCTAGAGCATATTGAGGAATTGTTGGAGGTGTTTGTTGGGTTTGTTCTTCAGTAGGTATTTCGGGTTGAGGTGAAGGAGGATTTTGAGGAGAAGGCTCGGTTGATTATCACTTCCTGTATATTAAATGAATTTACATCAAAAAACATATTAAATCTACCTATTTAGAAACAAATTCACACAAAAAACAATCAAAACTTACTCCTTTGACATCCCTGACATTGTGGCAAAATTTTAGTGAAGATTCAGAAATGATTCAATGAACAAATTTCTCTCCAATAATGCAAGAAAACTCTTGAGGGTTTGAAGGCTATGGGTTAGTAGGAAAACGTAGAAACAAGAATGATACAAAGTTGCTTTTTTTGTTAAAATGGGCTATAACACACTCGCTTATAACACAAGTATGTTATAACACGCTCGCTTATAACACGAGTATGTTATAAAACACTCGCTTATAACGTGAGTATGTTATAACACACTCGCTTATAACGTGAGTATGTTATAACACACTCGCTTATAACGTGAGTATGTTATAACACACTCGCTTATAACACAAGCATGTTATAACATGCTCACATTATGACTTTTAAAAAAATTTAAAGATGGTTGGCCACTTTTCAGCCCCCCATCTTTCTGCACCCACCAAACTATTCCATTACAAAATGGGAGCTTAATACAATTTTGACGAAATAAAAAAGTTTGTATAATATATAGACTTAGCCTTTCTTCAAAAATATTTACATGATCTTCAAATAAAAATTGGTGAAAGGTTAGACTATTAACAAATTCATATGAAAACTGCCCAACATTGATGGTGTTCCACCTGAGCTCAGGTGCGAGCTAGCCCGTGCTCTAGCTTGTTCCCCTACTTGGCGGGTGGTCATCTTTACGCTTTCAGGTTTGCGGGGGCTCTGAGGGGGTTGGACAGGGGTTTGATCTCCTCTCTTTTGTGGCTGGGATTTTTTCTGGCCGTTGTCTCTGGTGTGTGGGTCTCTTGGACGAGGGGCACGAGGTCATTTGGGCATTTGGGCCGACTGCCTTGCCTCTTTCCGTCTTCTGTTTGGTGCTTGGGCTTGTTTTGCCATGGAGATTCAGGGCCTTGCTTCTTCCTTGGATTTGGAGATGGTAGATCCATCCTCTTTGATGCATGCCAGTAACAAGGATCAGACTGAGCTTCCTCCTTCTGGGGAGGATACCTCCTCGTCAAAAGGGTCTTTTCGAATTAAAAAAGTGAATGGACGTTTGGAGAGATCGGAAGATAGACCAGTTTTAGTTATTCAACCTGAGCAGGTTTTAGAGGATGTTGATTACTGGTGCAAGCATGCTCTTATTTGCAAATTTTTGGGCCTTCGTCTTTCTCTTCCTGTGTTGGAGTCCTGGGAACGTCGGGTTTGGAACCCTGAAGGAGATATGGAGATTCTTTTAGCGGCTAATAACTATTTCCTGGTTATTTTCTCAAGCATGTCAGACAGGAATAGGGATTTTGAGGGTGGCCCTTATTTCTTTAACCAGGTTGGGCTCTTTATCAAGCCTTGGCATATGGGCTTCAACTCTGCTGAAGAGATCCCGTCGCGGGTGCCTATGTGGGTTCGTTTATCGAGGCTTCCGTTGGAATTCTGGAGGGAAGATATCCTCCACTCAATCTCTTTACTTCTTGGGAAACCTGTTGGATCGGCTTCTCAAACTCAAGATCATAAGGTAATTTCTTTTGCTCGTATTTGTGTTGAAGTTGATTTGAATAATCCATTACCAGACTCTATGGAAATTTGCATGGGTTCTTCCTCTTGGATTCAACAACTAGATTACAAAACCCTTCCATTCAGATGCAGAATTTGCCATGAATATGGTCATCTACATCGCAGATGCCCCAGATTGAAATCTTCCCCCTTGCCTGCCTCTGGACCTCCTAGGTTGTACAAGGGGAAAGCTCCTATGTTTGATGGGCCTGTTGATAAGGAGGGATTTACCCCGGTTAAATCCCGTAATAAGGGCAAAGGAAAGAAGAGAACCTCGATGGATAGACAGAATGATGACACATTTAACAGGTTTGAGGTTCTGGATAGCGTAGTCCAAGAAGATGGTATTCCAATTGAGCTTTCTTCTGGGGTTATGGGTCAGGTAGAGAATCAGGAGGTGGATGCAAGGAAGGAGGAGTCGATTCTATTGTTAGGGGCTCAACAGGTTTGTCAGCCGGCTTTGGACTTGCCCTCTCAAGCTCAGAATATTGGTGGCCTCTAGGAGTCACAGATTATGGTGGGTAATGCTAGTTTGGCTCCTTGTCTTGAAGTTATGAAGGCATCCGCAGATCTTGTGAAGGGTGCTAAGGCTCCTCCTGCCTTAGGCTTGCATCAAAAATATTTTAAAAAGGGACCTCTAGATAAACAGTCAAGGAGTGGAAGGAAGATTGATCAAGAGAAGGTTAAGATTATGGGTGATACTTTGGTTGAGTTTGGGTCTGTGAAACCCATTGATTCCCACTTCTCCCACCCCCCTAAATGTTAGTTTTATCATGGAATGTAAGGGGGTTGAACAACATCCCCAGACAAAAGGTTGTTAGTAGATTAATGGAGTCTCAGGCTCCGGATGTGGTCTTCACACAGGAAACCAAGCTTACAGTGGATGGTTTGAATAATTGTGCTCTGTGTATCTAGCCCCAAGGCTACTAGCAGGGGGTAGGGGCGTTGGGAAGTTCTAGGGGGTGGCTTGCTTCTAGAACCCGAGGAAAGTCTCCCCCTTATGGTGGGTTTCTAGTCAGTCTTCTATCTCTATGGTTGCCTCCATTTTCGAAACTGGCGAAAGATGTCTTTTCTCCAATATTTATGCTCCTACTGATCTTCCAGGTAAGACACACCTTTGGGATCATATCAATTTTTTCTGTTCTCTAGACTCGTTTCTCCCATGGATTTTGGCTGGTGACTTTAATGTTGTTATTTGTATGGATGAAAAATGAGGAGGGTTAGCCAGGCTTGATCCTTCTTCTCTTTTGCTCAGAGATAATATTAGTCTCCTTAATCTTGTTGACGTGAAGCCAATCAATGGAATTTTTACTTGGAATAATAGGAGGTGTGGTGATGAGGCTATCTCAGAACGGCTCGATAGATTTTTGGTTTCCTGTTATTGGATGAGCAGCAGGTGGACTACCAGTTCTGATATCCTGGATTGGAGGGGATCTGATCACTGGCCTATCAAACTCTGTGTCTCCTCTTATGGGGTCACCAAAAATCCTTCTTTCAAATTTCAATTGATGTGGTTACGGGATCACTCTCTTCGGGATCTGGTGCTGGATTGGTGGTACGAAGGGCTTCCTGCCCATGGGAGGGCCATGTACACTTTTTGTAAATGGCTCCAACATGTGAAGTATAGGCTTAAGAGGTGGAATAAACAATGCTTTGGGAACCTGCATGCTCAGAAACTTGCTGCTCAGTCCAAGCTGGATAGTGTCACTCGTCAGATTCGAGACCATGGGCTGTCCTCTGACCTTTTGAATGCTGAATCCTTGGCCCTTAAGGGCTTAGAAGAGTGGGAGCTTCGGGAGGAGATTTTCTGGAAGCAAAAATCCCGTATTGATTGGCTTCAGGAGGGGGACAGGAACACGTCTTTCTTTCATAATTCGGTTAAGGCCCGTAGGCAGGGGAGCTCTCTTTCCACGCTTGTCTCGAGTGATGGAACCCTTCTCTCGTCCGGTGGTGAAATTTCCAGGGAAGCTGTCAACTATTTTTCTAATCTTTTTACTAAGGAGGATATTGCTGCTAGAACCGAGGAGAGGGCTATCTTGGATTCTATTCCTTGCTTGGTCTCAGATGAGATGAATGGGGCTCTTTTGGGTCCAATCTTGTTGCCTGAATTGGAGAAAGTTGTGTTTAGTATGAAAAAAGGCAAAGCTCCTGGCCCAGATGGGTTTCCGATTGAGTTCTTCCAGGAATTTTGGGAAATAATAAAGTCTGATCTCCTTGAGGTGGTTCAGGAATCCCTTAGGAACAAACAAATGCTTAAGTCTTTGAACTCGACTTTTCTGGCTCTCATACCTAAGAAGGAGGGGGCTAACCGGATGGAGCAATTCAGGCCTATTGCTTTATGCAATGTTGTCTACAAGATTATCACCAAATTAATTGCTGAGAGACTCAAACCTCTCCTTGGTGCTTTGATTTCTGCTGAGCAGGGAGGTTTTGTGGAAGGGAGACAAATCTTGGATGGTGTCGTGATTGCTACAGAGGTTATTCACTCTATGGCTTCCTCTAAGGAGAGGGCGATGTTCATTAAGCTTGACATGGCTAAAGCTTATGATCGGGTGAGCTGGGAGTTCCTTCAGAATATCCTCTTGGTCTTTGGCTTTAAAGAGGAATGGGTGAGTTGGGTCCTCAGTTGTGTTACCTCATCCTCCTTCTCCGTTCTCATTAATGGGGAATCTTCAGATTGGTTTAGTGCTTCTCGGGGACTTAGGCAAGGGGACCCTCTTTCCCCTTACCTTTTCATTATCATGGCTGAAGGTCTTGGTAGATTTATTAAATCTCAGGTGCGGCAGGGTCGTATTCATGGTTGGAGCTGGAACAATGATCTCCCTCCTTGTTCTCACCTTCAATTTGTGGATGATACTGGACTGATGGGCTTGGCTAGAATTAGTGAGGCTGTGAATTTCAGGAGAACTTTAGACATCTACTTGAAAGCTTTTGGTTAGAGTATTAATGATGATAAATCTTCCATTTATTTCTTTAACACTCCTTGTCTCATTCAGAACAGGATTGCCAGGATTCTAAGATTCCAAATTGGATCTCTTCCCCTGATGTACCTAGGGATTCCTTTGGCTTTGGGACCTCAGCGGAGAAATTTTTGGCAGGGGATATTGGATAAGTTCCGGAGTAAGGTCAGTCATTGGACTTACAGATGGCTCTCATCTGCTGGTAGGGTGCTTCTCCTAAAAGCTGTGGTGCAGGCTCTCCCTATTTATAGGTGTTGTGTGCAGATTCCTCCTGCCTCCTTTATGAGGGATTTTGATGCTCTTTCCCGACAATTCCTTTGGTCGGGTAACCTTCTTTCCTCGAAGTGGAGTTTAGTCAAGTGGGAGTCTGTCTGTAGGCCGAAGCATGTTGGGGGCCTTGGCCTTAGGTCTATGGCTCTTGTGGTTACGGCTTTGGCGGCTAAGCTGTATTGGAGATGGTGCAACAACCAGGATCAGGATTGGGCCAAGATTCTTGCTTTCAAGTATGTTCCTGGTGTTGAGAGCCAGGACGTGCCTTGGATTGCCCTGTTGGGCAAAGGTTCTTGCATTTGGGATATTCTTAAGAAGGGAGCTCAGCTTGTTAGGAATGGTCTCTTCTGGATCTGTAATAATGGCTCTATGCTCTGTTTTGGCTGGACTCTTGGGATGGTCACCCTCCCATCCTATCTAGTTTCCCTCAGCTTCTGCCTCTCTGCCAGATGTTCTCTGATGCTGGTTGGATTAAGGTGGAGCATTTTAAAACTGTTAAGCGTATTGGTCATCTTGAGGTGTCGTGCTGGAAGGATCCGCAAGAGTGGCCTGTGGGTGGTTCTGAGGAGGATCGGGCTGCCTTGTGTAAGGTCTTGGAGGGCAGGCTCTATAGCTCTCTGAAGGAGAGGGACAAATTGGCTTGGAGTCCTAGCCCAAAAGGTAATTATACTGTTGCTCAAGGCTATGCTGTGCTTGATAGGAATTTACATGGTCCTGCTGAGGTGCCTTGGTGGAGGAAGGTTTGGAACAACTTTTCTTGGCCCAAGTGTAACTTCTTTTTATGGTTGGCTGCCCAGAGGAAATGTCTTACTTGGGAGAACCTTCGTAAAAGGGGGTTTCAGGGACCTTCCATTTGTGTTCTTTGTTTGAGCAGTGAAGAGTGTTCTTCCCACTTGTTCTTTCATTGCCCCTATTCTCGTGAGATTTGGCACAGATGGTGGGAGGCTTGGCATCATGGCTGCATTCATGCTTCCTCTCTTATTGAGTTTTGGGAGAGCCTGGGCAGGCCTCCTGCGAAGACTCCTTTTCTTCAGGTGGCCTGGTTCATTGGGCCTATTTTCATTCTTTGGAACCTTTGGCTGGAAAGGAACCGTAGAGTTTTTTGTGATTCCAGATTAGACAGGGGGCAACTGTGGAAGAAGATTATCAGTAGGCTTCAGGAGACTATTCATGCCAAATGTGATATGTCTGAAAGTATTGATCCTGGGGATGTTGCAGTTGTGCGGGATCTGAGCTTGGGTGTTAATAGTAGGGTTGCACTGCTGGTATTATGCCCCGTCGTGTCAAGAAACGGGTCTGCCGTGATGGGAGATGGGCACCTCCTCCTGATGGGGTCCTGAAGATTAATACTGATGGATCTTCTCGTGGGAATCCTGGGCATGCTGGCATTGGGGGTGTTGGTAGAAGTAAAGATGGTGATGTTTTTTTTGCTTCTCTGTTTACAAAGGGCTTTACTCTAATAACCTGATGGAGGCCCTGGCTATTAAGATTGCTGTTGAGAGGAGTTGCTCTCTTGGCTGGAGGAGGATTATCTGTGAGTCTGACTCTCAGATTGTTGTGGATATGTTGAACAACCAGAGGTTGGATGGTGTTAGTTGGCATTTAGCCTCGATGGTCAGACAAATTTTAAGTGTTTGCAGCTCCTTGGAATCTGTCTCTTTCTGTCACATCCCTAGAGAATGGAATACTGTGGCTGACTGCTTGGCGAAGTGGGCCTCGGAGAAAGGGGATGGTTGGGATATCAGTGGTAGGGATGAGTTACCTTCTGATTATCAGGGGATTTTGGAGAGAGTTTTATTGGAAGACAGGACTATGTAGTGTTGTTGTTTGGTTTGTTGGTTGTTCTCCTTTTTATTGAGCCTGTGGCTTTTGCCTTGTATCTCGCTTTTGGATTGAATAAAATTTTTCCCCTTCTTTTAAAAAAATGTGGTTTTTATTGTTTTTAATTTATTTTGTTGGTCGCTAGTTGTTGTGTGGTCATACAACACACCCCAAGTTACCTTTGGAATGGTAGCATGGGGACCCAAATTTTAAAATACTTGCTCAGTGAAGTAAAAAGTGCAAGGATAAGAAAATTGACTTGTAAAACCCATCAATTGGCACTTGAAACTAAAAAATGTGAAAAGGTTAAAATTAAGTCATCTTTCAAGAAAACTTGTGGCTAAGTGAAGCGTTTTAGAAAGGATTTCTTGCATCGATATCAACTGGTTAGATTTTATATAATAGGATGTTGGGGCATTACATATGTGGTTTTTAATGAGGGGTAATTATTAGAAGTTGCATAGTCAGGCGAATAATTTATCAAGGCACAAGTTGGCAATGTCATTAAGTGCATAAAGTGGATAGGCTGAAACTCTATAACTTAATCAACTAGAGTCTATCAATTACCAATGTAAGCTAAGAATATCAACCAAGGAGGTGAGTAATCGAGGTTTGAAAAGATCATGGAAAAAAGAAATTCCCAACATCTTCCTATTAGGCCATTAATTGTTAGAAAACAATGATAAACTGAGAAGGATGGTGAATCATTAGATTCCTAAATTTTATCCAATTCACCTTTATCAAAAAAAACTTCTCACTACCATAAACAAATAAAAAATCAAATGCAAATAAAAAACACAAGTGCACAACCATAACACTAGATTTATGTAGAAAACCCTAGAAGTAAAAAACCATGGTGAGAAAGCTACTTGGAGCTACTATCCAAATCTAGCCTCACAAATAAGAACAAGAATTACAAAAAAATTTATGGCTTCAACAAAAGGAAGTTTACAACTCCCTAAAAACAACACTTATAGAAGGAGGCTACAACCTCAGAACAAACTTGATGAGAACTGATGAACAATTTCCACTGCAATACCTTTGCTCAACAAATTTTGTAGCCTTTGATTCACTACCTCTAGCACACTTCCTCTGCTTAATAACTTTTGGAGCCTTAGCTAACTACCTCCAACACACTTTCTCATTTATATTTGAAAGATTGTATGTTTAATTTAGAAAATAAAATTATTTAACATCTTGGTTCTTTGGAAAATATAATCCTAAAACACCTATTCTTCTAACATATCATCAACATATTTGTCTTGTCATCACCTTATTCTAAAAAAATTCTCTTATTTTCTTACATCATTGATAGATGTTTATTTATGTACCTTTGGTCTAGCTCTCCTTCAAGTGATGATGAGGCTAACACTTATCCCTATCCCAATATTTTTCCTACTCATGAGGATATTTTGGCTCAAGAGAATACAATCATTGATACCTCTACTAACATCACTTTACTCGCTCTTCCTTCCTTAAGTAATGATGAGCCTCATACGTGTCCCTTGCCCAATAGTTTCCCTACTCATGCGGATATTTGGGAACAAGAGGATACAATCATTCATACCTTTCTTAACATCACTTTACCCATTCTTCATTTGATTTATCTTCCACTTGACAACATGGCACAGGGTGATCCCACAATAGTGGTTTATAATTTTTAGCCAAACTAGACACTGAAATTATTATTTTTAACTAAATCTTCACATTTGGGCACCTATAACGGCTAAACTGTGAGGAATTTGAAGATGATGCGAACTAGAGTCTCATCACATTTTGTCTGTAGATTATAAAAATATTTTTTTCAAATTTTTTGGAATCATATTGCACTTCTTTTCCATCTCCCACGAAATTTGGTTTTTCTCAAAACAACATTTTTAAAAAAGTGACTAAAACCGTATAATGCATAACTATTTTTCCATGAAGGATAAAATTCTAATTTTTCAAATTTAGATTTGTAACTCTGATATCTAGTGCTTCACCTTGGTTAGATAGTTTTTTATTGAATATTTTTTCTTTAATCAAGTTTTGAAGTCAAACCAATTACAATTAAGACATAGTGCAATTGTATAACACATAACCTTTTTGTATATCAAAATTGAATTATTATTATTTTTGTTGGATCAAGGACTTCAATATCTCGGGCGACTCATATTTTTCTCAATTTTTTTTGATAATCAATATTTTTTCACATGTACGTATAGACTCTCATTTTTATGAAAACCTATGTTTAATAAAACTAAAAAAATAGATACATAATAAAACCAAACATATTAAAATTATATTCATTCGATAGCTCGTTCTGAGGACTACTTGATTCTAGTTTGGTTTGTGAAGATTCCTTCATTTTAATCCACAACCCACACTTTGAAGCGTAAAAATTTAGGTGTTTTTTGTGAACAAGGTCAAAAATTAGGGGAAAAGGGGGTTCTGCTAGAACTAGGGTTCTAGCTAACACCTAGGCTTTGAGAAAACCAAGGTTCATTCAACCCCCTTCCCAAAAGGGGTTTTCATTTTTTTTTTGTTTGTTCATGCATTAAATGGGTTCGCTTGAACCCTTTTTTGGTTCATTCAAACCAATGAGTTCATTCAAACCCCCATAATGAAAATTTTTGGCATGGGGTCAGTTTTTACAAGTTTTCCTTCTTCATTCAAATTGTAAACCACTTTTGTGGGTTTACCCCACACATAGATGAAGAGTCCAAATTAACATGCAATCCCCCAAGGATAGATGTTAACCAAAATCTAGTCAATAAAATTTAAATTTCTGATTCTGATGCAAGAGCATCCATGGTTGTAAAGAAATCCTTTATCAACCAAAAACATTTCTTTTCTTTTAGTTCAGTCTGTAGTTGTCTTAGTAGTTTCTTCTGCATTGTATTGCATTGTGATTTCTCAACTCACAGCGCAAAATATAGATTCTACATGAGGTCATCTTCAACATATCCATATTTTAGGTGATTTGCATTTATTTTCAAAATGTTGCCACTCTTAGAATTTCACTATTAATTCTCAAACAAAGCATTCAAGGCCTATTTGGCTCAAATTGGTTTTGAAAACCTTTTCCAAAATGTGCAGAGCTTAATGGAACATCATTCAAGTCATTTTTGGTTCACAAGAATTTTCTTGGAGATTTGTAATACATTCCATCTCTCAATGGGTTATCTTTTCATGTTCCTGGCTGACCTACATGTTTGATCTTGCATCAGGGTTGTAAACCCTTGAGGCCAATGTGGATCATAATTGAAGCTAGAGATTCATATTTAAGATCATTTGTAATCCTTTGGAAAGTAGTTAACAAGTTAGATAGAAATTCTCAATTAGTAGTGGTTAGGAAGTTGACCAAAAGGTCATAATAAGGCCTTGTGCCAATTAATATCCTGCAATGCCCTTGCGACAAGCCTGTGAGCCCTATTCATTCTGCATGTAATACATATGATGCATGTATGACTGGAAGTTATTGAATCAATGATAAATCTTGTTTGTTGAGTATTTCTTGTGTTATTTCTATTATGTTCAACTCTAGGTTACATGGTTGGATAGTCCTTTCTGGAATATCCATTTGTGATTGCACCAAGTGGTATTAGAGTGAGTTTGTGAGTCTTGAGAAGGAATTCCTTGTGGTTAATAAATCGTTGAACTGAGGAAGACTGCAAGCGTTTTCAACTATGTTGACTATGAGGCATTTGAGACCTTATAGCCAGAACACCGAATTGAGGCAGTTGAACTAGATCTAGGGTAGATATACCACCAAGGAGAGCACCTATTAAGGAAAATTTTGTTGGATGAATGGATGAGATGTTGGAAATGATGAGGATAATGAGAGTTTGGTTTGATGTTGTAGAAGATGATAGAAGAGGTATAAACCCTATACATGCAGACGAAAGTGATGATGAATTAGATCATGTTACAGATCAAAATGAAGAGAACCTAGAAGAAGAAGAAGAAGAAGATTAGGTAAAGATGTAAAAATCTATTTCCAAGATTGGTAAGAGACCTATAATTAAAATTTAAAAGTACACAAGAAATTTAAACCCTAAGGAATTGATTGATTGGATCAATGATATGGAGGAATAATTTGAGTATGAATAAATTGAAGTTCCGAAGAGAGTGATATTTTCAAAAACTAAGTTGAAAGGAAATGTTTCTATTTGGTGGAAAGAAGTTCAATTGGATAGAAATAGGAGAGGAAAGGAGGAAATCACAAAGTGGGATAGGATGGTGACAAAGTTGAAGAATCAATTCATACTTGCTGATTATGAGCTTGAATTGTTGAAAAGATTGCAGAACTTGAGGCAAAAGAAGATGTCTATGAAGAGTATACTGACTAATTTTCCAAGATTATCATAAAGGTTCTAGACATAGTGAAGCAAGAAAAGAGAAGGTTGTGCAGTACATCAATTGACTAAGAACAAACATCCAAGAAGAGTTGATCTTGGTAAAGATGACATCAGTTGAAGAGGCATACTAATTTGCACTAAAGGTAGAGGAAAAGATGAACAAGAATTTTGAACAAAGATAGAGAAGTGCAAGAGGAAGATTCTAGAGGAGTGAATCACAATCTGGAGAGAAAAGACCATATGCAAAGAAAAACAAGGATGGAAAACCCTACCGTAGTGAAGAGAAGGATAGTAATTCATACCACAGAGGGAGGACAAATTTTTTTACCACAATGGTAGAGGAGGTCATAATTCCTACTACAATGATGGATATAGGAGGGAAGGCCTAAGAAGAGACCATTCAGAGGAAGGACATAGAGCATTTGAATGTCATCAGGGAAGTACCAGTAAAAGGACTAAGGGTACCAAAAGAATAGCTTATGTGGATGAAGAACCTATTGGATCCCCTAGTTCAGTTGGGAAACTAGAGAAAGGCAAGTCATTAGTAAAGAGGAGAGCTTTGATACATGAAGAAGTGATTGAGGAGCCACTGCAAAGGAATAATCTATTCATGACAAGATGTAAATCCAGAGGAAAGGTATGTAAATTCATCATTGATATTGGTAGTACCAATAATTTAGTTTCATAAGACATGGTGACCAAGTTAAATTTGAAGAGATTGAAACATCCAAAGCCCTATAAGATAGCATGGATTCAAGATGAACATAAGATCTTGGTAAGTGAGCAGTGTCTACTGAAATTTAATATAGGGTCATGTAATGATGAAGTGTTGTGTGATATTATGTCCATGGATGCATGCTATTTATTGTTAAGAATACCATGGAAATATGATAAGAAAGAAATTCATGATGGAAGGAAGAATACCTATACTGTGACTTCAAATAGCAAGAGAACTATATTGATACCTTTAGAAGAAGAGGACAAAAAGGAAGTTTGTAGCAATGCCAGACTATATTTCGTATATGGAAGGAATTTCTTAGAAGGATTGAGGCATGAAAAAATGTGTTTTGCATTACTCCCAAAGAAGTGTAGTGATCAACAGGCAAATAATTCTATTGCAAAGGAGGAAGACTCACCATAGACATAAGTTGAAGAACTGTTGGTAGACTATAAATATATCATATCAAAGAATGTACTAGATGGACTTCCACCAGTCCAGAACATCAGTCATCATATAGATCTAATAATAGGAGAAATTTTTCATAAAAAAGAAACACATAGGATGATACCTGCAAAAAATGTGGAGTTGAATAGACAAATACAAGAGTTGTTGAAGAGCAGATTGTTCAGAGAAAGCTTAAGTCCATGTGTGGTACCTACTATATTGGTACCAAAGAAAGACGGGCAATGGAGGATGTGTAAGAACTCAAGAGAAATCAATAGGATCATATCCAAGTATAGATTCCCCTTTCCAAGTATGGATGACATTATGGACTATTGAGTGGAGCAAATTATTTCACAAAGATTGACCTAAATAGAAGATATCATCAAATCAAAATTGGAGAAGGAGATGAATGGAAGACCACATTCAAGACTAATGAAGGATTGTATGAGTGGTTAGTGATGCCTTATGGATTGACCAATGCACCTAGCACTTTCATGAGATTGATGAACAAAGTACTGAAGCAATTCTTGGGTAATTTTTTATTGTTTACTTGGATAATATTCTAATTTTCAGTAAGACTGGAGAAGAACATTTGTGACACATTAGACAAGTATTGCAAAGGCTAAGGGAAGAGAAGTTGTTGATAAACATCAAGAATTGTAGCTTTATGAAGATAGAGTTTGTTTACTTGGGTTTCATCATTTCTACTAAAAGATTGAAGACATGGACCCTAAGAAGGTTAGAGCAATTGTTGAGTGAACACTAGAGAGGTAAGATCATTCCATGGATTGGAAAATTTCTACAGGAAATTCATAAGGATATTTAGTAGTATTTGCACACCCATGACCAAAACAATGAGAAGAGATAGGAAATATTTTAAGTGGACATCTAGAGCACAAAGAATTTTTGAATTGTTGAAGAAAAAGGTGACAGGGCAACTAGTGTTAGAATTAATTGATTTTGATAAATTATTTCAAGTTTATTGTGATGCTAGTGGGAATGGAATAAGAGTTGTGTTGAGTCAAGAAGGAAGACCAATAGCTTATTTCAGTGAGAATTTGAATGATGCTAGAAGGAGATATTCATTTTATGACTAGGATTTCTATGCCATAGTTCAAGCCTTGAAGAACTGGAGACATTATTTGTTGCCTAAGGATTTTGTGTTGTACACTAATCATCAAGACATGGGTGATCCCACAATAGTGGTTTATACATTTTTGGCCAAACCTGGACACTAAATATTTTTTTAACTAAATCTTCACTTTTGGCACCTATAGTGCTAAAATGTAAGGAATTTGAAGAGATGCAAACTAGAGTTTCATGATTTTTTTTGTAGATTTTAAATATATGTTTTCAAAAAAAATTTTGAATCGATTGCACTTCTTTTTCCATCTCCCTCGAAAACTAGTTTTTTCATAAAACAACATTTTTAAAAAGTGACACTCATATAACGCATAACCTTTTTTCCATGAAGGATAAAATTCTAATTCTTTGGAATTTAGATTTGTAACTCCAATATCTAGTGCTTCCACTTGGTTAGATAGCGTTTTTATTGAATATTTTTTCTTTTAATCAAGTTTCGAGGTCAAACCAATTATAATTCATATAGGTGACCAAGATAATGTGTAACATTTTTGTATGTATCAAAAATTTTTTTTTTGTTGGATCAAGGATTCAATATCAAGGGTATAGATATTTTTCAAATTTTTTTGACAATTTCTATTTTTCCACAGTGCAGAACAAAGAGTTGATTTTCGATGAAAAACCTACATTCACAAGAAATAAAAAATAAATATAATAATAAATTGAAATTTATTTAAAATTATACTTTTTGGGAGGCTTATAATAAGGACTACATACTTACAAAAATTAAATTTTAAATGAATTCATTTGATCCCCCAAAAGGTAAATCAAAAGTTGTTTTTTTATCAACATTTTGATAGGTGTAAAGGAGACTCTGTTATAGGTATGGTTTAAAACTAGCTGGGTTCTATCCAAGGGGGTTTGATCCAAGGTAGTTTGATCAAACCCTCTTCAATTGGAATGCTTTAAATGAAACTTTTAAAGTCTTAAATCATTATATTTTCTAAAAATATGTGATTTCAACAAAAATCAAAATCTCCCAGAAATTGTAAACCAGCTTTGTGGGATTACCCAAATGCAATATTTAAATAGTCAAGGTAAGTTGAGCCAAAGAAATATGAGGTGGGTTGAGATCTTGAAAAGTTATACATTTGTGTTGAAGCATAGGAGTGGTAAGTCAAATAAAGTTGTAGATGCATTAGGCAAGAGAAGGAATTTTTTGTCAAAGATGAAGATATAAGTATTGGGTTTTGAAGAACTAAAACATATGTATGAGTATGATCTAGATATTTTCGAAGCATTGAAAACATGTAAATAACCAGTAGTAATAGTTAGGAGTCAATGGTTGGATTATTTCATATGGGATTATATGAGAGTAGTCAAAATACTAGATTGTAGAAACCTTTGAAAATATGAGGGAGACCTTGGGAAGATATAAGCATGAATTTCATATGGTATTACCAAGGACATAAAGAGGATATGATTCCATAATGGTAGTAGTGGAAAAACTTTCTAATATGGCATATTTCATTCCTTACAAGAAGACTAATGATTTTGTGTATGTTGCTGACTTATTTTTCTAGGAGATTGTGAGATTGCATGGATTACCAAAGAGTATAGTTTTAGAAAAGGACACCAAGTTCATTGGATACTTTTGGAGGACATTGTGGAGGAAGATGAAAACATACTTGAAGTTCAATTTAGCATATCACACACAAACAGATAGACAAATAGAGACCTAGTAAATAGGATTTTGGGTAACTTATAATTGAGATGTTTGGTTGGAGATAAGGTAGGAAATTGAGACATATTTCTACTGCAAGAAAAGTTTGCATACAATAATTTAGTAAACTAGAGCATAGGGAAGAAATCATTTGAGATTGTGAGAGGAGTACATCCTAGAAGAGTTGCATAGCTCAGAGATATCACTATAGAGGATAAAAGGAGTGTAGAAGAAGAAGAATTTGTAAGATTTAGGGAAACATTGAATAGTCAGGTCCAAAAGCACTTGGAGGACATGAACAATAAGTACAAGGAGCACGTAGATGAGAAAAGGAGATATAAGGAATTTGTTGTTGGAGATGAAGTTATGGTATATCTTAGGAAGGAAATGTTTCCAGTAAGAACATACAATAAGCTAAATATGAGAAATATTGGACCATGTAAGATTCACAAGAATTTTGATTCACAAAATGCATATGAAGTGGAGTTACTAGAAGCAATTAGTATATCACCAAGTATGTCACCAATTTTTAATGTTCTAAACATTTATGAGTACCATGAAGGACAGTCAAGTGGAAGTAACAAAGAAGTAGGATTGGAGGAGCAGTTACCACATCAACAACCAAAGTAGATTGAGAAAATCTTGGACACTAGAATTGGAAGGAGAACTAGGAAAAAGGAATACAAGGAGTACCTAGTAAAGTGGAAGGGAAAACTAGTGGAGGATTCGTCATGGATTTCTCAGGCTGAGGTGGACCACTTTGATTTTCCTCTAGCCCATAGAAAGTGAGGGAATCACTTTTCTTCCAACTTTAAGTGTCTGATGTAGGAGCATTCATGGTTGTAAATAAATCCTATATCAAACAAAAACATTTATTTTCTTTTAGTTCAATTTGTAGCTATCTCAGTAGTTTCTTCTGTATTATATTGCATTTTCATTTCTTAGCTTGTGAAGTAGGATATAGATTATACATGAGGTCATCTTCAATATATCCAAATTTTGGGTGATTTGTATTCGTTTACAGAAAGTTATTGCTCTCTAAATTTCACTATCAATTTTTAGACAGAGTATTCAAGGCCTATTTGGCTCAAATTGGTTGTGTACATTTTTTAGAACATGTAGAGCTTGAACATCATTCAAGTCATTTTTTATCCAGGGGAACTTTTTTGGAGATCCACAATACATTTCATCTCTTGATGGGTTATCTTTTCATGTTCTTGGTTGACCTACATGTTTGATCTTGCATTGGGGTTGTAATCCCTTGAGGTCAATGCAAATCATAACTAAAGCTAAAGATTCATATTTAAGATCATTGGTAATCCTTTGGAAAGAAGTTAACAAGTTAGATAGAAGTTATCAGTTAGTAGTGGTTAGGAAGTAGATTGAAAGGTCATAATAAGGCCTTGTGCCAATTGTAATATCTTGTAATGCCCTTGAGGCAATCCTGTGAGCCCTAATCATTTTTATTGTAAGGAATATGATGCATATACAATTGGAAGTTATTGAATCAATGATAAATCTTGTTTGTTGAGTATTTCTTGTGTTATTTATGTTGCATTGAACTCTATGCTACATGGTTGGATAGTCCTTTTTGGACCCTCCATATGTGACTGCACCAAATTCCCACAAGAACCTATAACACCATCACTTTGTAATAGTGTGCCTTCTTATTTTAACACATATCTTGATGAAATGGGGGTTCTTTAGCTTTCACCCCTCATGGACAAATTGAATCTAAGATTGAGCCTCCCCATCTTGACATCTCAACACTCAACAAGGATTTGAATTCTTACAAAAGAATTGATTCTTATTCTCATGTTAATTCTAGTGATTCTTCTTCAAAAAGAGATCATACTTCTCATTTAAACAAGATTAGTAATATGGCCTCTCCTTCCTATTATTTGGAGAATTTTTTTTTGTCTTGGATTCAAAATTATTACTAAACTTAGATATAATGGAAATGGTTTAGGGTGTATGGAACAAGGAGTTAAGGTTCATATGCAACTTGTGAACCATGATTCCCAGCCTACAAAAACACAAGAGACAATTAATAAATTAGATCAAATGCATAGTTAGAAACATGATTCCTCAAGAAATTCATTTAAATTGCAAGAGAGAAAGGAAATGAGATGAAGAACACCAAGAAACTCAAAATAAATCAAATCCTATTCTAGTGCAATATAAACTCCTAATCTCTTGAGGGAATTGGTGCCAATTTGATGTGAAAATTGGCCCTTTCCCAACTCCAATGAAGCAATGTTGATTTGATGAAGAGATTTGATCCACTTTGATGATGAAGGATGAGAGCTCCAAGCCAAAATCTGCAATAACCTAGCTAAGAACTCAAGATTGATGAATGAAGATTGCCCTAAATTTGAGTATAGTAAGTTTACTCAAATTGTGGATGATGAAATGAGGATAAGCTCTTATTTATAGAATGATAAGATGGATGAATGCCAAAAATGAAGCAATGTGGGACTAACAATCAACCAATGGCAAGGTGCCACTTGTCAACATTTGATAGGATGAAGGTTGAGCACATTTTGATCCATGTGCAAGTTTGAAATTTGAATTTGATGAGATGACATGTTTTTGGGGGATGAAAGATGAGTTAAATGCCAAGTGGGAGACATGTAAGAGACAATGCAAGAGCCTTAAATGCTTTGTTGGATGGACAAGTCTATTTGGGGGGAGATTTCAAACTTGGAGAAATATTCCCTTTTTTATGCCATTTTGAAAGTAAATAGAGAATTATTAAATCAAATAAATGATTTAATTGTGCAAGTTGAAAAATCTAGAGGATTGGAGTGATTAGGATTAGCATTGATCATGATTTGATTAATTTTAAATGGTGTTAGTTGATTTGACCATTTTGACTTAGATTTTAGGATTTAAATAAATCAAAATGAGAGAAGAATGATTTAGACTTAGTTAAATAAATATTTTTGATTTATTTAATTAAAAAGGATGGTGTTAGATTTAAATTAAATAAAGATTAAGTTATTTAATTTAAATGAGATGACTTTAGAGATTAATTAAATAAATGAATTATTTAATTAAAACAAAGATAGGAAGATGAAATGACCTAGCTAATTACACATAGATAATGATTTAATTAAATCGAGGGATTTATTTAATTAAAAGGAGAATTATGATGACTTTAATCAAATAAGGCTATTTCATTAAATGGTTAGAAAGAGGGATAATTCAAA
>VDFB02000015.1:69571046-69693881 GCA_007258455.2 Sequoia sempervirens
TTTTATCTTTAGATCTACTATTTTTCCCAATAGATTGAATGGCACTAGCAACAGTAGACATAACATGTTTTAATGATTGATCTTTTCTTTTTGGTTTAACATAAAAGCCTAACCTTTTCATTACTTTCCTCATTTTTTGCATTCTCATCAGTTGCATCATTAGTTGACATTGAAATGCAATTTTTTTATGATAAAAGAATTTGGTGTATATTCTATTCGCATGTGTTCTTATTTGCCTCCAAGAAATTTGATTAGGAAGATTATCAAAAACACCACTTCCAATTTAAAAAAAAGTATTTTCATTAAATTCAACATCACATTCTAGATTTTCATCTTCATTTTCATCTTCATCTTCATTTACATTTACATTTTAATCTTCATTTTCATCAACAAAACGATTTTCATTTTTCATTTTCATTTTCATTTTCATCAACAAAACGGTTTTCATTTTCATTTTCATTAACAAAACGGTTCTCATTTTCATTTTCATCAACAAAGCGGTTTTCATTTTCATTTTCATTTTCATCAAAAATATAGGTTTTGTTTTCATTTTCAAGAAAATGATCATTTTGATTTTCATTTGCAACAAAAGATTTTTCTTTTTTGTGTTCAACAAATTATATAAAAGTTTCATCTCTCTAAATATAGTCAATGTCAATATCATTAAATCCACCATCTTGTAAAACTTCTACATACAAATTTACCATTTAACTAACATGTGGATTTGAAGACGTACCTAGATTTGTTCATATTGAAACATTCTCCATAGCATTCAAAGAGGGATTTGAAGACATAGTAGGACTTGTTTGTATAATCATATTCTTCTCCAAATTGACTCCTTTCAAATTAGCTTCATCTACAACTATGGTATCTTCAATGTTTTCATCTTCAATAGTTGTTGAATTGGTTGCTCCACCATCGTTCATTGATTTTATTCTCATTCTTCTTTCTCTTTGTCTTTGTCTCTCTTTTTCTTTATTTGCTTCAACTTCTTGAGGATTCAATGTCTTTCTTCTCTTATTACGAAATTTATCTCCCATAATTATAAAATTCTCAAGCACAAATGAATGTTAATAGTGAAATACTTCAAAATATTCAATCCAAATTGGAAGTTGAATACATATTATGGAAAAATTCTTCCTCTTGTGTTCCTCAAAACAAATAGAAAACTACCACAATTCCACTTTAAAAATTATTTTCTTCATGCTTCCTTTGAAAAATTCAATCCATAATGCAAATTTCACTTCAAAAATGGTGTAGATGATGCTCCCTTTGATAAAATCAACCAAAAATCAAATTGACCACCTGTAAATACAATAACTTATGAAAAATAATTCATTTTTAGTGCTCTCGGCCATACAGATGAAGTTGCAAAGTTGCAGAGTTGACAGTAATTGTGCACAGTGTTTTTAAATAATATAAACGGGATCCCCATCTATAAAACGGGATCTCGCTTATTATTAAACGGGATCCCGATTAGAAAACAGGATCCCGTTTATTAATAAGCGGGATCCCGTTCTATAATCGGGATCCCGTTAACTAAAATCGACTGTGGGAGCCGTTGTAAAGGCAACGGGATTCCGTTTTATAAACGGGATTCCGTTACCTTTACAATGGTCAGAATTTTGTTCGATGGGAACGGGATCCCGATTATAGCATGGGATCTCGTTTATTAATAAACGGGATCCCGTTTTATAATCGGGATCCCATTTTTTTAAATTTGAATTTTGTTTTGCATCGTGGGCAGGTTTTTTCCAAGGTTTTTGGTTCAGGAAAAGCATTGGAAGTCCGAACCTAAGCCTTCAACCTGGTTTGACCTGCAAGTTGAAGACCCTAACAATGTCAAAGAAAAATACCGACTTTGGACATATGGCTGACGACCTTTTTTCCAAAATTTTCTGACGAAATTAAAACCCATTTTAGATCAAACAATGTAGATTCTAAATATGTAATTTGTTTTGCAATTGAATTATTTTTTCTATTTTTCAATTAATTTCTAATAAAGTTGGTCCATAAACTTTAAATATCAGAGTTTTTTACTATTTTAATAACTTTTGATCAACATAACATTTTGACAAACGGATTGCACGAGAGAAAACTTCAGACAATTCTTTTCAATTTGAAAAAAAATAAAATCAGAAAATGATAAGTTTAGGTCATCTTATGCATGTCGTACATGACGATTTTTCAAAACAAAAAATATGCCTAATAAAAAATTAACAAAAAAAAAAAATTCAATAAAAAATTACAAAAAAATATCAAGAGCAAGCTTTAGTGAGTCATAAAACTTCTCCCAAAAGGATTTTAAAAAATACAATAATTTAAGTCAAAATATGGATGTCGTACACGTGCATGGTATGGTAAAAGAAAATGATTTTTAAACAATGGTTTTTAGAAATTCCTATTAAAACTAATTTTTACAATCTGGGTATTGAAATAAATTACATATTTGGAAACTAGACTCCGAGCACTACATTTTATGATTAGTGACTTTTTTAAAGATTTCATCTCTAAGTGCTTCAAATTTTAAGGTCAAATGTGTCAAATACTGAAAATCAGGGAAAACACTTCCACTTTTTGGCCAAAAAGTGGACTCAACTTCTTGCACACACCCATATCTTAATTCTTGGTCGATTCTACACTAGAAATAAGAAAGATCTACACATAATCCAAATGACATGATGTTCCATTCATAAAGACCTTGAGGAATAGAGAACACATTTTTATATTTATTTTTCTCTAACTTTTATTCATAAAAAAATTTGGTTTGCAATCAAACTTGGGTAATTGTTTTTTTTTTTTTTTTCTCTTCTAGTTATATCAAAATTGAAAGTATAGGATAATTGAAAGGAAAAATTATACCATTTGGAGGCTTATAATTAATATAGAACCCCCTTTTCTCTCTTTCTCTTTCAACTCTCTTATTAACATTTGGAACAATTCTTGTTCATGATTTTTGTGAGGTTAATTAGATATCAACTGATAGCAATAAAACTTTTAAATTCATTGAAATCAATATTCCTCAATTATATCCAAAAAACGGCATTAAGGCTAGAATGCTAACTAGTATATACCAATCTAAACCGAGTCTTCAAGTAAAAGGATTAGCAATTATAATATTTTATCTTTTATTTACAATTCCTAAGGATGTACAACGATGAAAGCATAAAGCATTTTTTCCATGTTCATTTTTCATATGTTGATATAATTTTTCATCCTCAGCTTAATTATGATATTAGTGCTAAACATTTTGTAGCCTTAATAAATATTAGATGTTGCATTTGGGGATAAGCTTTAGTTTCTCAATTCAAAGGAAAATTTGATAAAGATGGTAAATGTGCAGTTTAACCCAATTTTACTATATCTGAAGAAGATGAGCACATATGTTCTACTTTCTATCTTTTATTACAAATCAAATAAATTAATTTACAACTTGATTTAGTTTATTACACAATCAAAGGTAGATTTATTTATTTTCTTTTGAACGCATTGTTTCCTCCCCCAAAATTTCCAATAGGAGTGTCTTATCCTAAAGGAAATTCCACTCTACTTGACCATGGTTGACATATAAACCATACAGGTTTTGAGAAAGGTTTCCCCATAATAAATAGCTTATTCACAAGGAAGCACATAGATTTACATTTAGACATTCCCAAACAATTTCAACCTTTTATAATTATCCTTTGAATATTGCAAAGGAGGAGGGTATCTATTGTTGATATGTTTACAAACCCTAACCAAACCATTATTGAGTATATTCTTGAATAAAAACCAAAGAGAAGAATGTTGAGAGCTCCTTCAAGATCATACTCCATGACAAGACTAGATAAAAATATCTAGATAGTCATTACATATCACAAAATATTTACAGATTGCTTCTTTGATGAGCCATCTAATTCCACATCTATTCTAATTAATACTCTCAAGAGAAAAATGAATGTGAATTCGTATCCATATAGATCCTCTATGAACACTATATAAGATCTCAGTAGCAATCAATAGTTAATGAATGTGTTGGATAGACAAGTAAGCCTCAGTCTTGCTTTAACACATAAAAGAGGAGGAGAAGAAAAAGGATCAAATTAGTAAAATTCCTAAAATATTGGCTATGATTAGGGAGAAACTCCATAGAATGAATTTTGAGAAGAATAATATTTTTGACTTAGAAATGGAAGGGCAATGAAAATAAATAGTTAGCTATAAACCAAAAATATGATTGACATCAAAATCCTTTACTGTGATTAATCAAGGTTCTAATCATGGAGAAAATGTAATCTAGGATTCACACAAAAATTAGGAATAACAAAAGAATTTTGAATCCTAGAGAAATTTCTTAGCTCAATGGAAAATGTTCAATTGAGAAAATATTGATGGTTTAGTCATTAGATGTATGAATTTTTCTTAATGGTTAAGATATCAAATAAAAAGTAGGGAAAATAGAAAATATAAATTATAATATTCAAATTAAAATAAATAATGTAATTCACCATAGTAGAATTGTTAAAAGCTTCAAAAGAACCAAATTATAATAGAAGCTACATTGGATCACCTAAAAGATGAATAGTTCAATAAACACCAAAGGTTACAAGGTGATTTAGGTGAGAATAAATACTTGATAGGTCATGTCTCAAGAAAGTTAGATAAGGGCATATATCTAAAAAATACTAGAGTTACTCAGGTTGAGAAAGACAATTGAAAAGATGAGAAAAATAAAGCTCTTATTATCCTAGAAAAAACACCTCTAAAAATTAAACCTAGAAGTTTGAGTGGAAATCCAACTACTTTAGCAAGTTCAAGAAAATAAACAAGAGAATTGTCTAAACAATTTAAGATTAAAGCTATTGTAGAAAAGAAAATTTTGGCTCAAATAGGTTGGAACAATTGAAGATTTATCTAAACTTATCTTCGTAGAATGAGAAAAAAAATCTAGTAAAAAATCAATATTTGAACTAAAATTAGAAGAAATATTCTTTAACTATAGTTACCACATAGCCTAGTAAAAATGAAATTGGAATATAAAAGAATGGGAATTACATTCCAAGATAAAAAAAAATTATGGGTTTGATGAGATAATGGAAGAAACTCTTGAAGAAAATACCCATCCATAAAAAATAGACGTAATTTAGGCAATGTTTTCATCCAAAATATTGATAAAATAATGGATTCTTATGATTTTGTCTATACATTTAATTATTTTTTTGGAATCTAGGCCAACATGGACTTTTTCCTAATTTATAAAAAAAATTGTGATACATATTTATTATATTTTTTTTCTGTACTTTGCAATATCCATAGAAAGTGTATGATAAAGGACATACTTACACAATCACACTTCACAAGTTTCATTAATTTATATTCAAAATATTTAGTTTAAATAAATATGTACTTGTGCTATTTACTTTGAGATGCTTGATCATTTTAAAATTTGCACACTTCAAAGTGTGAACAAAATGGTGAAATTTGTATCTTTATATTATTTCTCATTTAGTTCTATATCTATATTTAAAAGGTATAATTAAACATATAAAAAAGAGGGGTTAGATAGGGATAGGAGCCCTCCCTTCCATTTGAAGCCATTGCGCCATATAACTAATCCAACTTTCTTTCTAACTCCTCTCTAATAATCTCACCTCTTACCCATACACCTACTTCTAGAGTTCATCTTTAGACCCCATTCACCCTCTTGTTTTGAAATAATTAAACACACATTTGAAACAATTTGATGTTACTTAATAGCACTTGAAAAACATTCAATATATTCATTATAATCATAAGTATAACAAGAAATCGTTTAAGATGAAACATTTTGATTTGGTGTATTAAAAAGGGTCATTAAGGCCCCAAGGAATAATTAAGGCCCTTAATTTCTATCTTCAATTTACCTATTTTTTTAGTGAATTTATTTGTCCTTAATAGACAATTATTATCCATCAAACAAAAGATGAAGCAATGAAAAAGTTTTAGTGAATTTTTTTTCCCTTAATAAACAAGTATCTCAAACAAAAGGTGATTCAATGAAAGTTTTTTAGTGAATTTATTTGCTTTTAATAGATAATCATCCATTGAACAAAATATGGAGCAATGAAACTTAATAAAAATTAATAGTGAATTTATCTACCCTTAATAAAAAGGTGTCCATCAAACAAAAGATGAATTAATGATTTTTTTGTGAATTTATTTGTCCCTTAATAGACAATTATCCATCAAACAAAAGATGAAGCAATAAAAGTTTTAAAAAAATAGTAAATTTAATTTTCTTGTGAATTTATTTGCCTCTTAATAGACAATTATTATCCATCAAACAAAAGATGAAGCAATGAAAAAGTTTTAGTGAATTTTTTTTCCCTTAATAAACAAGTATCTCAAACAAAAGGTGAGTCAATGAAAGTTTTTTAGTGAATTTATTTGCTTTTAATAGATAATCATCCATTGAACAAAATATGGAGCAATGAAACTTAATAAAAATTAATAGTGAATTTATCTACCCTTAATAAAAAGGTGTCCATCAAACAAAAGATGAATTAATGATTTTTTTGTGAATTTATTTGTCCCTTAATAGACAATTATCCATCAAACAAAAGATGAAGCAATAAAAGTTTTAAAAAAATAGTAAATTTAATTTTCTTGTGAATTTATTTGCCTCTTAATAAACAATTATTCGTCAAAAAAAGATGAAACAATGAAAGTTAAAATAAATAAATAAAATAGTGAATTTATTTGCCCCTTTATAGACAATTATTCATCGAGATAAAAGATTGAAAAAATGAAAGTTTTTTAATGAATTTATTTATTTCTTGATAGACAATTATCCATCAAACAAAAGATGAAACAATTCTCCATCAAACAAATGAAGCAATGAAATTTTTTTAATAATTTTTTTCTCTTAATAGACAATTATCCATCAAATGAAAGATGAAACAATAAATCAATGAATTTTTTTTCATGAATTTTTTTTCCCTTTAATAGACAATCAAAAAAAGATGAAGCAATCGAAAGTTTTTTAATGAATTTGTTTGTTCTTAATAGACAATTATCCATCCAACAAAAAATAAACAATGAAATAAATTCAATTCACTTTATACCAAAATAATTTAAACTTCAATAAATAGTGTATGGTCACAAAGTTGTTCCTTAATAAAAAAACCACTCATCAATAAATAGTCTATGGTCACAAAATTGTTCCTTAATAAAAATAGATTCAATACTTTTATTGATTTTTTTTTTCAAACAATTTAATAAATATTCTATAACTACAATTTTTTTTTTCTATTATAACTTTTACAATTACTTTTTTTTTTTCTATATATAACTTGTACAATTACTTTTTTTTTTTTTATAACTTGTACAATTACTTCTTTTTTTTTCTATATAACTTGTACAATTACTTTTTTCTATATATTTTTCTATATAAATGAAAAAATATAAATGAAAATTATAACTTTTACAATTACTTTTTTTTTTTTTATAACTTATACAATTACTTCTTCTTTTTTCTATATAACTTGTACAATTACTTTTTTCTATATATTTTTCTATATAAATGAAAAAATATAAATGAAAATTATAACTTTTACAATTACTTTTTTTTTTCTATATAACTTGTACAATTACTTTTTTTTTTTATATAACTTGTACAATTACTTCTTTTTTTTCTATATAAATGAAAAAATATAAATGAAAATTATAACTTTTACAATTACTTCTTTTTTCTTTTTTTTTTTCTATATAACTTACAATACAATTACATTTTTCTATATAAATGAAAAAAATATAAATGAAAATTTTGACAATTATTTTTTTGACCTTTAACTAATGACAAACTTGACAAACTTGACCTTTAAATAATGACAAATTTGACCCTTAAGTTAAAACTCTTAAAACTTGAGACTTAGATACCTAAAACTCTTAATCATAAATATCTTGAAGATAAAAATTAGGGGTACAAAAACTTAGAAATATCAATTGTAACCATATATTTAATTATCCAAAATTAATGAAGATAAAACCCTTAATCACTCTTTAGATGTGAAAATAATGACAAACTTGACCCTTAAGATAAAACTCTTAAAACTTGACACTTAGATACCTAAAACTCTTACCTAAAACTCTTAAGATAAAACTCTTAAAACTTGACACTTATACCTAAAACTCTTAATCATAAATATCTTGAAGATAAAAATTAGGGATACAAAAACTTAGAAATATCAATTGTAACCATATATTTAATTATCCAAAATTAATGAAGATAAAACCCTTAATCATTCTAAACTCTTAAGATAAAACTCTTAAAACTTGACACTTATACCTAAAACTCTTAATCATTCTAAACTCTTAAGAAAAAACTCTTAAGATAAAACTCTTAAAACTTGACACTTATACCTAAAACTCTTAATCATTCTAAACTCTTAAGAAAAAACTCTTAAAACTTGACACTTATACCTAAAACTCTAAAAATTAAGGGTACAAAAACTTAGAAATATCAATTGTAACCATATATTTAATTATCCAAAATTAATGAAGATAAAACCCTTAATCATTCTTTAGATATGAAAGAAAAAACTTATATTTGAAAGAAAAAACTTATATTTAATTATCCAAAATTAATGAAGATAAAACCCTTTAATCATTCTTTAGATATGAAAGAAAAAACTGCCTTTAATCATCTTCTAAGATGAGAATAAGATTAGTACATTATGAAAATGACAATTAATTACTCTACATTATGAGATTGTCAATTGTAACCATATATTTAATTATCCTAAATTAGCCAACCACAATCTTTCTTGTACCTCCTTTAATTTAAGGGAAATTTTTTTACTGTTACTCGGTATAAGATCACAACCATATATTTAATTACCCTAAATCAACCCATAAAGGAATAGTTTATGTAATAATAATCAAATCTCGCTAATGCAAAACCTCCCAGTATCCAGACGCAGGCTTTTCTAATACCTTAACGCCGGTTAGCGGAAAGTTTATTTGACATTGCATAACATTAACAATTAACAGCAATAAATGAAAAAATACTTTTCGACGGGATGTAATATTAACAATTAACAGTAATAAAAAGAACTTAAAAGGCTAATCAAACATTTTATTTAAATTACGAAATGAAAATACTTTTTTTTTGACAGGCCGGCGAAGTTTTCGCTGGGCTGACTGCATTTTTTTTAATAACAAATGAACGCAGAATACTTTTTACATGTCCCTGTGGAACTGTAAGCTATGTGCTGCTTAAAAACAGCCGTTATTTACATATCTTATTCAGAAACATCGAGAACCTTCTAGAAGATATCCGTAAAAGAAGGCAGCTTGATAGTACCCTCCTTGCACAGCGGAAGAGTAAATTTGCCGACAATGGGAATGTGCATGGTGAGCCCAATTTCCCACTGGTAGTCCAAGTCCCAGTCCTTCCCAACGTCTCTCAGAATACTCAGCATGAAATTGTACGGCACTTTCACTGGAATTTTGAACTGTGTCTTGTCATTCGCCATTATCGACCCAGGATCCAAAATCGTTCCAGATGCAATAATTCTGCTCACAAATTAAAACCAAAATTCACTGTATAAGTTAAAGAAGAAAAACGAATCAGTGAAAAACAAAGAAAGAAAAATGAATTGAATACCTAAGACTAGTAATGGATTACCTCTGTGCGCTTTGGAGCCTGTATGAAATTTCACCAATGGGAAGGTCATTACTGTAGGGATTCATTACATCCACAGCCGCCTCTAAAGTTATGGAGTCTTTGCTCACATTCTTTATGGAAACGTCTGTAACATCTGCTGAAGGTTTTTCTATTCCTGCTATTTTATCTGCTACGAACTCTTTCGCCTTGTCGACAAGCTTCGCCATCTCTAATTCTTCTGCTATTTACCGATCTGATTTCTCTGATAAGTTAGCTACGGGTTCTACTTAGTGCTCATACAGTTTGAAATTTATATGTTTGTTGGTGTTTATCAGTCTGTGTGAGATATGAACACGTGGATATGGCCGTTGCGAGCAGAATGGTGGGGAGTAGTCGTGGCAACTGTGAAGAGTATCCATGTCTTTGCGTGTAGGCCACGTAGTGAGTGTGGCATAAAGTATGATGCTTCACATATAAATTCGCTAAATTTTTTAATTAATATATTCTATCTTTTTGGGAAAAAAAAATAGAAAGAAAGATTGGCCATTAAGGTTGGGATCCTTAACTTGGAATGGAGAAAAAGAAAGTCCTCTCATATTAATGTAGAGGAAAATAACATCCTCTACATGTAAAAGGGCAAAAACTTAGCGTGAGTTTAAGTTTTTCTTTTTTAATGTAAATAAATGTAAGGGAGAGGGGCCCATAGTGGAGCACCCTAATTTCATGTTTCTCAAAATCTTATGTGGAAATTTCAAATCACTCTCAATTTTGTACAATAGTTTATTTGGCAACTCACATGCTTCTATATTTCGTTTTAGGGCCACATCATCAAATATGATGCCACATTAGCATGCTTTTTGTTGAGGTATCCAAAAAGGCCCAAAAATAAAGTGAGATTGATAGTGGTGCACTAAGTCATGTTTTATTGGTGTGCTGATGTGGCATCACATGATTTGTCAGTTTATGTACTTTATGGATAAAAAGTGTTTTGCAATTGGATATTAAGGTGCTCCACTATGGGGCCCACTAAGGACTACTTCTATCCCCACTATTGGACCCCATTTCACTATGGGCCCCTCTCCCCTATTAAAATTGGAATTATAATTTTGTGTATTTTATAGTGCGAATTTATTTAGTTATGTGTAGTGAAAAAGATTGATAGTTGAGATTTGAGATTCGATTGAGATAGTTGTGTTTTGATTTTTGGATATATTTTTAGACATTCATATCAATACTCTTTAATTAATTAATTATAATTATTTATTTAATTGATTGTCTTATTATTAATCAAATCATCTAATCATTCTTCTAACATTAATTAAATAAATCAAAGACTATTTATTCAATTAGTTGAGCTTTTTTCTAAGGTCTAACTTTAAATTAATAAATTCAAAATCTATTTTTTAAAGCTCATAACACACAGTCTCAAAAATTATATAAATAAATTTTGTTTATTTAATTCACCTTTTTTTTCTCACATCATTAGTACATTAAAATGAATTATTTAATCTAGCTAAGCATTCACACAATTCAAATCATGATTATTCAAGATAAATATTGTCTAATTTCCTAGAATGCACATGTCCTCAAAAATACTTTGCACGTATATTTTTCATGCACTTTCTACTTTTCCAAAAAAATCTCATTCAATCCTGGATCCATCTATTTCTCCAAGAAAATCCCCACCCTTCACATAAATTAAAAAAAGGGCTTTTAGGTTTTCCAAAAAGGTCCTTTTTGATCCCATCCTTTTATCATTTTTCAAGATCTCATCCCTTGAATCAAGGAGCTCACATTATTTACCAATTCCAAGGTGAACCTTTGTGACCTCTCATAAATTCAAAGCTCTCTACAAACCCAACCCTTGATCTTCAAATCTAATCCTAGCCATTGATCATCCATCCCAATTTTTTTTTATAAATAGTACCTCTTGTGGCCTATTTCTATACAATATTTTAATGCAAAATTATGCTACTTGCCAGAGTAACCAGTATAATTATAATTTGATGTCCAAATCTTGAGCATATTCATATTTATGGTGTGCAACTAGGGATATTTGAGAGGATTTCTTTTACACATATCAATTTGGGTGTAATTACCTCTTTGGCTCAAATGGAGGTGTGATTGAGTATAAGGTAAAAGACTCGATTTCTTGCATTTGAATATTGTATTTATGATTTATGCTCTCTTGTTCACATCTTGGAATGCTTTGTGGGACCCACATCCCTAAACTAACTTTTATTTGATGTATCTTATGAATCTAAAGATAGATAATTTGCTCTAGTTTGAAGTGTTGAGTCTTGCTTTTGGTATTTGCAAGCATGATTCAATGTTTCCACCTATGTTGTGATGTTTCTACCTATGCCATTAAGATATCAAAACCCAACAACCATGATCGAATTTTTTACTTTAATTGCAAATTTATAATGCCTTTTGGCTATTTTTGTAGGGGGTTCTTTATGCAAGATGACTTAGTTTTTTGTAGATATTCTATTTTTTTTAGCTATAGGTTCTAATTGACATTTATACTAAATGAATTGACATCTCCACTTCTACAGTTTGTATCTGCTCTACAAATTGACACCTCCATCATTTAAGGGGATTTTTCTCTCAAATTTTAATCAAATTATAGTCCATATTGCCACTAACCTATTTGTGTGTCCATTTGACCATTTAAGTCTAGTTTAATATCTATTTTGTAGGTTTGATTCATGTTTTCTCAACCACTAATACAATTTGACATGTATAGTCTTATGGCAATCTTTTTGTTATTGTGCATTACATGTACTTCCTAATTTGATGTATTTGCATGTAGCCTCAAATATTCATTTTTAATCATTTTAAACCTTACCAATTGAGTTTTATCAATTCCCTATTACACTAACCTATCTTTCCATCACTCACCACTCTCAAATTTTATTTTATTTTGTTTTTCAATGAATTGCATTAACCTTTTATCATTCTATTACACAAGTCTTTGTTTCAATGTATTCACTTCTTGTTAAATGATGTATACAACTTTAAGTTGACATTTGTTATTATGTCAATTAGTGCATGCACAAGTAAAATTGGTAAAGGTTAAAATCACTCTTTTGTCATGGGTAAGTCATCAAAATGGGAGACCAAAAGGGGGTCTTAAGTAGCCATTTTTTTTAAATTAGGAAAAAAAGATCTTGGATGAGAAACTAAAGATAGTTATGCTCAAAATTTGAAGATATGACAAGAAGAAGAGGACCGTCATACTCTAAATCTACTTTCTAAACTACTAATTTGTTTTGAAAATGGTGGAGATAAAGAAGTTCAAATAGAGAGAACACACAAAGTGCTCCTATTTTTTTCAAAAAAACATAACATAGTGTTTGATGTGCTCACCCTAAAATGTTAACTTTTTTTTAGTATTTAAAAAATTGCTATAGTAAAAAAATAGCTAACACGATATAGTTTATGCCTGATTTTTTTGCTAAGTTTTTAATCAATGTATGATTTTTTACTAATTTTGAAATTGAGCATTCTCCCCCGCACCCCCTAATTTTCAAAAAATAATTAAAAAATAATTTTTTTAATGTGTATAGAATAGAATATAGAATGTAATTTTTTTTAAAATTTTTTTTTGATGAAAAATAAAAAATGAAACAAAAAATACTACACTTAATTTTTCAAGAAAAAAGAAATTAAAGATCAAAACCTTAACATATTTGAAATGTAGAAAAAATTACATGATTAGAAATCTAAGAGAGAGCTTGACATTATTGTAGTATTTTTTTAACTCAACATTGAAAGACGTCAAAACCTAATGGAGAGCACACTCAAGATTGTGCCATTTTTTAGAATTTGCAAAAATCACCCCTTTGGGCATTGAAATGTAACTCCAACCCTTTGGGTTAGATGCCCAAGACATATCCAACCAAAAGGGTTGGAAATACCCAAAGTAGATAAAAATGTGAGCACGTTATAATTTTCTCATGTTTATGTGAAGAAAAATTGAAACCTATCTCTTCATTTCTATCTCCCAGTATCTATCTATCCATATCTTTCCCTACCTCTATTTCCCTATCTCTTTATCTATCTTTGTATTTATCTCTATCTATCTACACCATCCTCTCTCTACCTCTATCTCCTTTTCCATCTCTAGATCTCTATATGTCCCTTTACCTATATCTCTCCCTCTCAATCTCCCCCTCCCCTCCCTCTCTATATATTTAGCTATATATCTCTCTCTCTCCCCCCTCCCCCTCTCTCTCCCTCTCCAGACCTATCCCTCCCTTCCTCCCTCCTCATTTTACCTTCTCTCCCTCCCTCCCTCTATATCTCCCCCTCTCTATCTCCACCTCTCTTTTTTCTCTTTCCATGTTCCTTATCTCCCCATATTTCTCCCCCCCTCTCTCTCTCTCTCCATATCTTCCTCTCTTCATCTCTTTTTTTATCTCCACTTCTATCTATTTCACCCTTTCTCTCTCTCTAAATATCTCCCTCTATCTATATCTCTCCATATATCCCCTCTCCCTCTCTCTATCTCTACCTCTCTATCTCTTTATCTTCCTATATTTTCCTCTCCCTCCCTCATCTCTCACTGTCTCCCATCTCTATTTATTTATCTATATATCTATCTATCTAAGTTCCTCTCTCTCTCCCTATCCCTCTAGATCTCTATTTATCTATCCCTCTCCCTCCCTCTCTCTCTCTTCTTATATTTCCCTATGTCCCCCTCTTTCTCTCTCCCTCTCTCCATCTCTATTTGTCTCTCTACTTCACTCTATGGGTGATCCCACAATAGTGGTTTACAATTTTTGGCCAAACTGGTCACTGAAATAATTTTTTTTAACTAAATCTTCACTTTCGAGCACCTATAGTGGCTAAACCATGAAAAATTTGAAGATGATGCAAACTATAGTTTCGTGACATTTTGTCTGTAGATTGTAAATATATTTTTTCAAATTTTTTGGAATCAGATTGTACTTTTTCCATCTCCCTCGAAAACTAGTTTTTTTTAGAAAACAACATTTTAAAAAAGTGACGCTCACCGTATAACACAACATTTTTTCCATGAAGGATAAAATTCTAATTCTTTCAAATTTATATTTTTAACTCCAATATCTAGTTCTTCCACTTGGTTAGATAGTTTTTTATTGAATATTTTTTCTTTAATCGAGTTTCGAAGTCAAACCAATTACAATTTAGACATAGTGCAGCCGTATAATGCATAACCTTTTTTGTATGTATTGATTTTATTTTATTTTTTCTTGGATTAAGGACTTCAATATCTGGTGCACTCATATTTTTCAAATTTTTGTTTTGATAATCTGCTATTTTTCCACATGTGCAGAACGAAGAGCTTGATTTTTGATGAAAAACCTACATTCACAAGAAATAAAAAATAAATATAATAATTAAATTAAATTTATTTAAAATTATACTTTTTGGGAAGCTTATAATAAGGACTACATAATTACAAAAAATAAATTTTAAATGAATTCATTTGATCCCCCAAAGGGTAAATCAAAAGTGGTTTTTTATTAGCATTTTGATAGGTGTAAAGGAGACTCCGTTATAGGTATGGTTTAAAACTAGCAAGGTTCTATCCAAGGGGGTTTGATCTAAGGTAGTTTGATCAAACCATCTTCAATTGGAATGCTTTAAATGTAACTTTTTAAGGCTTAAATAATTATATTTTCTAAAAATATGTGATTTCAACAAAAATTAGAATCTCCCAGAAATTGTAAACCAGCTTTGTGGGATCACCCCTATCTCACCCTTTCTCTCTTCCTATCCCCCTCTATCTCTCAATATCTCCCTCTATGGACCAACTCAAGGGGTGTGGTTGCACAAGTAGCTTGACCCTTAGGAAAAGGATCTTGATGTTGCTTTCTAAGAACACAACCTTGACAAACACCATATGTGCAAGAGATCTTTGGAAGACCAACCACTAAGTTATGCGCTTGCATCTGTTGAAGATATTTGTAGTTCAAATGCCCAAATCTTTCATGCCAAATCTACTCATTGAATCAGCATGAGCAACAAAACAAGAACCCGATGAAGACTCGAAGCCATCAAATCGATATAAATGATTCTCATGATCAACTATCTCTATAGCAACAACCTTATCAGGATCATGCAACTGTCTAATAGTCACATTATGTGGAGTAAACTCAACCGACTTCCCATCTCCAGAATGAAAATTTTGATATATGGAAAGTAGATTCACTAAAATATGAGGAACAAGAAGAACATCCTCAATGCACCCATCTAGCATCTGAACAGAGCCTGTTCCCAAAACTAGTATCTGTGAAGAGTTCCTAACTGCAATATGAGAATTAGAAGTATGAACAGTGGAATCAAGAAGATCATGTGAATTGGTCATGTGATGTGAAGCACCTAAATCAAGAATCCAACTATCTGAAGATGAATGAATGGCCTGTGCTGAAAGAGCTTGTCCTTTACTCATGGAAGAAGGCTTAGCCATTGAAATGTTGTGCTTCTTCATAGCTTCCTCCAAGGCTTCCAATCTCTTAAAACAACAAGTTGCACTATTCCCAATTTTTCCACAAAATGAACAAGGATCTCCTTTCTTTTTCTTAGACTTGGAAGAAGAATCTCCAGAGGTAGAAGAAGGAGATGGAGTGGACTTTTGATGTTCTTTGGCTTCGGTTTGGAGGGAGTCTCACTTCCTGAAGATGATTCTGCTTTGAGATTTTTCTTATTCTTTCCTTTACCCTTGGATGATTGAGCCATTAGAGCATGATTCTTAGAACTGGGTAGGGAATCCAATTG
This sequence comes from Sequoia sempervirens, assembly GCA_007258455.2. Taxonomy (NCBI): domain Eukaryota; kingdom Viridiplantae; phylum Streptophyta; class Pinopsida; order Cupressales; family Cupressaceae; genus Sequoia; species Sequoia sempervirens. The sequence continues at coordinate 69,587,440 of VDFB02000015.1, forward strand.
AATCAACTTGGCCTCTTCCCTAGTAAGACGCTCACAAAACAACTCAAAAGAGGGCATTTTGTAATCTTTCCCCATTGCATCCATTGTAGAATAGAAAGTTGACGAAAACACTTGATAAGGGCCCTTTAACTTAGACAAAATCAAGAAGATACATTCATCACTAGATATATCATGTACACATCCTTTCAACTGTGATAAAATCATCTTAAATTGTGCAAGGAAATCTTGAATTGGAGGAAATGCATCTGGAGAGAGTAATTGTAGATCTGCTTGAAGTTGGAAGGCTTTGAAATGATTTGTTTTACCATACAATTCTTCAAGTTTATCCCAAACATTCTTAGGTGTTTTACACTCTAAAATATGAAACAAGTTATCAGATACATGTAAGCCAATGATCACTTTTGATTCATCCATTTTACATCTATGGAATTTTTTTTCATAATCCCTTTTGAATTCAGATTGTTTTGCATCTAACATTGGCCATAGACCCTTAGATTGTAACAATTGAGTCATTTTTAGCTTCCATGTATGATAATTGTGTGGAGAGAGTGGTTCAATTTTCCTTAGATCTGCCATGAACACCAAAAGAAAGAGGATAATGTGGCACTTAAATTATGCCTTTCAACCCCCCAGAACGTATTAAAACTCAATTTGTAACCCCCTCAACAAATTACAATTTGTACAAGTGACAAGCTCAAATCAACCGTTTATAACATAGTGATTTTTACAATTTTCATAAAAAGGAACTTGTCAAAACTAAGAAAGAAGGTTAGTAACAGATTCCTTGCAATTTTAGGAGCAATTTAAAAAAAGAGTTTACCAAATTTCAACTTTGTTTGCAAAATTTATGCCAATTACAAGCAATAAATGCACTTGTACCTTCAAGTTGAAAAACTTGGCATAAAATGTCAAAATCTAGAAAAATCACCTGTATCATTGTGAAGTTCGTCGAATTGCAAAATTGAAAAAATCCCTGAAAAAGGCACCTTCAATAATAAACAAGAGGAAAATTGAAGACTAACTAGGCACAAAAAATAAGCCCCTAGGGGCTGGCACCTGATTTTCCACACGACCTCATCCTACAGATTTGAAAAAAATCAGTGGTTTGGGAAATCGCTAGTGACTGAGACTTGTTGGTCACATGTTGCAGTTATAGCTGGCAGTCACGGTCTATGTCTGGTTTTTTGATGCAGGCAGTTTATGTTACCCGCCCACCTGGCGGTCAAGACCCCTGGCTACTGGCAGTTTGCATTTCCTATGGCAGTGAATGACACCCGACGATTTAGGAGAAGCCATAGCAGTTATTGAATGAAGGCTGCAGTTAAAGAGAACCCGCGGTCTATTAACAGCAGTCCGCAGACTTTGAGATTTCTGCAAGTGGCTCCCAAGCCACGGGTCCCACAGAACTATGTGGGCAATGCTTTCAAGCATTTTAATAAATATTTTATGTCTTTTGATTTTTTTTTAATAAAAAACCATTGAAAAAGAAGCTGATAGAAATTTTTAATAATTTTTTTTACGATGACGTACCTTGCAGGCTGGGGGACCATACGACTCCTCAGCTAATTTTTTTTTCCCCAAAAACAACTTTTGCTTAATATAGGAAAATTCTATATCAAAAAACTCAGAAATGGCCACCCGAACGCAATGACAGGCTTATTTTTTGCCAAAAATGCTCCTGTAAAAAGTTGTTCACCAGATTTGAGCTCCAAACCCTTCTTTGTCAAAGTTGCAAATGGTGACGAAATTGAGTGAAACAAAAGCCAAATCTAACTTTCTCAAGCCTCCTGGATGCAATGGGATAGCCTAAAATACTGCCACTATAGCCAAAAGTGTTGTAATCACCAAATCTCACAAAAATACATACATGCAAGATAGGATACAAGAAACTCAAATCACAATAGAAATTGATGGAAACTATCTAATGAAAAAAAAGGAAGGGGCTTGCCAGATTCAAAGCTCTGATACCATGTTGAAGTGATCAACCTAAGATCTTCAATCTACAACACCAAATAACCTCCACAAGAAATAGAGAGAAGCAATAATGGAAGATGTTATTCCACCAAACAAGGATTGCAATAGGATACAATATGATCAATGCAATACAATACAATACAAAATATGCTAGAGATGCCTTTCTTATAAATGAAAGGATGAGAGATAGGATAAGACAAGATCATGACAAGTTTCTTAATCCTATCACATGAGACAACTAACTCATAACTACCTAGGAAAGTGTAAAGTCTAGATAAGACAACTAAGACTTATAGAAGATACAAATAATATCCTAAGTAAACTTAACATGTGAATTAAGTCCCCTAAGTCCCTAGTAAAGGAATAAACTAGGTACAAGACTTATTCACACCAACAAGAGATAGAAATAAATAGAGAGGGAAGGAGATAGAGAGAGGTGGAGAGAAGTGAGATAGAAATAATTAGAGATGGAAGGAGAGAGAGGGGGGTAGGAGGGAGGGAGTGAGGAAGAGAAAGAAGGATGGAGAGATAGATAGGTAGTTCTTGATCTCAAGGGGGAGAGAGAGAGAGAGATAAAGGGATGGAGATAGCGAGTGAGAGATCTAGAGTGTAAGAGGTATATAAAGAGTGAGATAGAGAGAGAAAGATGATAGAGCTTGTTGATTACTAAAATTTAAACTCTTGATTACTAAAATTTGACTTGCTAGTTACTAAAATTTGACTAATCCTAAAAAATTATGATCTAAAACCTATAATATATGCATCATAACTTAGAGATCTGAAACCATTCTCAAACATCCTAAAACTATATACATGAAATATAACTTAAAGTATAAGAAAGTAAATGTCCATATATAATTTTCAAAAGAGAAAGAGAGAGAAAGAGGAAGAAAAAGAAAATTTTCAAAAGCATACAATAATGCATCCACATTGGGTCATCCCACAATAATGGGTCCCAAACTTGGGACATCCTAATTTTTGTCTAAAATCACATATTTTTTAGAAAAATTAATGATTTAAGCCTTGAGGGGCTCCATATAAAGGGTTTTAATTGAAAATGGTTAAAGATAAGACCCCCTTAAATCAAACCCACTTGGATAGAACCCCTCTAGTCTTAAATCATACCCACAATGGAGTCTCCTTCACACCTATAAAAATGCTAACAAAAAACCACTTTTTCTTTAACTTTTGAGGGATCAAATAAATTTATGTAAAGAAATTATGTTTTGTAAGTATGTAGTCATTATTATAAGCTTTCCAAAAAGTATAATTTTGAATATTTTTAATTATTAATAATTTTATATTTTATTTCTTGTGAATGTATATTTTTCACGAAACATCAAGGTATTTGTTTCACACATGCGAAAAAATAGAAAATAGAGAAAAAAATATAAAAAATATGTGTGTGAACTACGTATTGATTTCCTTGTTTTAGAAAATAATAATAATTTCAATACACACAAAATGAGTTATGTGTGATGACATACACCTATGTTCTAATTATAGTTACTCTAAATTTGAAAATTAATTTTAAAAAAATATGTAACAAAAAATTATGAAAAAATATCCATGAACTAGATATTGATTTTATAAATCTATAATTTAAAAATATAATTTGATCCTTTCAAAAAAATTATTTATGTGTGATTACATAAATGTCACTTTTTAAAAATGTTGTTTACTATAAATAATAAAGTTATTAAAAGTTACGTAATATATATATACATACATACATATTTATAATTTACACACAAATCCTCACAAGTCACTAGTTCACATCATCTCCAAATTATTAATGGTTTAGTTGCTATAGGTTTCATAAAGTGAAAATTTTGTGAAAAATGTTGATTTCACTAGTAGAATTTGGCAAATAAATGACTACGTGACTAAAAATTTTAGTCACATGACTAACACTAGTAGTATTTGGAAAATAAATGACTAATTTGGTCATCAGGTAAAATCACAACTAAATGACTAAATAAATGACTAATATCAGACAAATAAAAATGACTAAATAAATGACTAAATATATGGCTAAATTAATGACTAAATAAATGACTATTACTCATCTATTCTTTTTTCTTTCGAATTTGATCATAATCCATAGAGCTCAAGCCCCCCTCATACGACCCCTACCTAAGTAGGCCATTTGGCCGCCTACGTTGCTTGGTGCACCAAAAATACCTATTGTGGAAGGCATTGCCTCTCGCTGTAGTCTTAAGGCCTTCACATATTTTATAAAAAAAATTAACATTTACATTATTTAACTTTTATTACCCATTATGTTAGGGAGCCCTAACTTCAACACATACTCTCTAACATATTAACATACATAATTTAAATGAACACATATATAAATAAAAAATAAATTGTCCAGGTATATATTACTACCATTGCCACTTAGCATTGGCCAGAAGTGCATTAAATTTGAAGCTTCTATGAATGAATGTGAAACACATTACATTTGTTATTTTAGAAGAGTTGCTTCTTGAAAATTCTAATTCATTTACCACTGCTTCAAACCATTTGTCACATATAAAGATATAGAATTGTATTATTCAACTACATATACTATTAAAACCACTCATTTCATTTACATATACTAGTTAAATTGAAACTATTAAATTATACCATAGACTAAAATCTAAAAATTATGACATTCCATCAATATTTAAAAAAAAATATTATTCATAGAAATTAACTAATAAAATTGTGTCCATATCAATGCAAGAGGATTAAATGAATCTTTTGGGATGTTTTTCATAGTTTTTTGCACTTTCCCCACCACTATTGGTTTCCCACTCCTCCAAACTCTTCCCCGTTGGTATTGACCTTTCACTTCTCCAATTTGGCAAGCTGCAAGCTAAAAATAAGATTTTGATGAGGGTCAGTTGGAGAAAGCTAAGGAGAAGCATGGAGAACGTGTTGAGGACAGGTCTGCTCAGAGAGACATACCAATTTTTGAGGTAAGCTTTTAGTAGGTAATTATTTTTTAAATTGTTACATTTTAGACAAAATGTGGTTTATTTTCCCCATCTCCTAGTAAACACCATTTTTTGCATTGTCTTCAGGGGTTTGTTTGGTAGATGTGGTAAATTCCCTTTTTGATATAACCTTTGGATTAGTGGTTGTACTGCGAGCTCTAGGTTGTTAACTCTATCGTCAACTTCTCCACATACTTGCACCTAATGCCAGTTTGCTAGGGTTCACATGGGATGCCCCATTTTATAGAATTTTGACTCTTTATCATGACAAACATGCTTTTTGCACTTTGAACTTGGATCGCCCCTTCACAGTCCATTTGATTTTATAGTGGAACTCATTTTATTTAGGTTTAGGGGTTGTCTTTAATTTCAAAGACATATTGTGCGTTTTTCTATGATGTGATAATTTTATTCAACTTCAGGGAATTAGTTTTAATTGTGAATACAATATGTTCTTTAGCTTGTGGTCTACTTTTTAACAACTATGTTGCTTGAACCTTTGAGGTTCCAAGTCACATAATAAAATGACAAAGATGATTTTTTTCCTTTTGAATATTACTCCATGTTTCATGCTTACTTGTTAGGTAGATCCTTTTACTGGGTGTACACATGTGAGAGTTTTGAGTTTTTAGTGTTTTGACCTATCGTGCCTTTAAGGGAATTCCTCTTGGGATTAGTGTAATCTCTAGGTTGTAGGAATTGGTTGTTATCCAACAAGTAGTATGCATCACTTGTTAGGGACATTTTGTGCAAATGGGATTTGAACTTGGATGCCCCAATAAGTGTTGGTAAACAAAAGAGAAACATAAAGGTAATTTTTAGGTCTATACCATATTTCACAAAATTTCCCAAATGTGGGGATCTTTTGTAAATTCTCTAATATGTTCATAACCAAACTTTCATTTAAATTTAAAATTCAAATAAAATTATTCACCAAAATAAACATATATTCATATACATTCATTTTTAATCTTCAATGCCAACCTGTAATACATATATTCTATACTTTTTTTTGAGTTGTAAATATTCTGCCACTATTATTTACTTGTAAAAAAAATTCATCCTTTAAAAATTAAAATTTTCTATGCAGTTTGATTAGTTAGCTGCTGAGATGTAATCTTGGACCCCCCTTGTAGGAATATAAAAAATTTATCACTCTATAAATAACAAGCTTCAAAATATTTAATATTTTCTTAGTAGAAAATTGAATTATTCTACAATGATCTTAAAAGGTTCTAGTAGATTTTGTGCATCAACAAGACTATTATTGTTCTTAGGAAGGGTATTAGATTGATTGTTTCCAGGAGTTCAAGTTTTAGTTTTCATGTTACAAAAACAATATTTTGTTCCTTTTCTAGTTGCTAATTTGTTTTTGATGGACTTCTATGGTAAAGATTTTGGATTTAGATATATGGTTCTTTTATCTCCAGATTCTAAAAGAGAACAAAGACAAGCAACAAGCATAATTCAATGAACGATTGAAGCACAGTAAGTTTCATAGATGAAAATTGGAACTTTTTGTTTGCTTGACCGTAAGACATTGCAGGCTGACTATTGAATGATGTTGATTGAAAATATCTTTAAAATTGGTAGCTTTCTTGTATATTATTTTACTTATTGTGAAAGTTGTATGGAAGATATGTTTTCTTAGATAATCAAAAAGCTTTGACACCAGACCATTTCTATGTTGGATATATTAATAAATTATAAACAATCAAGTTACCTTTTTCTTGTGGAGTTTATCAAATGTTGTGCTTCTTTATTCTTGAAATCATCCTTTCCTATTTATTGAATGTCACAGTGCATTCCAAAACTTAGAGTCATTGTGTTGAAATATTTGATATAGAAGTTGCCTAAAAATGCATAAAAATGAAAGAGCAAAGGATCCCCACAATTTATGGTTCATAAAGCATGATACTAGCTTAAGGTTTTGAAATAGGATAGCAATCTAAGTGGGCTTGACTGTAGGGGAGACTCCATAATTAAATGTGTTTGAGCTAGAATAGTACTGAGATGGGTGATATCTTGGTATGTCTTGGTGCTTCATCCTTGTGAAGTTGTGAACATCACATAGATGAAATAAGTGCCAAGGAGACGATTCAAATTCATGAGAGATGGGTTCTTGGTTACTAGTTGTGAAAGGTGTCCTGAGACTTGACTACTCGAACATTAACACATGGTTGAATCTTTAAAAATTGTATTACATAATGATGCACTACATAAACACAATGTGTTAAATCATAGTTTAAAGAACTTGTGAGTACTTGCCAAGAAAATTGGATGGCAAGTAATCGCTTGGAAAACTCGTCGCTGATTTTTGGTTAAAATTTAAAACATGTAATTTCTTAGGAAAAATTCAACCAAAGTCGTTGAGACTCACAGGAAATCGTGTACTTGGCCAAATTTAGAGATCAAAAAATATTTTAAAATTTTCATTTTTCATTCATACTTGTCTAACAATACCATAGTAAAATTATTATGTACTAAATTGAGAATCACAGCTATGCTTACCAAGTCTGCCCTTCTCTCTTCTAAGGTATTGTCTTTCTATAAAGCATCAACAGATAGACCATATAGAACTAGGTTTCGTAGCATACAAATGTAAAGATAAGTGTATCCCAACCATGTGCATGCCTCCCTTGCATTAAGAAATCCTTCATATGAATCTTTGTATCAGCAGTTCAGGCACTTCAAACCTATTCAAACCCAGTTATTTATAGTCCTTTTTAATCAATTTATCACAAACTTATGAATGGTTTTTCCCATCTTTGGAAAATGAATGAGCTCTCCAATCTCCTGGGTTGAAAGATCATAATACTGATCCCAAGCTAAATATTTCTTCTCAATTTTGGTCAATATGTCATTTGGAATGCCTTTAAATTGCCAGAGTGGAGTTTGAACACTCTACATGTGCTTTCTAACCATCTTGCATAGGTTAAGTGGCTTCTTTGTTAATTGATCCCATCCTCTTTTTAGGAAAATCTTAAAAATTTCTCTAAGGAGGTGACCTGCACTCTGCAACACATAACCAAAGAAAAAAATGTATTTAAAACTACATAGCGTGCATCATCCAACAACTTCCATAAAAAAATGTAAATTCCTTTTGTCTAGCAAAGGTGAATGAGTTGGAGAAGATAGGACTTAAGGATGGGTTGTATGATTAGAAATAGAAGCAATATGGTGGACATGCACAACATCCTTAGGGCTAAATTTAGATTTTTTTGGACAACACAAAATTCTTAGATCACTCACTTATAAAAAGGCAGAAAATGGTTATCATTTGCATTACAAAGGATACAAAATTCAAGTCACCCACTTATAAATTGATAAAATGGTTATGATTTATGCTACACAAGTTTTCAATATAAATACATACCTGAGTAATAAACACCATATAAAACATGAGGGAGAGACCTTTAAGCTTAAGCTATGAAATGTAAGCCTCGAGTGAAACATTGATCTTGGAACTTGGCTCCTCCAAACTCTCCTTCATTGTAATAGGAACACGGTCTAAGAGCTTTGCAAGTTCCATCTCTTCTTCTCTTATTGTCACATATTTAAAATCTTCACTTAATGAAAAAAATTGGCATAGCTCTATATCACCCATTGTTGGCTTCAAGTGCTCATTATAAGTATCCATTGTCCCATGAGTGATGTAGTAATAACTGGCTATCTGTACTACATCATTAACCTGGAAATATCCACTTTTCCAGTCATATTTCACCAAATTATTTTTTTCCAAGATAGTTGCAACTGAATGTATCTGTTAAAATAAAGAGTTCAATTATCAGAAGCACTAACAAGTACCATTAAAGTAAAATGCAAGGGTCATACTTTTCTAACAATACCGTAGTAAAATTACTATGTAGTAAATTGAAAATCAAAGCTATGCTTACCAAATTTTCCCTTCTCTCTTCTAAGGTATTGTCTTTCTGTAAAGCATTAGCAGATAGACCATATAGAACTGGGTTTCATAGCATGCGAATGTAAAGATAAGTGTATCCCAACCATGTGCATGCCTCCCTTGCATTTTGAACTGTACCTAGGACAATTTCTACATTTAAATGATATGCTAATTTTGAGGTAAACTGGCTCTCAATTGGTACTTGTTGATTCATAAGGGACATATAATATTGCAGCTCACTGTGACCTATTAATATTATACCTTCTCCATTGGAATCATTATGTGGCCTTCCATATATTGATCTGCCAAAAAGGTCTCTATTGTTAGCATGGGAATCTCCAACATGGAGCCTTTTTCAAAGGGACGTTGAGATGTATGATCCTTATTGGAATAGAGGTGCAAAAATTTTGTATTAGGGTCCCTATTTGGCAATGGACATTGTGGCTACTTGGCACAATCTAGTGTATTGTATAATATTAGTAGATCGAGCTACCAATCTCCTCAACCATCTATTGAAGGTGTCAATCTTGAGAGGATCAAATTGTGGCCATTGACGAAAAGTAGGAGGCTAGGTGCATATGATATGTCCACGTGGCATGAACTAGTGGATTTCAGCGATGTTTTCACTTTGGTGAATAAAACCACTCAACACTTTAGCCATCCACCAATCGGTTGTAATCACTAATCTTTGGGGCAAGTTGATCTGCACTTTCAATGTTGATTGATGTTTAAGTAAAGCCTATAGATATCAAGCAGTTTTATCAAATGGTTTTGGTGAAACCATGCAGTGTGATCTAATGAACTTTGGTGGATGTAGATTCTTTGATAAATCATACCATTCAACACTTTAGTAGTCTACTGATTTGTTGAAGTTTTTGATCTTCAAGGTGAATCAAAGGGTATATAGTCAAGTGCAAAAACATAAGTTTACATGACATGTCTTGGTTAGCTTTTGAAGTCAAATATGTTTAAATAATTTTGGGATGAAGAGAAGATCCCCTTGACCATTAATATTGACGTAAAATTGATCTAGACCATTAATTGAGTGGGGTTAGAGTGCATTATAAGGGATGATCAATTCACTTTTTCAAAACCATGTGGTGTCATCTAGTAGATTTTGGTAGATTGGTCCACCTTCCACCTTGGTAGTTCAACTATCCATTGATATCATTGATTATCAAAGCCAAAGCATCTCAATTGTTAATCTTGTCTTGAGTTTAGGAAATTAAGGTGGTGGATCCAAGTAATGAATAGGCGACATTTGAAGGACACTTGTCATAGTAAGATTAACTCTTATTGATCAAGGAGTTTTCTTGTAAGGGTATAATTTTAGAGGAAAACCATGATTTGGATTCCAAGTTGTTGCTTGGGAAGATGGTAGCTAAGATTTTATTTTTTCCCATAGTGTTCATGGAAACTAAGGATATTGACTCCCTAAGTTATGGGTTGTATTCCATCCATTTAATTGGCACTAGAAATCAACAAATTTAGGTCTCTCCAAGCATTATGTGTTTGCATTTGAGGAATATTTTTCCCTATTCTACAGAAAATCTGATCCAAAGGAATGTCCTATAGTGCATGAGGTGTGGGCATCATGATAATTGATCCCTCCAAGTATTGAATTTCTCCTTTGAGATGTAGTGTGGCAATCAGAACATACTTGAAGGTTCTTAACAACTCTAATAGTTGTACCAGGGGCCATGTTTAACAAATCAAATGCAATTGCTAACTTTTCACTATGGTGGCAGATAAATGATTCTTTATACCCTACTACCTTCATTTTCCAAGCCATTCCAAGCCAATTTCTCCTACTTTGCATAGCTCTGCCATGTTTGTGGATGTGATCTATCTCCTGCAAAAAAAAGTGTTCCAGCATTGATTGTTCTCTGCTTCCTTGGCTCTCATTCTATCTCTCACTACTATGCATGAATGTTTCTAACACATTTTCCCCACTCAATCATTGTGATGACATTCCCATGCATGAAATATTTTCAATGAGACTACAAATACTTATAGATCTATTCCGTGTGTCTTTAACATTTGAAAACTCAGAGTGACTGTCTTACCATCAAACCATTCATGACCAAACTTTCACTATCCAAGCTGAGACTTTAGATCAAGTAATACTTGACAATGAATCTTAGACAACTTAAATAATGGATGAAGTCTAATCTTAGACAACCTTAATTCTGGTTTTGAAGTCTAATCTTAATAACTATATTAGTATTTCTTTTAAATGCTATTTATCTAGTGGTTTACATAACTTATATATATATATATAAGTCAGGAAACTTGTAAAATGTATAATTGTTGGCATGGGAATGAAATTGGATTGTTGTTGACATTGTTATTTTCATGGACAGGTATTGAATCACTTGCATGGGTGGTAAAGCTTGTTTGGATAGGACTTGGAGACTTTTGAAAAGGAAGGAAAGGAATTCAAAGTTTTTTACAATGTATTTGAAGTCAGCGAGGCCCTCTGTGGTGAATTCAAAGGTAATTCAAAACCCCCATAGTTGAAAGTAAGATAATAGGAAACATAGGCATATTCTATTCTCAGTAGGTAAACTTCAAATGAATATAAGATAGATCTCAGAACAATGACTCATTATATCCTCTTCTTTCTTTTATGGTCTCTACTAAAATTGACTACTATATATCAAAGAATAAATTAAGTAGATGAGGGAGACTATCAACAATCAAATGATAAACCTATCAAGGATAATGGGTGAAGCACAAGAAACAACAAAAACTATTCAAATCCTTAGTAGTCTAGCTGAGGCAGAGGTTGCAATAATTCAAATTTAGAGTCACATCTCCACACTACAATAGGAAAAAGAACAGTGGGGAAAGTCATTAAATCACATCAAAGAAACATACAAGAATCTCCTTCCCAATTAAGAATCATGTCTTGAGGAAAATACATTGTTTTAAAAGGGGGGATGATGTTAGTAGGTCAAGGGAAGAAGCAAATATTATTGCAGACTACCACAAACTATCCATGGAGAAAGGAGAAGACATTAGATGCAATTAGGAGTCACGTCCCTTAATGGGAAAGTACATATATATAATGTAAATCTTATGCAAAGAATACAAAGAGATGTAGGAGAGACAATGTAAGAGCAGAGACTAAGACCTAGCTTTTTGTATACAATTATAATATAATATAAATATATATAAGGGTTTACATATGTGTGTATAATAGATGAATTAATGGTTCTTTTGTTGTTAACATAGTAGGTGTTATCTGTTCCTCTTAGTAGCTTACCACAAATGCTTTTAGATTCTACTTTTTCCTACTTTAAACCTATCATCACTCTAAACATTTATAAAATTCCCTTTTGAGCTCTCCCTACATCTTCAAACCCCCATCTCATTGGTATCAATTTATAAATCTCGTCATGCATAATTTTGTAATGACAATAATTAACAATTTCAAATTACAATACAATATCAATTATGATTTTATTTTTACATGTAAAAAAATTATTCTCTTCTTTCCAACATCAATCTACAATCCTCATTCTATTTTTTTCGAGTGCCATGCATATTTTCCATTTATAACACAAATATAATTGTATCTTTTTTAACTTCTTCATAGATAAATTATAATAGTTCATTTCTAAGTAAAGCCAAATAGAATGAAATCCAATTACATTGAAAAGTATTTGTGAACTTACAAATCTATCAGCCATCTCATAAAGCAAAGGCATGTGAAGCAACATTAAAAATATATAACCATAAATGAGACAAAATCTACATATTTAATCTGGGATGTGTACTTTAATTTCAAACAATCGAACTGACATAGGAAAAAGATAATACAACTAATCCAAACAAAAGAAATGTACAAAATGACTAGGGAAGATTGTGAGACCTCTCCCATTTCATTTTTTGTTTTTTTTTCAATTCTCCACCTCCTCCAACTTATCATTTCATATGCATGCATATTACCTGAAAATAATTCAATGAAATGTCCATCTTATCTAAAAACAGGTCTTTGACAAATATCTCAACAGTGTATATAAACAATCACCAACAACATGGTCTAGCTTGTCAAATAAAAAGTAAAAAATATAAAATAAATAAAACCTTTTATAAACTTAAAATAAAACCTTGTCCCTCCATGTAGTGCAAGATTAATTCTCAAATTTCTTCATTTAGCATCACCAATAATCTCTGCAAAATCGTTGTCCATGTTTATTGCATCTATCACTACATTTTCTCTTCCAACAAAGTTGGATACAAATTTTGTTGCATTATGACAATCAACACCCAATACTTGTTCCAGGGGTGTGTTTAACAAACTAATTGCAACTGCCAATTTTCACTATGGGGGTAGAGAAATAATAATTTTTCCTTCTCTTCCACATCAATAAGTAAATGTGTTGAATCTAGAAAATGCCCTTCTTCCTTCATCCCACAAGCCTATTTCTCCAACATTGCATCCATCCCCTATGTCTATGGATGTGATCTATCTCCAACACAAAATGAAAGTACCATTTTTTGGCCTTCGGCCCAACTAAATCTAGGTATCTTTTCAAAAATCTCCTTAACAGTTGAACTTCACCCCACCTACCCACTTCTACATAGATGTTTGAGAGAAGAACATAAGTCACAACATTTTTAGGATCCAAATTGAAGAGAAACATGGCTGTAAATACTCCAAATCCTATATTCATATGTAACCTACAAGCAACAAGAAAACAAATCCACACAATCACCATAGGTTTAACTGGCATCTTAATGATATGGTTTAGAGAGTCCTTGAGATAGCCGGCACAGGAAATAAGGTCAACCATGCACACATAATGATCAATTGTAGGTGTAATGAAATACTGCTTACTTGATGCAATGCAAAGGAAGAAACCATCACTCACATGATTACAAATTTTACAATCAGGGACTCAATCCCTTCTATTCCTTCAAGTTCACAAGAAAACTACTCAAAACAATGAATTCTACAAAGGCACAAATCTGATATTTCACTCCTTCTGACCAAAACAAGTTGAATTATCTTCTTCAAACTCATTAGAGGCTCCAAAACACTCAACCTCTAGATCAACTGATGACTTATTCTCTCAACCTATCCTCAATGTGCAACTATGACACTCATAAGCCACAAAACCCAAATATGCTTTCCATGCTACAAATAACTAATTTAACACTTGGGACAACTCTACTAGGCTTGAAATAACATGACTAAACTCACCTTATACTCCAAGAACATAGGTTTCTTGTTTTGGCTAACATTCTTTCATTGACTGCTTACATTCCTTGTAGCCATGCCTTATGGAAATGTCAGAGATATCTCAAGGTGTAGGACTCCTTTTTAGACAGTGATTAGTTTTATGGACTCCCTTAAAGGGGTTCTAAAACATATATGAAAACCAACATGGGTTTCTTTGGAAAATAAACTCCAAAAATGACTGTCCCCGCTAGAATTTAGGCCTGATTAGGTCAATTAAGCACTAGGGCTTATTGATTCTATAAGCTCTAATCTTGAATACTCTTTACCAAACCTTCAAACATATTGTTTTGTACTTGAATATGCTTATTTAACCATCAAAATTCCTTCTCCCCAAGTATTTGAACCAACCCTTGATGATAACCACCTTGAAACTCTGTTTTCTGGATTGTACACAGATTTTTAATCCTAAAATTTCACCTCTCACATACTAGCCTTTACCTTATGGTCTAAAACTTCAAAACATGAAAGTACATTTCGTGAGGACTCTTTTCACCAATAATTAGAATTTTTCAATGGTCAAGTTGAGAGAAACACAAAATTTTATGTCACTATTTACCCTAATCCAGGGTTTTGATAGTTTTTTGAAAATTTACAATAGCTTGCTTAAATTTTGGCCAATTCACATGAAACAAACTATGGAGGGAAAGAGATTGAGCATAATTTTACCTACAAAAAATTTGAAGTGATCTTCTACCTATACAGGGTCGTACAAGAACCTGAAACAACTGATTTTTCAGTAAAAGACAATTTATTTATGATTTTCCATACAAATCAATTCCTCCAACTCCATACATCTTCAATAAAATCTCCCCCTATCTTGGAAACGAGTTACAATTCCATTTTAAAGGCTTTGCAACTTCCTCCAATGAATGAAACTAAATCAAACTACCTTATGACCTTTGGTATTCCATCCTTGTGCATTTTTTCCACTTTTTGCATCTTTGTAAATACAACAAATTGAAAACTTTACAATATTTGAAAAATGAACCTAAAATGACTCCCTAAGACCCATAACATCATAAATGTGGCCTCTTGGGCCTTATTATATTATTAGGACATCAAACTCAACCTAAAAATCTAAAGTTACCTCATTGATGCATGAACTTTACCAGGTGCTCCTGCATCATTACTCATGTGATTGAAGTATGTACAACCCTCATCCACTAAACCTCCATGGCTACATGCACAAAGAATACAAACAAAGCTTACAATGTTAGCATATGTTTCAGAGTGCTTCATTAATTCAAATATTTTGAGAGCATCCTTGCAAAATCCATTTTGTGCATATCTTGCAATTATTGCATTCCATGAGATGACATCTCTTTGAGTCATTCCATCAAAGAGTTCATGTGCCTTTTGTACGTTTCCACATTTTGCATACATGTCTAACAAAGCACTTCCAACCATAATATCTAAAAAAAATCCCACATCCATTATGCTCTGATGGATGTTCATAACTTGCTCCAAAGCTCCCATTTTGGCACAGGTAGGGAGGATGCTGGCATAGGTTGTGGAATTTGGCTTCACACCTACTAATTGCATTTTCTTGAAAGTTTCTAAAGCCTTTTTCAGCAAATCCATTTTGTGCATATCCCGCAATAATTGTATTCCATGAGATGGTATCTCTTTCAAGCATTCTATCAAACATTTCACATGCCTTGTCTATGCTTCCACATTTTTCATACATGTCTACTAGGGTAGTTGCAACTACAACATCTGATAAAATTCCTCTATTCTTTATGCTTTGATGGATGTTCATACCCTATTCCAAGGCCCCCATTTTGACACAGGCAAGAAAGATGCTGGAAAAGGTTGTGGAATTTGGATTTATACCTTCCAATTGCATTTGATTGAAAGTTTCTAAAGCATTTTCAACAAATCCATTTTGTGCATATCCAATAATAATTGCAGTCCAAGAGATGACATCTCTTCGAGGCATTCTGTCAAAAAATTTACATGCTTTCTCTATGCTTCCACATTTTGCATACATGTCAACCAAAGCATTTCCAACTATAATATCAAATGAAAATACCCCTTCTATTATGCTTTGATGGATTTCCATACCCTGTTCCAAAGCTTACATTTTAGAACAAGCAAAGAGGATGCTGGAAAAGGTTGTGGAGTCTGGCTTTAAACCTGTATATTGCATTTGCTTGAAAGTTTCTAAAGCATTTTCAATAGATCTAATTTGTGTATATCCTACAATTATTGCAGTCCATGAGACCACATTTGTTTGAGGAATTTTTTTGAACACTTCAAATGCCTTGTCTATGATCCCATATTTAGCATAAATTTCTACAAGAGTTGTTGCAACTATAATATCTAACAAAATTCCTCTATCATTTATGCTTTGATGGATGTCCATACCCTGTTCCAAGGCTCCCAATTTGGCACATATGAGTATGATACTGGAAAAGTTTGTGGAGTTTGGCTTTACACCTGCCAATTGCATTTGATTGAAATTTTATAAAGCCTTTTCAAAAAGTTCAATTTGTTCATATCTTGAAATCATTGCAGTCCATGAGACCACATTTCTTTGAGGCATTTTTTCAAATAGTTTGCATGCGTTGTATATGTTTTCACATTTTTTATACATGTCTACAAGGGTTGTTGCCACTACAACATCTAACAAAATTTCTCTATCCTTTATGCTTTGATGGATGTCCATACCCTTTTCTAAAGCTCCCATTTTGGCACAAATAGGGAGGATGCTGGAAAAGGTTGTGGAATTTGGATTTACACCTACCAACTACATTTTCTTGAAATATTTTAAGCCTTTTCAAAAAAAATGTTTTGTGCATATCCTGCAATCATTGTATTCCATGAGATGACATCTCTTTTAGGAATTCTATCAAAAACTTCACGTTCCTTGTGTATGCTTTCACATTTTGCATACATGTCCACCAGAGCATTTCCTACTACAATATTGGGAAAAAAACCTCCTTTTATTATGCTTTGATGCATATCCATATTGTGTTCCAAATTTCCCATTTTGGCATAGGTAGGGAGGATGCTGAAAAACTACACCAAACCAACAAAACTCCTATCGAAACCCACAAAATGAGTAGCTATCAAAGGGAAATACCCCTCAAAAATACCACAACAGCTACCACAACAAGCTGTTACAAACCAAAATTCAACACAATTAAAAGATAGGAAACTGGTAGAAGAGTGGGGGACCTAGCCATAAAGAGGACATATACATCAATAATAGGATTGGAGATGGTATTATTCTTTGTATGTTTATTTGTAATCTTATAACAAAGATCACAAATGACCTCTAAGTAACAATGAAATCCTTTAAAAGCTTTATGACTTGTAGAATAAAATCTAACTATTTGTTTAGAGCATATCAATTTTCACGGAAAGAGGATCTACAGATAGCAAAGGTTGAATTTAGAGGCCCAAAAAGTTCTCAAACATAAGGATTGCTTCCACATGTCAACCTTGTTTTCTTGGTCGATTATTATCTTTTAGTTTGAATGGATTGCTACCATGAAAATAAGTTAATTGTTCAGATATGTTAGTATTTCAGTTTAAGATTTAAACATTCAATCTATATTTACTTATGCTTTAAATCATTGTTTGTTCTACAGGTGTGATCATATACTTTGGTATTGTAAAGGCTTAAGACAAATCTCTTATGGCCATGGAGAATCAAAGCTCTCTGATCACTGGCCTATTTATTCATTATTTATGGTAGAGGTGGACATGCTCAACATAAGCAAATTAGAAAAAGGTTTAATGAGTTTAGGTGCAAGATTCCAACTGGAGGAGTTGCTACCCAAAACCAAAAGTTGTCATTAAATTCTCAAATTTAATGTAAATACTTGTTTCTTGGGAGCTTTTTGCATTTTTTAACTATAGTGAATCTATTAAATACATATTCTGATTGCTTTTTAACAAATATGTTATGATGCTCTGGTTCTCTCTCTTATTAAATAGGCATAATATTCTAGAGATATTTCATGAACAAAAAGTATGCTCTTATATTGTTCCAAAAGCAGTGGTTACTTCACTTCTAGGAAACATCGGATTCAATTTTGTAAGGCAACTGAAATGCAATGTACAACAAATTTTCAAAAATGAAGCATTTCTACTACAAGACATTTATATACTGTCTGTGTACTCATAATTATCACACTTAAGAGTGTTGGTTGGTATGCCATAAATTAATAACACTTCAGGCATAATTCCATCAAGTTAAGATGTGCTTAATATAATATGTGATTTTATATAACATAAACATATGTGTAGCTATGTACTCAAAGAAAAGCATTATGGAGACATACACTAAAGCAATTGATAATTTAGATCATAGAAGCCATGTTTGTAAGAACATTAAATACAAGAGGTCAGAAAACTGAAAAAGTGGTTGAGCCACAAAACATAGGGAAAGAATAAGAAAATTTGGCAGATTCAATTCAAGAAAATATCCCAAATGCATATAGACCCTCCTTCATACTCATAGAGGCAGAAAGAAAATTGTAGTAGTAGCACACTTGAGGGGACTCAAATTGAGCATTAAGTGTTGTGATGAGAATTTATAGTTGAATTCATTCTCTTATGATATTGGTGGAAGTGTTTATTTTTATGTTTGGTGCAAATTATCATGTATGACCTTTAGAACTATTAGGGAAGTTGGTTTATTTTACGGTAGGTTGAATGTATTGTATCTAGTCTTCTTTAGGATATATATTTTCCTTGTGGGATATTTCCATTTAGCTTAGATGAACTAATCAAGGGGTATGTCTACCATCATGTTTGCCCAAGATATTCACTTGGCCTTGTCTGTTGGGTTGCTTCAACAAAAAATGAGTGTGGTAGTCTATCTATTTAAATTTTTTGTATGAAATTGAACACAACTCTCCACCATGAAAGCCCCGAGAATTCACAACTTGAGCTTGTTGCATTTAAAAAATTATTGTTGATAATATTTATGGTCTTTGAGGAAGATACTTCATTTTACTTTAGGTTTTGACTACTATGTGTGATCTTTAATGTTGTTGTGGTGGTTTGTTTATTTTATGGTTGGTTTAACTTTTACATTTCTCTGTGCCTCATGCTGAGTAGTAGACCCTCCCATATGCTCAATATTGTTTTCCAGTTTGTTATAAATTCTTGTTTCAATTCTAAATTTTGATTGTATCATGTGGAGCTTGAAACTGCAGCTATTCTTTGGTTATTAACAAGCAAGTATGTGCCAATTTGTTATTTATTCGATTATTGTCTAGAACTAGTAATCTAGGTGGCTTATTTGAATGCTTTGTTTCATTATTTGATTGTCTTCCTCTTTATCTGGTCAGTTGGAGAGCCTTCCTGCTATGGTAGTTGGAGTATGGTATGATGATCCTAGTTTGCAGCTTGAAGCAACAACTCAATTTCGGAAGCTACTATCAATTGGTAAATTTGTTTAATTTATGTTACTTAGGTGATTACGAATTACTTTTCATTTCACTTACATGACACTAGTTATGATTGATGCGTGTTTTTCTTAATAGAGTGTAGTCCTCCCATTGAGGAAGTTATTGAAGTGGGTGTGGTCCCACGTTTTGTAGAGTTTCTAACAAGGTAGGACTTTCCCCAACTTCAGGTTCCATTCACAGTTTTGTTTTGAACTTTTCCAGGTTAAATTTTGTTTGTTAGAGTGCACACTTTTTTATGCTAATCTTATCATTATGTCTTTTGTGCATGGGTTTTTTTGGTAAAGAAGAGGAACATAAGGTAGAAACTTTTTTGAGTTCTATTGAGTTTGTTGGTTTTCACCATCTTTTACAAAAATTGTGACACTATTTTTTTGTTTCTAGGGAAAGGATTCTTTAAGTACTTATCCAGTTTTTTGGCTTTGTTGTTGCTTGTAGTTTGAGGAAAAATGGGCATTGAAAAATATAGCTTCAACCACATCTGATCATACTTGAGTAGTCATTGACCATGGAGTAGTACCAATTTTTGTACAACTCCTTAGTTCTCCAAGTGACGATGTTCAAGAGTAGGTTAAATTTTGCAAATTGTTTCTCTTCTCTGTCATCTGAATCTATATTTATGAAAATTTGAAATTCATTTTCTCTAATATATTTTTGTCTTGATGTTTTTGTTAGGTTGTCTGGGAATTGGGTAATGTGACTGGTGACTCCCCAAAATGCAGAGATCTAGTTCTTTCTCATGGTGCTCTCATGCCACTTCTTTCTCAATTGAATGAACATGCTAAGCTTTCAATGTTGAGAAATGCAACATGGGCTTTGTCTAATTTCTACCAAGGGAAACCACAACCAACATTTGAACAAGTATATTAGTTCACCCATGTCTTTCCTTGTTTTAAATTGAATAATTTTTATATTACTATTTGTTTCAAGCACTTGCTGAATTATTTTTTTCCCTTAGAAAAAGCCTACTCTACCTGCACTTGAGTGGCTTATTCATTTGAATGATGAAGAAGTTCTAACAGATGCTTGTTGGGCTCTATCTTATCTCTCAGATGGGACAAATGATAAAATTCAAGTTGTGATTGAGGCTGATGTTTGTCATAGGCTTGTTGAGCTCCTGTTGTAAGTGTAAATAGTTTGTTTGTTATGGTAGAGATAGGTGTTCTATTTCCCTTCAATGTTAAACAATATCTTGGGTAATACTTTCCTACACTAGTTATATATTAAATTGTAAGGCACCAGATATAATGGATGGTATGACTTAGATTAATCCATTTGGCTCCATGTTTGGATTGTTATATGCATTTATAACATGCATGATTTCTTTGTTTTGGATATTTTGAAAAAATGCATGTATGTTTATGTTTACAGCCATCCCTCTCCATTTGTCCTTATATTAGCTCTCTGAACAGTGGGCAATATTACAACTAGTGATGATTTGCAGACTCAGGTATAAGTTTATATTGAGTTTTTCTTTAGATTTTCATATCAATAATTAATTGTTCTTTTTTCGAGTGTATGATGTTGTCATTGTACTATTTCATTGACTTATGTTATGGTGTTTCATTTAATTTCAATACATAATCAACAATCAAGCACTTCCTTGCCTATTAGCTCTCCTAACCCATAATCACAAGAAGAGCATCAAGAAGGAAGCTTTCTGGACCATTTCAATCATAACTGCAGGTAACAAAGAACAAATTCAGGTCTTTCTATTTGTTATCTAGAATAGAGAAGCATCTTTGTTGAATGGTGTGAAACTAAATTATTTTAAGGTTTACTATTTGTTAATGGATATTTTGGTTTTTAGGTTGTGATCAATGCAAACATTATGCCTCCACTTATTCAACTCCTTCAAACCATTGAGTTTGATATTAAGAAAGAAGCAACATGGGCCATATCAAATGCAACTTCTAGTGGTACACATGAACAAATCAAGTATGTATTATTTTAACATATAATTGCATGTATATAAATATATTAATAATGTACTGGGATTATCTGTAAAAGTAAAAATATTAGGCTTACAATGTTAGGATGTGTTCTAGAGTGCTTACAATGTTGGAATCCATAGCTTGTTTGAAAGAACCTATTTTAGGCTTTTAGCCATAACAGCATGGCAATGAATTGTTTGATAAAATTCTTTGTTAGACATGTATGAAAAATGTGGTAGCATAGACAAGGTAGTGAACTTTTTGAATAAATGCCTCAAAGGTCATGAAGTTCAACCATGCACACATAATGATCAACTATATATGTAAATTGTAATGCAATAAGGGTTATTGATGTGTGAAGTATGTGCAACCCTCATCCACTAAACCTACATGACTACATGCACCTAGAACCCAAGCAAAGATTACAATGTTAGGATGTGTTCCAGATTGCTTCATTAATTCAAATATTTTGAGAGGTTCCTTGCAAAATCCATTTTGTGCACATTATGCAATCAATCATTTCATTCCATGAGATGACATCTCTTTGAAGAATTTTGTCAAACAATTTAGGTGTTTTGTCTATTATTCCACATCTTGCATATATGTCTACCAAAGCATATCCAACTATAACATCCATGTATCTTTTTAATTCCTCTATCTTTCATCAATCTCTTTACTATTTGAACCTCGTACAAATGTTTTAGAGAACATAAGTTGCAACATTTTTAGGATCCAACTAAAAAGGCAGTGTTGTTGGAAATACTCAGCCGATTACTAAATCGGGGGAACTCCCCTCATAGCTCCACCGATAGACTGATGAAAGCATATCAGCAACACTAGAACATATAGGCAAAAGATAATACAATGTCCCACCGATGGGGTGATAGCATGCTTAACCATGAAAATTGCATTCATTTTTTGCATTTTTTGCATTTTTTGTTTGAGTTGTGGCTTTTGTTATTCTCTCTTATTTCCTTACATGACAAGAATCTTTGTTAAATTCTTCAGAATGAGAGAAGGGTAGAGTTGTTTGTTGAACATGCCAAGGTCCCTTTTTATCCAGTTGATGAGGTTCCATAAGCATGATTGGGTTGTGATTCTCATTCTTCTGGAAATTATTGGCATACTTAATCTCATAGATCCATTCAATCACTTTGCGGGGAAAACTATGTTGAATGGCCTGATGTATCCTCTCAAAGAAAACACAGTCCCATTTTGGAGCATTTGAGTAAGTGTTGGAATCATTTCCTATATATCCTTTCCATGCTATAATTTGTAGTAATAACAAATTTTTATAAGAAATATTTTACTGCATTTACTGCTACACATTTCTTCTTACAAGACACCAAATCAATTTTTATATTTAGTGTTTTCTTAAGCTAATGAATAAAGAATCCACTTACATCTGTTGTAGATATTTTTTAGTTCCATGTCTGATAAGAAGGGTGTTAACTATTATTAGATACTTGTAGTAGTTGTACCATCCATTGTAATTTGTATCTACTATTTTTTTTCACAAAAATATTAATAAGTTACACCATGCTATTCTAGGTAACATTCTTATTTTCTTTGCATTATGTCTTTGTATAAATGGTTTTCTATTTCAGTTGATTTAGGAAAGCTAATGATAAATTTAAATTCTTGATCTAATTCTATGACAAGGATTATATTCTCAATACTTGTAACTATTGTTGTAACTAATGCTGTGAAAGATGCGGTTGACCAACCTCACCCTGACTTTTTTTGGTGGTGTTTTCCAGATGGCATATCAGTTGAGAACAACTTATCAACCTCTAGTACTAAACTTTAGTCTTAACTTTTTTTCTCCTCCTGATTAATGATCATTTTGGTGGAAAGCTCTTTATTTATTGTTATTATTATTTTATCATTGATGATTCAAATTAGCCTTCTAATTGGTATGAGGTTGTTCCAAAAATTTGATAACATTACAGGGAGGTTTGAGTGTCATGGAAATGAACATGTCATAAGGGAAGGTCACAAAAGCTTTCCCAGTGGACATACTTCATGTAAGTGCATCATCCTATACTTTTTGTTAAAATCATCAGGGAAGGTTTCCCTTTATTTACAACTTGTGGAAAATTTACAAGGTGTGGAATATACAAGAATACTTGCATTCATACATAAATCAGTTATTAGATCAATTATTCAATAACATGTCATCTTAATAAAACAACACCATGCAAAGAAATAATGAAAGATTTTCTCCTTTATTGCTACATTGCAAAATATTAAACACCCACTTGGAATAATGCATAGAATAGAGTGGAGAGAGTGAAGCATTGACTACTTTGATCTTTGAGATTGATGATTTTTTTACTAAATTGATAATGTTTGAAGTTTTTTTTTCTTTCTTTGATGTTGACTGTAATTAATAAGTTTAATGTTGTGTTGCAACTTGTAGGTGAGTATGTTGATATGATAAAGGCTAGCATTGTTGATCCTCTAAAAGTTATCAGAATTGCATTAGTTGATGCAGAAAGCTAAAATATTTATCTTTATTATAATTAGTGGAACTTGCAACTACAATATTTGATAAAAATCTACTTCCAAACATGCTTTTGATGGATGTTCATATCCTCATCCAAAGCTCCAATTCACACACAGGAAAGAAGGACACTTTCAAGCATATCAATTACAAATTTACAATCAATAATCAAGCTATTGATCAGTTGTTCAGGAATAAGGCAGTTGTATATCACTAATTGAATATTGCCTATTTGTTAGTTATCTTGCATGAATTTATCTTTTTAAAAATTGTAAGAGATAACTAGGAAACATTATATCTAGCACCTAAGTTTAGGGTGCCATAGTTGGAAAAGGAAAAGAAAATGTTTGAATTTTATCCTCTATATTATTTGACCTTTTTGTGTTTTTGATGTGCAAATTTTTAAACCTTATTTTTAAGCTACAGTTCCAAATTGGAGAAGTGAAAGTTGAATACCAACAAGGAAGAGTTTGGAGGAGCTGAAACCAATAGCGGTGGGAAAGTTGTGGATTTGCAAGGGGATTAAATGGGTCAAGCCCTTATAGGAGGTCGATGCCCTTCCAAAATGACTGTAGTTAAGGAAGGGGAAAACAATATAAGTATATGAAAATAGGAGTTTTATGTTTATATAGCGTATGTAATTTGTATAGTGTCACTGAGACATTGAATGTAGCCAATGAGATTTCGATTTGACAATGAGGCTTAATGAAGTAAATTTTCAGAGTGGTTTTTTCTCCACTTATAAATACTGTGTTGTGGCTCCTTTTGATTTGTAATCTATTTGTGTTTGTGTCTAATCAATCATATTTGTTCAAGCATTTTAGTCTTCATTTCATGGTGTTTTTTAACATTTGAATATCTATGATACTTGAAGTTTATATGCATAAATTTGTGAGGATTAATTAAGATAGATTTGATTTGTAATGACTAAATATATGACTAAATAAATGACTACCATGACTAAATAAATGACCAGTTAACAACAATCAATGACTAAATATATGACTAAATTAATCACTACCATGACTAAATAAATGACTAAATTAACGACTAAATCAATGACTAAATCAATGACCAAATCAATGACTAAATAAATGACTAAAATAGTTTAGTCATAAATTTGGTGGTGTTATAAATGACTACAAATAAACCACTAAAATAGTCACATGACTAAAATTAATGACTAAATATATGACTAAATCAATGACTACATCAATGACTAAATCAATGACCAAATCAATGACTAAATCAATGACTAAATAAATGACTGAAATAGATTAGTCATAAATTTGGCGGTGTTATAAATGACTACAAATAAACCACTAATAGTCACGTGACTAAAATTAGTCATTTATATGCAATTTTTAGTAGTTTATTTAGTCATATATTATTGTTTTTGTACTAGTGTTTCAATGTCCTACTTTGGCAAAAATGTGGGACACAGTATTGTGGGCTGATATTATGTTAATGCAATCTCATAACACGAGCACGTTATAACACACCCACGTTATTTGAATGTAATCCATAATGTGAGTTTGTTTCATTATAATGTGATTGTGTTTTCTCTTTTATGGGACCAAAAAGTGGAGTGGCCACTTTTTGGTCCCCCATCTTGGTGCACATGCCTAATAGATCAAAAGATGGATCAATTGTCACACTATAAATGAGATACCATGGTCAATGAGGTTTTGGTGTAGGAAATAGGTAATAAGGTGAAGAGTGTGAAGGTAGAACAAAACCAATGTGTATGAAAGTGAATGAAAGATAAGATAGGATCCAAATTAGATGCCATAAGATATTCAAAAATTCTCACAAAAAGACAATCAAAGAGACAAAGGAACACAATTATGTCAAGGTGTCAAAAGTGGGCTAGGAAATCACATGGTTAAGCAATAAAAATACATAGGAATCAGACACCTCATCTCAAGAAAGAAATAGAGTGTGTCCTAAGAGTAGTATGATTAATAGTAGCTAAATGTGAATCGTCATTATCTAGCCATAGGTAGTGGGATATAGTTTACAAATATAGACAAGAAAACAACAAAATGGAAAGGGTAGCATAAGGATGGTCACAATGGTGAAGGTGAAAAAGATAAAAATAATAAAAAATATAAAGCACAATAATAGTGAAAAATTACTTCCAATGCATTCAATATCAAGGATTTGGATTAGTGTATTTCAAATTGAATATCATGGGTTTATGTACCATGTTGAATATGAAATTTTAGATTGGTTTAATCTTTTTTGTATAATTGCTTTGAAAAATGGAAGGGAATGTGATGTGGTAAGTGTGTAAAGTACTATGTGAGTGTGGATAGGATAAAGTGATGGCTTGCCATGGATTGTTTCAAAATTTTAACCATAGTTGACTTTGGACTTGGAAGGAGACATGGGAATAGTCAAATCACATGGGGATTGGGAGACAAATGCATGAAGGGACAAACTTAAGACAATGTGTACTCCTTAGGTTATGGGTATAAATAACAAAGGAAAATAAGGACTTCTATCTCAAGGGCTAATCACAAAATGACACAGTGGACCAATGATAAGGATATGGAATGGTTTTTGAAGGAGATAAGTGGGAGACCTCAAGCTTAATAAAGTAATGTTGATTTTACTTGTATAGGGCCTTTGAGTTTCTTTAACGTAGGGTTTTTAGTACATCTATTAGGATTAAATATGTTTTTGAATTTGATTTTATTTCAAACGATTTTATTTTCTTTTGTGTTTGTACACCACCCCTATAGTCTAACCCCATGCAACTAGTAAGATGAAAGGGCTCAACAATAAGGATTAGCTTGAGCAAGATATTATTATCATATGGTTGTTGAAAAATGCATGATATAATAGAGCATGTGAACATCAATATGAAAATGGATGTGTATGTCAAGAAAAAAGATGTTAGATTATAAAATATAATTGTCTAGTTTATTCCTCATAAATATTGCAAGTATATGTGAATTTAATATCAATAATATAGATTACATTATTGAATTTTTTTCATATTGGAACATATGTAGTGATTGATCATAGGCATGCTACTATTACTAAACACTATGAGTAGTGCAAAGATTAACCATAGGTAGTTTCTTTGGATAGTTGAATAGTATAATTTCCTTTCTTTATGATAAATCAAATTGAAACAATGCATCAAGAGATATGCCATATGATCAAGTAGCTCTCTTCTAGTGAGATTCATGAGGTCACTACATAATAAATGATATGCTCTGGTATACCCCCAAGGTTATAATCAAGATTATGTATCAAATACTTAATCACAAAGTGATCTCTTCATGATCCATGTAGCAAGTTATTGTAGGGCCTCTCTAATGTTTGATTAACTTGGTGCTACTATGTGTACACACAACTCAGAGGATGGACTCCTAACTGAATAGTTCATATTTCACACAAGAGGCTTCATTTAATTATCAACCAGGGGATCGTAATATTTTGACAGTGTTGGCACTATATATGAATTCATAGATTCTAATCACACCCTATATCAATAGAATTTAGGTAGTTACACATGTACATAAAAATACAAAAGTTGGAAAAGGAAATAAAACACTTAATTTGTAAAATAGGGGAAATAGATATATGTTGCTACTTTATGCTACGGGTACCTATCACTCAATACTATAACTATTTAACTCCTAAAATTGAACCATAACTAATTTCTCCAGAGGATGAACAAACATTAAGCTACAAAATTCTAATCAATTACAGAAACACTTTTATGAATTCCACATGCATGTAACTAGAAACTATCTTAACTAAATTCAACAATGCATTAGTTAATCTAGTAACATTAAATAAGGTGGATAACAGTACCTCAAGTGGCCCTTTCTTGAGTTGTTGCTTCCATATAAATGTCAAACACTTACTACTTAATCATCAAATTATTATATTGAACTAACCCTTTTATTGCATTAAACCTTTGAACTCTTACATACAATCTAATAAGAATCTACTATATATTTCTCATTCAACAATACATATCTATTGTTTGCAA
The DNA here is from genome assembly GCA_007258455.2 of Sequoia sempervirens. Classification (NCBI taxonomy): domain Eukaryota; kingdom Viridiplantae; phylum Streptophyta; class Pinopsida; order Cupressales; family Cupressaceae; genus Sequoia; species Sequoia sempervirens. The sequence continues at coordinate 69,615,428 of VDFB02000015.1, forward strand.
CTAATAATGAGAAAAATAACTAACAACGATCAACAACTACTAGAAATTATTAACTAGAAACTAGATTTACTCAACAACAAATCCAATTATATAGGGTTTGGGAGGAGTCTTATTTCTCTAGCACTAAAAACGGAATCGTGACGTATCTGTCCAATATCCATCAAATGGGGAGAGGGCTTAGTCTTAAAACATAAACCATAATTAAAAAGTAAAAGAAAAGAAACTAAATTAGAACTTTGTCCCTATCGATTAACCTCCATGAAACAAACATGTTTTTGGGAGTTGTCATGTCATGGGTTAGTCATGCTCAAAACATAATTCTTCTCCTTCAAGTAGTCTTATTCAGTGGATAAGAATGTGTTGTGGTGACTCACGATTGGCCATTCAATGGTCACCTTCATTCTCCTCTATAGTTTTCATGCATCAACTATTCTAACCTCTCCCTTGCAACCATCTGCAATCCTTATGTTGTGGGTTGGAAATCTATTTGCTATGGGTTAGAGTCCTTCTAGCTACAAGAGGTTAGTTTCATCCCTAAGGTATACACACCATTAACGATCATAATTTAAGCATAGAATCATAATATATCTCACGAACATTCATGCATTCACACATTCAAATGTCAACATATCATATCTATATTTTCACATACTTAAGTATGTTTTAAAGTGTATGAAAGGTATAAAATATGTATGTGTGTCATAGAAAAAAGGACCCTTCACTTGACATGGGAATAATTCATGATAAATTGACCTAATGAGGCCTTGATTCAAGTGTTGTGAGGAATTTCATACATCCACACTAGGTCTTGGACCCTTCTACACTGAATAAAATGTGTTTATCAATACCTTGTGAAGATGTTGTAGAGTCTTGTAAAGGACTTTCATGCTTTTCTAGACCTAATGAACGTATTTATCCTTAATTCAACATTATAAAACATGTTTAATTACATCATCACATTAATTTAGAAGGCTTGTAAATTAAATTTAACTTTAACCAAGTGTTGTAATGTGTTTTACACATTCACATTGATTTTTGTGCCTTCCTGGGCTATGTGGACCTCATTTTAGTGTTGTAAAGTGTATTTAATCACACTTTCACATTGAATTATGTGTCCCAATCCCTATTTGACATTTACATCATCACTAATAGGTTCTAATTAACCCAAATTGTTCATCACGAGGCTTTAATTGATCAAATACCCGACAAGATGGCATTTTAAACCTTATTTCTTGATTCCTTGGCTTCTTAGGTGTTGGAATGGCCCCTATGGGACCCATTCACCATGCATGGTGAATCAATCCCATCCAGGTGGGACCTATTTTCCATGTGTGGTGAATAAGTCCTAATTAGCCCCATTTTGACCTTTGAGTGGGAAATAAAGTGAAATTTGAATTATTTTCACTACATGTCAGCTTGTGATGAGGTATTAATGGGATAGTAAGGCACAATTTTCTATAAATAAGTATTTTTACCCTCATTTTTATATCTCCCCCATCCATTATCTCATTCACACATCTCTTATCATTTATTTCTCATCTATCTTCTCATACAAATCAATCAAGCTAGGGTTTCTTCATTAGAAGTCATCAAGTTAACTTTCTAAAGCATTCAAGGGCTGAGTCTTCATGTTTTGCTACAGACATACAAGATCAAAAATCTTGCCAAGGTAATCAATTCCATTTTGCATGTTTCATTCCATTCTTTCATCATTTTGGTTTAATTACCTAAACAGGGTTTGACCAAGGCAAACCCCCATGCCCTAACAATCAACATTTTCTCTTTCTTGTCTTGTTTGTGATGCAGGAGCATCCAGTGGTGTAAGGGCAATCTTGCATCACCCAAAAATAGTTAAATTTCAAGTTTCTCAGTTATTAGATGTTTTTACATTTTTGGATACCCTTTTTTTCATAATGAAATTCCCAATTTATGGTTTTTATTTTCGGTTCCTGGGTTGAAAGATATTGCAGTTTTAGTTTCCCAGATTTGCACTTGAAAATCTTCTGAGTTAGATTTGAGGCACTTAGAGCTCCCGGATCGGCCCTAAAACTTGCCAAAATTGGCATAGCAAATTTTGAGTGCGTTATTGACTTCAAGACCTTTCCAACAGTTCAAACGGTTCGTGAATCAGAGTTCCGGATCAAAAGTTATGGCCTCAGGAAGTTGGCGCACTTTCTAGAAGATACAATTGCAAATGCTCTTTTGAAATTTGAACTTCATGTTGTAAATTTTTGGCGCCAAACCGCCTAAACTCAAATTTGAATGTTGTTTTGGCTCCAAACAAATGAGGAGCTCTATTTATGGGCGGGTTTCTAATTTTTGGGTAACTTTTTGGGGGACAAGCTCGCATATTGTGAAAGGGTTATTCTGTAGCTTTCTATAACTTGCATGTGTTGTAGAACTTGGGGATTTGAGATCCTCTGCATGTAAGAAGCTCCATTTTCTGAATAATAAAATTATTCTCTTGTTTGTGGGTTATCTTCTAAGTCTCGGGCTGCACCCTTGTCAGTTTGTATGGAGATTTAGTTCTCTTGGAGGCTTAAGAATTATTTAAGATTACATTTCAAAGCCATTCAAGTCATCTCTTCATCATTCAAGTCAAAATATCAACAAAAAGTCACTTTTAAGCCCGAATACGACAATTTTGAGAGCGAACACCTATAGGAAGCCGAAGTGTAGACCGAAAGCTCCGGAGTCAACCTTTGAATATTCAAAAATTCAAAAGTGGACTAATTCACCATGGGTGGTGAACGAGTCCCACTCTAGGGTTAGTTTTTGGTTTTCTGCATTTTTGGATACCCTTTTGTCTGAAACGAGCTTCGGTTCAATTTTACAGAACTGGGACTGATTCACCTAGAATGGTGAATGAGTCCCTCTAGGCCTAAAAATCAACATCAACAACATTTCAAAAATAATTTCCAGTCTCCTTCAAAGTTCTATGTGCACACTTTAAGTTTCATTCATTTTTGTTTAGCTTTGCATTTGTTTCTAGTTCATTGTTGCATTACATAATGTGTTTTCAAATAATACATGTTTCTTAGATTTTGCATTCATATTTGACCAATTTCATAGATTACTTTCATTTAGAACATTTCACTTAGTCCTAATTACATCATATACAATCTAATTTGAATGAAAATTTATCATTTTTGGATCTAATCTCTCTCCTTTTAGGTGAAAAAACCTATAAGAGTTAGAGAGTCCATTGGGTCCAAAAATCTATGTTTCATTTTGGTGAACCCAACTTTTTGAATGTCTTATTTTCTGATTTGGAGTCCATTTTCATCTTAATCCTAGATTGCATTTTAATTTGCATTGTTAATTTGCATCTAGGGTTTCAAATTTTTGCATTAGGAAAAAGTGCATTTTGTTTGCATTTTTGCATACAATTTCCTTAAAAATCTCTAAATTTTTGCATCTCCATCTTAGGTTTTCACCTTACAACTTCACACACATCATAAACCATTCATAATTTCTTAAAAAAATTCAAAACACCCCTACTAGGACTCATTCACCATCTGTGGCGAATCAGTCCCTATACAGATTTCTCACTGATTGAAACAACATCAGAAATCTCATTTTTATGCTTCCTAAGGCTCCTAGTATCATATAGTATAAGTATGGAAGGTTTTTGGAGCTTTTCTTTTATGCATTTCTCTCAAAAAAATTAATTTAAGATAGTCATTTTTCCAATCACTTCAATTCCAAGCATCATTAGATCTGAAAATGTTTCCATTTCTACAATTTTACATAACATTGATAAAAGAGCTTTTCACTTTTGCATATACAATGTTTCTATTCCTAAAAATTTGCATAAGTTTTTTAAAAGTGCTTTTCATTCTTGCATGTGCATTGTTTGCATTCTTCAAATCTTGCATATATTGGATAAGAATGTTTTGTACCTTTGCATACACATTATTCATATTGCTGAAAAATTTCATGAAATGGTTACATGTGCTTTACATTTTTATTCAAACAATGCTAGTACCTTATCTAGTTAGATATGTCAAGAAACATTTCCTATCCCCTCCCTATGAGAGTGTTTTAGTGAAAGAGAATACAACTTTGGTCATTCCTCATGATCATATTTGTTCCTCTCCTAATATCTCTCCTATTGGAAAAGAAGATATTTTGGTGATAGAAGAATCAATCAATGAGAGTGTTGAGAACCTAAGTTGTTTCTCTCCTTTTCCCTCTCTTAGTGGACAAGACATTACAGAACAAAACAATGAATTCATACATGATCATGATAATCAAATTTTTTCTTCTCCTAGTATCTCTCCTAGTTGTGACGAAGATACTATGTTGTTAGAAAATATAACTAATGAGAGTCATGATAATATTAGTTGTCCCCTTCCACCTATGAACAACTTTAGTGACCAAAACAACTCCTTCAGGTATTCTCCTCATACTTGTGATGAAGCTAATTTTCAAACTCAGCCGTAGATGAACATATTACAAGCTATCATAGTATGGTAGACAAAATGGAATGAGGGAATGTACCCTTAGAAACAACCAACATTCAAATACAATCTTCCCCTATTCTCCCCACTATCAATAATAAAAAACATCAACCATTAATAACCCCCTTAGTTGTGATGAAGTTATTTTGGATGAACCAAACCTTGTCATGAAAATATGGTTTGGTGTTCTCCTATGAACTCTCCTTCTAGGGAGGAGATTATGCACCAAGACAAAGATACTATCCCCTTCACAGACAATGCAAAATCTCACTTGATAAAGGATGTTAACAATATTCAACCTAAACTTACCCTTTACCCACCCTCGCATCTGCTTCACTCTTCTAATAAACCTAAACTCACCCTTTATCCCCCTTCACATAACCCAAACCCAAACCCAAACTTATTCTCTACCCACCTTCGCATCCCCTTCATCTCTAATGTATTGCAGCAATCTAGTACTAATATTGTTGCTCATACATATAACACATGAAATAACCCACAACCGCCACAACCAATCCCACCCTCTTTACCTCTCCCCAATCCACCTAGTGCTCCTTGTTATAACCCTCTTACAAATGAGTATGATCTTGTTGAACAATTAAATAATACTCTTGCCAAGATCTCCCTTTGGGATTTGCTTCAAACTTCACTGACTTATAACACCATTCTTCAAACCGCTCTAAAACAAATCACAATTCCTCCTTAAACCACTCCAAATGATGTGATAGATCTCATCCACAAACATAATCTTGACATTACTTTCCATCAACATGAGCTCCCTCCTTTGAAGTTACAAAAACAACATGATGCCTTTATGATAATTGTTCAATTCCATCGCACAAGTATCAAACGCACTCTCATAGATAATGGTTTTTCCCTTAATGTGTGTGGTGTGAGTCTCCTTGATCGATTAGAAGTTGATAGATCACAAATAATACCTGATTCTGTTTCCATTCAAGGATTTGATAATACAAAAAAGCAACCGCTTGGTGTAATCACTTTGCCTATTACAGTTGGGGTGGTTACTTTGCAAACTCCTATTCATGTCATGCCTTATGATATTCGGTACAATTTTCTTTTAGGCACACCATGGATTCATTAGATGAATGCAGTGCCTTCAAGCCTTCATCGTATAATGAAATATGTCTATAACAATAACATTTATCAAGTTGAAACAGATCCTGAGCCTAAAAGTTTCTTGCACCTTGAAAAATGAGCTACAAGTCCTCTAAAAACATTGATTCCAACATCCAACATAGATCCTCTTGAAATTGAACACAATGATGAGGAATTTCCATCCAAATTATTTGGTGATGATTGGGGATCCTTAGACTTCACACCCTCGTTTATGGGCGAATACATACTTACACAAAAGAAAGATGAGAAACAAGAACAACCACCCATCATGTCCATGCAAATTTTGGATAACTTTTCAAAATCATCTACCTCAACCACTTTAGACAACAACACACACTCCACAACAACCCTTGAAAAACACAACAACGAATAACCCCTCGATTCCCAAGCAATGAAAAATATTTATGGAAAAGGGTATGATTTCATGAAACAATTTGGGTATAATGGAAAATTTTGTGGTGCTCGAGAGCAAGGTATCCACAACCCTATATAGCTTAACACACAACAAACCACTCATGGTCTTGGTTATTCTCCTTTAACTACACTCAACATCAATATTATCACACAAGACCCTTCCAAAACTCTTTCTTATTCACATCAATAACCTTAGTTGTTGCTCCTTGCCATTTAATGGTTGTAGGATAAGTACATTCTCGCTATTACATGTCTTGCTTCCATTGCAAGGGGCAGCATACCATCATCCACTTTAGGCTCACCCTTGTCCTGCACTAAGTGGGGGGCAAAGGGGATAGACAACCTTATCCCTTTTATGTCACTTGTCGTTGTCTCTTTCGACTACTCGTTAAATTTTCATGAACATATAAGAGCAAGCTTGAGATGTGAATGACATGTCTTAAGATTGACTCGCATGTGACATTCAACCTTTCTTTGATTTTAATTTTCATTGACATGACATAGCCTAACTTTGAAACATATGACTTGGTATAGGGCTTTCTAAGTTGGCTCTCATGTCTTGTTTTCTTTTTGCATTTTCTTTTCTTCTCTACTTTAAAGTCATTTCTCATAGAATGATGTGTAGCAATACCTTTAAAGTGGGGGGCATACAATACCATAGTTCATTTGTATCCTTGGTTCCTAGTGTAGCCATACCATTTATAGGACGCGTTCGTTACTTTGTGGATTACATTGGGTATGATGTCCTTCATAAATGTGATCTATCTTAGCATATTTTATTCCTCTTGGTGGTTTGATGTGATGCACTACATCGCCTAAGTTGTGGATATACTATTATTTGATTGGTCCTCTTTTGGAGACATTAGACACAATGTTCCCTAAGTGACTGAACTTGCATAAACTGAACAAGACTCCTTTGAACATCCTTTACATTTTTGGCATTTTACATTTTTACACTTTTTCCACCTTGCATAACACAACTTGCATGATTGTGGTACCTTTCCTTTTTGTTCATAGAATTTTCCTTGTGGCGCCTTGTTAAAGTTATCAGGTGGTATAACTTTGGCATGGTTGAGCGGGAAGCCCAACTAGCGGTATGACTTTTCCCCATAGCCACTTTTGTGTTTGTGAGTGCATACCAACTAGCGTATGTATCTTACTTTTTGGGCCTTCTCACCCTATAGACAACTAGTTCTGTGGCCCCAGAATGAGTATAATTTTTTTCCTTTCTCACCCGGAGGACAACAAAGAAGTTCTGTCAGCCCAAAGTAAGTACATCTTTTTCACCTCGTCTTTCTTTTTATCTTGCCTTCGCATGATTTTTTATATTTGGGGCTTGACCTACATGTTTGGATCTCTCTTGAATGTCTACTTTAGTGTTAGTTTAAAGTAAGTTCATCCTCTCACTAAAGTGGGGGCTAAATGTGTCATAGAAAAAAAGACCCTTTGCTTGATATGGGAATAATTCATGATAAATTGACTTAATGAGGTCTTGATTCAAGTGTTGTGAGGCATTTCATGCATCCACACTAGGTCTTGGACCCTTCTACACTGAATAAAATGTGTTTATCAATGTCTTGTGAAGGTGTTGTAGAGTCTTGTAAAGGACTTTCACGCTTTTCTAGACCTAATGAACCTATTTCTCCTTAATTCAACATTATAAAACATGTTTAATTACATCACATTAATTTAGAAGGCTTGTAAAGTAACATTAACTTTAACCAAGTGTTGTAATGTGTTTTACATGTTCACATTGATTTGTGTGCCTTCCTTGGTTGTGTGGACCTCATTTTAGTGTTGTAAAGTGTATTTAATCACACTTTCACATTGAATTTTGCGTCCCAATCCCTATTTGACATTTACATCATCACTAATAGGTCCTAATTAACCCATATTGTGCATCTCGAGGCTTTAATTGATAAAATACCTAACAAGATGGAATTTTAGACCTTATTTCTTGATTCCTTGGCTTCTTAGGTGTCAAAATGGCCCCTATGGGACCCATTCGCCATGCATGGTGAATCAGTCCCATCCAGGTGGGACCCATTTTCCATGTGTGACGAATGAGTCCTATCTTACCCCATTTTGACCTTTGAGAGTGAAATAAAGTGAGATTTGAATTATTTTCACTACATGTCAGCCTATGATGAGGTATTAACAAGATAGTAAGGCACAATCTTCTATAAATAATTATTTTTACCCTCATTTTTATATCTCCCCCATCCATTATCTCATTCACAAATCTCTTATCATTTATTTATCATCTATCTTCTCATCCAAATCAAGCAAGCTAGGGTTTCTTCATTAGAAGTCATCAAGTTAGATTTCTAAAGCATTCAAGGGCTAATTCTTCATGTTTTCTTGTAGACATACAAGAAAAAATATCTTGGAAAGGTATTTAATTCCATTTTTCATGTTTCATTCCATTCTTTCATCATTTTGGTTTAATTACCTAAACGGGGTTTGACCAAGGCAAACCCCCATGCCCTAACAATCAACAATTTCTCTTTCCTGTCTTGTTTGTATGAAAATTTAGGACTCTTGGAGGCTTAGGAATCATTGAATATTATATTTCAAAGCCATTCAAGTCTTCTTTTCATCATTCAAGTCAAAATATCAACAAAAAGTCACTTTCAGGCCTAAATATGACAATTTCGGAAGCAGACACCTGTAGGAAGCCGAAGTGAAGACCAAAAGCTCCAGAGTCAACCTTTGAATATTAAAAAATTAAAAAGTGGACTGATTCACCATGGGTAGCAAATGAGTCCCACTCTAGGGTCATTTTTTGGTTTTCTGCATTTTTGGATACCCTTTTGTCTAAAACGGGCTTGGTTCAATTTTACAAAACTAGGACTGATTCGCCCAGAATGGAAAATGAGTCCCTTTAGGCCTAAAAATCAACATCAGAAACATTTCAAAAACAATTTCTAGTCTCCTTCAAAGCTCCAAGTGCACACTTTAAGTTTCATTCATTTTTGTTTAACTTTGCATTTGTTTCTAGTTCATTGTTGCATTACACAATGTGTTTTCAAACAATACATGTTTGTTAGATTTTGCATTCATATTTGACCAATTTCATAGATTACTTGCATTTAGAACATCACTTAGTACTAATTACATCATATACAATCTAATTTGAATGAACATTTAGCATTTTTGGATCTAATCTCTCTCCTTTGAGGTGAAAAACACTATAAGAGTTAGAGAGTCCATTAGGTCCAAAAATCTATGTTTTAGTATGAATTATTAGGAATGTATGTGAAACTTGTCAGATAAAATGATAAAAAAATAAACTAATGAAGGAAAACTATCCATTAATTAAGCCCATCAGTTATAGATATATGTATCATGTTATCATTATCAAATGTTGCATGATATCCTTGATATATAATTATCAGGGAATGATTTTCTTGTGTATGGCTCAAGTATTGTTCATTCTTAAAGCATGTTTATAATTATTTTTGAAAGGTTTAATAGTTTTCATGTGTCCTTGTTCATGCATTCATTTCTAATTAAGAAGAAATTTTTAGTCTAATATGATTGTGATACTTGATATTATTGAATCATAGTATAGAAATACATCATTGGGAGCCATATTGGGACATTGCATAATTTTTGCATGGTGAAAATATTTTGATTGCTACTACCATGTGATTTAATATGACTGGATTTATTTTATATTTTACTATGTTGTTACATTTTGCATAATGTATGTGTAGATTTAATTTTGATGATTTGTCCTTTTAAAATACTAATGTTTAAAGTGTGTCATGTGAGATCAAGGTGATATTTCAATACTGAGCTAAGTAAAGGTGTATTGCCCCTCAGTTTTTTCTCTGTTATATTGACTATTGTTGTATTGGGTTGGCACATTATCATAATTTGTTTGATGTTGGATTCACTGTTATGATGATAGTTTTTGATACTTTAATCATTGATATTTTATGCTTATGCTATGAATAGTATATGGATTTAATGGATTATGCAGACTAATCTTGTTATGTGCATCATGTGATTATCTGATGATTGTTTTTATCATGTTATTAGCATTTGATTATTATACGTTAATTTATTTTAGTGAAAGGGAATAGTTTCGAATCACTCACTTGTGAGTTCCCTACGATAATGTGACTTTCCTCTCATAGTGTGTTTGATTGTCTGACTATGTATAGGCTTGACTGTGTGGTTTCCTACAGGTTGTAGGTACCAGGCATCAACTCCACCTAAATTTTCAGGTTTGAGCATGCCTTAAGCCCAATGGAAATTTTTGAATGGAGATATCACATGGTCCCTTGTTTCAGCCATCATCCTTGACGAGGATGACTATCCATTTGTCACACTTGGCAGTATTTTTTTTATGTGGTTCGATCCGTCTTGTTGTCGTGGTTTTGTTTTTGACTTCGTCTTGAGGTCAGATATTGATTGGTATTTTTTCCTTTTGATTTAAATTTAGTCGATTAGTATTCTAATTAATTATTACATTAAAATAAAGATATTTAAGTTAAAAGGAATTTTGATAATTAAAATAAATTCTCTCATATAATTATGGTTTTGATAAAATAAAATATTAGTAATTCCTTTATTAAGTTTAAATAAATTAAAATTTTGATTTAATAAAGAAATATAAAAAATAACTATATAAATTATTGTGGTTAATTATAAAACAAAATAAACAAGGATAGGTTTTTATAAATAATTAAATTAAAGAAGAGTTGCATGCAACAATGGACATAGTGGAGTGGCTAATAAATTGGTTAATTGCTAAAAGAAAGTGAGCTTTTTCATAATTTATGGAAAACTAATCTTGCTACTTCTCGTGAATGTTTCTTGTTCTTGGAAGCTTTTCTTCTAGTTTTTGGAGTTTTGGTTTTGGACTTCTGTAGTGTTGTTGAGATTTTGAAGTGTTTGGAAGATACAAGTAGGGAGTGGTGAGCTTAGCATCAACCTTCATTCTCATAAGTGGGGAAAACTAGGTTCTTTGCTAATCTCAATTCTAAATCTGTAGAAAATGAAAAAGAGTAGTTGTGCTCTGAGAAGCTAAACATTTCTCCATTTACTTGATTAATATGTCAATGGCTATGTGATTTTTATACTTCTTTTTGGTTTGATGTTGCAGTGATTCATTCTCTATTCTTGTCTTTTTTTTCTTTAAAACAAACTGAACATTGTGAATTGTAGATTTGGTTTGGCTTACTATATGTATATATATAATTTAATAATTGGTACTGAAGGATCATACAGTTGATCTTTCCATTTTTGATTAATTCGATAGTTTTATTAAAGCTTTGTATGTTGTATTCGTCATTGAGCATTTTCCTTTATATGTGATACCTTGAATTCAATCTATACCGATAGAAGTATTTTAAGGCATATGATACCTTACATTGTGATATTTGAGGCATTTGATTTAACCCGATGCATGCAAAATATTAGGAAGTTTGTTTGGTATCTTTTTGTTGTGTATTTGACATCCTTTCTTCATACTTGGAGTTCATTGTATACATATTTTGTTGGCTTTCCATTGTATAAAATTCAGGGTATTTTATTAGACCTGGAGGCCACTACGTATGTAATATATGTTGGTACACCATTACTTGCAAATTGCATATGGCATCTTCACCCTTGTTATTACTACAATCTCATATGAATATCATTCCATGTTTAGTATCGATGTTTCCTTTTGAAGTTGTGTGCGAAATCTCCCACCCCTACGTCTAACTTGATAGCTTGCGAGTCTTATTTCATTTTGTAGGTATTGTTGTGAAATTTATGTTAGAAACCAAGATCTGAAATGCAAACCAGAAAATCCTTCCACGGAAGAGAAAATCAAAAAAAGCAGAGGCTTTGCAAAAGATGTGGAAAACAATAATATTTGGGAATTCATTATTACATGAGAATGATTTGCTTTATAAAAGAAAAGTATGCATAACCCTAATCTTATCTTGAGCAACAAGATAGCTCAACAAGATAAGGATGAGAATAATAAACCTAGGAATTAAATATTACCTAAGTAAAGTTATGCAAGTGTAATTAAATATTAATTACACTAACACCCCCCGATAAGTGTAACTTAGGGAGACTAACAAAGCATGCACCTAAAACTAAGATGAATGCAAGAAAGCATGAATGAATGGGTCCCGACAACAAGTCCTGATTAGGTACCCAAGTACAAATGCAATAATGAGGTAGAGAAGGAAAACCCAGTGGGACAAAACCCCCTACAATGAGATGACTGCTGCAAAGAAGCACTGGAAGAACACTGTGGAGTAACACTGGAACCACAATCTGAAAAGCAAGGAAAGATACTTATGTCTACAAGAAACCAAAGAGGAATCATAATAATGTGACAGCAGACCCGATGCCACGAAACACTGGAAAACTCACAAACTGGAACAACCCTGGAATCTGTGAAGCAACAGTAGATGAAATGATGACATAATTTGGAAACTGTGTATCTTGATGCCGATGCCAAACTATGACTAAAACTCTTCCATGGGAACAAATACCATAAAGACTCTGGAACATTAACCATAAAAACATGGCCCTCAAACTGAGAAGGATTTGAACCAATGCGGATCAAGAAACATAAAATCTCAACTGAAGTGTGAACCGATGTGAATCTAATATGTGTCAAGCAAGAGCAAGATGTGGCCAAAAGAAAATAAGAAACCAGATAACCCATGCGAGTTTCCATCAAAAACAGATGGAGATCAAAGTGAAAACTACACTCTAATCAAATTATTATGCAAGAAACCCCCCTAATGGAACTTTATCTCAGTTCATTTATTACAATAACCCAACGATTGTAAAAGGAGAAAATGAAAACATTCATAAATAGAAAATAAAAATAGACCTTAGATCTTTTTAGAGGATTGAACCAGCTTTCCAACGCTGCAAGAATGGCGAAAAAAGGATCACCAAGTCAAAAGATATGCCCTCCGAAGCAAAAAAAATTCATCTGAGTTCAAGGACCTGCAAAATAAATATGGATAAAAAATCAAAAGAATCCACCTTCACCACTGGATCGATGTTGGAATCATCTTTCTAACGGTATCTCGTTTGCAAAAAAAGGACATCGTATGCAAAAGTTACGCCCAATTTTGTAAAAGTGCTCCAGAAAGGCCAATCTAGCCTACATGCTACCCTGGGGAGCTAATAAAAGTCAGCCCTTGGTCCTATGTGTGACCAGGGGCTGGAGGACAGGTGCTGGGGGTGGAGCCCCTGGTCGCCCATACAACCTCGGCTGGGACTGGGCAGCCGAGCCGGGGCTAGGGGCATAGCACCTGGTCCCCCATATGACTGCGGCCTATGCGTAGGGGGTCTGCGGGGGCTGAGCGGAGGGCTGGCGGTGGATTGGTGGTGTTGCCCAGTGGCCGCCACTCCTAGTGGCTGCTGAGTGGTGCAACGATGGTACCTCTGATATGTGCGGGCAATGCACAAACTTTATAAAAAAAATCATTTTAATTTTTTTTTTTTAAATTTCTCGCCTTGAACTTCGTGTTGGGGAGGTCGTACAACCTCCCTAGCAAAAAATTTTTGCCTCCCGAACCAACTGCTTAGAAATCAACAAAACGAAGGGCATTCTTATGGTTTTTGGCCGCTGCAAATGCAATGGTGACCTCCGTTTGTGCCCAAAATGCTCCAAAAATTTGGCTACCTCTAGAGCTTCCAAAAAATCTCCCAGCTTGAAACCCTCATGGATCTGGCAAATGATGGCCAAAATCTGCAAAACAAAAGCCAATCCTAAATTTTTCCAGCACTCTGAATCCAATGGTGAAGCCCAATCTAATCCAAAACACCTCATAAATGAACTCAAGGCATGATACCCTCGAGGAATCCCGAACAAACTCTACAATTATTTTCTCAAAAATATGAGAAGGGGTTGCAAATCAAGGCTCTGATACCATGTTAGAAACCAAGATCTGAAATGCAAACCAAAAAAGCCTTCCACATAAGAGAAAATCATAAAAAGTAGAGGCTTTGCAAAAGATGTGCAAAATAATAAAATTCAGGAATTCATTATTACATGAGAATGATTTGCTTTATAAAAGCAAAGTATCCATAACCCTAATCTTATCTTGAGCAACAAGATAGCTCAACAAGATAAGGATGAGAATAATAAACCTAGGAATTAAATATTACCTAAGTAAAGTTATGCAAGTGTAATTAAATATTAATTACACTAACAATTTAAACTCTACATTTTCCCTTGAACTCACACTTGGTATTCGATTTGAACCCGATGGTTACCTATAGTTTGCCATTTTTACTATGCCTTGCCTCTTCATAAACGTTTCTTTGAATCAAAACATTCAATTTGTGTAGGATTCGATGGCTATATGAGGTTCTGACTTTGCAACTGATATTTGATGGTAGGTTCCATTTTTCCTTAATCTCTAGAAAGCATGTATCTGGCAATCGTTACCTTTGGATTATGTGTTTTGTACTAAAGAACGATGAATTTACATGGTTAATGTGTTGGAAATCATTTAGAACAACATGTTGATAATTTGATTTATTATATATTTTGATATACATGTATTTTCCATTTAATTTAGAATAAATGTGTGTGTGTATATATATATATATAGATTTATAGTTTGAGATTCTGAGTTTGATTTATTCACTACATGCACTTTGTTTCTTATATTCTTTAAGAACATAAGTATGATAGTAAATGTTTAAATGACATTCGAATATGGTAAGTGTGTAAATATATATATATATATATGCTAGAATATGTATGTTTATATTTGTATGAATATGGTGACATATATAGTATAATTTGTATATTGAAATCAAAATTCTACTTTTATAATATACATATATATGTATATAAGAATATATATATATATATATATATATATATATATATATGTATACTGAAATATGTATATATATATATATACTGAAATATGTATATATGTATATATACATATATACACACACTTATATATATATATATATGTATACACATATATGTATTGTGTTAATATGGAAGAATTGTTGTAATTGTATTTAAATAAATGAAAGATCGGTTTATATGGAAAATAGACTATCTTTTATTAAGATTAATTCTTGGTAATCATGAATTGGTTGAATTGTAAACCCGCCCTATATCCTTGATTATATTATTGAAATTGGTTGTTTATAAGACGTATGATGTTTGTTAGTTGGATATTGGAGTATTATTGTTGTTGCTCAAAAGTAGAGTCTTTTTGTGTTTATGGAATTGGGAGTCTTTCAAAGGCTTGGAAAAATATGTTAATGGTTGAATTTTTGTGTTGATCCTTGATATTGTTGTTATCTTACATGCCATGTGTTGTAGTGGGTCTTTAGCCATGCACTGCTTACTTGTTATTACGATTGTGTATTAAGAGCAAGATGGTCCATACCTTGCTCGAGATATGTGCTTTTGTGATTTTCATTTTGTGCATGATGGATTTACCCTATTGGTTTTATTGGGTCTTCTAGCTGCTAGTAAGGAGAGTGGCTCTCAATGGGGGTTAGAGCCCAAAGTGGCATCCAGGGTAACCCATGTGGGAGTTTCTTAACTCAGTGATAAATTAAAATGAATTAGGGGGCTGGGTAGTTTACACATTAATCTAGATAAGTGAATGCCTCACCCATTCCTATAGTGCTCATTTAGGCTAAGGATGGGTTGAGAAGGCCTGGTTGGCAAGACCAACTTCCTTGTCCTCGCGAAAGGAAGATCAGTTTTGCATGTGTCACCCTATGGGGCCGGTGGCTAGTGAGAGGTTGTCAGGGTAACCATAGATGAGGATCAACATCTAGTGAGAGACTGTCAGGGTAACCTATGTCAGGACCATGCGATGACACTCTTCCCTATGCAGACTAGTATTCCCTTGTTTATTCTCTCCCCTTGGTGTGTGATGTCCTCTGGAAGCAATGTATGTTCATATGTGTTGTTAATGTTGATGCATTGTTAGATTGGAGTCCTGATTAGCCTTGTTATGTTACATTGTGGTCGCCTTGTTGTTTTTTGTTGTGGGACCTTGTGTTATCTCCTAGCACAAGGTTGGACCTTTGGGTTCCACATGGTTGGGTGGATTGTGCTTATTCCTCCATTGGGTTTCTCTTGTTGTTGATCGTACATGTCGCAACTACTCTTGGTGTTGTGGACTCTTGCATTGTTCCAGGATTGAGTGGACTATCTTTCATGTACTTGTATAGAATTGAATTCAATTGTATCATGTAATGTAATTTGGATGTACTCTCCTCTCATTTTTGAGGAAATATTGTTGTTCAAGTTGTAATGTTGTAACTGAACTGATGAACTCTCTTTTGTAATGGATAATGTAAATTTTGTATCTTGCATATGATAGTTATTTGAAATGATCTTGAATGTTGTTATATTGATGACATGATATGGATAATTCTTATTGGTAGATCATTTAAATGTGATGGATTAAATGAAATTTATATTGTTAGATAAATCTTGTTTAATGAGATGATAGAGTTGATTTATTATTCTTGTTAGTTTGGTTATTCGTATTCTTTTAGCGTTGGCATGGAACCTTAGAGGACTTAGGTTTAGTGTATATTATAGCATATGTTCTGCAATTTTTAGTGCATTGCACCTTAAAAAAAAATGTTCTATTTTCAAGTGTTGTAGCGTGTTGTCCTCTTGGGTTCTATGGCAAGGCATTACAAAATGTTGATAATTAGGACCACCTTGTATGTAGAATTAGCTCAAATACCTTTCTCCTAGTAATGACCATCTAAACACATTGAATTGATTCATTAAAGTAAGATCATATATGCTTTTGTTATGTTTTATTAACATGATCTTCCTTTGTTAAGCCTATCCTTGATTCCTTTGAGGAAATTATTTTCCAAGGTTGGGAATCCCTTAGGCATAAACCTTGTTAATGTGTGTGGAAAAATGATTGTGTCTAGTATTTTTATATATTATTTTAACTTGGGAAAGTGTAATTTCTCATCCTAAAATTTAAAGTCCTAGGAGAATTACATGGGACTTCAATCCCATTTGGAAGTGGGTATGTATGCAGCCCTTGGGAAAAGGATTCCCTTGTGATCCAAGTCTATAGGGGAGTGGTTTAGAGAATTAATCCAAGGTATGGGATGCTCCTAAAATCAATCATTTGTCCCTCTTTAGTAATATGTCCCCACTATGTAGGTCTAAGAAAATAAAAGGTAATCCATCATCACCAAACTTATCTACTTGGATATTTTGTGGTGTTTGGCTTTCCAAAAGCTACTCCAATATTGGATGAAAATTTAGAGTCATCTTCATTATGGATTTTATTTATGTGAATGTGTGAGAAGACCTCTAGACTTGTATAAATTAAATTTATCAAAAAAAAAATTGTTGGACACTATGATATTATGTCTTGGTTTAATGCTAAGTATGAGAAGATGTAGCTTATCCTGAAGACACTAGTTAGGTATATTCTTCTAAGAAGTAAGTAAATTCTAATCTCAAACATGGCATGGTTATATATGACTTAAGGAATCGTGCTAACTTTGTATTTAATAATGATTAAGCCATTATGGTCTAGTGAGGTCTATTCTTTTAAGAAGGGGATGATAATCTCAATCATGGCATGGCTATGTATGAATTAAGGAAATCTACTAACTTTTTATTTAAAGATGATTTTGAATTAAGCTAATATGATTTGATGGTGTGAACAACTCTTATTAGGCATGGACAATTTTCCTTCTCTCAATATGCACTTGGATCTATGTTGAGTGTAGGATTGAGTTCCTTAGGATGGCCTTTTATAACTATGGGCAATTGATGGTAGTTGTTACCAAATATGGTATGGTGTTTTCTCCTTAAATGTGTTTGGTGGATAATTGTAAGCTAAGATTTATGATTGATAATATGCAAACATGTTATATACTCAAAATTAAGATACTATTTAATACTACAAATGTGGATTTAACTTTTCTCTAATAAATAATTTGTTTCTAAATTATAATTGAATCAAGAGGATATACTTTAATTTTTATGCATTTGTATTGGTTTATGTATATATTTTTAGATAGAGGCCAACTCATGTGGGTTCAATGTGTTACTTATGTGTTGGTAATTTGACCCCAAGATCTATAAGGCCATATATAAGGGTCAATGTATCCCTTTACATGGAATTGTAATTAAATTAATTATTCTAATGTGCAAAATATTAAGACAATATGTTTTAAATAAATGTTCTTATACCTTCTAAATGGTAGAAGGTTGAATCAAGATTGATATAGGAGCCGACTTCTTGGAATCACAACTAGGGTTGAAAACTCAACTCTACAAGGGCATAGGTAAAGGATAATTGTTCTCTTAGTGTAACTTGCCCCACTCATTTCAAGATGGTCAACAAAACTATAAAACCTATGATCTACTTGTAAATAATATTATCGGTGCTCCAACAAGATAAGATTCAAGAAGCATGATCTACCAATAGAGTTATTTGGTCATATCATTGGGTTAGTCAACTTTCATTAGTAGCATGTACTGCCTCAAATGCTAAGAGCTAGTCAATTTTATAGGGTTACTTAACTTTTACTAGTAGCATGCAAGTGATAGATGCCCAAAGCTACTCATCTTATGAGTTAAATATTAGCATTGATCTATTCAAAAAATATGTGTGCTTCCAATGTGGTGTCTACTAAGGTATGCTTCTCAAGGTTCTATTTGTTAAACCATTCTAGTTAATTCGTAGTACAAATGCTAATATTAGGTGAGATAAAACCATATGACATACCAATTATCTTTATTCAATTATAAAATGAAACAAAGGCTTAGTGGACTACGAAAAAATATTAATGGTCTTATGTGATGTATGTTATTACTTGCGATCTTGTTGGTGATGACAACAAATAATATAGGATTCTTAGCTTATCATCTCAACTAACATTGATCTAAAAATAAGAATGGGACACAATATAATATGGAATGCATTGAAATTCCTCTTTTCCAATTTCGATACACTTAAGGAATTATATGTTAGTGAACCAAGTAAAAGAGAGAATACTTGTAGTAAGATTGCTAGGTAATCATTATGCATATATATGTGATGTACATATAATTTACACCTTTATGGGTTGTATGGATAATGTCTTCTATTTTAACATGCCAACAATATCTTATTCATAGAAAGGATTAGGTTTGAGTCTAGAAATTTGTCTTGTTATGGAAACTTATCATATTCAATGCAAGATTGTACATTGTTGTGTAGAGCTACTACTCTTGCTATGGTTGAGTAAGATTATAAAATTAGTTCTTCTAATTGGAAATAAGTTGCTTGATTGATTGAGAGGATATTGAAGGTAATGAACTTAAGAAAAAGAAACATTTGGTAGTAACCAAGGTGGTTATTAAAACATATGATTTGATCTATGTATTGGGTTAACAATAATTTTAATGTTATTTTGATGTACAAATATAGAAGGAATCTTATATAATTTGATCTATGCATTGTGTTGATTGTAATTATAATTCTATGTCACTATAAAATATTTTCATGGTTAGATGATGACCTATCACCTCTTTGTTTTCATGGCTTCATTTTCTACACATCCATTTATTTTGGTGTGAATATATTGAACTTCTAGTAATTTTAACCAATCATGATCAAATTTTACTCATTAATTAACTTCTAGTAATGTTAACCCATCATGATCATTTTTGTAAATTAATAATTGATTACTAATATAAAAGTTTGAGTACATATCGATCATAGTATAAACATTGTAATGCCCCGTCATAATAACCTAAGGAATGTTGCAATTGTGTATAAAGGTGAAATATTTTTTTTTTAAAGTAATAATATTAAGTTAATTAGTTGCATACATTCACTAAGTTACGCGAAGTTACACTACTTGAGTTTCCATAGACGACTTTAGTATTTCGCATTGCTTATAATTAATTAACATAAACATTAAAGATAAACATTGCATAACATTTGAAATACCATTCAAGATAACATAAAGTACAAACATGTTTCTTACATTGCATTTGCTAAGATATTACAATACTCATTCATCTGATGAGGTAGTTCAATAATAATTACATTTACAATGTTCACCTCATATACAATAGAGGGATATTTTCAAATACAAGATTTACAGTAATGCAATAAAGAAAGTACATATGTATCCAAGTATGAGCTCTCCATCCATGAAGCTCTTGTTGCCATGATCATAAACTGGGGACCCAATGGAGTAAGGTGCACGTTCCACCCAACCATGTGGTACCCATAGGTCCACCCCCCGTGCTAGGAGATAGTAATATGGTTACCTAGACATCATCTACTAACCCTAGACACAAGTACATAACTAACTGATGGTTACATTGCTTCCAGATTTTAAGACAATCGAATGTACTAAGAACACAAGGTTAACTGTTATTTTAGGTGGAGTGTCATCACAATGTTGCAAAGGTTACCCTGGTGTTTCTTCCTAGGTTCCGGCCCCCAACTTGGGTTACCCTGGTAACCTCTTACGAAACCCGGCCCCATTTGCAAGCTATTGCAGAATCGAATATCTTTTAAGGTAACAAGATTTTGATTTTCCATTCCAGGCCTTCTTGTCTTATACTCAAGACTGAATTAGCTCAAGAGTCAATAAGTGAGGCATAAACATCTTGTTAAAGATTTTAATTCTAACTACTGTGTTCTTTAGTTATCACTGACTTACTAACTCTCTATAAGTTACCCTGACACCACTTTGTGTGTCGGCCCTCACACAGAGCCACTCCCCTAAACATAACATAGAAACTCTAAGTTTTCTTGACTAAGGTTTACAAAGTGTACAAAAATACAACAAGAAATTCTACACTTTTCATAACAAACAACAAAGACTATGTTCATACAATCAGGTGTCTAAACACCACGCAAATACCATGTACACAACCTTAGCTAACTCAAGAATTTAACTTTAACAATCACAATCCCCACTTTTACAATTGGTCTGGAAGACTTGAACAACTACGACATTCCCAATTTGCCCAACTAGAAACACAATTAAAGCAAATTAAGTAAATTACACATCTACTATTCGGATTTACTATATCCAATCAGTCAAATATAATTTGCATGAAAACAAGTCAACTTGATTAAATTATATAATCAAATAATTTAAATTATAACTTTCACAATTTCATATATTGAAATAATCATCAATTTATCAAGTGCAATTATCCTATTTAAATAAAATCAAAATTTAAAACTATACTCGTATTATTTTCCAAAGGTTTGAAATAATCATTTAATTTTTTTTTAAATAATTATTTTATTTTATTAATTTACACATTATTTAATTTAACTATATCAAATTTTCCATTTATATAAAAAAAAACATTTATTTATAAATTAAAATCTATATATATAATATATTATAATATTATATATTATATATAATATATATTAATAACATATTATATATAATATATATATTATAAAATATATTATATTAAATAGAAATTAAAAAAATAATAATAAACAAAGTTTATTTCACATGGCAGGGCCGGTTGCCTCCACACAGCCGAACCCTCCATGGGCGCGGCTGTGTGGGCAGCGCAGGGCGCTGCCCTCACAGCCGCTCCCCCATGGGGGTCGGCTGTGGGGGGACAAGCCCCCCCACGGCCACACATAACTATATACCAAAACATTTAAAAAAATTCTACTATTTCATTAATCGCGTGGCGATTTCTTCATATGAATTCTCAGAAATTTAAATCTAAATTATTATGTATATGTATTTGTATATGTATATATATATTAATCACAATATATATACATATATGATTACATATATATAATTTAAATAAGAACAATATAATGAAACTGGGCAATAATTTTTAACAGAATTTTTTTAACAGGAATTGGGTAAAACTTCAAATCTGAATAGTTTATTCCCAAAACAATAAATACATTAACTGAGATTTTTTTTATTACAAATCCCCAATATAATCACTAATTTTTAACAGAGGATTTAAACATTAAACCCTTCTATGGTTTTGTCAAATTTTCTCCTGTAGATTTCTACTATTTTACTCTTGATTTCTCTATAATTCTATGTTTTCACAATTTTCACAGAGAGGAAATCAAAATTCACAGAATTATTTTCTAAATTTCCCGAGAAGAAATACAACTTCATAAATAGACATTTACTCAGGCAATCATTTTAAAAGAAAACAATTTAATTACCAAGAAAAATACCTGATTATCCCGTAACTTGAAAGCTGCCCATAGAAGAAAGCTTTTGTTGCCTGTAGCACACAATCCACCAAAGCTTCTCCATAAAAACCCCAAATCCATAGGAAAGCTATAACCAACACAAAGTACTTCCCACCAAAGGGATCTTCCACAAGTATACATATTGCCAAATAGCATTAACAAATTTTTTTTACAGAGCTCAAATATTTTTCCTGTGAAGAAAATTGAATAGCCTCTGTGTTTTCCCCAGATCCAAAATAATATCCGTGAACAACCTCAACCAAAAATCATAAATGCACTGGCACACTTGTCGAGAAGTACAAAATATCTTCTCAACAACTTCTCGGCAATCTTGCCTTTCAAGATTTGCATGATTTAATTAATTTATTTAAAATTAACATTTTTTAAAATTTTCAAAATGCAAAATTTATTTAATAATTAAAAAACCATTTCCAAATATTATTTAATTTCAAATAAAATCTATTCGCATTTAAAAATTTTTAATTAATTAATTAATTAATTTAATTAAATAAATTTAATCTCTAAGATCAAATTATTTAATCAACAAACTAATTAATTTATTAAACAACAAGAAAAACTAAATTTCTTTAACATTTAAAAATTAATTTAAATAACAATAATTTAAAGCATAATAAACTAACATTAAAAATTGCCTAAATTTTCCTTTCAAGAAAATAATCCAAACAGAAACATACAGGACAATCTATGACTCTGAAGACTCCAAACCAAACTAACGATGTACTATGACCGGGTTATAGACTAGACTAGGATAAACCAAACTACTACCTCCCAATCAACATTTCCGTTGAGTCTTGACACGCTCAGACCTGAGTAACCAGGTGGAGTCGGTGTCATGTACCTGCAATCCTGCAACCAAGCAATAACATTTGCATATATATATATATAAACCATTGTACAGGCACACCGTGCAGAGAAAATCATGGACATCACAGGGCACTCACAAGCGAGTGATGCGATTCCGTTCTCCACACCAATACACATCACATCAGACTGACGAATTAAATAACTATTAGTCCATCATAAACATACATATAACAATAATCATCTGAAGGAAAACATCTACGCTATATCAACACATATCAGAAAACAGTAATCACCATACATGTATCATCATGTCACAAAATAAATCCACTGTCGCTCAAAATCAGTGATCCAAAATATCCAAACAAAGTACCGAAGTCTAACAGTATAAAAACATGCAACAGAAAACATAAGCATAAATGGAGGGGTACTACAAACATATTGATAAGAGTTTAAACATATCATATCAGAGCATACCCCCCTACCCCATGGGGTACAAAAAGGAGGCAAAAAATACAAAATATCAATAGATTTATGCCATTGTAAACTAACCAAAAATATAGAAGCTCATAGTCTACATATCATAAACTATTGATCATCTTTCTTCTCTTTGTTAACTTGCTCACTGTTTTAGTTATTGTTGAGCTTGAAGGAATCGAATCTTGGAAAGGACCTGATGGGGGGAATTCTATTCTATTCACTATTGTCAAATTTATTAATAGTGAATTATAGATCACTGACATACTTATCCCTTTCTAACTCATATTGGTGCAGCTTGGAATACTTGTTCTGAAAGTCTATATATTCCCCTTTAAACTTATCATCTATTTTCCTCAGGTCCTATGGCTAGAATTCAACATCTTGTAGGCCCTCTTTGTGAATACTTGTTGAGCCTTCGTCAAAAATTTTAACAAATCTATTTGTAGGGAGATTTAGAGTGAAGGTAACCTATTCGACAACAAGTAGAAAAATGAGTCTACAATACTTAGTAAGGTGCCTCATTTTACCTTGGTATAAGTCTTCATTTCTCCTTTTCCAAATGAACTATAATATTTCCATGGATAGGACATTCCAAAATCTATTAGACTTACTATCTAAACCCTTAACATAGCCACTTAAGATTTCAACCCAAGAAATATTGTCCCTACAATACCACCCCAACACATTACCCACAAAGACAAACCATACTTTACAAGCATATTTATAGGTAAAAATAAAATGCATCAGATTATTAGTACAATTGCAAATGTTACACATAGGTTGGTTCTAACCTTTGATCAGTTTTCCAATAAGAAGAAGCCACTTAAAATAACAATTTTTAGGTTCAGATAAACTAGCCCAACATTTTTGGATAATTTTTGACCATTTAGCATTCCCCATGTTTAATCCCCAATTTTGGTTTACCCGTCCTAGGATATCTTGGGGCTTGTATAGAAGTCTATATGGATTGAGAGGTTTAATCTTCAAGAAGGGAGTGTTATCACTCCATTTTAGCTCATTAAAATCCACTAGTTTAGAATTCACTTCCACAACAATTCCCATATTAATCCAACAGTTTTCAAGAATAGAGAAGGTCCTTTGGTTATTGTCAAGTAGTTTAAATTTCTATTTTAAGAGGTTTGAAGGAAAAAGTTCAAAATTTACCAACATGTTATTGAATGTATTAATGCCTTGTAAATACCATTTCTTTGTCAAACAACCTTAAAGTTGAGCCAAGTACTTACCTTTGTGTTTTAGATTCCACCACACTGATATGTATCCAT
Organism: Sequoia sempervirens; assembly: GCA_007258455.2. Classification (NCBI taxonomy): domain Eukaryota; kingdom Viridiplantae; phylum Streptophyta; class Pinopsida; order Cupressales; family Cupressaceae; genus Sequoia; species Sequoia sempervirens. The sequence goes on from VDFB02000015.1 coordinate 69,640,244, forward strand.
GGAGCTTATTGCTATCAATGTCAAAAGATTCCTTATTATTTATAAACTCCCTAGCATACTCCTAGGCTCTCCAAATACTAGAGAATATTTTTGACCTAGAAGGCTTGACCTTGAAACTTCCAAATAAAGTATCAAAGGAGTGAAGATTCTTCCATTGCTTGCATCTTTTGGGACAAACTCCAAAACATTTCTTATAACAAGCACTTTCCAGGGCTCCTATCTATCAAGGGCTTTAAAAATCCATTCAGAAGCAAGAGCCACCCCTTGCCATTTTCAGTCCTTAAGACCTAGACCACCTTTTCCTTTCTCGAGACAACACCTTTCCCACCTAATAGTGTGTCTTTTCCCTTTCCATTTCCCATTTGACCATAGAAATTTCCTTATCAATTTTTAAACAAGATTAACATGATAACTTACAAAAAATCAGAAAAAAGCATAATATACAGAATAAGAAGCCAAGATTTTATGACAAACTTGAACCTTTCCTGCCAAGGAAAGGTAATTGTTATTCTAGTTTTTAAGTTTCCTTTCTATCTTGTCAAACATCCAATTCTACATCTCTTTTAGATATATATTTACAACAAACGGGATGCCAAGAATCTAATAATCATGTTTGGCCCTTCCCATTTCCATTTGATATTACTTACCCAACTAGGTGGAGCTTCAGATTAGCCAAGCAGAGAAGACTTTTCTTCTGAAATTTTTACCCCTATGGAATCAAAAAACTATTTTAATCTTCTCACCAAGTTGTCCAAATTATCTTCTTCCAAGATGGGGAAAAGGGTAGTGTCATCTTCAAACTTAATATTTTGGAGCAAGCTATTGTTTGTAAGAGTGATTACTTTCATTGGAGGACCAAGTAAAGAAGTTCTTACTATGTAGTGTAGATCTTCAAAAGCTATCAAAAAAAAAGCAAGGGCCAAAGGACAACACTACCTGATAGATCTTTCTAATGGGAAAGGCTTCGAAGCCAAACCATTTAACTAGATCATATGCTTTTTCAAAGTCTAACAGAAGCATTCCCACCTCCTGATCACTTTTGTTAGCCCAATCCATAGCCTCCCAACTTGTTATCAAAATTTCAAGAATACGCCTTTTCTTTATGAAACCAATTTGAGTTTCATTAATGATCACCAAAAGGATATCAGTTAGCTTTCTTGCAAGAAGTTTTGATAAAATCTTATATGACATATTAAGGAGTGTTATTGGCGTCCAATTCTTGATATTGCTCTTGTCCCCAACTTCGAGGAGAAGTTTTATGATTCCCCTATTAATATTTCCTCCTAGAGAACCAATGTGAAAGGCTTCTTCATAAACATCAAAAAGATCTTTGGAAATCCAATCTATGTTGGCTTTTTAAAACTCCGCAGGGATGTCATCAACTCCAAGTGATTTTCCATTCTAAAAAGATAGAATAGTATTCTTGATCTCATCTCTTTTTATATCCTTTTCAAGATTGAAGGCCATCTCAACAGTTTTTTTTTTGGCACAATCTTCCTACATAGAAACTAAGCTTGACTACAAGAACTAGAGTGATCTTCAACTTTAAATAGGTTTAAATAGAATCTTTGGAAGACTTTTACAATACCTATTGTCTCATGGACCAAATTGTCATTGTCTTTGATTGGGCCAATGTTTTCCAATGCCATATTTTTCCTTAATAGATTGAAGAAGTACTAGACCCCTTGTCCCCATATTTTACCCAATTAGCTCTTTCCCTGATCAAATTTTACTCATTAATTATTTTTTAATTATAATCAAACCATGCAAAATATATTTCAATTAAAATCAATGTTACGATCACATCACTTATATTTTTACCAAAGATTTATAAATAGATTGTTATATCATGAATTGAAAAATATTAAAATAATATTTTTTTTTTTTTATAGATAAATATTAGTCCCAAAAATACAAAATGAAATTATAAGTTTCTTTAAAATTGTATAGAAAGTTAGAGCATTAATAAATTATCAAACATCTAAAAAATATATGAATGTGTGTAAATTTTTTGTACAATGACTAATATAAGTTACAATTATAAATTCTACTAAAAAATAATATAAATATATATTATATCACTAATTAATATAATATTAAAATAAGATTGATGATATATATATATATATTTTCTTTTTGGTTAGTTAGGCTTAAGGGAGTTATACCCCATAAACTAGATGGAAAATAAAATTGATATAGTGCATGCCCTAGACTCAGGGTTGCATAAAGAACTCTAATATGCTCATCTACTTGATATGGTGAAAAGTGCCAAAAACCATTAAGACTTTTATTTTACCTTTCTACGATTTCCCCCCTTTCTTAGCAGGTCCATTTGAATCTTGGAGATTATCATATTTAGCTCCACATTTGGTGTGGAAACGAAGATGAATGTTGACAATTATTTCATTTTTTCCTTTGAATTGTCCATTTTTTTGCATCTGTCCCATCATTCATGGTTGTTTCCTTTTCCTCTAGGGAACTATTTTCCCACCTAGGAAACAAAACTACTGAATCCTCTGATTGATTTTCTAGTTCTTCATTCTATTTCTAGTCCTTTTTAATATTAATACAATCCCTTCTTGAGAGAGTCTATGAGGATCGTGACCAAAAACAGTCTCAAGAAACAATAACAATCCACTTATGATCTCATAAACATGGAATAAAAATGATACCACTTCATTAAGTAGTAAATATCATAACACATCCTCATATGTGTAGTGCATAATCCAAGTTAAAGCACATAATATATTATAAAAAAAATACAACTCTAGCTTTCATGCCATGAAGTCAAATAATGATATAAATTGAAAGTACAAATATAGTCAATGATGTAATAATAATGTGAGGACATACAATATAGTTTTTGACCGCCACTAACCCTCGCAGTCATACACAAGTCAAGAGATGAGAACATGGCTCAGGTACTTTTCCACTCGATCATGAAGCTTTCACTTCCCTGAAATTCTTCCTAACATGAACAATACCTAATCCTGCATGGAGTACCTAGCAACCTAAAAATTAAAAAGTAGAAGGGAATCTTGGTGCAAGCCTAATGCATATACATGCATTTCTAACATGAACATGCAATGTCCCACAAACATGATATGGTACAAAAATATATATAATTATTAATGCTAGGTAAATTCCATCTATTTCAATGAACACATGGCTTTGGCCAAAGCACTAAAAGTATCATGTAGATCCTAAAAAGAGGATTGAATTCTTTGTTGGCCCATATTTGACACCCTATCCTGGAAGGTAAACCCAATAAACACGGAGAATACAATAACATGCATTTTTTCTTTTATAAAATAAATAATCAACACTCCTTTATTTCATGCAAATGATTTGTGTTCCTTTCACTATTTCATATATATATAAACATAAATATTTTATGAAGAGAGTAGATTTAGAAAATTGGATTTGCAATAAGAGATTTAATAACAGAAAAAGAAAAGATTTCTATATATTTCCACAAATTATATTCCCACTATAGACCATTTCCTTAATATAAATACTTTCCAACATGCAACAAAATAGGAATAAAACAGGTATTCACAGTTACAAACAAAGTTTATGTTTATATGTATTCACATTTTGATCATGGTTCAAGTATATGACTGAAATAAAACAACACAAAATGGATTGTAAATTGATATGGCATAAAATTGGTTTGAAAATAACAACCAAAAATTGTGATACACATCTTTCCTATCCTCCCTAAGCCACAATTTTCTAGTAATATATGTTTGAAACAACAAATCAATTTAAAACAAAAAGGTAAAGAGTGGAGGAAAAATATTACATGACACTTCCAAAGCAGAATATTTTGAATGTATGTGTTTTTATTAATGTGTGGAACCTAAATAAAGTATCTCTATAGTTGTTGCATCAAACTATTCACAATAACTACAATAGACCTATAATTTTCTTTTTTATTTAAAAGAGGTGAACTATAAACTAAATAGATATAGTTGTTTCAATATAATAAAATAACCAATATCTCTATAGTAGTGGCTTCTACTTATTCACAACATTTTACAGCAGATCTATTTTTTTTTGTTAACAATAACTTTACAATTGCAGCTATAAATGGAGTTTTGGTGTTGGTAAACTTTGGAGCTTAGCGCAAGATAAATTTTTTTGTTAACAATAACTCTACAATTGTGGCTATAAATAGAGTTTTGGTGCTGGTAAACTTTGGAACTTAGCACAAGATAAATTCTTTTCAAATATTTTCCACTTTCAATACCATTTCCTTTAAATTAATGCGTGATACACTGAACCATGTGGTAGATATAGGAAGAAAGGGAAAACATAGTTTATATTTATAACTACTTACCTTGCTCAGTGATTATCTAATCCTTCTTATGAATCATTAAAACCTGAACAAGCTCCCAATCTGAATTCTTCCTATGATTCAAGCTCTCAATATGCTATTGCATGTGTCTTTTTGTTTTCCTCTACTATTCCCAAGGGTTGCGTGGTATTTTCCAAAGTCTCTGCCCAACCTTTTATTATTTTTTCTACTATATTTTTAGTCCCACCACTATACTATATTTTACGTTAATTTAATTTTAGAACTACTTGCTTTATTTTTGCTGCTAATGCATGGTTCCTAAATTATAATCAAATACTTTTTATTTATTTAAAAGTTCTTGATTTAATTTTATTGTATTCTTTTATTCTTTCTCTGCCCTTGAGTTTAACTATAGTTTATTTATTTATATTATTAGAACTATTTTTTCTTTTTATTTCTTTTTACCTTTATTTTTAGCCCATGTGATTATCATGAGTTTATAATTTCATTTTCTTTCATGCCTTATTTTATTTATTTATTTTTAACTTTTTAATTTTTTTTAAGCGAAAGGCATGGTAGCCTGTATATATATATATATTATATAGAATAAAATATTTACATATTTCAAAAATCCAAGTTCAGAGAGTTGATGCAGATCATGCAAAGTATCAAAAATCCAGCCTACTACCTTTGCAATTAGTTTTGAAGTTCACCCATGCATCTGATACTGGACTTATGTAGATTATAATAGACATACTACTAACTGATATCTATTATGACATATATCGAAGCAAAAAACCAATAGACTCCATAATCAGAACAACAAAACCCCTATCAAGATGCATATACTATTCTTCCATGAAATCACCATGCACTGAGTTTTCATCCTGGATCTCCAAGCCCTCTATCAACTGAAAACCTTGCTCATACACACCCTATTCTCCAACAGACACTCTGGAAAATTGCAGTCCTCGAACCAGTCGTGCACGGGTGACACTAGCATTCCCTTGAAGATTTCTTGCTTGCGGTGCCTTGTGTTCAGATTGTGCTGAGCACGTTCCTCTACACAAACTAGAGAATTTACCCTTAATTGCAGGTCCAACTTTTTAATTTTAGAACTAAAGCATTTTAAATTAATTTACAATAAAAAATCATGCAATTTATTTATAGAATATATTATCTATTCTTTATATATATATATATAAATAAATTATATATATATATATATATTATAGATGAGTACTACCAAATAAGGGGGTAGCTCCCGGATACAGTAACAGGTTTAGGCATGAGAATGCCATAAACATCCCAAAATGTTTGAATCTTAGCTAACAAACCTAGACACTTAAAAGCTGATATATTGTTTCCATAAAATTACCCATCCTAACGAGCTTATTGAGACTGCCCTCCCCCATCCATGAGAGATTCGAATCCATGTATCTTGCAAATGCCACCATGTCCCCATTCTTGACTCCCATTCAGAAAACCTCCCATGCATTGGACATGAAGTTCAGAAGAGCCTCGTGCTTGTTATTTCCCGTTTCACTACCATTATCTTCATTGTCACTTAAGATTGTAGGATCAAAGTAGACTTAGAGAAGACTGACCCAGCCATCCATCCTTAGCTCCATTGTAGCATTTGCAACAGCATGAACATAGATCGGAACCACAAGCTTGTCTAGCCAAGCCACCACACGTTCCCTGGACTCGGTAATATCCACCATAACACCAATCAAAACCTCGAATAGCTTGCCATCACACCAGTGTTATTTTACGTTCAAGAGGGAGGAAAGAAATTCGACAATAGCATTCAGTGTATGTTGATTTTGGAATAGGAACAAATGCCTACACTGAACTGGTAGAGCTTCCTTGGCACACTGGCAGAGTACCCCAAATTAAAAAACCATGTTTGCTTCGCACCCCATAACCCAAGACTGTCACTTATAGGAAAACATGAGTCGAAGTACCAATGTTAAATAAGCATGGGGGAGTTCTCAAAAAACCATTGGATTTCAAATACCCCCAGTCGCAGCATAGCCCGAATCACCCAAAATCTCAACCACCAGTACGCACTACCACAACTCACATTCCAAGGGATTCATGGGCACGGGTGTGAACATTAGATGAGGCACGGAAGCCCATAGAATCATTTAAAATTACTTCTTGCAGACTCGGCCAAGGTACAGATGTTGAACCAACAACAACTTTTTTGGCTTGCACCACTCTTGAATTTTCTAGAAGATCTGCAGCCTAATTCGCCTCTCTATAGATGTGCGACAAGGTGTACTCTGATAGCCTGCCTAAAGATTCCTTTACTAGACTGATCTAGTCAGTCATTCTCCAATTTTGCGATCTCCCAGAAATAATTGCATTTATGCAGAGCAGAGAATCGCCTTCGATTTCAACTTCCTCGATACCCTTTTCGATGCAAATTTGCAAACCAAGCCAGAGCGCCTCCATTTATGCCATATTGTTTGTGCATATCCCTAAATTTTTTGAAGCAGCCCACACGCACTCACCTTTTGAGTCCTGAATTATGCATCCCGCCCCTGCATTGTCAGGGTTTCCTTTTGCTGCCCCATCGAAATTCAGTTTCCATTTTAGCCGTATCGGATGGGTCCAAAATATCTCTTTCCTATTCACTTTTGGATTTGATGGCCGGAAAAAGGCAGGTATCCTGAGCCCACTCCATGTCCTCATAATTTCTTCATCCCATCTTGAAAATTTGGGCTTGGGACCCACAATTATCCTGTTATTCGTTGTTTCAATGATAGCCAACTAAATTTTCTCAAAAAGGTGATCCCGGGTCAGCAAAGTACCTTTAAAGATCCGTCTATTCCTCTCTTTCCAAATATGCCATACTAGCAATGAGGGTGCCAAACCCCAAATTCCCTTCCAATATCCAAACTTACACATGGTCGGCCAACTTGCCAAAAAATCCTTAAGTTTGTACTGTCTAGGCCCAGTAAAATTGAGATCGCTTTGCAGTCTATCCCAAAAAGATGCAGCGTACAGGCATGATAGAAGCAGATGATCTAAGTCTTCTTCCGCTTGTTTACATAAGTTGCACCATGATGGGCCAAGAATACCCAATCTCTTTAGTCGCTCACTACTCAGGCACCGTTTATGAAGAGCAGTCCACAAGAAATCCCCGGCCTTAGGAAGAATCTCTTTTTTCCAGCAAATCCTTGCCATCCAAGACTTGTCTTTACTTTGCTTTAGCTGGATTTGGTAGCCAAGTTTGGAAGAATACTCCCCGGAAGATGCACCACACCAGAAAATAGAGTCTTCCCCATCAAAGAGTCTGATCGGGCGGTTACTTAACTCCTTGGATATCTCCACAGTCAAAATTTTAGGGAGTTGTAGGGATGAAAAGTTTATCCAAGAGTAGTTACCGTAAGGTGTGTTGTTCACTGTTGTGACATAATCCACCATCTTTGTGCCAAAATTGGAATAGAGTTGTTCTAAATATTGATCGATGTCAAACATTTCCACCAAGCTTAGGTGGCCATTCCATGAGTCAGTCCAAAATAATGCCTTCTTACCGTTCCCTATTCGCCAAGACAAGTGCATTGTTATTAAGTGTATGCAGTTTGATATGAATTTCCATGAAGCCGACCCACCTTCAAGATTGGCGACTGTAAGTATTCGAGACAGATCCTCATTGTCTAGGTACTTGCTTTGTAGTATTCAGCACCATAATTTATCAGGCCTTCTGTACATCTTCCATATCAACTTTGCACCTAATGCGTTATTTTGCAACCGCATTTTGCACAGCCCGACTCCACCGTCATTCTTTGACAAGCATACTGAATCCCATCTGATCAAAGGATTTTTTTTTTCTTCCTTTGAACCTTCCCATAAAAACTTCTTCATAATTCCCTCCAACTCTTTTTCTATTTTTGCTGGTGCTTCCAAGCAGGACATTGTGAAAATAGGTACTGCCGCCAAAACCATTTTTTCCATGGTTATCCTACCTACCAGAGTGAGCCAGTTGTTTTTCTAGGCCATCGCCTTGTTCTGGCATCTTTCCACTACCTCACCCCAGTGACTAGCTTTACATGAGCCTTCAAATATTTGGACACCAAGGAACTTGGAAGGTAGTTTCCCAATTCGTATACCCAAGGTTGAAATGATTGCTTTCTATAGTTGGTCCCTTGTATTAAAGAAAAAGACACATGACTTGTCCCTCTTCATTTTTTGCCCTGAATTGTCTTCGTAGTCCGCCAGCACCTGACTTATGCTTCTAGCTTCTTTTATGCTTGCTTCCCCTAGTATAGAGGTGTCATCCACAAACTGAACATGAATGACTAGTTCGATGTTGGGGGCAACACATATGCCTCTCCATCGCCCCTGCATACTACAGCTTTATAATCATCCTCGCCTATTTGCTTGAACGAAGTGTATGCACAGACTCTGAAATTATAAGTATACTATCTGATATTTCTCTACCAAGCATGAAACCCTTTTGTTTAGCTGAAATAATCTTCTCCAGTGTAGGTTTTAACCTATTAGCTAGCACCTTTGCCGCAATCTTGTACAATGTATGGCATAGTGAGATAGGCCTGGAATCATTAAAGGAGGTGTAGTTATGCTTCTTTGGGACCAATGCTATTATCGAATTGTTAATGTCCTTAAAAAAGTGGCCAAATTTGTGAAATTCTTCAACAAACTTCCATAACTCGTTACCCATGAAACTCCAACATTTCTGGAAGAAACTTGCGGGGAAGCCATCGGGTCCTGGTGCCTTGTCAGGGTGCATTTGAAATAACGCCTTATGCACTTCTTCCATTGATACCTGTGCGCAAAGTCTTTTGTTTTCGTCTTCATTGATTGTAGAGCATACATAATCCAGGTAAGCCATATTCATCTCCTAGTTGTGTTGTTCCCCAAGCAATTTAGAAAAATACTCGCAGGTAGCCATGCCAACTGCATTCCCTCCACTGACAATTCAGCCACTACAGTCTTGAATCTCCTCTATCTTGTTTGCCGCCCTCTTGGCTAGAACAGACACATGGAAGAATTTGGAGTTGGAATCCCCCTCCCTTAGCCATACTTCCCAAGATTCATCTTTCCAATAAATCTCCTCCCTTTTTAACAGCTCACCTAATCTTTCTTTTAGGTGTTTTTCTTTTGTATATTCCTTATTTGTCATACCATTCTTTATTATCACCTCGCTAAGAGCTTCTAGCTCTGCCTCCACTTTCGCCTTATCCATAAAGATGTTCTGGAAATGACTCTTGTTCCATTCTTTCAACTTTTGTTTAATTACCTTTAGTTTCTTAACCAGTATAAACTGATAGAGGCACCGACCTTCGATTCTTTCCACCATTGCTCCAGAAGCGAAAGAATATTAGGATCCCACCACCACATATTTTGAAACTTGAAGTTTGATTTCTCCGTAGCCTGCCTAGATGATATTGACAATTCAATAGGGAAGTGGTCTGATATTGAGACAGGCACAATACTGGCTGACACCTTTACACCTGTTTCAAACCAGCAGGGTGATAACAAGAATCGGTCCAGTCTTTCCGAAATAGCCGTGAAATCCTTATGACGATTTGTCCATGTAAATGTTTCATTGTCCATTGGGAAATCCACCAAACCACAATCCCTTACAAACGCTTTGAAGTTGATGATAGATTGCGGCACCTTCCTAATGCCACCACTCTTCTCAGAAAAATCAAGTAAAGTATTAAAATCTCCCCCAATAACCAGTAGATCTTCTGAGTGGGGGAGTACGAATTCTACCACCGAGTGCCATAGTGCAGCTTTGTCATTTGTTTTTGTCGGGCCATATATATTTATAATCACAAATCGTTTGTTCAGTGTTAAGTCAAACACCTTCGCCGCCATCCAGTTCATAGAAGCGAACAAGACCTCCACATAGACTTCCACCACCTTCCATAATAAGCCTAAACCACCTGCAGAACCAATCGAGTTTTGAAAAGATCCACCCCAGTAGCGATAATATTTTAGGAATTTCGTGCATTCATCTCCTGCTAGCTTTGTTTCTTGCAACAAAATAATACTACTAACGCTTTTTAGAAAGTGACACCTAACTAGGCATTGTTTGTCAGGGGTCATGAGGCCCCTGACATTCCATGTTGTAATCCTCATTTCTTCCCAAGGGAGGCAGCTCCTCCCTTGGTACTCAGAAATTTGGTGATGCTAGTATATTTCTTAGCAACAGCTTCTTCTTCCCTTAATTGCTTTAGGGACTTCCTACCTCTTGGATTGCTAGTGTTTCCAATTTTTCCCAAACCCAGATGATTGATTGTCGACTGAGAGATACACCTTTCATCAATTATGTCTAAGGCGTCATCACCGCTGGCATTTGAATCTAGTTCATCATTTTCTCTAGCCGCATCCTCTGCCTCTGCACCCACGAGTGGTTGTTGCCCTTTTCCCAAGGATGGCAGCTGGGTATGAAGATCCAGCCCCACATTGCTATTGTATGATACTTTGGTGGATTGAGTGCCTTGCTCTTGAAACCGTTCTTTTGGATCAATTGTTTTAGGGATGTGAGTTTTTTGCTTGATATCATCTGTCTTAGTTGTGATGTTTTGTGGGGGGGTAGTTCCAGATGGTTGCACGCACCAAGCCTTTTCATTCTTTGTGCAAGTCTCTTCACTGTGATTCTTGTCTCTGCATTCCACACAGAAGAAGCGTGGTTCTTCAACCTCAACATCCTGCAACCATCTTTCCCCCTTCACCAAGAGACAAATTTTGAGTGGTATAGGTTCAATTGCAACAATGCAAAGCCTGGAAAATTTATGCATATCTCCTTCCAAAATATTCGAATCCACTTCCAGTAACGTTCCCAAAGACCTGCCAATCTTCTCTAGACAATCTCCCACCCAGTATTTTATCGATAAATTATAAAGTCAAACACAGATTGGTTCTTCATATTGCTGCTTTTTTTCCTGATCAAAATTCATGCACCACGGTTGCATATATAGGGGCATGCTCTTCATGTACCATAGATATCCTTCCATTATTCTGTGTTTTGTTTGCTCATCTACAAATACCACCACAAAGAACCCCTTCAGCATGAATCTTATTAACACTTCCGTGTTCCATTTTTATGTGATCCAATTTTTAATCTCTGCACGACTCGGTGAGCCCCCGATGAAGCGGAAAATGCAGGAAAATTCGCTAAGAAGAGTAGCATCCTCCTTAATTTCCTCTGTGACATCAATCTCCATGGAGTGTTCTTCATCTTTCATATCAGTAAATGTCAATGCTTTCCTTAGTGTTTCCTTCGGTGGCTCCAGACCAGTTCTTCTGCTTTTTGTTATCTGGTGGCTGCTAGATTTATTTCGCCACTTGAATTCTGCCCGGGCGTTCGATTTTCCATTGCCTCTTCGTTCAAAAGGTGGTAACTTCCCTGGAGGTGGGGTTCAGCTTTCAATAGGATTTTTGGGGGTATCATGTTGTCGAGAAACTCTGTCCCCTTCTTTCTTATCAATCCTCTCCTGTGACAGGGCTAGAAGACACTTATTGACCCATTCTCCACCGATGTAGACCCAATGTGGAATGTGGACCTTCGCTCTGCCCTCGGCTCTCTCATTCGGCAGTTCATCACCCCAACACCTTCTTCCATCCCCTTCGGCCTTGCCTTCTGAAGCAGCCTTTCTGCCTTCCAAATTCGCACCACTCTGCTCCATCCGCTCCCCTTAACTAAAAATATAATTATAATAATAATATATATTTATTATATTATATATATAGATATTTATATAACTATTTGAAAATAAAATCTTTTATTGATTTATTTATATAAATAATAATATTAAATTATTATTAAATATATATAAATATATTTCAAGCAGATAATTATTATTTTCTTTAATAATAATCATATGTATACATTTACATATTTATATACATTAATAATAATACCTTTATTATATTATTATTAATTTATATAAATACAATTTATAATTTATTACAAAATAAAATCAATTTAGTTTCAAATTTTAAAACAAATACTTGAAGACATTATTTTAATTTTTCACTTACAAACATAATAAAAATCATAAGTTAATAAATTATTTTCCCACTAATTTAACTTTCAAATCATAATAACATACTCATTAAGTACAACAATATCACAACCAATATTAACACAATGCAATCCTACAATGCTAGAGAATGAGACTGCGTGAGTGTGCTAATGCCTCAGGATTCCGTCATACTAGTTATTTTCAAGTGGCTACAATACCCCTACCTCAACCATGTTCTCGCCTTCGCCAATTACCCACTCATATTCCTACGCTCAGTTGCACTTAGTCTCACATTAAAAGGTTAGTCTTAAAAATAATAATTTAAACTCATAATAAAAAACATGATAATTATTTCCATTTCATTTCAATGTATCAATATTAACAATCAAATTTAGCAATCATGCACATGTAGATACCATATAATCAAGCAATCATAAATGATGTCCAATAGTCTCATCAATATATTGAAAAATAAATGTAGCATAGGGTTGAGATGTGACATCCTTCCCCACTAGGAAGATACGTTGTCCTGATGTCTTATTATACACACTGAAACATGTAAGAGTATCACATTGAAATAATAAGAGTAGCACACAAAGTATCTCACTATGTAGACAAGTATATGAAAATTAAATATGCAAATAAGGAAAAGAACAATCTATATCCCTTGCATTTTCCCATGCAAGCACTCTCCACAGAAAAATGGGTCCCATTAGACCTTATATTGTACTATATATTTATTGTGTAACTTTAACGTTACATTTATCAGTATTTTGAGTGGGCTCTACCAACTCCACTCCTAGATCCTTTACAAGCAAGGATAGGTACACCCAATACACAATCCTCTAAACACATCATACTCATAGATCAATCCTCTAGACTTCTCACCAAGTCTAGGCACCAAATCTAAACATACAACTCAAGGGATGCACAAATGACCACCTTCTTGTAGGTGCACAACCACCTCAGGGATCACTACACTACCTTCACCAACTTCCCTTGTTACCAATGGAACAAACCAATTACTGGGTCTAACAAACCATAATCCAACAAGGTCCTACTCAAGGATTGCCACAATGACTAGGAACTCCACTTGGCTACGAACATAAACAATGATAAGGAACACAAGCCTACTAGCCCTTCCTTAGTACAAGAATAGAGGTAAGAATCTAGGAAACTATATTTGAAAAGCATAAACACTCCCAAATAACAAGGCTTAGCAACCCAAAACCCACACTACAACTACTAGGGAAGCAACTGAACATAAGGAATAGGGAAAAAACTTAGATCTTCACTATCATGATGCTCAACTATGACCCACCTAAGGGTTAAACAACTCAACAAGATCATGAAATCTCTGTTGGAAAGGAAACCAACAACCACTATAGGGTTCAACTACTAAGTACTCTACAAGACAACCAATTCCTCAAACTAGAACTACATTTTCTTCTAACCTTAAGCTAGGGACACCATTAAACATTCAAGGAGAAACTCCCAAAACCACTAAGACAACCTCAACCAGTCAACTTGACAAGGTAGACATGAAGAATATAATATAATAAGCATAATAAATTATCTTAGACACTTACTAATGCACCTTCATACCCAAATGACTCAATGTGCATCTCCATGCTATCAAATAACATAGATTCTGGTTCCCATGACACAAACATTTAACTAATGCAAAGGCACTCAAAAAGATGATCACAAGACCATAAAAGGAAAATCCAAGATAAGCAAGAGTACACACCAATGATGGACTAAATCAAACTTAACCATCAACTAGAAAATATATTCAGGCACAATGCAAACTCAATTATCCACATATTTTTTCATACTCAGAGAACATCGAATTTAATAAACACTATCATACAAAGATTTGAATATACTCAGCTCGATTCCAAGCACAAAGATATTCACACACATCAAATTCACTCAAAACTAGACCATGAATATAAGCATTTCACAATAATTTTTCAAGCACCACACAACATAGATACTTCTATTTCATTAAGAACAAGAACTGAAGTAATATTATTCTAATTATCACAAACACCAAGACTTAGCACAATCTCTTCCATCTACTCCCTTGTACATTCTATCAGGGGTTCATAATGAACATGATAGGAAATAAACATAACATAGAATAGGACCAGAAATTTCAGCCATTTAGAGTAGCCACCACAAAGATAAAAATAAAAACCAAGAGGGAGAATTATCATGAATTCCAACAATAAGAGGAAAAATGAGCTCAATAGAAACACCGAATCAAATGTTACCAAAGGTCACAAAATAGATAGATGGAAAATTTGGTGACTAGTCTTCTCATAAGAAAATTAAAATTTAATGCCATTCCATAATCCAATGATGAGATAGTTCATCAATAACCAAAATAAAACATCAAATTGAAAGATCATGATTACATAAACTGAGTGACTAAGGTTAGCCACATTTGAGGGAGTAAAGGCTACATGAAACCTTGGGGTATGACATCCAAAGTGTGTAGAGAGAGTATGCTCAAACACAATACGACCATAATTCATCAATTTCACTCAACCATGCCTAATGTGAACCACACTAACCCAATGCACTTCATCTAGACATAATCACATTATAATGCAAGAAAGCACATACAAAATTCACTATGACATCCACAATTTCTATCCACACAAGGGTAAGGTTTCACCCAAGTACCACTTCTACAAATAATTTATAATTAATATGCAATGACACATGCATTACTCACATCATGCATCTCTACCATATGCTAAACTAAATGACATCCTCGCCATTCACATGATACATTACAATTGAGGTTCTAAGAAAAGCTATCATAATGCTCCTAATAAGCATAATTTCATTTAAAAATTAAACATGCATCTAATGCTACAAGCGAAAAAATAATATCAAATACCTATCTAGATTCTTATGAGAATCCTAAGGACAACATGATTTGGGGAAATAATTCATTGACCCAAATGTTCTATTATGACAATACATCATCCATTCATTCATTACATGATCAATTAGCATATATGATGATACTTCACTAAGGATACTATGCACAATGTACTATAGGCAATATTATCAAATTGAACACATTTTACAATTCAAGCATATAATATACTGACATTACTTTTCAATGCCTAAGTCACATAAGACATTTCATAATGCTCAATCATGAGCCAAGAATTTACCACCCAATTCCAATCACATGCATTTATATACACACATCCAAAGAGAACACATAAGAATAATTGAGACCACTCAAGGTTGCTACACCTTCACATTTTAGTAGGAATTGAGACATCGAGATGGAAATCACACATGAAAGCACTTCTCTGAAACTCAAGGGTATAACTAACCCTATCAAGAAATAATTTATCATACATATCATGCTAAGGAAGAATGGCAACAATAATTTCTAGTAACATCACAATCACACATACAAAGAACCAACCAAATATCTCACATAGTGAGCAACTCATTAGAGAGTGGTCATTCCAAAATTAGGAGACTCTCAACTAGGGTATCTTCCTGGTGTAGGAGCACCCAAGGTCCTTAGGGGTCAGTTCAAGAGCCAGGAGTTTGCAGGGGTTAGGAAGACCTTTCAACCATTCCAAAGCATCAACTATGATGTCTTGAAGCCTATAATGACATTTGGCATGGATAAATGTAATAAGAGAGTCAACTGTCCTAAGGGTCCTGATAAGGACCCTAGGACCAAATTACAATATAAAGGGAACAATCATGTTCTAGGAGATTAGGTAGGTTTATAATTCTTTAATGGTGTAAAATAAGGTTGAACAATAATAATGTAATGGTTTTTAATGTTTCTAGTTAGTGGGAAATAATAAAATGTAAGTTTGGAAATTCAAATTTTTGAAAATCCACTTTGGGCAGGTAACTAGTGTTTAGGAGTTTTAATCATTTTTATGTAACCTAATCAATTAAAATTGGTTGGATCAGTTGGGGAATGATTCTATAACCCCAAAATATTCATTTTTATGGAGGTTGGGCGTTTGGAGCAAGTACTGTACGGACTGTTTTCTAGAAATAGTGAAAAACACAGTTTTCTTGCATTTTATTGTGTTCTTTTGATGAATACTTGATTTGTATCAAAGTTATGTCTAGTAGGATGCTTTATGAGTTTGTGTTTACATATTTTAACACCATTGAAGGCTCTGAAAGCAGTAATAATTAATTTCCTTGCATTTTATATTGACTGTCCTAAAAAAGAACACAGAATTTACACTAGTTTGAGGGTTTTTCATGGATAAATGATCCATTTCATGGGATTTTATGACTGTATCTTGTGAAATGGATCATATTTAACATGTACCATACTGGACTAACAATATAATGTGCAGGAGAGATGAATACTATGGTGTACACCAAGATTTGACTGTGAAAAGTGCTTGAAGTTGGAGGCTAGGATATAGCAGCAGAAGATCTGCCTTAATGAGGGGCATGTTTTTGAGTTGGGATAGACTAAATATGTTGTCCTAATGGTGTAGAGTCAATGAGAAAGTTCTGGAAGTGATTGGAAGGTTAGTTTTCAAGAAGCCCTAGTTTTGAGGCAAGTTAAGGAGGGTTTTGTGTTTGAGCGTGTTAGGGGTGTCATAGAAGCCTAAAAACTTGGAATCCTTTGTTTTGAGTCATTTTAAGGGACTGTTGAAAGTTTCATGGTCAGGGGTTGAGTTTAAAGAGGGGTTGCTTTGAAAAAGAGGGCTAATTAGGCCTAAATTGGAGGAAACAGTAGATTTTTGATTGGTGTGCTCCAAAACAAGTGCCATCAAGAATCTAGTATGTTATGTATCATCACAAACAACATCTGGTTCAATCATTATTTTGGAGGTTCCTTTGGAAAGTTTGAGTGCAAAGTCAAAAATCCTTCGCT
This sequence comes from Sequoia sempervirens, assembly GCA_007258455.2. NCBI lineage: Eukaryota > Viridiplantae > Streptophyta > Pinopsida > Cupressales > Cupressaceae > Sequoia > Sequoia sempervirens. The sequence continues at coordinate 69,657,453 of VDFB02000015.1, forward strand.
AGAGGCCTAGTTAAGGTGAAAAATTGGTTTTGTGTCTAAGTCAAAGGGTTGGGCTTTGAAATCATTCAAAACAAGTTTTTTTGGGTCTCTTAAGAGTGTTCCTATGGTTTGGGTCCACAAGGAAGGAAAATAAGTCATTTGGTGCATTATTGAGGTTTGTCTCCATCAGAGTGCCTGGAAGAGTGGTTGGGATTGTGTCTTGCAAACCTTGAGAACTTTGTGTTTCTTTCAAAGTCCCAGACCCTCTGCATCACTTCCCATCCCTATCAAATTCATCAAGGGCTAGGAGGCACTCTTCCTTCTAAAACACACTGCATGGGTTGGTTAATAGTGATCCCTCAAAAATTGCCACCTAAGGCACCCATTCAAGGAGCCAAACACAGACTCACCAAAACAAGGACTTGCATGTTCATGCACCAAGCACCAACAAACACATGGGAAAGAACATGAACCTTTTGCATCTTATCATAGTAGAAATAGGCCCTAGTGTTAAACCTGGCTCTAATACCAAATGTAACGATCATGACCCAACACAGTCTCATGAAACAATAATAATCCACTCATAATATCATAAGCATGGAATAAAAATGAGACCACTTCATTAAGTAATAAATATCATAACACATCCTCATATGTGTAGTGCATAATCCAAGTAAAAGCACATAATATATTATAAACAAAAATACAACTCTGGCTCTCATGCCATGAAGTCAAATAATGATACAAATTGAAAGTACAAATATAGTCAATGATATAATAATAATGCGAGGACATACAATATAGTCTCTAATTGCCACTGACCCTCATAGTCATTCACAATTCAAGAGATGATAACATGGCACAGGAACGTTTCAACCCAACCACAAAGCTTAAGCTTTCCTAGAATTCTACCTAACATGAAAAATACCCGACCCTACACAAAGTACCTAACAACCTAGAAATAAAAATTAGGAGGGAATCCCAGTGTAAGCCCGATGTATATACATGCATTTCTAACATGAAAATGCAATGTCCCACAAATAGGATATGGCAGAGAAATATATATAATAATTTTTCTAGGTAAATTTCATCTATTTCAATGAACACACGGCTTTATCCAAAGAACTAAAAGTATCATGTAGATCCTAAAAAGAGGATCGACTTCTTTGTTATCCCATATTCAACACCCTATCCTAGAAGGTAAACCCAATAAACACGCATAATACAATAACATGCATTTTTTTCTTTTATAAAATAAATAATCAATACTCCTTTATTTCATGCAAGTGATTTGTGTGCCTTTCATTATTTCATATATATGTAAACATAAATATTTTATGAAGAAAGTAGATTTAGAAAATTGGATTTGCAATAAGAGATTTAATTATAGAAAATAATAGATTTCTATATATTTTCACAAATTATATTTCTACTATAGACCCTTTCCTTCATATAAATACTTTCCAACATGCAGCGAAATAGGAATAAAACTAATATTCAAAGTTGCAAATAGAGTTTATGTTTATATGTATTCATGTTTTGATCATGGTTCAAGTATACGACTGGAATAAAAATAGCAACACAAAATGGATTGTACATGGATATGGCATAAAACTGGTTTGAAAACAATAGCTAAAAATTGTAATACACATCTTTCCTATCCTCCCTAAGCCGCAGTTTTCTAGTAATGAAGGTTTGAAACAACAAATCAATTTAAAGTTCAAAAAGGTAGAGACTGAAAAAAAAATTACATGACCCTTCCAAAGCAGAATATTATGAATGTATGTATTTTTATTAATGAGTGAAACCTAAATAAAGTATCTCTATAACTGTTGCTTCAAACTATTCACAATAATTGGGTAAGTGCAAAAAGATGGGGGGCCAAAAAAGGGTCTTAAGTGGCCACTTTTTTTTTTTGAAATTAGGAAATACTGACCTTGGATGAGAAATTGAGGATAGTTACACTCAAAATTTTAAGATGCAACAAAAACAATGTAGCAAGTGCTCCGAGTCTTCTTTCTAAACTACTATTTTAAAAAAAAATGGTATAGATTAAGGGGGTTGAAAGAGGGAGCCACAAAAATTGGTGTTGTTTTTGTCAAAAAAGCATAACGTATCATCTTTTGTGGCTCCCTCAAAAGGTTAACCTTTTTTTGGTATTTTTAAAATCGCTTCGGTGAGAAATTAGCTAACATGTAGTTTATGCCCAATTTTTTGATAAATTTTTAATGAATATTTGATTTTTTACTAATTTTCAAAGTAGACACATCCTAAAAAAAAAAAAAATTGGTTGTGCTACCCCTATAAATTTTGAAAACTAATTGAAAATCATTTTTTATAAAAATATGTGTAGAATAGAGTCTAGTTTCTAAAAATATAATTTATTTGAAATTTCAATGAATAGTTAATTTATAAAGAAAAAATACCAAACATTAGTTTTTTCAAAAAAATAAACACACAAACAAAAGAAATTAAAGATGAAAGGCTTAACATTGTCAAAATGTGAAAAAAACTACATTGTTAAATAGCTAAGAGAGATTCTGACATTACCCAAGTGTTCGATTTGTTCGACCTTGAAACACATGCAAACCTGATGATTAGCACAAACATGATTATGTGAAATCTTGTAGAATATACAAAACCATGTCTTTGGACATTGGGAAGGCGCTTCAAGCCATTGAGTTGGAAATACCAAGCCTAAGGCTTGGGGATTCCCAAAGCAAGAAATAACACGAGCACATTATAACGCGCTCATGTTTTTCATAGTTTTGACATAATTTTTTTGTTTGTGCTTGAGTTCCCTAAGAAAGACATAACACGAGCGCATTATAATGCACTCACATTATGTCTTGCTTTGTGTTAAATGCTAGTCTATTAAATGAATGTGTATGCTTTTTCTATGTATGTATGCATGTATGCTTGTATGATATGTATGCATGTATGTGTGCATGTTTGTATGTATGTATGTATGTATCAGTGTATGTATGTATGTATGTATGTATGTAATATTTTATGTACATATGTATGTATCCTTGTATGTATGTAAGTATGTATGTATTCCTATATGTATTTATGTCTGCTTATATGTATGTATGTATTTAGAGGGAGGGAGAATTTTAAGAGAGAGAGTTGTCTAGGTAGGGTGGGAGGGAGAGAGGGAGAGAGAGACTTGAGAGAGAGGGAGACATAGTGAGAGAGATAGACCTAAGAGAGGGAGAGGGGGTGGGATGGAGAGACCTGAGAGAGAGGAAGAGAGAGAGAGAGAGAGGGAGAGGGAGTTGGTGAGAAGGTGTTGGAGTGAGAGGGACTTATCTAGGTAGGGTGGGAGGGATAGAGGGAGAGAGAGAGGGGGTGGGAGAGAGAGAGAGTTATCTAGGTAGGTTTCCAAAGGGAGAGACTTGAGAGATAGGGAGAGAGACAAAGAGGGAGTGGGAGAGAGAGGGAGTGGGAGATAGAGGGAGTGAGAGAGAGAGTGGGAGAGAGATAGAGGGAGTGAGTGAGAGAGAGAGAGATACATAAGAGAGGGAGAGGGAGTGAAATGGAGATACTTGAGAGAGAGGGAGTGGGAGAGAGGTGGTTGGAGTGAGAGGGACTTATCTAGGTAGGGTGGGAGGGAGGGAGGGGGAGAGAGAGAGAGATTAGGGTTTAGAATTTGAGGGTTGAGGGCTTGAAGGATTAGGGATTAAGGTATAGGGTTGAGGGTATAGGGTTGAGGGTTCAATGTATAGGGTAGAGGTTTGATAATTGAGGGTTGACCTAGTTTAATGTATAGGTTATAGGGTTGAGAGATTAAGGGTTGAGGGTTTAAGGGTTGAGGAATTAAGGATTTATGGGATGAGGGTTTAAGGTTTGAGGGATTAAGGGTTGATGGCTTAAGGGTTGAGGGATTAAGGGTTTAAGGGTTGAGGGATTAGGCTTTAGGGTTAAGGGTACAGGGTTGAGGGATTAGATTTGAGGGTTTAAGGATTGAGGGATTAATGGTTTAAGGGTTGAGGTTTTAGGGTTGATGGATTAAGGGTTTAAGGGTTGAGGGATTACAGTTAAGGGTTAGGGTTGAGGGTCCAATGTATAGGGTAGAGGTTTGATAATTGAGGGTTGACCTAGTTTAATGTATAGGTTAAATGGTTTATGGATTAAGGGTTTAAGGGTTGAGGGATTTAGGGTGTAATGGTTGAGGGTTTAAGGGTTGATTTATTAAGGGTTTAGGGTTGAGGGTTTAAGGGTTGAGGGATTAATGGTTTAAGGGTTGATGGATTAGGGTTGAGGGTTGAGGGATTAGGGCTGAGATATTAGGGTTGAGGGAACTTAGGGATTAGGGTTAAGGGTTGATGGTTCATGTATTAATGGTTTAAGGGTTGATGGTTGAGGGTATATGGTTGAGTGAAAGAGGGGTAAGGAGGATAGAGAGACGTGGAGAGGGAGGGAAATAATTAGAGAGCCCTAAGAGATATCGATGTGAGAGACCTACAATGTAGGGAGAGAGGGGTGAGAGAGATAAAGGGGGAAGAGTGGTAGGTAATCAGACAAGGAGTGATAGACCTAGATGGCTAAGTAGGGATGGAGAGGTAGACAAGGAGTGATTGAGAGACATAGAGAGGGGAGAGGTAGAGAGGAAGGGAATTAACTAGAGAACCCTGAGAGATATACAAGTGAGAGACCTATAGCCTAGGGATACAGGTGGAGAGGGAGGGAAATATCTATAGATCCCTAATAGATATATAAGTGAGAGAACTATAGCCTAGGGAGAGAGGGATGAGAGAGATAGGGGAGAGATGGGGGTGAGGAAGATAGGAGAGGAGAGGGATGGATAAGGGTTGAGGGTTTAAGGCTTTAGGGTTTAAGGGTCAAGGGTTTAGGTTTTAAGAGTTGAGGGTTTAACGGTTGAGGTATTAAGGGTTTAAGGGTATAGGATTGAGGGTTGAGGGATTAAGGTTTAAGACATAGTGTCCAAGGTTGAGGGTTTAGGGATAGGGTTTAGGATTTAAAGTTTAAGGGTTGAGGGTTGATGCTTTAGGGATAAGGTAAAGGGTTAAGTGAGAGACCTAGATGGCTAAGGAGGGATGGAGAGGTAAAAAGGAGTGACTGATAAACTTAGAGAGGGGAGAGGTAGAAAGGTGAGGGGGATACAAAGGTGAGAGATAGAGAGGTGAGGGGAGAGATATAAGAAAATGAGAGAGTGAACGGATTATTACAGATGAAGACAACAAATGGGGAATGGATAAGTACTTGTGTCATTTTGTTGACGCCAAAAAGAAATTGGATGCCCCAATTATAGATGGAGAAAACACCGAATACCTCATAGGCTCGGTGTTTGTTACTAGAACATGACTTAGAAGGCACCTACATAAGAGTGTTAATGTTTGGTTATTTCAGGACTTTGAAACACATCAAAAGATTCTTCATTACTCAAACCTTGTCATGGCATCCAATATTCATTTGATCAAATATGGGGGAAGACCTTTGAACAAGACCTTATGAAAGGTGTGTGAGTCTGACCATGATGCAATACTTGGCACAATAAAGAGTGGAGTAGAACCGGATGGTTCGTTGGATTAATTTGTAAGTATGCACATTGATTAGTTGATAGTTATACCTTTCATTTCTACATTTCAAGTTTGCATATTTTTTTGTTCCAATTTTACATATGTTTTTCTTTCTTTGTTGCATTTTTACACACATATAGTGAATATTGGGAAAATTATATGCATATTTATGGTTTCACCATTTGACCATCTTGAGACCTCAATTTAAAAACTTGACCTTTCCAACCCTAGATCAGACTTGGGAGACCCTTCCTCAACCATCATTTCAACTAAAACATCAACCATTTCCATCGTATCCATCCAAAATATATCATCTTTCCATCATCTTAGCATTTTCATCCATTATCATAAGCTAGTCATCACAACTCACTACCTTGTTACTGCTACCACATTGACAAGGTAGTGAGTTGTTTGAAAAATGCCTCAAAGAAATGGGGTCTCATGGTAGAATTGACAAGGTAGTGATCTCATATAAATGGGGTCTCATGGTGATGTCATACCCCATTCCAAGGTCCCCTTGTTGCTATGGCTAAAAGCCTAAAACATGTTCCTTCGACCAAATTATAGATGCATGGAAAAAATCTATCAAAGCATAATAGTAAGCAAAAGCATAGACAATGTAGTGAGTTGTTTGAAAAAATGCCTCAAAGAAATGTGGTCTCATGGTGATGGACATCACCATGAGACCACATTTCTTTGAGGATTTTTTTCAAACAACTCATTGCCTTGTCTATGCTACCACATTTTACATTTTGTGCCTATCTTGAAATAATTCCAATCCTTGGCATATCTCTTTGATGCATTTTGTCAAACAATTCACATGCCTTATCCATGCTTCCACATTTCTCATACATATATGCCAAGGGAGTTGCAATTTCTCATACATGTACGCTAGGATTGATTGTGATACAGATAACTATTTTCCATTAGTGTTTGATCCTCCCCATAGTGGGCAGAATGACAAGAGTCATTTGTGGTCTTTGGCAAGCTACAAATTGCAGCAACAAGCATCAGCACATGCACCCTAATAGTTAGTCTATGGAAAAAAATCGTAACAGAGGTAACTATGATTGTCATTTCTCTAGCTTTGGGCGAGGCTAATCTCAACCCCAAAGCTTTTATAGGGTTATTCCCAATAAATACGAGTAATTTCCCCTTATATATGGTCTTATCATGTCATTTCATATAATCTAGAATGCTAGAAAGTGGAAAAATTGTGTTTTAGCTATTTCTCTTTACCTAATTTGAAAACTTCATTTCAAAAATGAATGATGATAATTATCATGTTTTTATCTGTTTGCAGTCTGGATATGATTCTAAAAATGTTGGACAGTCATTGCATGTAGTGCAACTAGAGCATCATGGAAGGGGATGAGCCTCTCTTTGAAAATAATTTTTTTTATTTTCCTATAGATTTCAAGTAGAATACAATATCAAATAATCACTTTTCATTGATAATTACAGTTAAATTATTGAGTTTTAAAAGCTTTAAACTAATAACTAGATTAACTTGATTTTGGTTTGCAGAAATAGATGTAATTCGAGCTATGAATTTGTGAATTTCACATTGGTTAAAGCTAACTTGATTTTGGTTTGCAGTAATAGATGTAATTCAGGCTATGCATTTGTGAATTTCACATTGGTTGAAGCTACATGGAAGTTCTATAAAGAATTCCACAAATATTTGTGAAGTTACATATGTTAGACTCTAGGTATCTGTGATCTCTACCAAGGCTTAATATATATGTTGGCTTCACAACACTTAATCTTTTATTATGTCTATGAATCATCTACATTGCAACACTAACCTGATACAAGTAGAACGCACGTACATTGGTATACACTTTCACACTATTGTTGACGATTTTATGTCGGGGCCATTATCTCCTAGAAGACCACTTTTGAAATGTCAGGATTGACTGTGATATAGATAACCAAAGTTCTATTTTTTAATCATGTCAATAACCAAAGTTGAATTTTAGAATTAGATTTAAATTTTATTTAGAGAGCCCTTAGGTTCAGATTTATTTAAGGGAAAGAGATAGACTAAGATATTCATGATAGAATAAGATTGCATTCACTTTCTATGATAGGGAAGAAAATATTTTCTTTTTAATTTAGCTTTGGTCATTGTTGTAATTATATTGTTACATGCTTGACATGTTTTGGCATATAAACATACCCTATCTTGAACATTTAATCCAACCTTTCTTGTTAGGATTGGAATTATTTACCTTTCTTGTACATTGCTTGTGAGGATTAGGCTTATTTACCTTAAAATGGGTCAATTGAGAGTAAATTTCACATATCCCTCAACAATATATCCCTTCACATATCTCAACACCTCATATCCAAATACCCTTAACCACCCTTCATAACTAGGCAATTGTAAAATGACAATCCATAACTGGAGGTACAAGTAGTAGAATGCATGAAATGAAAGAAGGAATCTACTCTTGAGAAGTTGAGGAAGGTGCATGTGCAGTATGTGCAATGGGAAAATTACAATTCAAAATTGGAGGTAGCAAGTACTAGAATATATGAAATAAAAAAGGAATCTGCTCTGAAAACACTTGAAAAGAAGAAAACCAAAGTGAATGAGATAGATAATGTTTTGAATGAAGAGATTCTTCTTGCTCTCGAGAAGTTTCAAGGAAGGTTCCTGTGCAATATGTGGAATGGGAAAATGGAAATGGAGAAGTGGAAAACCTCAAGAGGTTTTGTATTTGGTAAGAATTTGTGTAGACAAAGAAAGTGAGAGATGATGCTATAGGTGGATTTGAACAAATGAAGTCAAAGATTCTTGAACTTAAGACTTCCATGGAGAAAATACGACTGGAAATATATGATAAGGAAGAAGCATTGATGACAGAGTAGCTAGTCTAAAGCTCAAAGTGAAAGATATGAAAAAGAAGTTAGAAGATCATGGAAAGGAATGCTAAGGGGTGTTAATAGGTAAGAGCAGTAGAGATGATGAAAAATGTGTGGATGGTCAAGTTGCAGCTACAAAAGCAATAGTTGGAAGTATTGAAATTGAAGCAGAACAATTGAAGAATAAAATTAACCACTTAGAAAAGGAATTAAAAGATAAGAAGAATATTTTATCGTCAATGAAAAGGAGGTTAGTCTACTCTAAAAACACTTTGAGGTTAGTTTTCAATTGATGGAAAACAGGTCAGTTACATGTAGTGTAAAGTTGCAAAGTGGTGTAGCTTTCGTTCTCTTTCTCATATGGCCAAACTGATAGTTCTAACATGTTTGGATGGGTGGGTTTATGGTAGGCAAGGTTTTGTTTTGCACTCGAACATGCTAAAATAGTCTGAACTACATTGTACCAATGAAGTCTCTTAAGAAACCAAAGTGCAAAGGGGCAACAGACTTCGACAAGCGATTACTCGAAAACCATGGCACTTAAAAAAAAAAATTCTGAGACTATGAGATCATGTAGGGCCCCTCTACAATAAAATATTTTGGTTTTTGATAGCTCCAAGTTGTTTTCCCGTGGTGAAGAGTTTTTAATTGATGGAAAATGCATCAGTTGCATGTAGTGTAAAGTTGCAAAGTGGTGTAACTTTCGTTATGTTCGTCGTATGACCAAACCAATAGTTCCAAAACATCTGGATGGGTGGATTTATGGTAGGAAAGGTCCTATTTTTCACCCAAACACGTCGAAACAGTCTGAGCTACATTGTACCGATGAAGTCTCTTAAGAGACCAAAGTGCAAAGGGGAAAAAAACTTTGATGAGAAATTACTCGAAAACCATGGCACTTAGAAATATTATATCTGAGGCTATGGGATCATTTAGGGCCCCTCTACAATAACCTCTCTCAGTTTTTGATAGCACCAATTTTTTTTTCCCGTGGTGAAGAGTTTTCAGTTGATGAAAAATGGGTCAATTGCATGTAGTGTAAAGTTACAAAGTGGTGTAGCTTTTGTTCTGTTCATCATATGACCAAACCAACTATTCCAAAATGTTCGTATGGGTGGGTTTATGCTAGGAAAGGTCTTGTTTCACACCCAAAAATTTTAGAATAGTTTGAGCTACATTGTACAAACAAAGTCTCTTAAGAGACCAAAGTGCAAAGGGGAAACAAACTTTGACAAGCAATTACTCATAAAATATGGCTCTTAGAAACATTTTTTCTGAGGCTACAAGATCACATAGGGCCCCTCTATAATATCCTCTCTCAGTTTTTGATATCTCCAAGTCATTTTGCCTTAGTGAAGAGTTTTTATTTGATGAAAAATGAGTCAATTGATGAAAAATGGGTCAGTTGCAAAGTGGTGTAACTTTCATTTTGTTCATCATATGACCGAACCGACTATTCCAACACATCCATATGGGTGTTTTTATGCTATTCAAGGTCTTGTTCCACACCCAAACATGTCGAAATAGTCTGAGCTACATTGTATCGACAAAGTCTCTTAAGAGACCAAAGTGCAAAAGGGAAGCAAATTTCAACGAGTAGTTACTCAAAAATTGTGGCACTTAGAAAAATAGCCTCATCTACAATAACCTCTCTTTTTTTTTGATAGATCCAAGTCATTTTCCCGTGGTGAAGAGTTTTTAGTTGATGGAAAATGGGTCAATTGCATGTAGTGTAAAGTTGCAAAGTGGTGTAACTTTCATTCTATTCATCATACGATCGAAACAACTATTTTATCACATCCAGATGGGTGGTATTATGCTAGGCAAGGTTTTTTTTCACATCCAAACATGCCAGAACAGTCTGAGCTACATTATCTTAGTGAAGTATCTTAAGAGACCAAAGTGAAAAAGGGTAGCAAACTTTGACGAACGATTACTCAGAAACCGTGGCATTTAGAAATTTTTTGTCTAAGGCTACAATATTATGTAGGGGCCCTCTACAATAACCTCTCTCAGTTTTTGATAGCTCCAAGTCACTTACCTATGGTGAAATTTTTTCTGATGCCCCAAAAACTATCAGATGCATGTAGTGTAAAGTTGCAAGGTAGGCTTCTTTTTGTTTTATTCTTTGTGGGGCCAAACAGTTAGCACCAACACGTCTAGGTGGGCACATCTATGCTAGGAATGGTCACTTCCCTTCATTATAAAAGGGTCGTAGTCTTTCCTATTCAAAGGGTCACAACTTTTTTCCTTTGAAATGTCACAACCAAATTTATATCATCACTATTCGTGAGAACCTAAATTAATTTATTTGCAATATTTCCTTTGGTTATATTCTTGATTGAATTCTTCAATGACATAATACATAAAGTATACACATGAAGCATGAAGAATACATGTGAACACATCAAGTAACATAGGAAGCATGAAGCATACACGTGAATACACGTACATGAAGTATACATAATAAGCATAAAGCATACATGTGAACAAATGGTGTATACATAGGAAGCATGAAGCATACACATGAATACACATAATACGTGAAGTATACATAGGAAGCATGAAGCATAAACATGAATACACGTAATACATGAAGTATACATAGGAAGCATGAAGCATACACGTGAACATATGAAGTAATCACATGAAGCATGAATCATACATGTTTACACATGAAGTATACACACGAAGCATGAAGCATGCAAGCGAATGGTAGCATGAAGCATACACATGGAATGTTAGATGTCTTCCTCAATGATATAAAGCATGAAGCATGAAGAATACACCTGAATTTCCTCTGTGAAGCACATGAAGCATTACTATATTCATATGATTGATTTAATGTTCAATAATCTTACAGGATAATAATGTTCAAACATTATTATATATTTACAATTATAGAAAAGAAGAGTTCATGGAAAACACTTGTATTTTAAATATTTTAAGTAAACTATCTACAAATATCTATTAAGTGTGGATTTATAATGCAAATATGGACACCATCAATAAAAAGGATATGTATTAACCAAATATCCATCTAGGCATACATCAATATATGTCGATATAAGTATAAAATATATACAAAATAGCCATATAGGCTTACAAGAATGCCATATAGGAATACAATGTCAAGTATATGCAATACAAAATATGTCCAAAAATGCCATATAGGCATACAAAAAGGACCCCAATCAAAAGTCATTTCCCTCCAGGTGAAGAAAACAAACAAGTGGCCTTTGTTTTTCATGGGGATGGAGATACGTATGAAACTCATCTACTTTGAACTCGAGGGCTAATCCTCCTATTTATTTCTTGATCAAGATTCAACTATTACAATAAAAATTAAATATATTAATATATAGAAATTTCATTATAAAAAATGATATATTTAATAAAATAATCACTTATTTCCTCCAAATGATCTCTCTCCTCAATCGAAAGATCCACATGCTCAAGCTCTGGCATCCCAAAGTCCTATAGAAACCATCCAAATAGAAATTAAACTACAAATCAATAATCATTTGATTTTTCAATAATAAACAGCTATAACAATGAATGCAATTTGGAATTTACTAATCTGCCTCATACCCCCATGAGATCCATCGAGCTGTCTATTGTGGAAGATACACCACACTCCATTTCCTTATCAGCATTGGTAGGTGTTTCTACTTGCATCATCTGAAAATAAAATAAATTATTCAATCACAAAAACTAGAATAGTGATGCAGGTCATGGCTTATAATGTATTCAAGATAATCAACAAAATTTTGAGTACTTATTGAACTATATATTTCTTACTATTATGCTTACTATTTTCCCTATCCATAGCTTGTTTGAAAGCACTTTTTTTAGGCTTTTATCCATAGCATCAAGGCAATGAACTATTTGATAAAATGCTTTGGTAGACATGTATGAAAAATGTGGTAGCATAGAGAAGGAAGTGAACTATTTGAAAAAATGCCTCAAAGAAATGTGGACTCATGGTGATGGACTTCCATGAAAATTTTGTTTGTCATGGCATTCCATCACCATGAGATCACATTTCTTTGAGGCATTTTTTCAAACAGTTCATTGCCTTGTCTATGCTATTATATTGGGATGGGATGGATGGTATAGTATGGTCTTGGTTATGAGATGGAGGGGGATCATGACATGAAGAGGGAGGGGTGTTTTGATCATGAGGGGTAGAGGATCATTAGATGGGGTGGATAAGCAAGAGGAGATGGATTGGGATTGGATGAAGGTAAAGAGGATGGAAGCTTAGTGTTGATGACTTTGATCTGGACACAAAAGGATGTCATTAGATGAAGTGGGGGAGAGGGGATTGTGAGAATGGGATGAAGGGATATTTTTCTCTTGATATGGAAATGCATCATTAGATGAGATGAAAGGGATATGTTGTTCTTGATTGGAAATGGGATCATGAGATGGAAGGGGATCATATGATGGAGGAGAAGGGTTTCCTTGATATTTATAAAGAGGGGAATCTATGCTAGCATGCTTTAGATTAGAAGATGGACATAGTTCATTTGATATGGATGGTGTGACAAGGGAGGAATTTTTTATAGACTCTTCAACTTGGATAGATGGATTGATATGGGATTCATAATATTTAGACCTATTAGGGTTTATCTTGATGTGGGGGTGATGAAGGTGGATGCATGATATGGGAATATTGCACCACTTTGTTTTTGCATGGGGAAATAGCCACCTTTGCAAATAGTCCTTGGAGGAAGTTATTATGAGAGACATGGGATGACTTTGCTTGGTAATAGTGGGGTGATGTGGATTTTAAGGATGTGGGATATGAAAAATTGGAATAAGAGGTGGAAGATTCTATGGATTGGTAAGTTGAGGATGAGGATGAGGACCTTGAAAAGGATTTGGAGGGTAATTTTGGCCAAAGGCTTGGTTTTCGTTGTCAAAGGAAGGGGAAGGATAAGCAAGAGGAGATGGATTGGGATTGGATGAAGGTAAAGAGGATGGAAGCTTAGTGTTGATGATGATGTCACTGGCAACAACAATGCAAATAAATTCCTCAGAGGCAAACTGCGAAGATCCTATCCTTCTTGAAAGATCTAGAAAAAAGACAACCTAAAAGAGGGATCCGTTTAATAGGAAAAAAAATCAGTTCAATCCCAAGTCTTTGGTAGTCAGGTCTTGACTGTACTAGGTTCACTTCAGGGTATGATGTGATATTACTGTTAATCTCAAGGGGACTAATTTCTTTTGGAATCATATGTATTAGTTACCGAGTTTTAATTCGATCATAAGATAATATCATGAAATTGAAAGATTTGAAATAATATTTCATGAACATCAACAAATTTTTTGCTATCACTTAAGTAGATTTAGCTTTAAGCATTCAACAATTTCATAGAAAATGAAATATTTTCAATAAATTTCCATCCATTCATCTATTTCTTTGGAACATTTTCAAGAATTTAAACATCTATTCTAAAATAAAGCATAAAAAATATTGAAAATTAAAATTTCTCCCAGTTATTCTCCATGCATGCCCCAAAGAGTTAATAAAATCAAAGCAAACCGCTTTATACTTCACTAGATTGCTTCACAACTACATATAAAATGGTGCAAGCTTTTAAAGAGAGGGGTTGTAGTTCGAACACCGAGTAGGTTCTGCATGCACACTTAAATGACATAGCACACAGTCTTGTTCGGCTAAACTAATAAAACCAACTACAAAGATTCATGAGATAGGTAGCTATCAAATTGGCTCTAATATTCATTAAATTCTATGTGCATAAATTTTTTTAGACCAGAATGATTTAGAAAATAGGAAAAAAGAACAAAACTTAGAAATTTTTTGACTCTTCTAACATCCACAAGTTCTGAACTTAACTTAAAAAAGAGTATCCTCTAGCCTTTTATAGAAATAAGACACAGATACGATAAGACAAATACATGAGAGGAAATCCAAGGGACGAATCACATCAAGGCACATGGAATATAGTGATTGGTAAGAGAAGTGCAACCGAATTCAATGAAGGTCAACCTCAATTTTCACGTTGTAGCACTTCAGGTTTTCCATCTTTTTATTATCCCCAGGATAATAACTTGAATATGGATAGTGTGTAGGAACTTTCCAATATATTCAAATGATTACTTTATCACCCTGTTCCAACACTTTGTTCTGCTTCAGACTTTCTACTCTCAGGAATGGGCTTCCCCGAAGATTGGCATTTGTCTCCACCACATGTGTAATACAGGGATCTCATCATTCTACTGGACTCAAAGCCCTCTGCATTATAGCATCCCAGAGTATGCAACCCGATTTGGATATAATTATATTCGTGATTCAAATTTTCCTTACCGTCCATACCCGAACTTTGCATTGCAATCTACATCTCCTGCAATCACAAATTCCACTCATTAAATCCCCTTAAAAAAATTTTTTAAAACAAAATCTAATGTAAATAAAACCATCATTAAATTGATTATCATTTAAATTTTCATAAATAACATGCTTTTTAGCATATCACAAATCCTTGCATAATTATCTTTTATATACTGGGTTACCGAACTATCAGACTCATTAGATAACCTTAAACTTTTAAAACTTCATTTTGCATCGTTACCCGGTACTCGGTACTCGGTATTCAACTTTACCAATGAATTTTCCCTTGACTTCGGTTTTACCAGAATTTCCATCTTACTGGACCTCGGCTATCGAACCGAAACACTTTGCTCAACGCTTGCATTACCCTTTTTCCTTTTCAACATTCCTAGTTCTCGGTATCCAGTACCTGAAACACTACATTACAAAGTACTCTTTTGCTAAAGATTTCTTTTTTTTTCTCTTCATTTCCAGTGATCTTTTCAACTAGCCAGTGTCTGCCATAAGTGTTAGTTTTCACTTGGGTCCCCAAGTCTTACAGTCTTGGGGCGTTTTGTGAGACCACACAACAACTTGCAACCAATAAAACTAAATTTAAATCAAAACTTGAAATTAAATCACCCATTGTAAATTACAATTTATGCATATTTTAAAACAATAACTCTTTACCTTTACCTAGATTCTAGCATAAAAATAGTAAAAGTCTTCCAGAAACATCCGTGTGTGCTCTGATTAATTCTAGTTTATGGAACTCAGTGAAATAAATCATTTCATTGACATTGAACTACATAATATGGTAATCCTCCAAAGCCAACCAGGGATAGAGCCTTGCTACCAGGCAGGCGTCCATAGCCCTGACAAGATTATATCCATAATTCTCCCCAAACATAGCTCTACTGCCAGCCAAGTGTCCATAGCCCCGGTAGAGATATTTGGATAGCCTAAAGAGTTGATTTTTTTATGATATTTCATTTATAGCTCATTTTTCTCTTTTGATAGCTCATTTCAACTTGTAGAAAATGAAGCCGCTATTAGGTTGGGAATTACAGTGGTAGCGAAGGTTACCTTTTTATTTTTCATTCAATGCAAATCCCTTCATCATTTCACTATTTCCCAAAAACTCATTTAATAATTCCTTGTTGGTGTGTATTTCTAGCTAAACTTTACCACTTTTATGCCAAATCCTAGCTAAGTGCAACTCACTATATGTTAGAAGATATGGATAAATTAAAATTTAGCAGCAAACAATTTAGAACCATTAGTTACCACCCTTTTCTGATAAAATTTTATGGCAACTGCTAAATACTTGGCTAACACTTCTAATTTGACAGTGTTGCACCACATTAATGGATCAAGAATTTCATGATGACAGTTAAGCACAATCACATTATTCTGCATTAAATTTGCATGCCTCAATGCACACGTATTACTCCTTTCAAATTTCCCAGGTGATGACGTGTTTTTCCTTACCGACTTCATTTTTCTTTCTACTTCGCACACATAAGCGCCTTCATAATTAATATGGATTAATAAAACACGATGAAATGACCACCATTAATTTTGAAATCTTCAATTTGCTTGATCCACAATCTTTGTACTAGGAAAATTTTGAAGCGAATTATCACCAACTGTGTGTAAGAAAATAATTTGATTTAACATTCTGCTTTGAAAGTTCATCTGGATGCCACCTTGCTTACGATTTCAAAGACTTCACTCAAGGCAACTATGTATCACAACTTCTTCACTATTTTCTATAAATTATGCACTCCTTTTCTCAAATTCTTCACACTTTTACTTAGCTTTCTTGTTATTTTACATTTCTTGCTCTACTTGTTCTTGTTTTCTTCTAGGTCATGGATACTCTAATTTTCTTGACCTGCTCTCACCACTAGAATGTTTTCTTAGGTAGTATCACACCGCAAAGGCTTGAATAGGTTTTCTTCATTAGGAATTCCAACTTTACTTTTTCCAAACTTATGCTTAGTCCTTGGGGAATTGTATGTAGAATCTAGTCGCTACTTCCAGTTCTATTCTGATGTGGCTTCTCATTTTATAGCATCACTTCTAGATATTGGGCTTTTTGTTGAAGACATTCGCTCTACTGTGAGACAGATAGTGCAGCTTGAATATTTGGAGAATTTGGATACTATTCTCTCTATTTCACACCCGACCATCAGAATCCCTTCCATGGATGGTATTCCTTGATTCTTGGAACATGGGGAAGTGGTTCCACTCTGACCTTTCCTTACTGACCTCCATATTAATGAATTTGAAATTCACCTAGAATTCACCTACATAGGGTATTTAGCCCTAATGGATGAGGTGTCCCACATCGACTGAATGACTACTCATATCTATAGCTCGGCTACCTCTTTTTTGATTTTTCATCTTTTACTCCTTTTTGCAGCAATAATTTTGATACTTGATGTATATACGTGATACACACACACACACACATATATATATAGCTTTGTTGTACATCTTAAAGTGTGTATTTATTGTGCATGGTTTTATCATTTTACATTTCCCAACACAATTTCACAAATGTTTGAATTAACTCTTATGTGTATGATAAGTTAAGCATAATTTGCTAATGCAAAGGGCCAAATAGAAAAAGAAATAAATAAAAACAAACAAAACAAAACGAAAAAAACAAAACAAACCCTACAAAAAGAAAACTAACCCTAACTAACCAAAATTCTAATCTAACAAATTACTAACCCTAACGAAACAATTTATTTTAATTTCTATGACTATTTCCATTGTTCTTTTCATACGAATTACAGAAGGCTTATCCTTAAATTCATTCAAAGAAAGTTCAAACGTCCTACTATAGCAATGAATTCTTTCAAATTTCCTACATTTAATAAACGTAAATTCAAAGGTGTAATTACCAATTACTTGGCTCATATGTATGAAAACGACCTCATTAAAGGTTGATTGCACACACTTCATCTGATGCAACCATACTCTACCTTCTTTCAGCCTTGGTTCATGATTTGTTTCTCTACTTTATTCAATTCATGAATGGTTGTCCATTTTTTGACTCCTTTCTCCTCCAAAAATTTTTCATGTCTTTGGTCTTGTCCTCACTTTGCACTTTGTTAGACCAAACAATATCACAATTTATATTACTATCAGAGAGAGAAAATGTAAAAACTTGATACTTTGTATCTTGTATAAAATCAGAAAGATTTCCTTTTTTAGCTTGCAAATTTTCAACTTGGAGCAAACGACACACATTTCCCACTTGATTTTCTTGCTCCTCCTCATTTTCATTTTCCATGTATACAAAGAATGATGACTCATCAATGGCGTTTCCTTGTTTTTGATGTGATGTCTTTGAATCTCGGTATTCTCGCTAATTTTCCTACAAAGCGTTAGGATTTTCTTTATAATAATTGCAGTTATCAAACTGTTTTGACATATCGGCTAATTTTTTAGTATTTCCAATTCCACTAGGGTTATTCTCTTTTCTCGTTAACAGTCCCTTTCTTCTAGTAGTTAAAACTTCTTCAGTTAACAATTTCACCTTACACATAGCCAAACTTACCCTAGTTAAAAAAAATTCACAATCAAGTTCGCCATGATCAGTTGTATCATGAATTCTACACTTGGTGACTCTAACAAAGGTGAATAAACTCAGAGGATGTAATCTCTAGTAAAAAAATTTCCAAAGTTTTTGAACTTCCATTTTGAAAAACCAACTTGCATGAGACTTCAACCTTACAAGCTACTTTTAAAACTCAGGAATAACACAATTTCTAGAGTCACCCTCCTAGCACCAGTTCCTGTTGATGATGATGTCACTTGCAACAATAGTGCAGATAAAATTCCTCATAGGAAAACTACGAAGATCCTATCCTTCTTGAAAGATCTAGAACAGAGACAACCTCAAAGAGGGATCCATTTAATAGGAAAAAATATTGGATCAATTCAATCCCAAGTCTTCGATAGTTAGGTCTTGACTATACTAGGTTCACTTCAGGGTATGATGTGATATTGTTGTTAATCTCAAGGGGACTAAAATTGTTTGGAATCATATGTATTAGATACCGAGTTTTAATTTGATCATAAGATTGTTGGAATCAAGGAACACTGAGAGGGGGGGTGAATTAGTGTTCTACAATTTTTAACTTTGTTAATCTGATCTTCAAAGAACTTATAACATTCAATCAAAATAAATATGCATGAACATAGAACAAGCAACCACAACACAATAGCACATGGATTTTTTACACGGAAACCCTGTTAGGGGAAAAACCACAGTGGAGGTCAATCCATAATATTATCTGAGTATACTCAAAAGGATGTTTTACAAAATGGGAATGCACTTGCATTTAGGCACATTGCCTAGAGCTCACTACTCAAAAATAGAAAGGCTCATTGCCTTACATTCAATGTCAAAAGACAAATAGAGTGGTGAACTATGAAATAACATCTACAAATTCCTGAGAATAGTTTTGGTTAAGCACATTAATTGCTTTCTTGACCTTCTATCAGATTTTTTTCTTCTACTCTGTTCTACATTCATTCGCATCACAAATCCTTTTATGCGCAAGTGAAATTGTGCATAATCACTCTATAATCCTTCTGAAATTCGCAACACACTTTGTACATACATCAAAATGATATAATCAATCACTTATATATATCCACTACTAAGGATTTAATCGCTACATGTCGACTTCAATAAAATAGAAAATATTTACAAACTGTCGGCTCAATCCATAATTAATTTTCAATGCACACCAACCAAAGTCAGTCACAACATAGTGAGGAACCAAATCAACATGCTCGAACACAAAAAATACTTAAACAATTACTCCTTGAATATCTGCAATGGCTACATTCACTTACTCGTCCTTCATGCACTGATGAACAAAAAATTAACCAACTGGATCTTCTAACTTGCACATGGATTGATACGAGGCTCTAAGATTCAAGAATAGCATAGATCATATACCAAGAAACCTTCCCTGAGATACACAACACAAAATGATAACAAAAAATTGCATGTGAATCGATGAACACAATCTTGTCAGATGCTTTGTTCTGCCTTGACAAATAATCACAAAACTTTGATATGAAATCTAGTATGATCAAGTGATGACGTGTGGATAAAATCACTAACTAGGGTTTCCATCAATGACAACACTAGATGACAAGTGTAGTGTTTCTTTCCAACAAAGATAATATCATGAAATCGAAAGATTTGAAATAATATTTCATGAACATCCACAAATTTTTTGTTATCATTTAAGTAGATTTAGCTTTAAGCATTCAACAATTTCATAGAAAATGAAATATTTTCAATAAATTTCCATCCATTCATCTATTTTTTTTGGAACATTTTCAAGAATTTAAACATCTACTCTAAAATAAAGCATAAAAAATATTGAAAATTAAAATTTCTCTCGGTTATTCTCCACACATGCCCCAAAGAGTTAATCAAATCAAAGAAAACTGCTTTATACTTCACCAGATTGCTTCAAAGCTACATATAAAATGGTGCGAGATTTTAAAGAGAGGGGTTTTAGTTTGGACACCGAGTAGGTTTTGCATGCACCCTTAAACGGTGTAGCACATAGTCTTGTTCGACTGAACTAAAAAAACTAGCTACAAAGATTCATGAGATAGGTAGCTATCAAATTGGCTCTAATATTGATTAAATTCTACGTGCATACAAGTTTTTAGACTGGAATGATTCAAAAAATAGGAAAAAAGAACAAAACTTAGAAAAGTTTTGACTCTTCTAACATCCACAAGTTCTGAACTTAACTTAAAAAAGGGTATCCTCTGGCCTTTTATAGAAATAAGACATAGATAGGATAAGACAAATACATGAGAGGAAATTCAAGGGACAAATCACATCAAGACACATGGAATATATAGTGATTGGTAAGAGAACTCCAACCAAAGTCAACGAAGGTCAACCTCAATCCGCACGTTGAAGCACTTTGGGTTTTCCATCCTTTTACTATCGCCAGGAATATAACTTGAATCTAGATAGTGTGTAGGAACTTTCCCATATATTCAAAATCATTACTTTATCACCCTGTTCCTACACTTTGTTCTGGTTCGGGCTTTCTACTCTCGAGAATGGGCTTCCCCGAAGATTGGCATTTTTCTCCACCGCATGTGTAATACCGGGATCTCCAGCATTCTGGTGGACTCAAAGCCCTCTACATTATATAATCCCATAGTATGCAATCCGATCTAGATATAATTATATTTGTGATTCAATTTTTCCTGACCGTCCATACCTGAACTTTGCATCACAATTTACATCTCCTACTATCACAAATTCCACTCATTAAGTCCCTTTTAAAAAAAAAAATTTAAAACAAAATCTCATATAAATAAAACCATCATTAAATTTATTATCATTTAAATTTCCATAAATAACACGCTTTTCAGCATATCGCAAATCCTTAGATAACCTTAAACTTTTAAAACTCCATTTCACATTGTTACCCGGTACCCGGTACCCGGTATTCAGCTTTACCCATGAATTTTCCCCGGACTTCGTTTTTACCGAAATTTCCATCTTACCGGACCTCGGCTATCGGACTAGAACACTTTGCTCAACGCTTGCATTACCTTTTTCCTTTTCAACATTCTCGATTCCTGGTACCCAGAACACTACATTACAAAGTACTCTTTTGCTAAATATTTATTTTTTTCTCTTCATTTCTAGTGATCTTTTCAACTAGCCAACATTTGCCATAAGTGTTAGTTTTCACTTGGGTCCCCAAGTCTTATAGTCTTGGGACATGTTGTGAGACCACACAACACTTAGCACCAATTCCAAGGAGACATCTAAGCATGGCATCCTTATAATTATTGAAGTAGTAGGTGAGGATAAAATTAGTGGTGGTGGATGGGGATGATATGGATGGGACTTGAGGGGAGATTTGGATGGGGGGTTGGAGGAAAATTGGAGCATTTTTTCTATAGAAAATGGATTCAAGGTGATACACAATTCTCTCATTATCATCATTGGGATTATATTCGGGTTGGTCAAAAAGGTTGTCCTCATCATCATCGATATGGTTGGGCTTGGTTGGAATGGATGAAGGTGGATTATAATATATTAGGTTGGATGGAGGATATATTAGATGGTTAGACACTGTGGAGGATTGATTGGAAGAAAGATTGGTATTGATTTTGGATGAGGATGGAAATTAGGATGATGGATTAGAAATGAACTTGGAGATTGGAAGAATAGGATCTAAGGATGAAGATGGAGGATGGGATTAGATTTGGGGATAAAATACAAGACCTTAAAATAATTTGATTTGATTAAAGAGGATTATCTATTCTTAAGTCAGTGAGCTATTTAAAAAAATTCCTCAAAGAAATGTGGTCTCATGGTGATGGAATGGCATTCCATCACCATGAAACCACATTTCTTTGAAGCATTTTTTCAAACAACTCACTACCTTGTCTATGCTATTACTTACTATTATTCTTTGATATATTTTTTCCAAGAATCCATAGTTTTTTTGAAAGCACGTGTTTTAGGATTTTAGCCATAGCAGCAAGGAAATAAACTATTTGATAAAATGCTTTACTAGACATGTATGAAAAATGTGGTAGCATAAACAAGGTGGTGAGTTGTTTGAAAAAAATCCTCAAAGAAATGTGGTCTCATGGTGATGGACATCACCATGAGATCACATTTCTTTGATGCATTTTTTCAAACAACTCATTTCCTTGTCTATGTTATTGCTTACTATTATGCTTTGATAGATTTTTTCCAAGCACCCATAACATAGAAAAGGCAGTAAACTATTTGAAAATATGCATCAATAAAATGTGGTCTCATGGAATACCATGACAAGCAAATGTAATTGCCAGCTACTCCTAGTTATTAGTTATGCAATGTGAAGTGACTGCATCACTGCTTATGTCGACTTTCTAAAAATCTATATTGTAATTGAAATTTTGTCATCTATCAACATCTAGTTATTTTTTAGATATGCAATGTGAAGTAATGCTTTGAGTTTGAAAGATGTGCAATGCAATGTAATCAATGATATGAATATAAACTACACAAATCTATTAAGTACAATTCATTAGTTAAACTCTTTATTCTATTACCTGAGTGAAGCTTCAAACTCCACCGCCACTAGGAGGTGTTGTTGTGAAATCTCCAAGATTAACCTATTCAACATCCAAAATTAGATATTAGAATACCATTCATATAGAAATGCTATTCACATGTAATATTTATAATTGTTTACTAGTTATATACCTCAGCAGTGTTAGATTTGGCTATGGAGATAGCCACCCAAGATCTAGAATCCTAATGGAAAGCATAAAAGAGAGAAAATATGACAAGAATTGATTATATTCTCATCTATGAATGCAAGAGATACAATGAAATGGGATGATCATATGAGAGCAAGAGGTGGGAATATATATAACATTCCACCCAAGGGACTAAAAACACAACCAATGTGGGATAAAGTGAAAAAGTCCCTAAGTAAGTTTAACCTAGTGTGAAGAGAGCTAAAGTGGATAAAACCATTTTCACACTAACACCCCCCCTTAAGTGCAACTTAGGGAGAAGTAGATTATTATGCAAATGATGCAAAGATGGGTCCTGACTACTAGGCCATGTTAGGTACCCATGTACACATGAAAATGCAATCTCTCACAAGTGGAGAAAAGGAGAAAACCTAGTGGGAAAAAACTCCTCCCCAAAAGAGAGATGAAATACAATAATGAAATGCTCTCAATGATGCATGAGAAGTTCAAAACCCCATGTGAGGAAAAATACCCCCCATAAGAGAGAAGTAGAAGAGAGATAAGGCATCCCCCCTCAATGTTGAGTCTCCTGCAATGATGGTAGAAGCTCGACATTGAATGTTAAATATGATCCAATCTCGTCGAACAACGTTCCTCCCATTAGGAAGAAACAAAACCATGGATGTATGCAATATTTTAGGATGATGAATGATGTATGATGTCTTTGAAGCATGATCAAGTTTCTCCATGTCGATGTTGAAAGCTGACACACTCCAAACAAGCATTCTAAGCCACACTTCTGAAGAGAAAAATCCCAAATCTAGTGGAGATGGATGTAGAGCACTATTCAAAGACAAAGATATCCTCTCTGAAGAAAAAGAAGCCTCCTCCAAATGTTTTCCAAAGGTCTCCACACTCACACCAGACTGCAAAGAATGGTCATGTAGAGAATGAACAAGAGGGTCAGAGTGTTCCCTCACAACAAATGAAGAAGGAGCATCCTCATCAAAGAGAAGATGAATATCATCGATGATGTCTCCCAAATCTATAAGATGAGACTCCACAAACAAGTCTGAAATACTTGTCAAGAATTCATCACAAGTATCAATCTCTAGAAGACTATCAGGATCTTGCTGCACTGAATCACAAGAAGCCATATCTATAGCAATACAAGCATCATCAACTGCAACAATAGATGGAGGAGATAGAATGCATGGCTCAAGTGTTGGATCTGATGTGAGAACTCCCAAGTTCAAGAAGCCAAAAGTATCCTTTGAATCATAGTTGTGATCAACAACCAAAGGAACAATTTCACCATCAGAAGTAAAATCTGCAAAGTTATACAACTGAGATGAATGACCAACCACCCCAATAACAATGATCTCTTTTCCTTCCAAGTCTCAAATGATGACTGAATTAGGTGTGAACTCCACAGTCCTCCCATCTCCACCATGTGTAATTTGATCTATGGAAAGAATATTATTCATCAAATGAGGAACACAAAACATCCTGAAAAGTGTTGTCCCCAAAACTAATAGATCCCTTCCCAATTACACTCAAGTATGTATTGTTTCCCATCAAGATAGGATACATAGTAAAAGGCTGAGATGAAGAGAATATTGACTGCAAAGATGCCATATGATGTGATGCTCCTGAATCTAGAAGCCATCTCCTTGATCCTGGACCTAAAAAAGCACAAAGAGCTTTTCCTTTGTTTCTTGATGTAGATGCTTGACCTTTGTCCTTTTTAGACTGTTTTGAAGAAGAAGGAGGTGATTTAGACATTCTAGAAGGAAAATCAATATGATTCCTTTTGAGAAGATTTTTCAACTCATCAATATCCCTCTTATAACAATAGTGTTCTTCATGTCCATCCTTCTTGCAATATGCACAAAAAGGCCTCTCCTTCTTAGATGATTCTCCTTTTGAGGATTCTGATTCTTTATGTGGCTTGTTCTTTTTCTTCTTTTGCTTCTTATCAAGATTCACTAATTCTTTTTGTACCTTAGACTCACTCGCCACCAATGCTTGTAACTTAGAAGACTTGATTTGACCCATGTTCATTAACTTAGCTTCCTCTTGGATTAGGAGATTTTCAAAGCCATCAAACTTAGGATCAACATATGATGCTCCCATAGAAAGTCGATGGGTATGAATTCTAGAAACAAATACTGAATAATCAGGACCAAGCTTGGATAACACATTCAGAATCAAATGTAAATCCTCTTTATCAATGTTGCAATCCTTTAGCTGAGTTCTTAGCTGCTTTATCTTAGAGATGTAGTCTTGGATGTGGTAAAAAAAATTAGCTTTGAGATTCATCAAATCATTATCTATCTGATAACCCTTAATCTTATCAGTTTTACCATATAATTTTTCAAGATTTTCCCATGCCTCTTTAGGAGTTTGACATGAATCAATATGAAACTACCAATCAAGAGATACTAAGGAACATATGTATCCAAGAGTTCTTTCACGATTGATTTCCCATACTGCTTTATCTTTTGCACCATTTGGTTCAACAATTGTTTCTTTGGCATGTCCAAATAAACTTTTATATGTGAGATAGTTCTTTACTAATTGTTTCCATGATGCATAATTATATGTAGTTAGGATTTCTATTTGTGATTTCCCCATAACAAGATCACTTGAACAAAACAAGAAAGAAAGAAACCAACCATTGCAAGATTACCCCCCCCAAATCACTAAATCAAGAAATCCCCCAAGAAATATCAAATTTGGCACTTTATACTCAGTGCATTTATAATTGCCACTAGCAAGAAATACTAAGTGGACTTGATCTCAATGCTATTACAGACCCTCAAAAGGAGCACATGCTGAAAATACAACTTTGGCACAAGGCCTAGTGAAATAAATAGCACCACTAAAAACTACACAAAAAAAAAAATCCACTTTCAAAAAAATAATCACCTCATTTCGAGGTTTTATGCAAAATTTATGCTTCCTCGAAGTTCCCAAAATGAGAATTGTGCAGTGTCACGATTGAGAATCTATAATTTCAGAAAAATATCTGCATCAAAATCAAAAAATACTGCACTTGTGCATAGAGCACAAAAAAATAGCCAAGATCAAAAAATAATTCATGAGAAATGGAATCTTTAGGAGCAAGAATGAAGCATTTGAAAACTGCCTTCAAATTTGCAACTGCCAACGAAGAGGGGTACTTTTTAAACGTTCTAATTCAGTTTTTTTTTGCAAAATATATAACCTGCATTCAAAAACTAGCAATGACCCAGATGGTTTTTTCTGCTGCGAACAAAACCCAGATGGCATATTTTCTTAAAAATGTACAGAAGATGTGGATCTAGTGTAAAACAGACACCTTTAGCAACAAAAAATGACCCCAACAATCAAAAAATGATATGCAAAGGTAGAATCAGCTACCTAAGACAAGCAAAGGCATGTTGCAACCTTCAATACTGATTAAAACACAAAATATGCAAATTGATTGATAGAAACAAGATCACTAGATCTTCATTCACAAATCTCTCAAAAAGCTAACCAAAGGCACTCTATGGGTTCTGATACCATGTTAGATTTGGCTATGGAGATAGCCACCCAAGATATAGAATCCTAATGGAAATCATAAAAGAGAGAAAATATGACAAGAATTGATTATATTCTCATCTATGAATGCAAGAGATACAATAAAATGGGATGCTCATATGAGAGCAAGAGGTGGGAATGTATATAACATTCCACCCAAGGGACTAAAAACACAACCAATGTGGGATAAAGTGAAAAAGTCCCTAAGTAAGCTTAACCTAGTGTGAAGGAGCTAAAGTGGATAAAACCCTTTTCACACTAACAAGCAGTACATGTCGTAACATAATACAGAGGTGGAGAAGTACTGAAAACTGAATGTTCCAAACACTATGAACTTGGAATTTCATTACAATAATCAAACTAAATTAGTTAATCTTGCATTTGAAAATGAAATTTAATAAATTAAATTCAATGAACTTGCTAACATTTACCAGAGTATCAAGGTCAAAAGCCTCATTCAGGAGGGCATCTATCATCACTGACTAGTCAGATGCATATGTAGCCTGCACACTTACCTCTTGACTATCCGTGGAGTCATCACTAGATAGTTGGACCCACAAGCTTGACAAATATGGGGTGGAACCCTACCCCTCGAAGTCTCCTCTGGCTCATGTTGTACTATAGGACTGGCACACTCTATGATGCTCTAGGTCAAGGAACTAATAGACTGTAGTGTCTCGACCTCAACACTCTCCTTCACAATGGAAGGGATAGCCACGTGCTCGTAAGCTAGTTTGGTGAGTGCTCATCTCATTAGCTACTGAGGATCAAGATGTTCCCTCGGTCTATCCTATGCAAACCCACCACCTCTACCCTAGAAGTTCCACATATCAAAATAGTTGGGGATTTTGTTGAGGAAAAACTCGCAATGGAGTTTCCTCAAGAAATATTACAGGACCTCATTATTGTTGCATGGAGGATGGTCAAAAACCATCCACCACCTCTGCCAAAAATGGTCCTTTATCCCTTGGTGGTTGCACCAATGGATAAGAAACCTCTTGCTTGTAGGGTGTAGAGGTTGATTTGTTCGTGGGTTTGTGAAAACAGAACACAAGTCAAATTTGTATTTTTTTCATTTTTGACTTGTGTGTAGGATAGTTTATCTACATAATATTCTTTGTACTCCTGTCTCTTCTCCACCCAACCACTTAATTGATTGTTAATTGAATCTACATGTGTTAACATAGCTTCAAGTGAATGTGCAAGCCTGGTTCTTTGCAAGGTTGAACTTGCAGGATCTTTCAACCTTGTAATTAACTCCTCAATTTGTTTTTTGTTATTTTCAATTTCCCCCATTGAATTTTTTTGAGTTCCAGGAGGATGTTGAGGAATTGTTGGAGGAGTTTGTTGGGGTGGTTTTTCATTAGGTATTTGATCATAGAGGTGAAGAAGGATTTTGAGGAGAAGGAGGTGAATTATCAACTCCTGAAAATTAAAAAAATTAACATCAAAAACATATTAAATCTACCGATTTAACAACAAATTCACAAAAAAAAATAAAAAATCTTACTCCTTTGAGCTCCTTGTCGACGTGGTGACATTCTGGCGAAGAATTGGTGAAGAATCAATGAATAAATGGTGAAATTTGGGCTCTCAATAACACGAGTGTGCTTGGGGAGGGTTTGCAGGCTGTAGATGGAGGAAATAGAACAGTGACATAATGAATTGAATTTTCTTTTTTTTTCCTTATAATAAGACATAATGTGCTCGCATTATGGCTTTTCAATTTTTTTAAAAAAAGTTGGCCATTTTTTGACCCCCCATCTTTTTGCATCTCCTATAATTTTCTTTTAATTTAAAAGAGGTGAACTATAAACTAAATAGATACAGCCACTGCTTTAGTATAATAAAATAACCAATCTCTCTACAGCAATGGCTTTGACCTATTCACAACATTTGACAACATATCTTTTTTTTTTTGTTAACAATACTCTACAGTTACGGCTAGAAATAGAGTTTTAATGTTGGTAAACTTTGGAGCTTGGTAAAAGATAAATTGTTTTTAGATGTTTGCCACTTTCAATACCATTTCCTTTAAAATTATGCATTATACACTAAACCATGTAGCAGATACAAGCAGAAAGGGAAAACATAATTCAGATTTATAGCTACTTACCTTGCTCAGTGATTATCTAATCTTTCCTATGAATTGTTAAAACCTGAACAAGCTCCCATTGTGCTGAATTCTTCCTATGATTCAAACTCCCAATCTCTTGTTTCCCATGTCTTTTTATTTTCCT
The DNA here is from genome assembly GCA_007258455.2 of Sequoia sempervirens. Lineage (NCBI taxonomy): Eukaryota > Viridiplantae > Streptophyta > Pinopsida > Cupressales > Cupressaceae > Sequoia > Sequoia sempervirens. The sequence continues at coordinate 69,686,270 of VDFB02000015.1, forward strand.
CTGCTATTCCTAGGGGTTGTGTGGTATTTTCCAAAGTCTCTGCACAACCTTTTATTATTTTTCCCACTATATTTTTAGCACCACTACTATACTATAGTTTAAGTTAATTTAACTTTAGAACTACTTTCTTTATTTCTACCACTAATGCATGGTTCCTAATTATAATTAAATAATTTTTATTTATTTAAAATTTCTTGAGTAATGGTGGAGGGAGACTTCTCTCCACCAAGTGGCCTGACTTTCATTTTTTTGTTTGAGGCAGTGTATTGCAATGTGGCCAATATTATAACATCTATGACACTGAAAAGGTAAACCCTCATAATCTATCATTTTCTTCCAAATCCCATTTGTAGTTTTGAGGGGGATATCCACCAACAGATCCTTTGTGACATCTATCTCCACCAAGATGCAAGCATATATAGTGTGTAAATAATTTTTTGAACCTTCATCCACATTTATAAACTTTCCCAAAGAATTTCCCATAGCTTCAAAACGAGAATCAAACCAAAGTTGAAGTGGAAGATTCGGGGGTCTTACCCAAATTGGAATAGTTGCGAATGATTTAGAGGCAAGGTTGGAAGAGGAGTATTGGGGTTTTAGAATAAGCAGATGCTCCTCCCAACTCTATTGATAATCACAAAGAACTATGTGGTGATCCTAAACATTGTCAAAAACCACCACAAAAAAAACCTGTGCACAAGGGTATATTTGGAGATCACCACTAGAATGGTTCACCAAGTTTCTGAGATCCATTTGTGTAGCTTAAAGAGGCTCGGCCAAAATCCTTTGAATCTTCTGATTAGGCCCTTCTCTACAAATTAAAAAATAAAAATTCATTTTGAACAACCTCTCGCACAATTTTCTCATCAAAAATTACTATCGGGGAGGCATTGGCACATTGAAGGGGTTGGACCCTCGATTGGATCTCGAGAGCAATCACAACTCTCCCATTTTACTTGGACACAAGTGAAAGCACCTCCCCCAACATTTCCCCTCACCTAACTATTCAAACTACAAATTTTTGACTTTGAGGTTTGGCGAATTATGCCTATGTCTATGCCCTACAGAAGTGTGAGCACAAAAGCCCTACCCGCAACAAGTACTCACAGCCACGACATCACAAAATTAGTTTTTTTTAATTGATATATTATATAATTTATTAACTATTAACAAAATATTATATTAATATAACACATAAATAACATATTTGCACATTCCATTAAAATAAAATTGATGATAATTATATTTCATAATTTATTAATTGCTAATAAAATATTATATTATTCTTACATTTAAATAACAAATTTACACATTCCTTTAAATATCCAATCAGTGAAGACCATGAAGATGCAAGTGCTAGGGGAGAGGGGCCCAAAGTAGGGTGGGAGCCTATACTGGGGATGAAAGTAGTCCCATGTGTGCCCCACAGTAGAGTTGATTAATAGGCAAATGTAAAGCAGTTCTCACCCACAAAGTCAACAAGGGTACACATATCATTGTACCATCAAAATTGTATTATAATCAGAGTATATTTTTCCCATACACAAATAGATATTCGTAGTCTTACATGTCAGAGAATATTCAAAGCACATCTGACACCACAAACATACAAGCCATATTGCTTGTTACTAGCCCGTAGCTTTAAAACATGAGCCCAAAATATAAAATTAGTATAACCACAACTCCCCTATAATGTCACCACTTGCATTACATCACAACCAAATTTTGGGTAGTTGGGATGCCACGAGAAGAACTAGGAGCACTTGTATGTCCCATCACTAAATCCAATCTAGCCGAACCCCCATTCCACTTTCCCACCAACACAACACTCATACGAAAAGAAATCATTCATATGTGTCCCATCTGTCAAATCAAACCTCTCTACTACTAGTTCCTCCTCCTGTTTTTGCCACCTACAACCACCAAAACAATGGTGTTAAAGCCACCAAAATCTCTTGTCAAGCAAACAAGGATTGCATGCCATTAATACATACAAACTCTGCAATTGAAGGTATCTGATGAAGAATTCAAATTTGAAAATAAAAGGAGAGGAATTAAAGACTCCACACCAAACCAGCATTGAACATATAAGGAGATTTTCAAATTCAAAAATGCATTACTCAATCTCTTGTAGATTCCATTTAGCACGTCCCACTTTCATTTTTTAGTTATACAATTTGCTCCAGAAATATGAAGATAGTCCAGAGGCAGCAACAACAACATCCTAAGAAGCTACAGGTATTCTACTGCTACAAATTCTTTCTACCTGGGAATGCAAATATGTTGTATGGTATGTCAATTTTTGTCACATTGACCTGTAACTCAATATATGGGGTTTCAACTTACAGTTTATATGAATGTCAAGTCATTTCAGTTCAAGTTCAGGGTTTCACTGGTTTTCCTTTCCTTTATATTCATCCATGCACGATGCTTACCCGACATTGTGCATTTCAATATATTGTGTTATTCCTAATCTTTTGTTATTCATTGCACGACATTTACTCTGCATTGTTCTTTTCATATTTGCTTCTTTATACGAAATATGAAATGGGTTTGACTGGTTTAAATGGTTTTTCATTACTATTAGACTTTTTCAACGAAATATGGAAAGGGTTTGACTAGTTTTCAGCCATGCACTTGTATTCATGTGTTCGTCATTGCACAAACTTTAACTCTACAATTTTATTTTCACATTTGTTTGATATTCCAAAATACAAAAATGTATACAATATATTTGCTTGTTACTAGGAAATATTCATAGGGCTTTAATGTTTATCATTTTGAGGGTTTCTACCATGCACTTGCATTCATTTCTTCCCCATTGCACAGACTATCTCTACAATTTGCTTATAATATTCTCATGTTATTCCAAAATATGATAATGGTATGACTGGTTTTCATTTCAAAGATATTCTGGCATGTTTATGTATTATTATGTTCTTCCATGCACAAGAGTTATGTCTACAAAATGCTTTTTTATTTGATTGTTACTACCAAACATGGAAAGGGTTTCACTGGTTCAAAATTACAGGGTTTTCTGCCATGCACTTGTATTCCTCTCTTTGACAATGCACAAACTTTAACTCTGCAATTTTCCTTTAATATTTGTTTGTTATTCCCAAATATGAAAAATGGATTCACTTGTTTTCATTCCAAATTTATTCTTCCATGCAATTATATTATTTTCTTCTTATATATGTATTTGTCTTTCCATACATATATATACATATTGTGTATGGAAGAAAAAAATAATGCATAGACATATTTCTGTACGTATATATTTCCATACATATATATGGTATGACTGATTTTCATTTCAAAGATACTTTGGAATGCAATTGTATTATTCTATTCTTCCATTCACAATAGTTTTGTCTGCAAAATGCAATTTTTATTTCATTGTTACTACCAAACATTTTTATGGTTTCACTGGTTCACAATTATAGGGTTTTCTGCCATGCACTTGTATTCCTCTCTTTGAAAATGCACAAACTAACTCTACAATTTTCCTTTAATATTTTTTTGTTATTCCCAAATATGAAAATGGATTGACTTGTTTTCATTTTGAAGATATTCTGCCATGCAATTATATTATTCTATTCCTATATATGTATTTTTCTATTTATATTGTGCATGGAAGAACAAAATAATACATAGACATATTTCCATTCACATATATTTCCATACATATACATACACACACACACACACACACATATATAGATATATATATATATATATATATATATTCGTATATGTATATATATGTAATTGTTTATGTGATTGTTACTAAAAAAAAAAAATTATATATTTATGTTTGGCTCTCCACATTTCATTGTTTGATTGCACTCAAGAAAGCTCCCTTTCTCTTTTAGTTGAGGTTTTCTACCTCACTATGCATGTACCATTGTTTTTTTTTTAACAATGTTTAACCAATATTTGTTCATGTCTCACTAAACAGATCTGCTCTAAGTCATTTCAATTCAAATAATAAAATTGAACAAACTATCAACATGCACAATAAAGCCAATTGCATTACAAACTGTTCATAAAAACCAAGAAAAATAGAGACAATAAAAACAAACTATTCATGCACAATAAAGATAATTGCATTACAAACTATTCATAAAAACTAGAGCATTGGATTGCAAAATGTCAAGATGCATATTAAATAAATGAAAATTGTTCATGCATCACTGTGACTTGAACAATGTTCAATTTTTGTTTTTTTATACTGCTCCAAACATCTTTTTTAACATCCGCAGGTGCAATCTAAAGATAAACTGAGGTTGAAACCAAAAACCAAGACTACAAAGACAACGTCTCATACACAAAAATACACTGTAACAGTCCCCAATGTGCATCAATCGATTGCAGAAGTAAACACGAATCTTGAACCTGTTGAGGTTGTCCAAGAGGTTGTTGCACCAATAATCAGGTGGGCAAGAGCATCAAAGGAAAGGGAATGGTCATCACAAGACATAGACAGGGCATTGGAGTATGTTGAAACAAATGGGTTTTCAATGAGAGCTGCTATGAAGAAGTGGAAAATCCCAGCTACAACACTTAGGAATTGGTTAGGTGGTCTGAGCACTACTTCAAAGAAGGGTCCACCAACAGTCCTGACAGAAGAGGAGGATGGTCTAATTGTGAAGTGGTGCACAGATATGGCAGATATTGGCCACGGGCTTGAGATTATGAATCTCAAGCAAGAGGTTGCTTAGATATGCCAGACTAGACCCAACCCTTTCATGGAGGGGCTACTTGAAAATTATGGTGGACTAGATTCAAGAGGCACCATCCAGAATTGAACTTGCGCACAGCTGAAGGTCTTGACAAAGACAGGACGGTAAACCTTAGACCCGACATAGTAGTTGAATTTTTTAGAATGCTGACAACAACATATGAAAGTACCCCATATGGTCCCGACAGAATTTGGAACTGTGATGAAACGAGCATTCAAGTTGGCATAAATGGAACTATGAGGGTCTTGGCATGATGAGGTAGTAGGAATGTCTCCTACATCATTCCAAAAAGTAGAGAATGGCTAATAATTTTATGTTGTGTTAATGCATCTGGCCAAACCATACCCGGTTTCTATCTATTCAAGGGAAATACTGAGATAGAGAATTACATTGTGAACTGTGAACCACATGCAACTATGGCAACCCAAGCACATGCTTGGATGATGAAGGAGCTTTTCTTTGACTAGTTTGAACATTTTCGTGTGTCATTTTATGGGGGTGTGTCACCTACTAATAGGCACCTGCTGATTTTTGACGGCCATGGAAGTCATGTTACATGGTCAACTATCCAGGAGGAAAGGAGGTTAGGCATTGACCTCCTTACACTACTTGCTCATTCTTGTCACATGCTATAGCCTTTGGATGTTAGCATGTTTGCACCATTCAAGCAATATTTCAAATTAGAATGAGTAAATTTTCTCGCTAGATTCCCCAATATTGATATCAGAAGGGAAAAATTGGTGGAGTTAGGCAGCAAGGCACTAAGAAGAGCTATGACTCCAACCAACATAAAAGCTAGCTTTAAAAGGACGAAGATATGGCCCCTCAATTTTGATGCACTCATGGGCGACATGCGTCCCAGTGAGATGTATGAGATTATTGACACCGATGCTTCTACAGTGCAAAACATCCTTAGTCTTTCAGGACTTGATGTTTCAACAGATGAACTTTCACAAACATTGCAAACTCCAATGGATACTCAAGTGCATGAAGGTGCAGAGCAACAACTTGAGGACATGGAAAGCCAACCCACAAAATAATACATGGGGAATTTCACATTCCCATCTCCAACACCCACACCTTCAGAACAAACAGTGCACTATTATGTAGATGGCAGCAACGAAAGTCAGGGTACAATGGACTAGGAGGAGTTTACTAACTCCCAATTCAATGAAACAATTCAAACCCAAAGTGGTTCACAGATCAGTAACTTCCTTAAGCTGCCAACTCACAGAGTGAATGGAAGAACAAGAAAGTTTGTTGGTGCTGCTCTTCGGGTGAGCCGACAGTCTCATTTGTTGACTGTTGACAGTTACATGACTCTCATAATGGGGCATGAACGAAAAAAAAGAACTGGAAGAATTAAAAATTAGAAAGAGGCAACAAACTAAGGACAAAAAGGTAGCACAAATTTGGGCCTTGGAGCAGAAGGAACAAAAGAAAATTGGAAAGGAAATTGAGCACAAGGAAAGAGATCAGCTGAAACAGTTGCAAAGAAAGGAAAAAGAGCAGAAGAAGGAGCAAGAGAGGATACAAAAAGAACAAGATAAGAAGGAAATGGATATCAAGGCTGCCCATAGAGCATTGATGTGAGATAGACACTTAAGCAGTCTTGCAACTCCCTTATCTGATAATCATGGTTACTTTTGGGATATAACCAATAATAACATCCCTCTATTTTCTACAGGAAATGTGTGTTTGAGTCCCAACTCATCTCAAGTTAGTTGCACTCAATTTCCAATTGGCCTGACTTCTTCACCACTAACGCCTTCAAATGTAAGCTACACACAACTGAAAAATGCAAATACAAATCAATTTATGGCAAGTCTAAATGCAGCAGTAGGAGACGAGAACACATCTCTAGATTCATTCCTTGGAGAATTCGACTGAGGTTGGGAGGGAGCAACTGAAACAGTGCCTTATATCTTGGTTTTTTTTTTGTTGTAGTTGGGGATGCCATTTTCATTGTGCTGCATCTTTTTATTAATGTGAACTAAATTTGTTTATTAATTTGAACTAAATCAGTTTATTAATGTGATACAAGTACCCTGGTTGACTTTGTGGGTGAAAATTGTTTTACAATTGCATATTAAGGCACTCTAGTGTTGGGCCCATTAACGACTATGTCAATACCTTTTTATGGTTGTCTTATAATCTACATATCAGAAAATATATTGTATGCAAATATTTTGTTTCAATTTTTTTTACAAAAATTGATGTGTTTATAATATTTATTCTACATTTGTGAAAATATATTCTATGCAGATAATTCGTTTCAATTTTGTTTACAACAATTACTATGTTTATAAAATATATTCTACATTTGTGAAAAAATATTCAATACTGATAATCTTATACAACATTTCATACAATACAGTCTATGTTGATAATTTAACATTTAAAATTGCATGTGAATACATTTCATATAGTCATTAAAAAGGTCTACTAGACATGTCTAAAATCCACAACACTTCATAACGAAATACTTGATGTAATCTATCCATTTGTATATCAGTAGCTCAATTGAAATTTACTTTTAGGCTATACCTCTACAAAAGATAATATGTATGTATGTCTTATCTCAAGTTTATTTGTTTTGGTACATTACAGTTCACTCTTGTTTTATGAATGGTAGAGATGGATGTGACCTATTTGACCTATATGATTGTAGCTCTCACCTATTATTGTGTTCATCATTGCACAAACTTTAAAACTACAATTTGGTTATAACATTTGTTTGTTATCCCGAAATACGAAAATGGTTTGATTGGTTTTCATTTCAATGATATTTGTAGTTCTTATATGTGCATAAGGTTGTACATATGTATCAATGTGCATACATATTTAGATGTATGTCTATGTCAATA
>VDFB02000015.1:69693981-69734773 GCA_007258455.2 Sequoia sempervirens
GAAATATATGATAAGGAAGAAGCATTGATGACAGAGTAGCTAGTCTAAAGCTCAAAGTGAAAGATATGAAAAAGAAGTTAGAAGATCATGGAAAGGAATGCTAAGGGGTGTTAATAGGTAAGAGCAGTAGAGATGATGAAAAATGTGTGGATGGTCAAGTTGCAGCTACAAAAGCAATAGTTGGAAGTATTGAAATTGAAGCAGAACAATTGAAGAATAAAATTAACCACTTAGAAAAGGAATTAAAAGATAAGAAGAATATTTTATCGTCAATGAAAAGGAGGTTAGTCTACTCTAAAAACACTTTGAGGTTAGTTTTCAATTGATGGAAAACAGGTCAGTTACATGTAGTGTAAAGTTGCAAAGTGGTGTAGCTTTCGTTCTCTTTCTCATATGGCCAAACTGATAGTTCTAACATGTTTGGATGGGTGGGTTTATGGTAGGCAAGGTTTTGTTTTGCACTCGAACATGCTAAAATAGTCTGAACTACATTGTACCAATGAAGTCTCTTAAGAAACCAAAGTGCAAAGGGGCAACAGACTTCGACAAGCGATTACTCGAAAACCATGGCACTTAAAAAAAAAAATTCTGAGACTATGAGATCATGTAGGGCCCCTCTACAATAAAATATTTTGGTTTTTGATAGCTCCAAGTTGTTTTCCCGTGGTGAAGAGTTTTTAATTGATGGAAAATGCATCAGTTGCATGTAGTGTAAAGTTGCAAAGTGGTGTAACTTTCGTTATGTTCGTCGTATGACCAAACCAATAGTTCCAAAACATCTGGATGGGTGGATTTATGGTAGGAAAGGTCCTATTTTTCACCCAAACACGTCGAAACAGTCTGAGCTACATTGTACCGATGAAGTCTCTTAAGAGACCAAAGTGCAAAGGGGAAAAAAACTTTGATGAGAAATTACTCGAAAACCATGGCACTTAGAAATATTATATCTGAGGCTATGGGATCATTTAGGGCCCCTCTACAATAACCTCTCTCAGTTTTTGATAGCACCAATTTTTTTTTCCCGTGGTGAAGAGTTTTCAGTTGATGAAAAATGGGTCAATTGCATGTAGTGTAAAGTTACAAAGTGGTGTAGCTTTTGTTCTGTTCATCATATGACCAAACCAACTATTCCAAAATGTTCGTATGGGTGGGTTTATGCTAGGAAAGGTCTTGTTTCACACCCAAAAATTTTAGAATAGTTTGAGCTACATTGTACAAACAAAGTCTCTTAAGAGACCAAAGTGCAAAGGGGAAACAAACTTTGACAAGCAATTACTCATAAAATATGGCTCTTAGAAACATTTTTTCTGAGGCTACAAGATCACATAGGGCCCCTCTATAATATCCTCTCTCAGTTTTTGATATCTCCAAGTCATTTTGCCTTAGTGAAGAGTTTTTATTTGATGAAAAATGAGTCAATTGATGAAAAATGGGTCAGTTGCAAAGTGGTGTAACTTTCATTTTGTTCATCATATGACCGAACCGACTATTCCAACACATCCATATGGGTGTTTTTATGCTATTCAAGGTCTTGTTCCACACCCAAACATGTCGAAATAGTCTGAGCTACATTGTATCGACAAAGTCTCTTAAGAGACCAAAGTGCAAAAGGGAAGCAAATTTCAACGAGTAGTTACTCAAAAATTGTGGCACTTAGAAAAATAGCCTCATCTACAATAACCTCTCTTTTTTTTTGATAGATCCAAGTCATTTTCCCGTGGTGAAGAGTTTTTAGTTGATGGAAAATGGGTCAATTGCATGTAGTGTAAAGTTGCAAAGTGGTGTAACTTTCATTCTATTCATCATACGATCGAAACAACTATTTTATCACATCCAGATGGGTGGTATTATGCTAGGCAAGGTTTTTTTTCACATCCAAACATGCCAGAACAGTCTGAGCTACATTATCTTAGTGAAGTATCTTAAGAGACCAAAGTGAAAAAGGGTAGCAAACTTTGACGAACGATTACTCAGAAACCGTGGCATTTAGAAATTTTTTGTCTAAGGCTACAATATTATGTAGGGGCCCTCTACAATAACCTCTCTCAGTTTTTGATAGCTCCAAGTCACTTACCTATGGTGAAATTTTTTCTGATGCCCCAAAAACTATCAGATGCATGTAGTGTAAAGTTGCAAGGTAGGCTTCTTTTTGTTTTATTCTTTGTGGGGCCAAACAGTTAGCACCAACACGTCTAGGTGGGCACATCTATGCTAGGAATGGTCACTTCCCTTCATTATAAAAGGGTCGTAGTCTTTCCTATTCAAAGGGTCACAACTTTTTTCCTTTGAAATGTCACAACCAAATTTATATCATCACTATTCGTGAGAACCTAAATTAATTTATTTGCAATATTTCCTTTGGTTATATTCTTGATTGAATTCTTCAATGACATAATACATAAAGTATACACATGAAGCATGAAGAATACATGTGAACACATCAAGTAACATAGGAAGCATGAAGCATACACGTGAATACACGTACATGAAGTATACATAATAAGCATAAAGCATACATGTGAACAAATGGTGTATACATAGGAAGCATGAAGCATACACATGAATACACATAATACGTGAAGTATACATAGGAAGCATGAAGCATAAACATGAATACACGTAATACATGAAGTATACATAGGAAGCATGAAGCATACACGTGAACATATGAAGTAATCACATGAAGCATGAATCATACATGTTTACACATGAAGTATACACACGAAGCATGAAGCATGCAAGCGAATGGTAGCATGAAGCATACACATGGAATGTTAGATGTCTTCCTCAATGATATAAAGCATGAAGCATGAAGAATACACCTGAATTTCCTCTGTGAAGCACATGAAGCATTACTATATTCATATGATTGATTTAATGTTCAATAATCTTACAGGATAATAATGTTCAAACATTATTATATATTTACAATTATAGAAAAGAAGAGTTCATGGAAAACACTTGTATTTTAAATATTTTAAGTAAACTATCTACAAATATCTATTAAGTGTGGATTTATAATGCAAATATGGACACCATCAATAAAAAGGATATGTATTAACCAAATATCCATCTAGGCATACATCAATATATGTCGATATAAGTATAAAATATATACAAAATAGCCATATAGGCTTACAAGAATGCCATATAGGAATACAATGTCAAGTATATGCAATACAAAATATGTCCAAAAATGCCATATAGGCATACAAAAAGGACCCCAATCAAAAGTCATTTCCCTCCAGGTGAAGAAAACAAACAAGTGGCCTTTGTTTTTCATGGGGATGGAGATACGTATGAAACTCATCTACTTTGAACTCGAGGGCTAATCCTCCTATTTATTTCTTGATCAAGATTCAACTATTACAATAAAAATTAAATATATTAATATATAGAAATTTCATTATAAAAAATGATATATTTAATAAAATAATCACTTATTTCCTCCAAATGATCTCTCTCCTCAATCGAAAGATCCACATGCTCAAGCTCTGGCATCCCAAAGTCCTATAGAAACCATCCAAATAGAAATTAAACTACAAATCAATAATCATTTGATTTTTCAATAATAAACAGCTATAACAATGAATGCAATTTGGAATTTACTAATCTGCCTCATACCCCCATGAGATCCATCGAGCTGTCTATTGTGGAAGATACACCACACTCCATTTCCTTATCAGCATTGGTAGGTGTTTCTACTTGCATCATCTGAAAATAAAATAAATTATTCAATCACAAAAACTAGAATAGTGATGCAGGTCATGGCTTATAATGTATTCAAGATAATCAACAAAATTTTGAGTACTTATTGAACTATATATTTCTTACTATTATGCTTACTATTTTCCCTATCCATAGCTTGTTTGAAAGCACTTTTTTTAGGCTTTTATCCATAGCATCAAGGCAATGAACTATTTGATAAAATGCTTTGGTAGACATGTATGAAAAATGTGGTAGCATAGAGAAGGAAGTGAACTATTTGAAAAAATGCCTCAAAGAAATGTGGACTCATGGTGATGGACTTCCATGAAAATTTTGTTTGTCATGGCATTCCATCACCATGAGATCACATTTCTTTGAGGCATTTTTTCAAACAGTTCATTGCCTTGTCTATGCTATTATATTGGGATGGGATGGATGGTATAGTATGGTCTTGGTTATGAGATGGAGGGGGATCATGACATGAAGAGGGAGGGGTGTTTTGATCATGAGGGGTAGAGGATCATTAGATGGGGTGGATAAGCAAGAGGAGATGGATTGGGATTGGATGAAGGTAAAGAGGATGGAAGCTTAGTGTTGATGACTTTGATCTGGACACAAAAGGATGTCATTAGATGAAGTGGGGGAGAGGGGATTGTGAGAATGGGATGAAGGGATATTTTTCTCTTGATATGGAAATGCATCATTAGATGAGATGAAAGGGATATGTTGTTCTTGATTGGAAATGGGATCATGAGATGGAAGGGGATCATATGATGGAGGAGAAGGGTTTCCTTGATATTTATAAAGAGGGGAATCTATGCTAGCATGCTTTAGATTAGAAGATGGACATAGTTCATTTGATATGGATGGTGTGACAAGGGAGGAATTTTTTATAGACTCTTCAACTTGGATAGATGGATTGATATGGGATTCATAATATTTAGACCTATTAGGGTTTATCTTGATGTGGGGGTGATGAAGGTGGATGCATGATATGGGAATATTGCACCACTTTGTTTTTGCATGGGGAAATAGCCACCTTTGCAAATAGTCCTTGGAGGAAGTTATTATGAGAGACATGGGATGACTTTGCTTGGTAATAGTGGGGTGATGTGGATTTTAAGGATGTGGGATATGAAAAATTGGAATAAGAGGTGGAAGATTCTATGGATTGGTAAGTTGAGGATGAGGATGAGGACCTTGAAAAGGATTTGGAGGGTAATTTTGGCCAAAGGCTTGGTTTTCGTTGTCAAAGGAAGGGGAAGGATAAGCAAGAGGAGATGGATTGGGATTGGATGAAGGTAAAGAGGATGGAAGCTTAGTGTTGATGATGATGTCACTGGCAACAACAATGCAAATAAATTCCTCAGAGGCAAACTGCGAAGATCCTATCCTTCTTGAAAGATCTAGAAAAAAGACAACCTAAAAGAGGGATCCGTTTAATAGGAAAAAAAATCAGTTCAATCCCAAGTCTTTGGTAGTCAGGTCTTGACTGTACTAGGTTCACTTCAGGGTATGATGTGATATTACTGTTAATCTCAAGGGGACTAATTTCTTTTGGAATCATATGTATTAGTTACCGAGTTTTAATTCGATCATAAGATAATATCATGAAATTGAAAGATTTGAAATAATATTTCATGAACATCAACAAATTTTTTGCTATCACTTAAGTAGATTTAGCTTTAAGCATTCAACAATTTCATAGAAAATGAAATATTTTCAATAAATTTCCATCCATTCATCTATTTCTTTGGAACATTTTCAAGAATTTAAACATCTATTCTAAAATAAAGCATAAAAAATATTGAAAATTAAAATTTCTCCCAGTTATTCTCCATGCATGCCCCAAAGAGTTAATAAAATCAAAGCAAACCGCTTTATACTTCACTAGATTGCTTCACAACTACATATAAAATGGTGCAAGCTTTTAAAGAGAGGGGTTGTAGTTCGAACACCGAGTAGGTTCTGCATGCACACTTAAATGACATAGCACACAGTCTTGTTCGGCTAAACTAATAAAACCAACTACAAAGATTCATGAGATAGGTAGCTATCAAATTGGCTCTAATATTCATTAAATTCTATGTGCATAAATTTTTTTAGACCAGAATGATTTAGAAAATAGGAAAAAAGAACAAAACTTAGAAATTTTTTGACTCTTCTAACATCCACAAGTTCTGAACTTAACTTAAAAAAGAGTATCCTCTAGCCTTTTATAGAAATAAGACACAGATACGATAAGACAAATACATGAGAGGAAATCCAAGGGACGAATCACATCAAGGCACATGGAATATAGTGATTGGTAAGAGAAGTGCAACCGAATTCAATGAAGGTCAACCTCAATTTTCACGTTGTAGCACTTCAGGTTTTCCATCTTTTTATTATCCCCAGGATAATAACTTGAATATGGATAGTGTGTAGGAACTTTCCAATATATTCAAATGATTACTTTATCACCCTGTTCCAACACTTTGTTCTGCTTCAGACTTTCTACTCTCAGGAATGGGCTTCCCCGAAGATTGGCATTTGTCTCCACCACATGTGTAATACAGGGATCTCATCATTCTACTGGACTCAAAGCCCTCTGCATTATAGCATCCCAGAGTATGCAACCCGATTTGGATATAATTATATTCGTGATTCAAATTTTCCTTACCGTCCATACCCGAACTTTGCATTGCAATCTACATCTCCTGCAATCACAAATTCCACTCATTAAATCCCCTTAAAAAAATTTTTTAAAACAAAATCTAATGTAAATAAAACCATCATTAAATTGATTATCATTTAAATTTTCATAAATAACATGCTTTTTAGCATATCACAAATCCTTGCATAATTATCTTTTATATACTGGGTTACCGAACTATCAGACTCATTAGATAACCTTAAACTTTTAAAACTTCATTTTGCATCGTTACCCGGTACTCGGTACTCGGTATTCAACTTTACCAATGAATTTTCCCTTGACTTCGGTTTTACCAGAATTTCCATCTTACTGGACCTCGGCTATCGAACCGAAACACTTTGCTCAACGCTTGCATTACCCTTTTTCCTTTTCAACATTCCTAGTTCTCGGTATCCAGTACCTGAAACACTACATTACAAAGTACTCTTTTGCTAAAGATTTCTTTTTTTTTCTCTTCATTTCCAGTGATCTTTTCAACTAGCCAGTGTCTGCCATAAGTGTTAGTTTTCACTTGGGTCCCCAAGTCTTACAGTCTTGGGGCGTTTTGTGAGACCACACAACAACTTGCAACCAATAAAACTAAATTTAAATCAAAACTTGAAATTAAATCACCCATTGTAAATTACAATTTATGCATATTTTAAAACAATAACTCTTTACCTTTACCTAGATTCTAGCATAAAAATAGTAAAAGTCTTCCAGAAACATCCGTGTGTGCTCTGATTAATTCTAGTTTATGGAACTCAGTGAAATAAATCATTTCATTGACATTGAACTACATAATATGGTAATCCTCCAAAGCCAACCAGGGATAGAGCCTTGCTACCAGGCAGGCGTCCATAGCCCTGACAAGATTATATCCATAATTCTCCCCAAACATAGCTCTACTGCCAGCCAAGTGTCCATAGCCCCGGTAGAGATATTTGGATAGCCTAAAGAGTTGATTTTTTTATGATATTTCATTTATAGCTCATTTTTCTCTTTTGATAGCTCATTTCAACTTGTAGAAAATGAAGCCGCTATTAGGTTGGGAATTACAGTGGTAGCGAAGGTTACCTTTTTATTTTTCATTCAATGCAAATCCCTTCATCATTTCACTATTTCCCAAAAACTCATTTAATAATTCCTTGTTGGTGTGTATTTCTAGCTAAACTTTACCACTTTTATGCCAAATCCTAGCTAAGTGCAACTCACTATATGTTAGAAGATATGGATAAATTAAAATTTAGCAGCAAACAATTTAGAACCATTAGTTACCACCCTTTTCTGATAAAATTTTATGGCAACTGCTAAATACTTGGCTAACACTTCTAATTTGACAGTGTTGCACCACATTAATGGATCAAGAATTTCATGATGACAGTTAAGCACAATCACATTATTCTGCATTAAATTTGCATGCCTCAATGCACACGTATTACTCCTTTCAAATTTCCCAGGTGATGACGTGTTTTTCCTTACCGACTTCATTTTTCTTTCTACTTCGCACACATAAGCGCCTTCATAATTAATATGGATTAATAAAACACGATGAAATGACCACCATTAATTTTGAAATCTTCAATTTGCTTGATCCACAATCTTTGTACTAGGAAAATTTTGAAGCGAATTATCACCAACTGTGTGTAAGAAAATAATTTGATTTAACATTCTGCTTTGAAAGTTCATCTGGATGCCACCTTGCTTACGATTTCAAAGACTTCACTCAAGGCAACTATGTATCACAACTTCTTCACTATTTTCTATAAATTATGCACTCCTTTTCTCAAATTCTTCACACTTTTACTTAGCTTTCTTGTTATTTTACATTTCTTGCTCTACTTGTTCTTGTTTTCTTCTAGGTCATGGATACTCTAATTTTCTTGACCTGCTCTCACCACTAGAATGTTTTCTTAGGTAGTATCACACCGCAAAGGCTTGAATAGGTTTTCTTCATTAGGAATTCCAACTTTACTTTTTCCAAACTTATGCTTAGTCCTTGGGGAATTGTATGTAGAATCTAGTCGCTACTTCCAGTTCTATTCTGATGTGGCTTCTCATTTTATAGCATCACTTCTAGATATTGGGCTTTTTGTTGAAGACATTCGCTCTACTGTGAGACAGATAGTGCAGCTTGAATATTTGGAGAATTTGGATACTATTCTCTCTATTTCACACCCGACCATCAGAATCCCTTCCATGGATGGTATTCCTTGATTCTTGGAACATGGGGAAGTGGTTCCACTCTGACCTTTCCTTACTGACCTCCATATTAATGAATTTGAAATTCACCTAGAATTCACCTACATAGGGTATTTAGCCCTAATGGATGAGGTGTCCCACATCGACTGAATGACTACTCATATCTATAGCTCGGCTACCTCTTTTTTGATTTTTCATCTTTTACTCCTTTTTGCAGCAATAATTTTGATACTTGATGTATATACGTGATACACACACACACACACATATATATATAGCTTTGTTGTACATCTTAAAGTGTGTATTTATTGTGCATGGTTTTATCATTTTACATTTCCCAACACAATTTCACAAATGTTTGAATTAACTCTTATGTGTATGATAAGTTAAGCATAATTTGCTAATGCAAAGGGCCAAATAGAAAAAGAAATAAATAAAAACAAACAAAACAAAACGAAAAAAACAAAACAAACCCTACAAAAAGAAAACTAACCCTAACTAACCAAAATTCTAATCTAACAAATTACTAACCCTAACGAAACAATTTATTTTAATTTCTATGACTATTTCCATTGTTCTTTTCATACGAATTACAGAAGGCTTATCCTTAAATTCATTCAAAGAAAGTTCAAACGTCCTACTATAGCAATGAATTCTTTCAAATTTCCTACATTTAATAAACGTAAATTCAAAGGTGTAATTACCAATTACTTGGCTCATATGTATGAAAACGACCTCATTAAAGGTTGATTGCACACACTTCATCTGATGCAACCATACTCTACCTTCTTTCAGCCTTGGTTCATGATTTGTTTCTCTACTTTATTCAATTCATGAATGGTTGTCCATTTTTTGACTCCTTTCTCCTCCAAAAATTTTTCATGTCTTTGGTCTTGTCCTCACTTTGCACTTTGTTAGACCAAACAATATCACAATTTATATTACTATCAGAGAGAGAAAATGTAAAAACTTGATACTTTGTATCTTGTATAAAATCAGAAAGATTTCCTTTTTTAGCTTGCAAATTTTCAACTTGGAGCAAACGACACACATTTCCCACTTGATTTTCTTGCTCCTCCTCATTTTCATTTTCCATGTATACAAAGAATGATGACTCATCAATGGCGTTTCCTTGTTTTTGATGTGATGTCTTTGAATCTCGGTATTCTCGCTAATTTTCCTACAAAGCGTTAGGATTTTCTTTATAATAATTGCAGTTATCAAACTGTTTTGACATATCGGCTAATTTTTTAGTATTTCCAATTCCACTAGGGTTATTCTCTTTTCTCGTTAACAGTCCCTTTCTTCTAGTAGTTAAAACTTCTTCAGTTAACAATTTCACCTTACACATAGCCAAACTTACCCTAGTTAAAAAAAATTCACAATCAAGTTCGCCATGATCAGTTGTATCATGAATTCTACACTTGGTGACTCTAACAAAGGTGAATAAACTCAGAGGATGTAATCTCTAGTAAAAAAATTTCCAAAGTTTTTGAACTTCCATTTTGAAAAACCAACTTGCATGAGACTTCAACCTTACAAGCTACTTTTAAAACTCAGGAATAACACAATTTCTAGAGTCACCCTCCTAGCACCAGTTCCTGTTGATGATGATGTCACTTGCAACAATAGTGCAGATAAAATTCCTCATAGGAAAACTACGAAGATCCTATCCTTCTTGAAAGATCTAGAACAGAGACAACCTCAAAGAGGGATCCATTTAATAGGAAAAAATATTGGATCAATTCAATCCCAAGTCTTCGATAGTTAGGTCTTGACTATACTAGGTTCACTTCAGGGTATGATGTGATATTGTTGTTAATCTCAAGGGGACTAAAATTGTTTGGAATCATATGTATTAGATACCGAGTTTTAATTTGATCATAAGATTGTTGGAATCAAGGAACACTGAGAGGGGGGGTGAATTAGTGTTCTACAATTTTTAACTTTGTTAATCTGATCTTCAAAGAACTTATAACATTCAATCAAAATAAATATGCATGAACATAGAACAAGCAACCACAACACAATAGCACATGGATTTTTTACACGGAAACCCTGTTAGGGGAAAAACCACAGTGGAGGTCAATCCATAATATTATCTGAGTATACTCAAAAGGATGTTTTACAAAATGGGAATGCACTTGCATTTAGGCACATTGCCTAGAGCTCACTACTCAAAAATAGAAAGGCTCATTGCCTTACATTCAATGTCAAAAGACAAATAGAGTGGTGAACTATGAAATAACATCTACAAATTCCTGAGAATAGTTTTGGTTAAGCACATTAATTGCTTTCTTGACCTTCTATCAGATTTTTTTCTTCTACTCTGTTCTACATTCATTCGCATCACAAATCCTTTTATGCGCAAGTGAAATTGTGCATAATCACTCTATAATCCTTCTGAAATTCGCAACACACTTTGTACATACATCAAAATGATATAATCAATCACTTATATATATCCACTACTAAGGATTTAATCGCTACATGTCGACTTCAATAAAATAGAAAATATTTACAAACTGTCGGCTCAATCCATAATTAATTTTCAATGCACACCAACCAAAGTCAGTCACAACATAGTGAGGAACCAAATCAACATGCTCGAACACAAAAAATACTTAAACAATTACTCCTTGAATATCTGCAATGGCTACATTCACTTACTCGTCCTTCATGCACTGATGAACAAAAAATTAACCAACTGGATCTTCTAACTTGCACATGGATTGATACGAGGCTCTAAGATTCAAGAATAGCATAGATCATATACCAAGAAACCTTCCCTGAGATACACAACACAAAATGATAACAAAAAATTGCATGTGAATCGATGAACACAATCTTGTCAGATGCTTTGTTCTGCCTTGACAAATAATCACAAAACTTTGATATGAAATCTAGTATGATCAAGTGATGACGTGTGGATAAAATCACTAACTAGGGTTTCCATCAATGACAACACTAGATGACAAGTGTAGTGTTTCTTTCCAACAAAGATAATATCATGAAATCGAAAGATTTGAAATAATATTTCATGAACATCCACAAATTTTTTGTTATCATTTAAGTAGATTTAGCTTTAAGCATTCAACAATTTCATAGAAAATGAAATATTTTCAATAAATTTCCATCCATTCATCTATTTTTTTTGGAACATTTTCAAGAATTTAAACATCTACTCTAAAATAAAGCATAAAAAATATTGAAAATTAAAATTTCTCTCGGTTATTCTCCACACATGCCCCAAAGAGTTAATCAAATCAAAGAAAACTGCTTTATACTTCACCAGATTGCTTCAAAGCTACATATAAAATGGTGCGAGATTTTAAAGAGAGGGGTTTTAGTTTGGACACCGAGTAGGTTTTGCATGCACCCTTAAACGGTGTAGCACATAGTCTTGTTCGACTGAACTAAAAAAACTAGCTACAAAGATTCATGAGATAGGTAGCTATCAAATTGGCTCTAATATTGATTAAATTCTACGTGCATACAAGTTTTTAGACTGGAATGATTCAAAAAATAGGAAAAAAGAACAAAACTTAGAAAAGTTTTGACTCTTCTAACATCCACAAGTTCTGAACTTAACTTAAAAAAGGGTATCCTCTGGCCTTTTATAGAAATAAGACATAGATAGGATAAGACAAATACATGAGAGGAAATTCAAGGGACAAATCACATCAAGACACATGGAATATATAGTGATTGGTAAGAGAACTCCAACCAAAGTCAACGAAGGTCAACCTCAATCCGCACGTTGAAGCACTTTGGGTTTTCCATCCTTTTACTATCGCCAGGAATATAACTTGAATCTAGATAGTGTGTAGGAACTTTCCCATATATTCAAAATCATTACTTTATCACCCTGTTCCTACACTTTGTTCTGGTTCGGGCTTTCTACTCTCGAGAATGGGCTTCCCCGAAGATTGGCATTTTTCTCCACCGCATGTGTAATACCGGGATCTCCAGCATTCTGGTGGACTCAAAGCCCTCTACATTATATAATCCCATAGTATGCAATCCGATCTAGATATAATTATATTTGTGATTCAATTTTTCCTGACCGTCCATACCTGAACTTTGCATCACAATTTACATCTCCTACTATCACAAATTCCACTCATTAAGTCCCTTTTAAAAAAAAAAATTTAAAACAAAATCTCATATAAATAAAACCATCATTAAATTTATTATCATTTAAATTTCCATAAATAACACGCTTTTCAGCATATCGCAAATCCTTAGATAACCTTAAACTTTTAAAACTCCATTTCACATTGTTACCCGGTACCCGGTACCCGGTATTCAGCTTTACCCATGAATTTTCCCCGGACTTCGTTTTTACCGAAATTTCCATCTTACCGGACCTCGGCTATCGGACTAGAACACTTTGCTCAACGCTTGCATTACCTTTTTCCTTTTCAACATTCTCGATTCCTGGTACCCAGAACACTACATTACAAAGTACTCTTTTGCTAAATATTTATTTTTTTCTCTTCATTTCTAGTGATCTTTTCAACTAGCCAACATTTGCCATAAGTGTTAGTTTTCACTTGGGTCCCCAAGTCTTATAGTCTTGGGACATGTTGTGAGACCACACAACACTTAGCACCAATTCCAAGGAGACATCTAAGCATGGCATCCTTATAATTATTGAAGTAGTAGGTGAGGATAAAATTAGTGGTGGTGGATGGGGATGATATGGATGGGACTTGAGGGGAGATTTGGATGGGGGGTTGGAGGAAAATTGGAGCATTTTTTCTATAGAAAATGGATTCAAGGTGATACACAATTCTCTCATTATCATCATTGGGATTATATTCGGGTTGGTCAAAAAGGTTGTCCTCATCATCATCGATATGGTTGGGCTTGGTTGGAATGGATGAAGGTGGATTATAATATATTAGGTTGGATGGAGGATATATTAGATGGTTAGACACTGTGGAGGATTGATTGGAAGAAAGATTGGTATTGATTTTGGATGAGGATGGAAATTAGGATGATGGATTAGAAATGAACTTGGAGATTGGAAGAATAGGATCTAAGGATGAAGATGGAGGATGGGATTAGATTTGGGGATAAAATACAAGACCTTAAAATAATTTGATTTGATTAAAGAGGATTATCTATTCTTAAGTCAGTGAGCTATTTAAAAAAATTCCTCAAAGAAATGTGGTCTCATGGTGATGGAATGGCATTCCATCACCATGAAACCACATTTCTTTGAAGCATTTTTTCAAACAACTCACTACCTTGTCTATGCTATTACTTACTATTATTCTTTGATATATTTTTTCCAAGAATCCATAGTTTTTTTGAAAGCACGTGTTTTAGGATTTTAGCCATAGCAGCAAGGAAATAAACTATTTGATAAAATGCTTTACTAGACATGTATGAAAAATGTGGTAGCATAAACAAGGTGGTGAGTTGTTTGAAAAAAATCCTCAAAGAAATGTGGTCTCATGGTGATGGACATCACCATGAGATCACATTTCTTTGATGCATTTTTTCAAACAACTCATTTCCTTGTCTATGTTATTGCTTACTATTATGCTTTGATAGATTTTTTCCAAGCACCCATAACATAGAAAAGGCAGTAAACTATTTGAAAATATGCATCAATAAAATGTGGTCTCATGGAATACCATGACAAGCAAATGTAATTGCCAGCTACTCCTAGTTATTAGTTATGCAATGTGAAGTGACTGCATCACTGCTTATGTCGACTTTCTAAAAATCTATATTGTAATTGAAATTTTGTCATCTATCAACATCTAGTTATTTTTTAGATATGCAATGTGAAGTAATGCTTTGAGTTTGAAAGATGTGCAATGCAATGTAATCAATGATATGAATATAAACTACACAAATCTATTAAGTACAATTCATTAGTTAAACTCTTTATTCTATTACCTGAGTGAAGCTTCAAACTCCACCGCCACTAGGAGGTGTTGTTGTGAAATCTCCAAGATTAACCTATTCAACATCCAAAATTAGATATTAGAATACCATTCATATAGAAATGCTATTCACATGTAATATTTATAATTGTTTACTAGTTATATACCTCAGCAGTGTTAGATTTGGCTATGGAGATAGCCACCCAAGATCTAGAATCCTAATGGAAAGCATAAAAGAGAGAAAATATGACAAGAATTGATTATATTCTCATCTATGAATGCAAGAGATACAATGAAATGGGATGCTCATATGAGGAAAGAGGTGGGAATATATATAGCATTCCACCTAAGGGACTAAAAACACAACCAATGTGGGATAAAGTGAAAAAGTCCCTAAGTAAGTTTAACCTAGTGTGAAGAGAGCTAAAGTGGATAAAACCCTTTTCACACTAACACCCCCCCTTAAGCACAACTTAGGGAGAAGTAGATTATTATGAAAATGATGCAAATATGGGTCCTAGCTACTAGGCCATGTTAGGTACACATGTACACATGCAAATGCAATCTCTCACAAGTGGAGAAAAGGAGAAAACCTAGTGGGAAAAAACTCCTCCCCAAAAGAGAGATGAAATACAATAATGAAATGCTCTTAATGATGCATGAGAAGTCCAAAACCCCATGTGAGGAAAAAGACCCCCCCCATAAGAGAGAAGTAGAAGAGAGATAAGGCAGCCCCCCTCAATGTTGAGTCTCATGCAATTATGGTAGAAGCTCGACATTGAATGTTGAAGATGATCCAATCTCGTCAAACAACATTCCTCCCATTAGGAAGAAACAAAACCATGGATGTATGAAATATTTCAGGATGATGAATGATGTATGATGTCTTTGAAGCATGCTCAAGTGTCTCCATGTTGATGCTGAAAGCTGACACACTCCAAACAAGCATTCTAGGCCACACTGCTGAAGAGAAAAATCCCAAATCTAGCAGAGATGGATGTAGAGCACTATTCAAAGACAAAGATATCCTCTCTGAAGAAAAATAAGCCTCCTCCAAATGTTGTCCAAAGGTATCCACACTCACACCAGACTATAAAGAATGGTCATGTAGAGAATGAACAAGAGGGCCAGAGTGTTCCCTCACAACAAATGAAGAAGGAGAATCCTCATCAAAGAGAAGATGAATGTCATTGATGATGTCTCCCAAATCTACAAGATGAGACTCCACAAACAAGTCTGAAATACCTATCAAGAAGTCATCACAAGTATCAGTCTTTGGAAGACTATCAGGATCCTGCTGCACTGAATCACAAGAACCCATATCTATAGCAATACAAGCATCATCAGCTGCAACAATAGATGGAGGAGATAGAATGCATGGCGCAAGTGTTGGATCTGATGTGAGAACTCCCAAGTTCAAGAAGCCAAAAGTCTCCTTTGAATCATAGTTGTGATCAACAACCAAAGGAACAATGTCACCATTAGAAGTAAAATCTGCAAAGGTATACAACTGAGATGAATGATCAACCACCCCAATAACAATGATCTCCCTGCTTTCCAAGTCTCAAATGATGACTGAAACAGGTGTGAACTCCACAGTCCTCCCATCTCCACCATGTGTAATTTGATCTATGGAAAGAATATTGTTCGTCAAATGAGGAACACACAAAAAATCCTAAGAAGTGTTGTCCCCAAAACTAATAGATCCCTTCCCAATTACACTCAAGTATGTATTGTTTCCCATCAAGATAGGAGACATAGTACAAGGCTGAGATGAAGAGAATATTGACTACGAAGATGCCATATGATGTGATTCTCCTGAATCTAGAAGCCATCTCCCTGATCCTGGACCTGAAAAAGAAAAAAGAGCTTTTCCTTTGTTTCTTGATGTAGATGCTTGACATTTGTCCTTTTTAGACTGTTTTGAAGAAGGAGGTGATTTAGACATTCTAGAAGGAAAATCAATCTGATTCCTTTTGAGAAGATTTTTCAACTCATTAATATCCTTCTTATAACAATAGTGTTCTTCATGTCCATCCTTCTTGCAATATGCACAAAAAGGCCTCTCCTTCTTAGATGATTCTCCTTTTGAGGATTCTGATTCTTTATGTGGCTTGTTCTTTTTATTCTTTTGCTTCTTATCAAGATTCCCTTATTCTTTTTGTACCTTAGATTCACTTGCCACCAATGCTTGTAACTTGGAAGACTTGATTTGACCCATGTTCATTAACTTAGCTTCCTCTTGGATTAGGAGATTTGCAAAGTCATCAAACTTAGGATCAACATATGATGCTCCCATAGAAATTCGATGGGTATGAATTCCATAAAAAAATACTGAATACTCAGGACCAAGCTTGGATAACACATTTAGAATCAACTGTAAATCCTCTTTATCAATGTTGCAATCTTTTAGCTGAGTTCTTAGCTGCTTTATCTTAGAGATGTAGTCTTGGATGTGGTCAAAAATTTTAGGATCAAGATTCATCAAATCATTATCTATCTGATAACCCTTAATCTTATCAGTTTTACCATATAATTTTTTAAGATTTTCCCATGCCTCTTTAGGAGTTGTACATGAATCAATATGAAACTGCAAATCAAGAGAGACTAAGGAACATATGTATCCAAGAGTTCTTTCATGATTGATCACCCATACTGCTTTATCTTTTGCACCATTTGGTTCAACAATTGTTTCTTTGACATGTCCAAATAAACCTTTATATGTGAGATAGTTCTTTACTGATTGTTTCCATGATGCATAATTATATGGAGTTAGGATTTCTATTTGTGATTTCCCCATAACAAGATCACTTGAACAAAGCAAGAAAGAAAGCAACCAACCACTGCAAGATTACCCCCCCCCCACCCAAATCACTCAATCAAGAAATCCCCCAAGCAATATCAAATTTGGCACTTTATATTTAGTGCATTTATAATTGCCACCAACAAGAAATACTAAGTGGACTTGATCTCAATGCTATTACATATCCTCAAAAAGAGCATGCTGAAAATACAACTTTGGCACAATGCCTAATGAAATAAATAGCACCACTGCAAACTACACAAAAAAACATCCACTTTCAAAAAAAGAATCACCTCATTTCGAGGTTTTATGCAAAATTTATGCTTCCTCAAAGTTCCCAAAATGAGAACTGTGTAGTGTCACAACTGAGAATCTATAATTTCTAAAAAATATCTGCATCAAAATCAAAAAAGATTGCACTCATGCATAGAGAAAAAAAAATAGCCAAGATCAAAAAATAATTCATGAGAAACGGAGTCTATATGAGCAAGAACGAAGCATTTGAAAATTGCCTTCAAATCTGCAACTACTAATGAAGAGGGGTAATTTTGAAACATTCTGATTCAATTTCTGCAAAATATATAACCTGCATGCAAAAACTAGCAACGACCCAGATGGCTTTTTTCTGTCGCGAACAAAACCCAGATGGCATATTTTCTTTAAAATGTATAAAAGATGTGGATCTAGTGTAAAACAGACACCTTGAGCAACAAAAAATGACCCCAACAACCAAAAAATGATATGCAAAGGTAGAATCAGTTACCTAAGACAAGCAAAGGCATGTTGCAACCTGCAATACTGATTAAAACACAAAATATGCAAGTCGATTAACAAAAACAACATTACTAGATCTTCATTCACAAATCTCTCAAAAAGATAACCAAAGGCACTCTATGGGCTCTGATACCATGTTAGATTTGGCTATGGAGATAGCCACCCAAGATATAGAATCCTAATATAAATCATAAAAGAGAGAAAATATGACAAGAATTGATTATATTCTCATCTATGAATGCAAGAGATACAATGAAATGGGATGCTCATATGAGAGCAAGAGGTGGGAATGTATATAACATTCCACCCAAGGGACTAAAAACACAACCAAGGTGGGATAAAGTGAAAAATTCCCTAAGTAAGCTTAACCTAGTGTGAAGAGAGCTAAAGCGAATAAAACCCTTTTCACACTAACAAGCAGTACATGTCGTAGCGTAATACAGAGGTGGAGAACTACTAAAAACTAAATGTTTCAAACACTATGAACCTAAAATTTCATTACAATAATTAAACTAAATTAATTAATCTTGCATTTCAAAATGAAATTTAATAAATTAAATTCAATGAACTTGCTAACATTTACCTAAGTATCAAGGTCGAAAGCCTCATTCAGGAGGGCATCTATCATCACCGACTGGTTAGATGCAAATGTATCCTGCACACTTGCCTCTTGACTATCAATGGGGTCATAACTAGATAGTTGGACCCACAAGCTTGAAAAATATGGGGTGGAACCCTACCCCTCGAAGGCTCCCCTGGCTCATGTTGTACTATAGGACTGGCACACTCTATGATGCTCTAGGTCAAGGAACTAATAGACTGTAGTGTCTCGACCTCAACATTCTCTTTCACAATGGAAGGGATAACCACGTGCTTGTAAGCTAGTCTGGTGAGTGCTCATCTCATTGGTTGTTGAGGATCAATATGTGCCCTTGGTCTATCCTATGTAGACCCACCACCTCTACCCTAGAAGTTCCACATATCAAAATAGTTGGGGATTTTGTTGAGGAAAAACTCGCAGTGGAGTTTCCTCAAGAAATATTACATGAACTCATTATTGTTGCATGGAGGATGGTCAAAAACCATCCACCACCTCTACCAAAAATGGTCCTTTATCCCTTGGTGGTTGCACCAATGGATAGGAAACCTCTTGCTTGTAGGGTGT
The DNA here is from genome assembly GCA_007258455.2 of Sequoia sempervirens. Classification (NCBI taxonomy): domain Eukaryota; kingdom Viridiplantae; phylum Streptophyta; class Pinopsida; order Cupressales; family Cupressaceae; genus Sequoia; species Sequoia sempervirens. The sequence goes on from VDFB02000015.1 coordinate 69,713,211, forward strand.
AGAGGTTGATTTGTTCGTGGATTTGTGAAAAGGGAACACAAGTCAAATTTGTATTTTTTTCATTTTTGACTTGTGTGTAGGATAGTTTATCTACATAATATTCTCTGTACTCCCGTCTCTTCTCCACCCAACCACTTAATTGCTTGCTAATTGAATCTACATGTGTTAACATAGCTTCAAGTGAATGTGCAAGCCTGGTTCTTTGCAAGGTTGAACTTGCAGGATCTTTCAACCTTGCAATTAACTCCTCAATTTGTTTTTTGTTATTTTCAATTTCCCCCATTGAATTTTGTTGAGTTCCAGGAGGATGTTGAGGAATTGTTGCAGGAGTTTTTTGGGGTGGTTTTTCATTAGGTATTTGGTCATAGAGGTGAAGAAGGATTTTGAGGAGAAGGAGGTGAATTATCAACTCCTGAAAAATTAAAAAAATTAACATCAAAAACATATTAAATCTACCTATTTAACAACAAATTCATTAAAAAAAAAAAAATTACTCCTTTCAGCTCCTCGTCGACATGGCAACATTCTGGCAAAGAATTGGTGAAGAATCAATGAATAAATGGTGAAATTTGGGCTCTCAATAATGTGAGTGCACTTGGGGAGGGTTTGCAGGCCCCAGATGGACGAAATAGAACAGTGACATAATGAATTGAATTTTCTTTTTTTTTTCCTTATAATAAGACATAACATGCTCGCATTATGGCTTTTCAATTTTTTTTAAAAAAGTTGGCCATTTTTTGACCCCCCATATTTTTGCATCTCCTATAATTTTATTTTTATTTAAAAGAGGTGAACTATAAACTAAATAGATACAGCCGTTGTTTTAGTATAATAAAATAACCAATCTCTCTACAGCAATGGCTTTGGCCTATTCACAACATTTGACAACATATCTATTTTTTTTTGTTAACAATACTCTACAGTTGCGGCTAGAAATAGAGTTTTGGTGTTGGTAAACTTTGGAGCTTGGCACAAGATAAATTATTTTTAGATGTTTGCCACTTTCAATACCATTTCCTTTAAAATTATGCATGATACATTGAACCATGTTGCAGATACAAGTAGAAAGGGAACACATAATTCAGATTTATAGCTACTTACCTTGCTCAGTGATTATCTATTCCTTCCTATGAATTGTTAAAACCTGAACAAGCTCCCATTGTGTTGAATTTTTCCTATGATTCAAACTCCCAACCTCTTGTTTCCCGTGTCTTATTATTTTCCTTTGCTATTCCTAGGGGTTGTGTGGTATTTTCCAAAGTCTTTGCACAACATTTTATTATTTTTCCCACTATATTTTTAGCCCCACTACTATACTATAGTTTAAGTTAATTTAATTTTAGAACTACTTTCTTTATTTCTACTGCTAATGCATGGTTCCTAATTATAATTAAATACTTTTTATTTATTTAAAAGTTCTTTAGTAATAGTGGAGGGAGACTTCTCTCCACCAAGTGGCCTGATTTTTTTTTTTTTTTTTGAGGCAGTGTATTGAAATGTGGCTAGTATTATAACATCTATGACACTGAAAAGGTAAACCCTCATAATCTATCATTTTCTTCCAAAGCCCGTTTGTAGTTTTGATGGGGATATCCACCAACAAATCCTTTGTGACATCTATCTCCACCAAGATGCAAGCATATGTAGTGTGTAAATAATTTGTTGAACCTTCATCCACATTTAGAAACTTTCCCAAAGAATTTCCCATAGCTTCAAAACGAGAATCAAACCAAAGTTGAAGTGGAAGATTCAGGGGTCTTACCCAAATTGGAATAGTTGTGAATGATTTAGAGGTAAGGTTGGAAGAGGGGTATCAGGGCTTTAGAATAAGCAGATGCTCCTCCCAACTCTATTGATAATCACAAAGAACTGTGTGGTGATCCTAAACATTGTCAAAAACCACCACAAAAAAAACCTATGCACAAGGGTATATTTGGAGATCGCCACTAGAATGGGTCACCAAGTTTCTGAGATCCATTTGTGTAGCTTAAAGAGGCTCGGCCAAAATCCTTTGAATCTTCTGATTATGCCCTTCTCTACAAATTAAAAAATAAAACTTCATTTTCAACAACCTCTCGCACAATGTTCTCATCAAAAATTACTATTGGGGAGGCATTGGCATATTGAAGGGGTTGGACCCTCGATTGGATCTCGGGAGCAATCACAACTCTCCCATTTTCCTTGGACACAAGTGAAAGCACCTCCCCCAATGTTTCCCCTCACCTGACTATTCAAACTGCAAATTTTTGACTTTGAGGTTTGGCGAATTATGCCTATGTTTGTGCCCTACAGAAGTGTGAGCACAAAAGCCCTACCCACAATAGGTACTCGTAGCCATGACATCGCAAAATTAGTTTTTTTTAATTGATATATTATATAATTTATTAACTATTAACAAAATATTATATTAATATAACACATAAATAACATATTTTCACATTCCATTAAAATAAAATTGTTGATACTTATATTTCATAATTTATTAATTGCTAATAAAATATTATATTATTCTAACATATAAATAACAAATTTACACATTCCTTTAAATATCCAATTAGTGAAGACCATGAAAATGCAAGTGCTAGGGGAGAGGGGCCCAAAGTAGAGCGGGAGCCTATACTAAGGATGGAATTAGTCCCATGTGGGCCCCACAATAGAGTTGATTAATAGGAAAATGTAAAACAGTTCTCACCCACAAAGTCAACAAGGGTACACGCATCATTGTAACATCAAAATTGTATTATAATCGAAGAATATTTGTCCCATACACAAATAGATATTCGCAGTCTTACATGTCAAAGAATATTCAAAGCACATCTAACACCACAAACATACAAGCCATATTGCTTGTTACTGGCCCATAGATTTAAAACATGAGCCCAAAATATAAAATTAGTATAACTGCAGCTCCCCTATAATGTCACCACTTGCATTACATCACAGCCAACTTTCGGGTAGTTGGGATTCCATAAGAATAACTAGGAGTGCTTGTATGTCCCATCACTAAATCCAATCCAGCTGAACACCCATCCCACTTTCCCACCAACACAACACTCAGATGAAAAGAAATCATTCATATGTGTCCCATCTGTTAAATTGAACCTCTCTACTACTTGTTCCTCCTCCTGTTTTTGCCACCTGCAACCACCAAAACAATGGTGTTAAAGCCACCAAAATATCTTGTCAAGAAAACAAGGATTGCATGCCATTAATACATACAAACTCTACAATTGAAGGCATCCGATGAAGAATTCAAATTTGAAAATAAAAGGAGAGGAATTAAAGACTCCACACCAAACCAACATTGAACATATAAGGAGATTTTCAAATTAAAAAATGCATTGCTCAATCTCTTGTAAATTCCATTTAGCACGTCCCACTTTCATTTTCAGTTATACAATTTTCTCCAGAAATATGAAGATAGTCCACAGGTAGCAGTAGCAACATCCTAAGAAGCTATAGGTATTCTACTGCTACAAATTCTTATGTCTGGGAATGCAAATATGTTGTATGGTATGCCAATTTTTGTCACATTGACCTGTAACTCAATATATGGGGTTTCAACTTACAGTTTATATGAATGTCAAGTCATTTCAGTTCAAGTTCAAGGTTTCACTGGTTTTCCTTTCCTCTATATTCATCCATGCACAACGTTTACCCTGCATTGTGCATTTCAATATATTGGGTTATTCCTAATCTTTTCTTATTCATTGCACAACATTTACTCTGCATTGTTCTTTTCATATTTGCTTCTTTATACGAAATATGAAATGGGTTTGACTGGTTTAAATGGTTTTTCATTACTATTAGACTTGTTCAACGAAATATGGAAAGGGTTTGACTAGTTTTCAGCCATGCACTTGTATTCGTGTGTTCGTCATTACACAAACTTTAACTCTACAATTTTCTTTTCACATTTGTTTGTTATTCCAAAATACAAAAATGTATACAATATGTTTGCTTGTTACTAGGAAATATTCATAGGGATTTAATGTTTATCATTTCGAGGGTTTCTGCCATGCACTTGCATTCATTTCTTCCTCATTGCACAGACTATCTCTGCAATTTTCTTATAATATTCTCATGTTATTCTGAAATATGAAAATGGTATGACTAGTTTTCATTTTGAAGATATTCTGGCATGTCTATGTATTATTTTGTTCTTCCATGCACAATAGTTATGTCTGCAAAATGCTTTTTTCATTTGATTGTTACTACCAAACATGGAAAGGGTTTCACTGGTTCAAAATTACAGGGTTTTTTGCCATGCACTTGTATTCCTCTCTTTGACAGTGCACAAACTTTAACTATGCAATTTTCTTTTAATATTTGTTTGTTATTCCCAAATATGAAAAATGGATTCACTTATTTTCATTCCAAAGTTATTCTGCCATGCAATTATATTATTTTGTTCTTATATATGTATTTGTCTTTCCATACATATATATACATATTGTGCATGGAAGAACAAAATAATACATAGACATATTTCCATACATATATATTTCCATACATATATATGGTATGACTGGTTTTCATTTCAAAGATATTTTGGCATGCAATCGTATTATTCTATTCTTCCATTCACAATAGTTTTGTCTACGAAATGCAATTTTTATTTCATTGTTACTATCAAACATTTTTATGGTTTCACTGGTTCACAATTATAGGGTTTTCTGCCATGCACTTGTATTCCTCTCTTTGACAATGCACAAACTAACTCTGCAATTTTCCTTTAATATTTTTTTGTTATTCCCAAATATGAAAATGGATTGACTTGTTTTCATTTTGAAGATATTTTGCCATGCAATTATATTATTTTGTTCCTATATATGTATTTTTCTATATATATATATAGTGCATGGAAGAACAAAATAATACATAGACATATTTCCATAAACATATATTTCCATACATATACATACATATACATATACAAACACACACACAGATATATATATATATATATATATATATATATATATATATATATATATATATATATATATATATATATATATATGTAATTGTTTATGTGATTGTTACTACAAAATTTGTTTTATATATTTATGTTCAGCTCTCCACATTTCATTGTTCAACTGCACTCAAGAAAGCTCCCTTTCTCTTTTAGTTGAGGTTTTCTACCTCACTATGCCTGTACCATTGTTTTTTTTTTTACAATGTTTAACCAATGTTTGTTCATGTCTCACTAAACAGATCTTCTCTAAGTCATTTCAATTCAAATAATAAAATTGAACAAATTGTCAACATGCACAATAAAGCCAATTGCATTACAAACTGTTCATAAAAACCAAGCAAAATAAAGACAATAAAAATAAACTATTCATGCATGTAATACCCCCATGTTGTTGATACTCTTTGATACTCTTATGTGTTGATTAGTCACTGGTTTGTGATGGTGATTAGTTCACCGCCTTGGTTGTGTGTGGATTCATAGTTTGGTTGGTTTGTTGCACTTGACATTATTATGATAATTTATGATACTTTAAGTGGTGGTTAGATTATTTTATTATGCGATGGTTTTCTTTAATATTATATGTGACAATGTTGTGATTCTATGATATGTTTTCTGATGTGTGGTTGTTAGTGAGTCTTGGTGAAAGGACAAAGTAGCATCACTCGCTTGTGAGCGCCTGCTACCCTGCAATTTCCTTTCACGGTGTGTCTGCAATGGAGATTTACATGTTACTTGGCATTTATTTGTATGCAGGAATTGCAGGAATAAAGTCTCGATTCCACCTGTTTCGACAGGACAAGGCGAGCATTAAATTAACCCAACGGGTACAATGTTGAAAAAGGGAGTTGATAAGGAAGTGTCCCTGTCCCAAGTCCATCATCCCGTTGTGAGTTTTGTTGTGTCATGATTTAGGTTTTGTCCTTGTCTTTGTATTGTTTGATTGTTGATTATTTTTATTTTTTTTATGGTTAGTGGGTATTTAATTAATCTTATTTTATAAGATTAATTAATGTTGTTTTGTTGCTTTGATTAATTGTAAATTAAAAGTGTAAGTAATTAATTTAAATAAATAATGTGGGTGATAATTATATATTATCTTTTTCAAAATATTAAAATTAGAAAATCAGAAGAGAATATCTTGTGAGGATAATATCATGAGAAAATAATTAATTTTTAATTAAAATTGTGAGATAAATGTGTGCTTTTAAAAGCAAGAAAAGAACCAATGAATGTGGAGAATTTTTGAGGAAAAAGATGAAGAGCTTTATTTATTATTATTTATTTTTATTGTGAGGGGGTTTTTAGACACAATAGTTTTTCTGGTTTTTGTCTGAAAAAAGAAAAGAAAAATAGTTTTTTTGTGCTTCTTGGTAAAAATTGTTCTATAAGAAAAGAAGAAAAGGATTGGTTCAGAAGTTAGCTGAAGGCAGGAAATTGAGAAGAAGCTGCAAAGGGGATTCTACTTGCAAAGAAGAAGAGAGCTATTGTGTTTGGATTCTACATCGAATGAAGGACTCTAGGCTCCTTTAAATTTATTGTTTCCTTTTTGATTTATTATTCTATAAAGAGAATCATGTCTATCATACTTTAAATTGATATTTGTGTTTGAAAGAGGGTTTTGTTTTTTTTTTTTAAAGAATTGTTGTGTTAAATCCTTGAATATTTGTAGAAAACTAGTGTGAAATATTTTGAAACTCTTCAATAAAACAAGTGGTGAAATTCTGGTTTGAGTGGAAAAATCATTGTTTTATGAGTTGAATTTATTTTCCCTGATTTATTTTGTGTCTAACAAAGAAAATCTGATTGTTCATATTACTTGTTTTATAAATTTTGGATAAATATATGCATATCTACTTATATATATATATATATATATATATATATATATATAGAATAAATAAATAAATATATGTATTATATATTCTATTTTTTTTCTTAAAAAAAAAAATCTACATAGTTGCAGAGTCTGTGTACTGCATTTTTCATAGAATAAAATATGTTTGTGAATGTATATATATATTTCGAATTTTGTGTTATATTATAGAATAAAATTTATATATATTTATGCCTTTGTTCTGGTCAAGCGTTGTTTTCAAAAAAATAAAAATAAAAAAACCTATGCATTCACTTCTTGTTTTTCGTGGCAAATTATTCTATAGCAAATACAATTAAATATATATATATATAAAAAAAAAATGTTATATTGGGGGGTGGGAATGGTCGGTCGAAGCCGTACCACCCCCACTATACCCCATGGTACTGTTGCGCATAGCAGCCTACGGCTGTTGTACGCAGCTAGTGGGGATTGCAGCCTCCCCACAGGGAGGTACATAGTACCATGGCCGGTGGGGTTATGGGCTTTAAAAGTTGTTTTTTGGGGCTTTGTTTTCATTCAAAAAATTTATATCTCTTTTCTATAAATAAATATATATATATATATGTCTATATATATATATTAATATTAATATTAATATAAATATATATATATTTATATTTATATTTATATATATAAATAAAAGTGACTATTTATATGTTGTGTTTATGGAGAAAAATTATATAAATTTGTAATGTTATAGTGTAATTGTGCAAATTAGAATAAACTATGTGTTTTTAATTAAATTGAATTTTCTCGAGTAATTGATTTATTTATTTGATGAAATTTGTTGTTCATTGTAAATTGTTTTATGGCGTTGTTTTATGTATTGGTTACTCTCGAGATTATTCATTTAATTAATTTTGATTTTCTTTTATTTGGGTTTATGTCATGTGGGAAACCCTGGAGTTAATTTATCCTATTATAGGAACTTAAGTTGTTGATTAGGAACTTCCAGAGGTGGGGATACTGATGTTTATTTTTGATCTCGTATTTTGATATTTGGCCTATGAATTGACTATGGTTGTGATTTGAGATACACATGGATTGTATCATTTTGTGGATGTGTTGCATATGTTTTGGTGAGATGGTTTTACCTCGTGGATGTTCCATTTGTTGGTTCAGTGTTCTTGTGGTACAATTCCTTGGTGTTGGACTTTTATGTTTTGGGTGTCTAGAGAGAGTGGCTCTAAGTGGGGGCTTGTGCATAAAGGGGCTATCAGGGTATCCCACGTAGAGTTAGAGTAATCAGTGATAACCTAAGTAATTAATTAGGGGTTGGGTAGTTAAACAGTAATCAAGATAATTATGGATTCCTCGTCCCCTGTTAGTGCTATCGTAGACTAAAGGTGGGACGAGAAGGCCGTGGTTGGCAAGATTGTTGCATTTTCTTCACGAGAGTTTAACGATTCCACATGAGTAACCCTATGGAGCGACGCCTTGAGATAGGCTGTCAGGAGAACCATAGATGGAGGTGACACCTTGAACTAGGTTGTCTGGATAATCCATGTATAGATGGAGGCGACACCTTGTGATAGGTTGTCTGGATAATCCATGTAAAGCCATGCGATGACACTCTCCTCTAGCATTCCATTTGAGTTGTTTTATTGAAGTCCTCTGGAAGTGGTCTATTGTTATGACTTTTGGTGATTTATCGTTGTTTAGTTTTCTGTGTGGCCTTTTGATATTATGTTATCTTGTCTAGAGTTAGTCTTGTGTTACTACTAGATGTGCTTGGTCGGGGATCCTTCCTTGTTTACTCCCAACATGGGGGTGGTTGGGTGGAACGTGCTATGCACCCCGTTGCTTCCCCTTTGGATAGAGTTGTACATTTTAGTGCAGGGTTATGCAGATGTTGTTGATCCAGGATTCATATGTTCCAGATGTGTATTTGTACTTCAGATGTATTTTATTTATTGATGTATCACTTCCACGTGTGTTGGGAAGACTTTGATGTAATATTGTATATGCGTTCTTTATGATGTATTATCACACTGATTGTACAATGTATATTCATACCATGTTATCATTTGTGAACTACCATTTGTAATTATTGTTAATGTTATGTTGTATCTATGGAAATATATACTTAATATCTTCATGATTAATTTATTTGTGATTTGCATGTATGGTTTAATATGGATTACTCTTATTATTGTGGTTAACGTTAATGGATGTTTTAAATGGTGATATGTGAATGAATGGATTCATAATTGAATATTTAATGTTTAATCTATTATCTTTGTTATGGGTTAGTTTAGTAATGTCACCTTGTGTACCCCAAGGGATTTAGTTGTGCAACTTAGAACATTGTAATGTTGGAATACTTAGTACAATTCTTATGTTCTTTAAAAAATAAAATTGTTGTGTTTTTACTTGTTCCTTTGGGGTTTGCGCGACGGGGTGTTACAATGCACAATAAAGATAATTGCATTACAAACTGTTCATAAAAACCAGAGCATTGAATTGCAAAATGTCAAGATGCATATTAAATAAATGCAAACTGTTCATGCATCACTATGACTTCAATAGTGTTCAATTTTTGTTTTTTTATACTGCTCCAAACATCTTTTTTAACATCTGCAGGTGCAATCTAAAGGTAAATTGAGGTCAAAACCAAAAACCAAGACTGAAAAGACAATGTCGTGTACACAAAAATACACTGTAATAGTCCCCAATGTGCATCAATTGATTGTAGAAGTAAACACAAATCTTGAACCTGTTGAGGTTGTCCAGGAGGTTGTTGCACCAGAAGTCAGGTGGGAAAGAGCATCAAAGGAAAGGGAATGGTCATCATAGGACATGGATAGAGCATTGGAGGATGTTGAAACAAATGGGTTGTCGATGAGAGCTGCTATGAAGAAGTGGAAAATCCCAGCTACAACACTTAGCAATTGGTTAGGCGGTCTGAGCACTACTTCAAAGAAGGGTCCACCAACAGTCTTGAAAAAAGAAGAGGATGGTCTGATTGTGAAGTGGTGCATAGATATCGCAGATATTGGCCACAGGCTTGAGATTATGAATCTCAAGCAAGAGGTTGCTCAAATATGCCAGACTAGACCCAACCCTTTCACGAAGGGGCTACTTGGAAAATTATGGTGGATTGGATTCAGGAGGTGCCATCCAAAATTGACCTTGCACATAGCTGAAGGTCTTGACAAAGACAAGACGGTAAACCTTAGACCCAACATAGTAGTGTAATGAAGGATTTTTGCAAAACAGAATAAGTTAGTATCACATGCATGCAATATTGTCCAAACAACACAATAGGATGCAAAGGAGAAATGTGAAAGAAAGGGAATGAAACTAGAACAATCTCACCCATTTCTCTCCTCCATGACTAGCTTCTATTATACCTCCTAGCTTGCTGTAATAATGGATGCCCTCAGATTTTGAGGAGCAAACTCAATATGCCTAGACCTAAACAAGACTTTGAAGGATTTATTTTAAAAGATTTATGCAAATAGAAAATGAAATCTAAGTGCAAATATTCAAATACTAATGGCTAGAATGCAAGAAATGACAATAAACAAGGAATCTAAAATGATTTTTAAGAAATTAAAGATCAAGGTCCCTGAAATGAGAGCAAAATTGTCATTTTATAGAAAATGCAATTTTGCACGGACGGATGAGATGAGAGATTGAGAAAATGCCTTAGAATCAATGGTTAAGATTCAAAATGGAAACTCTCAATTAGGGTTAGGGAAAAATGCCCAAATGTGTGAATAAGATTTAATTAAATAAATTAAATAAAGAATAAATGTGATAGTTGAGATGAAATTAGCAAAAATCAGAAGATAAGAAGATGGGATTTTAGAAAATCAGTAATTTTAGAAATTACTTGATTTGTAGAAGAATATTTCCATTTTGAATTAAATTAATTCAAAATATGGATTTTGTGAGATAATGAGTAATTGATTTTTGAAATTAATTACTAAAAGAAGAATCAGTTAACTATGTGAGACATTTTTAAATAAATTGTTTTATTTAAAAATAAAGAAGTGTCACATACAACAATTAAATAATTAAAAATAATTATTTAATTTAGAAGAAGTGGTTAATTAATTAAATAAATTAGCAAATCTATTTAATTAAAAGAGAGGATTTAGGAATTAGTGACATATTGAATAAATATATTAAAATATATTTATTTGATAATCAGGAGGACATTAATGACAAAGATTAATTAAATAAAATGAGAACTTTATTTAATTATGAGTTGACTTTAGATAATTAGTGACGCATTAAATAAATATGATTTATTTATTTAATAATTAGGAAGAATAGAAGACCCTGAATTAATTAAATACTTGTGAATTATTTAATTAATAGTTGAAGATGGGTTAGGAATATAATTAAAGTGTCATAATTATGCTAGGATGAAAAGTGGTAAAATAGTGCTCGCAGGCCTAGGTCATTTTTAGGTGTCTACAAGTAGTTGAATTTTTTAGAATGCTAACAACATATGAAACTACCCCATATGGTCTTGACAAAATTTGGAACTGTGATGAAACGAGCATTCAAGCTAGAAGAAATGGAACTGTGAGGGTCTTGGCATGATGAGGTAGTAGGAATGTCTCCTACATCATTCCAAAAAGTAGAGAATGGATAATAATTCTATGTTGTGTTAATGCATCTAGCCAAACCATAATTGGTTTCTATCTATTCAAGGGCAATACAGAGATAGATAATTACATTGTGAACTTTGAACCACATGCAACTATGGCAACCCAAGAACATGCTTGGATGACGAAGGAGCTTTTCTTTGACTGGCTGGAACATTTTCGTGTGTCGGTTCCTGGGGGTGTGTCACCTACTAATAGGCACCTGCTGATTTTTTACGGCCATGGAAGTCATGTTACATGGTCAACTATCCAGGAGGCAAGGAGGTTAAGCATTGACCTCCTTACACTACCTGCTCATTCTTCTCACGCTATATAGCCTTTGGATGTTAGCATGTTTGCACCATTCAAGTAATATTTCAAATTAGAATGAGTAGATTTTCTCACTAGATTCCCCAATATTGATATCAGAAGGGTAGAATTGGTGGAGTTAGGCAACAAGGCACTGAGAAGAGCTATGACTCCAACCAACATAAAAGCTAGCTTTAAAAGGATAGAGATATGGCCCCTCTATTCTTATGCACTCGTGGGTGACATGCATCCCAATGAGATGTATGAGATTGTTGACACCGACGATGCTTCTGCAGTTCAGAACATCCTTCGTCTTTCGGGACTTGATGTTTCAACAAATGAACTTTCACAAACATTGCAAACTCCAATGGATACTCAAGTACATGAAGGTGCAGAGCAACAACTTGAGGACATGGAAAGCCATCCCACACAAGAATACATGGGGAATTTCACATTCCCATCTCCAACACCCACACCTCCAGAACAAACAGTGCACTATTATGTAGATGGCAGCAACAAAAGTTAGGGTACAATGGACCAGGAGGAGTTTACTGACTCCCAAGTCAATGAAATAATTCAAACGCAAAGTGGTTCTCAGATCAGTAACTTCCTTAAGCTTCCAACTCATAGATTGAATGGAAGAACAAGAAAGTCTATTGGTGCTGCTCTTCGGGTGAGCTGACAGTCTCAATTGTTGACTACTGACAGTTACATGACTCTCATAATGGGGCAGGAATGAAAAAAAAATAACTTGAAGAATTAAAAATTAGAAAGAGGCAACAAACTAAGGACAAAAAGGTAGCACAAATTCAGGCCTTGGAGCAGAAGGAACAAAAGAAAATTGAAAAGGAAATTGAGCGCAAGGAAAGAGAGCGGTTGAAACAGTTGCAAAGAAAGGAAAAAGAGCAGAAGAAGGAGCAAGAGAGGATACAAAAAGAACAAGAGAAGAAGGAAAGGTATATCGAGGCTTCCCATAGAGCATTGATGCGAGATAGACACTTAAACAAACCTGCAACTCCCTTATCTGATAATCACGGTTACTTTCGAGATATAACCAATAATAACATCCCTCTATTTTCTACATGAAATGTGTGTTTGAGTCCCAACTCATCTCAAGTTAGTTGCACTCAATTTCCAGTTGGTCTGACTTCTTCACCACTAACACCTTCAAATGTAAGTTTCACGTAACTGAAAAATGCAAATACAAATCAATTTATGGCAAGTCTAAATGCAGCAACATGAGACAAGAACACATCTCTAGATTCATTCCTTGGAGAATTCGACTGAGGTTGGGAGGGACCAACTGAAACAGTGCCTTATATCTTGGTTTTTTTTTGTTGTAGTTGGGGATGCCATTTTCATTGTGTTGCATCTGTTTATTAATGTGAACTAAATCTGTTTATTAATTTAAACTAAATCAGTTTATTAATGTGATACAAGTACCCTGGTTGACTTTGTAGGTGAAAAATGTTTTACAATTGCATATTAAGGCACTCTAGTGTTGGGCCCATTGATGACTATGTCAATACCTTTTTATGGTTGTCTTATAATCTACATATCAGAAAATATATTGTATGCAGATATTTTGTTTCAATTTTGTTTACAACAATTGATGTGTTTATAATATTTATTCTATATTTGTGAAAATATATTCTATGCAGATAATATGTTTCAATTTTGTTTACAACAATTACTATGTTTATAATATATATTCTACATTTGCAAAAAAATATTCAATGCTGATAATCTTATACAACATTTCATACAATACAGTCTATGCTGATAATTTAACATTTAAAATTGCATGTGAATACATTTCATATAGTCATTAAAAAGGTATACTAGACATGTCTAAAATCCACAACACTTCATAACAAAATACTTGATGTAATCTATCCATTTGTAAATCAGTAGCTCAATTGAAATTTACTTTTAGGCTATACCTCTACAAAAGATAATATGTATGTATGTCTTATCTCAATTTTATTTGTTTCGGTACATTATAGTTCACTCTTTTTTGTGAATGGTAGAGATGGATGTGACCTATTTGACCTATATGATTGTAGCTCTGAACTATTATTGTGTTCATCATTGCATAAACTTTAAATCTGCAATTTGGTTATAACATCTTTTTGTTATCCTGAAATACGAAAATGGTTTGACTGGTTTTCATTTCAAGGATATTTGTACTGCTTATATGTGCATAAGGATGTACATATGTATCAATGTGCATACGTATTTAGATGTATGTCTATGTCAATACGTATGCACATATATATCTATGTGCATACGAATGCACATGCAAGTATATGTCAATGTGTATGTACATATATATAAATGTGTATGTACATGTATATATATGTAAGTACATATTTATCAATTGGTGTGTATCTACATGTATATATATATATATGTATCTACATATATATGTGTGTGTGTGTGTACATATATATATATACACATATAAAGAGATACATAGATACATACATTGATATATAGATTGAAAGTTATAATGTATGTATAGATAGAACTTAAATGAAAAGATTGAACCCATTAAAGTCACAGTGATGCATGAAGAGAACCATTTATTTCCTTGAAAATTTGAGTGTTTTTATGAACACAAATATTGGAAGTGTTCATAAACACCCTAGACACCATAAACATCATCGAGCACATTGTCGATGCACTTAGAATAGAAGAGAACCTTTGATCTATGAACAATCACATAAACACTTTAAATATTATGTTTGAAATCAGCAACAAAATAAATAATAACATTCAACTTAAGTAACACAACACACCCATAACAAAACAAATAAGTGATAAGAAGAAATAAAATGGAATGACATGAGATAATGGTGCAACTTTAGTGAGGTTAAAAACCTCATCTCTATGAATTGGAGATGGCCAATGGTATGGTGAATTTCTCCAACTGAATCCTGCAAACATATATGAAAATAGTCATTAATAAGAAAAGTGTAGTAACGAAAGTGTTTAACTTACAATAAGAATGTATAGTATCCTTTTTTGTTTACCTTTGAAATGCAATTCACCATCACCAAGCCAATAATGAATTGAAATTGCACACCATCAAAGAAGATTGAACAAGACAAAAATTTACAACAAGTGTCAGCCGAATATACCAACATGTCTAAAATAATGAAATGAATAACTCCTAACGAATATACATGATATATATGACATTCAAAGTGAACAATCAAAATGAACAATTCATTTGAACATTGCAACTAAACAATGAAATTGAACATTCCAATTGAACAATGCAATTGAACAATAAAATTGAACATTCCAATTGATCAATCGAATAGAACAATCCATTTGAACAATCCAATAGAACAATAACTTTTAACAATGCAATTGAACAATCCAATTGATCAATCAAACTGAACAATGCAATTGATCAATCAAACTAAACAATGCAATTGATCAATCAAACTAAACAATGCAATTGAACAATAAAATTAAACATTCCAATTGATCAATCAAATAGAATAATCCATTTGAATAATCCAATAGAACAATGCAATAGAACAATAACTTTTAACAATGCAATTGAACAATCAAATTGAACAATCCAATTGATCAATCTAATTGAACAATCCAATTGATCAATTGAACAATAATTGAACAACAATTGAACAATTCAATTGAACAATGCAATTGAACAATGCAATTGAACAATGCAATTGAACAATGCAATTGAACAATGCAATTGAGCAATGCAATTGAACAATCAAATTGAGCAATGCAATTGAACAATCAAATTGAGCAATGCAATTGAACAATCAAATTGAGCAATGCAATTGAACAATCAAATTGAGCAATGCAATTGAACAATCAAATTGAGCAATGCAATTGAACAATCAAATTGAGCAATGCAATTGAACAATCAAATTGAGCAATGCAATTGAACAATCAAATTGAACCATCAAATTGAAGAATGCAATTGAACAATCCAATTGAAGAATGCAATTGAACAATCCAATTGAACATCTGTACATGAGTTATACATATATACCAACATGATAGGGTGTAAAAATCACAATATATGGAGTTGAAATGCATTGACATCCATAAATAGTGCAAGTTGAAACCCCAAATACTGAGTGACAGGGTGGTGGGTGACAAACATCGACAGTGCATAGAACTGATATATATTCCCTAGTATATAGTTTAAATGAAAAAACCAATATGAATAGCATCATTGTGAAACCCCAAATATTTATAGATTCATGGAAAACATATGCATATCATACAAGAGATTGGCATTTATATATATGTATGTATGTATGTATGCATGTATGTATGTATGTATGTATGTATATATACACAAAATTGTATATATATATGTATATATATGTATGTATGTAGGTATGTATGTATACATATATATATAAATATATATGAATACATAGATACATACATACATACACACACACATTATATATATATAAACACATAAATACATATACATATACATATATATATATACATATGAATACATACATACCTACATACATACATACATGCATACATACAAACATACATACATACACATTATATATGTATGTATGTATTCATATATATATATGTGTGTGTGTGTGTGTTAGTTTTAATATATATATAGGCACTGGTAGAGGCCTAGTGAGGTAAAAAAGATCACTTGAAAGAGAAAGGGAGCTTTCAAGAGTGCAAAGCCGAACAATGAAGCATGCAGAGCTGAACAATGAGTCATGGAGAGCCAAACATGTATGGGTGCATAACCAAACGAACACTCCAAAATGTTTGCAAACAAAAGGAATGACAATGAGCGAGATATGAGAGAATTTGGAGCATTGAATGAACCTTGATCTCTGAATTATGCGCTTGATAGTCTGAGTAAGTGTGGAGGGATGCATAAGGAAAGTTTTCCAGTGGAGGTAATGAAGGAGGTGACGAGTGATTACTACTCTAAACTGGTCATTTAGGGTGGGGGAAGGTAGTAATTATATACATCTATTTCTTGCTCAACAACACATTCCCTCTTGTGCAATACACCAGATTGAATGAGTCAAACCCAAACAAAAAACATGAATAGAATCATATGTTTTACCCTGAATGTAAAACCCGATCTGAATTCCTGCTTTTTGTTTGGTTTAGCTCATTCAGGCTTAGTGCATTAGTTTTCTCCAATAGCATTCTATGTGCTTTGCTACATCAGACCCCTCTTTCTCCACACTTGTCTCCAATACTTGCAGGTAGCACTTCCCTAAAACAACAACCTTATTATATAGACAATTACAGGGTTTTCTTCCATGCAATGGTTAAACATGGAATGGGATTCACTGGTTCACAATTACAGGGTTTTCTACCATGCACTTATATATATATATATATATATATATATATACACACACACAGTTTTCTTTTCTTTAATATGCATCTTCAAAGTTTTCAATTCAATGCTTGGTTTTTATGAATAGTTTGTAATGCAATTATTGACACTTTGTAATGAAATTTTCTTTAATGTGCATGAACAATTTTTTTTTATTCAATATATGCATGATGATAGTTTTTTCAATTTTATTAATTGAATTGAAATGGCTTAGAGCAGATCTTTTTAGTGAGACATGAACAAACAATGGTTAAACATTGTCAAAACAAAAGACAATGGTACAGGCGTAGTGAGGTAGAAAACCTCAACTGAAAGACAAAGGGAGCTTTCTTCAGTGCATAGCCGAACAATGAATTGTGGAGAGCCAAACATAAATATATAAAACAAATTTGGTAGTAACAATCACATAAACAATTACAAATATATACATATACGGATATATATATATATATATCTGTATATGTATGGAAATGTGTCTATATATTATTCTGTTCTTCCATGCACTATATATATATATATATAATCTGAACAAAATAATATAATTAAATGGAAGAATATCTTTGAAATGAAAACAAGTATATGTATGGAAATATGTGTATGTATTATTTTGTTATTCCATGCACAATATGTATATATATGTATGGAAAGACATACATATAGAAGAACAAAATAATATAATTGCATGGTAGAATAACTTCGGAATGAAAACAAGTGAATCCATTTTCATATTTGGGAATAACAAACAAATATTAAAGGAAAATTGTAGAGTTAAAGTTCATGCATTGTCAAAGAGAGGAATACAAGTGCATGGCAGAAAACCCTATAATTTTGAACTAGTGAAACCCTTTCCATGTTTGGTAGTAACAATCAAATGAAAAGAGCATTTTGCAGACATAACTATTGTGCATGGAAGAACATAATAATACATAAACATGCCAGAATATCTTCGAAATGAAAACCAGCCATACCACTTTCATATTTCAGAATAACATGAGAATATTATAAGCAAATTGTAGAGTTAAAGTTTGTGCAATGAGGAAGACATGAATGCAAGTGCATGGCAGAAACCCTTGAAATGATAAACATTAAAACCCTATGAATATTTCCTAGTAACAAGAAAATATATTGTATCCATTTCTGTATTTTGGGATAACAAACAAATGTAAAAAGAAAAATGCAGATTTAAAGTTTGTGCAATAACGAACACACGAATACAAGTGCATGGCTGAAAACCAGTCAAACCCTTTCCATATTTTGTCGAACAAGTCTAATAGTAATGAAAAACCATTTAAACCAGTCAAACCCATTTCATATTTCGTATAAGGAAGCAAATATGAAAATCACAATGCAGAGGTGCAATGAATAACACAAGATTAGGAGTGCATAGTCGAGTTTAAACGAAAATAAAACTAGTTAAACCCTCCCCACATTTCATTTAAGGCAATCTTTCTCAAAGACAAAATTTTGCAATGAAAAATTTTGCAAAAAAAAGTGCATGGAAAAATACTGTCGTATTCGAAGACAGTGGTATAGGCTAAGTGAGGTTAGAAACCTCACCTAAAAGAGAAAGGGAGCTCTCGAGAGTGCAGAGCTAAACTAAGAAGCGTGAAGAGTCGAACAATGAAGTGTGGAGAGCCAAACCAGTTTCGGTGCCAAACCAAATGAACACTCAAGAATGTTTGCAAACAAAAGGAATGAAGGTGAGCGGGATATGCAAGAATGTGGAGCTTTGAATGAACCTTGATCTTTGAATTATGTGCCCAAGATTTTGAGTAAATGTGAAGGGATGCATAAGGAAAGTTGGTCAGTGGAGGAAACGAAGGAGGCGACGAGCGATTAATGCTCTAAACTGTGTGTTGAGGGTGGTGAGGTTGTCGTGGTGTAAGGTCCATAAATCTCAATTACAAATTTTATCCCTTAGTTTCCAAAATAATTTAATAATCATAAAAAGGTGTGGAATAAGAATAATAATTTAAATACTTTCATCACTTAAATTCAAATGGAATATCATACATCAATGAATCAAGTATATGAAAAAAAGTTCAAGCCTTCACTAGATTTAGCCATGTAGGCTTACACAAGAATTATCATCTCAGTAATACATGTAAATTCAAATACTGCAATGCAAATTAAGGAAATAGCAAGATCATGAATGCAACCACAAAGAACCATAACACATAGATTTTTCATGAGTGGAAAACCCTCATAGGGATGAAAAACCACTCGTAAAAGTGCCTCACTGGCTTAATGAAATGCCTCGCTGGCAGAGCCTTACTGGCTACAAAATCTTACTTGTTACAAGATGCCTTACTAGTAATGATACAAGATTCCTTTCTGGGAATGACCATACTGTGCCCCGGACATGACCATTTACATCTTCAATACACATTTCTAAATAATAAAACAAACAATTACAGAGGCACACACAGTACTTCTACATAATAGTTATCTTCTTAACATGTCCACATTTCATATCCTCTTATTCATAGAACTAGACTCTTAACATATAAGTAGCCCAATTGTCCGGCATGAGGTTACAAGATACATTTTCTAGTTTCACCAAGGCATCATCTTTGCATATAATGTTATGATAATGTCAACACTATCATGAATCACTCTCAAGTATTTCCAATTGGGACAATTTTACCTCCAACGACCTCTCAAGTATCACACAAGTACACTAAAAATCATAAGGCGACCCACCACATGAAGCTTTATGAATGTAATTATAGCACTGCTAAAATACACACATGCCTAAGCAATTATAACAAGAATGTTTACTTCATTGATTCAAAGAGGTTTCAACGATAAGAAAATAATAATGTAAAAGAGTTAAGAAGGTATAGGTCATGTATGTATGAGAGTACATATATAAGCTAGTGAATATATATGAGTATACATTCTTATGCAATAAATCTCAAGATCAACTAAGTGAGATAACCATAATGCATGAGAAGAGTGTCATCATTGAACCTAAACTTTAATAAAGTAAGGTATGATTCAACATTGATTTATCTTTTTATAAAATCCCCAATTTGATTCACAATACATAATATGCATAGTTGAATTGCAATCTACATATATATATAGGTCCAAAGTAATAAAATGTCTCAAATTCCATATACATAAGAGAAAAGCTCACAAGAAATAAATTCTACTACTAGTTTTTATATTTCACTTTTGACTTGGTTGAATCATTCCTCTAACATTTTAATGGATATAGGTAATTAAATGCAAATATGTATCTTCATATTTAGTTTTTTTAATGTATCCAATAAGCCATTTCCAAATTAAATGGTTTAATCTAAAAAATATATCAGATTTGCATGACATTTGTAAGAAATACTTCCAAGCATAAATGTATACATTTTTAATGAATAAAACTTACCCAATTCACAAACGCATAAAAAAAAACAACTATAAGCAAGTGTGTTATTGCATTCAAGGTAGTCAATATTCAATTTCTAATTAAATGATTTATTCTAAAATAACAAAGTTATATAATTTTAAAAGAAACATTCACCAACCAGAATTATATATATATTAGGAAGTAAAGTTTACCCATATTCATATTTACATACATTATATATTTATATATTTGAACAGATAGTCATAAGGGAAACAATCCAATACATAAATATATCCCATTTAAGCAAAAATATTTATTATAGCAAGTCAGATTTTTACGTCTATTCTTTTCGAGTTTTAAATCTTGCTCTCACACTTATTGTATTTATAGTCCTTTCTATACATATATATATAAATAGATATACAGAAATTTACATTTACATCTGAAGTAACTTACAATCTATCCTTTTTAAACAGAAAGATATATATATTTAATTAAATGTGTATATATACACTTATATAAACTTTCAAAAAATCACACTTACAACAAAATAATAAATGAAACTACAGCCATGTAAATATTTACTTTAAAATACTACAATCATCTAATTCCCAGCATGATCCTATAAATATATACACACATTTATATAAATATATATATATGTGTGTGTGTGTGTATTTATATATATATATGCAAGATATCATTAAATTTTCTACCACCAAGATGATTGGTAAACAACAATATACACTTACATAACATAAATTTCTCATTCAAGACTGCGATTCAAATATATTTCTCTTTCAATGAAAATAAGTATTGTATATATATATATATATATACAGTATGGTATATATTTATATATATATATATATACCATACTATATGGTATAGATATAGTATGGTATATATATATATATATATACAGTATGGTATATATTTATATATATATATATATATATATTTAAATATATATGTTATTTCCAAAAACTAAGTTAATATTTTAATACAAATGACAAAAGGAAATCACCATTCTGTGTATAAAATATAAAATACAG
>VDFB02000015.1:69734873-69772312 GCA_007258455.2 Sequoia sempervirens
TAGTAGATTGTCCTCATAATTTTTTATGTAGATTTATTTGTAACCTTATTTTCTACCAATCAATTTACAAACCAATCACATATTAAGGACCATTTCACTAACTTGTAGTCATCCATTACTTCATATGTTGTAGGTTGTGTCTGTGTGCCAATAAATCCTGATGATTGGGAGAACTTTAATCCTACAAGTGTACCCAATCTTTCTCAAGTAAAAGTCTTACCTTATTTTATAGTACTTTAAATGGTTAATTGAAGGTGCTTCTTTAGATCTAAGATAGTAGAACCCTGGATTAAAGTATGGTATTAGATGGGAAGTATAATGATAAAACTGGGGTCCATTGAACACAAAATGAACATAACTATTTATTTCTATCAGTAAATATCTTGGAATATGAAAAAGATTTGAATAAGATAAAGAAGATTATATGAAATAAATGTATTAGATGCATGCTTTTATTAGCTAAGGCACATACAATGAATTTAATGAAGCCATGACGTGCTAACAAGGTGTGCAAGTTTATGAATGCTAGCCATAGGAAATTTTGTTGTTCTAAACAGATGGGTGCTGGAAAAAGACAATATCCTTGTCAGGTGGGTTGATTGTGACATTAAGGTAAAACAAAGTAAGGAGGTATGAAAATTTTCTTTTGTCTTTTAGTTAAGCTGATCATTGGGACGATGATTCTTTAAGGGGGGAAGGATGTCACAACCCCTACTTTCAATAAGTAATTTATAATTCAAAAATACTATTTTGATGCATCTAATTTGGTTGAATGATTATATTGATCGTACTTCTAAATGTTTAATTAAATAAATTAGTAGTGAAATAAAAGTGCAAAAAAAAAAGAATTTATTATAATTTAATTATAGATTTATTTTTTTGCAAATAGAGGAAACAAGAGGAAGGAATTCAACAAGAAAGCAATTTTTGTAGGTTTTCAAATTCTTTTCCAAAGTATCTTAATTTTTTTAAAATGTCGAAATCAATAATTTCTGTGAAGATATTTACTTCTTTTGTGAAAACATTTGAATGTTTTACCCATTGTATGTGATCAAATTCTTGGATGTACATTATGCACATTCTTTCTTATTTAAAATATATAGATATATCTATTTATATACATATATATTGGAGTTGCACACACACACACACACACACACACACACACACACACACACACACATATATATACATATACTTTTGCAAACCCCCTGTATTTTATATTTTATACACAGAATGGTGATTTCCTTTTGTCATTTGTATTAAAATATTAACTTAGTTTTTGGAAATAACATATATATTTAAATATATATATATATATATATATAAATATATACCATACTGTATATATATATATATATATACCATACTATATCTATACCATATAGTATGGTATATATATATATATATAAATATATACCATACTGTATATATATATATATATATATACAATACTTATTTTCATTGAAAGAGAAATATATTTGAATCGCAGTCTTGAATGAGAAATTTATGTTATGTAAGTGTATATTGTTGTTTACCAATCATCTTGGTGGTAGAAAATTTAATGATATCTTGCATATATATATATAAATACACACACACACACATATATATATATTTATATAAATGTGTGTATATATTTATAGGATCATGCTGGGAATTAGATGATTGTAGTATTTTAAAGTAAATATTTACATGGCTGTAGTTTCATTTATTATTTTGTTGTAAGTGTGATTTTTTGAAAGTTTATATAAGTGTATATATACACATTTAATTAAATATATATATCTTTCTGTTTAAAAAGGATAGATTGTAAGTTACTTCAGATGTAAATGTAAATTTCTGTATATCTATTTATATATATATGTATAGAAAGGACTATAAATACAATAAGTGTGAGAGCAAGATTTAAAACTCGAAAAGAATAGACGTAAAAATCTGACTTGCTATAATAAATATTTTTGCTTAAATGGGATATATTTATGTATTGGATTGTTTCCCTTATGACTATCTGTTCAAATATATAAATATATAATGTATGTAAATATGAATATGGGTAAACTTTACTTCCTAATATATATATAATTCTGGTTGGTGAATGTTTCTTTTAAAATTATATAACTTTGTTATTTTAGAATAAATCATTTAATTAGAAATTGAATATTGACTACCTTGAATGCAATAACACACTTGCTTATAGTTGTTTTTTTTTATGCGTTTGTGAATTGGGTAAGTTTTATTCATTAAAAATGTATACATTTATGCTTGGAAGTATTTCTTACAAATGTCATGCAAATCTGATATATTTTTTAGATTAAACCATTTAATTTGGAAATGGCTTATTGGATACATTAAAAAAACTAAATATGAAGATACATATTTGCATTTAATTACCTATATCCATTAAAATGTTAGAGGAATGATTCAACCAAGTCAAAAGTGAAATATAAAAACTAGTAGTAGAATTTATTTCTTGTGAGCTTTTCTCTTATGTATATGGAATTTGAGACATTTTATTACTTTGGACCTATATATATATGTAGATTGCAATTCAACTATGCATATTATGTATTGTGAATCAAATTGGGGATTTTATAAAAAGATAAATCAATGTTGAATCATACCTTACTTTATTAAAGTTTAGGTTCAATGATGACACTCTTCTCATGCATTATGGTTATCTCACTTAGTTGATCTTGAGATTTATTGCATAAGAATGTATACTCATATATATTCACTAGCTTATATATGTACTCTCATACATACATGACCTATACCTTCTTAACTCTTTTACATTATTATTTTCTTATCGTTGAAACCTCTTTGAATCAATGAAGTAAACATTCTTGTTATAATTGCTTAGGCATGTGTGTATTTTAGCAGTGCTATAATTACATTCATAAAGCTTCATGTGGTGGGTCGCCTTATGATTTTTAGTGTACTTGTGTGATACTTGAGAGGTCGTTGGAGGTAAAATTGTCCCAATTGGAAATACTTGAGAGTGATTCATGATAGTGTTGACATTATCATAACATTATATGCAAAGATGATGCCTTGGTGAAACTAGAAAATGTATCTTGTAACCTCATGCCGGACAATTGGGCTACTTATATGTTAAGAGT
Organism: Sequoia sempervirens; assembly: GCA_007258455.2. Taxonomy (NCBI): domain Eukaryota; kingdom Viridiplantae; phylum Streptophyta; class Pinopsida; order Cupressales; family Cupressaceae; genus Sequoia; species Sequoia sempervirens. Next base: position 69,737,996 of record VDFB02000015.1, read on the forward strand.
CTAGTTCTATGAATAAGAGGATATGAAATGTGGACATGTTAAGAAGATAACTATTATGTAGAAGTACTGTGTGTGCCTCTGTAATTGTTTGTTTTATTATTTAGAAATGTGTATTGAAGATGTAAATGGTCATGTCCGGGGCACAGTATGGTCATTCCCAGAAAGGAATCTTGTATCATTACTAGTAAGGCATCTTGTAACAAGTAAGATTTTGTAGCCAGTAAGGCTCTGCCAGCGAGGCATTTCATTAAGCCAGTGAGGCACTTTTACGAGTGGTTTTTCATCCCTATGAGGGTTTTCCACTCATGAAAAATCTATGTGTTATGGTTCTTTGTGGTTGCATTCATGATCTTGCTATTTCCTTAATTTGCATTGCAGTATTTGAATTTACATGTATTACTGAGATGATAATTCTTGTGTAAGCCTACATGGCTAAATCTAGTGAAGGCTTGAACTTTTTTTCATATACTTGATTCATTGATGTATGATATTCCATTTGAATTTAAGTGATGAAAGTATTTAAATTATTATTCTTATTCCACACCTTTTTATGATTATTAAATTATTTTGGAAACTAAGGGATAAAATTTGTAATTGAGATTTATGGACCTTACACCACGACAACCTCACCACCCTCAACACACAGTTTAGAGCATTAATCGCTCGTCGCCTCCTTCGTTTCCTCCACTGACCAACTTTCCTTATGCATCCCTTCACATTTACTCAAAATCTTGGGCACATAATTCAAAGATCAAGGTTCATTCAAAGCTCCACATTCTTGCATATCCCGCTCACCTTCATTCCTTTTGTTTGCAAACATTCTTGAGTGTTCATTTGGTTTGGCACCGAAACTGGTTTGGCTCTCCACACTTCATTGTTCGACTCTTCACGCTTCTTAGTTTAGCTCTGCACTCTCGAGAGCTCCCTTTCTCTTTTAGGTGAGGTTTCTAACCTCACTTAGCCTATACCACTGTCTTCGAATACGACAGTATTTTTCCATGCACTTTTTTTTGCAAAATTTTTCATTGCAAAATTTTGTCTTTGAGAAAGATTGCCTTAAATGAAATGTGGGGAGGGTTTAACTAGTTTTATTTTCGTTTAAACTCGACTATGCACTCCTAATCTTGTGTTATTCATTGCACCTCTGCATTGTGATTTTCATATTTGCTTCCTTATACGAAATATGAAATGGGTTTGACTGGTTTAAATGGTTTTTCATTACTATTAGACTTGTTCGACAAAATATGGAAAGGGTTTGACTGGTTTTCAGCCATGCACTTGTATTCGTGTGTTCGTTATTGCACAAACTTTAAATCTGCATTTTTCTTTTTACATTTGTTTGTTATCCCAAAATACAGAAATGGATACAATATATTTTCTTGTTACTAGGAAATATTCATAGGGTTTTAATGTTTATCATTTCAAGGGTTTCTGCCATGCACTTGCATTCATGTCTTCCTCATTGCACAAACTTTAACTCTACAATTTGCTTATAATATTCTCATGTTATTCTGAAATATGAAAGTGGTATGGCTGGTTTTCATTTCGAAGATATTCTGGCATGTTTATGTATTATTATGTTCTTCCATGCACAATAGTTATGTCTGCAAAATGCTCTTTTCATTTGATTGTTACTACCAAACATGGAAAGGGTTTCACTAGTTCAAAATTATAGGGTTTTCTGCCATGCACTTGTATTCCTCTCTTTGACAATGCATGAACTTTAACTCTACAATTTTCCTTTAATATTTGTTTGTTATTCCCAAATATGAAAATGGATTCACTTGTTTTCATTCCGAAGTTATTCTACCATGCAATTATATTATTTTGTTCTTCTATATGTATGTCTTTCCATACATATATATACATATTGTGCATGGAATAACAAAATAATACATACACATATTTCCATACATATACTTGTTTTCATTTCAAAGATATTCTTCCATTTAATTATATTATTTTGTTCAGATTATATATATATATATATAGTGCATGGAAGAACAGAATAATATATAGACACATTTCCATACATATACAGATATATATATATATATATCCGTATATGTATATATTTGTAATTGTTTATGTGATTGTTACTACCAAATTTGTTTTATATATTTATGTTTGGCTCTCCACAATTCATTGTTCGGCTATGCACTGAAGAAAGCTCCCTTTGTCTTTCAGTTGAGGTTTTCTACCTCACTACGCCTGTACCATTGTCTTTTGTTTTGACAATGTTTAACCATTGTTTGTTCATGTCTCACTAAAAAGATCTGCTCTAAGCCATTTCAATTCAATTAATAAAATTGAAAAAACTATCATCATGCATATATTGAATAAAAAAAAATTGTTCATGCACATTAAAGAAAATTTCATTACAAAGTGTCAATAATTGCATTACAAACTATTCATAAAAACCAAGCATTGAATTGAAAACTTTGAAGATGCATATTAAAGAAAAGAAAACTGTGTGTGTGTATATATATATATATATATATATATATATAAGTGCATGGTAGAAAACCCTGTAATTGTGAACCAGTGAATCCCATTCCATGTTTAACCATTGCATGGAAGAAAACCCTGTAATTGTCTATATAATAAGGTTGTTGTTTTAGGGAAGTGCTACCTGCAAGTATTGGAGACAAGTGTGGAGAAAGAGGGGTCTGATGTAGCAAAGCACATAGAATGCTATTGGAGAAAACTAATGCACTAAGCCTGAATGAGCTAAACCAAACAAAAAGCAGGAATTCAGATCGGGTTTTACATTCAGGGTAAAACATATGATTCTATTCATGTTTTTTGTTTGGGTTTGACTCATTCAATCTGGTGTATTGCACAAGAGGGAATGTGTTGTTGAGCAAGAAATAGATGTATATAATTACTACCTTCCCCCACCCTAAATGACCAGTTTAGAGTAGTAATCACTCGTCACCTCCTTCATTACCTCCACTGGAAAACTTTCCTTATGCATCCCTCCACACTTACTCAGACTATCAAGCGCATAATTCAGAGATCAAGGTTCATTCAATGCTCCAAATTCTCTCATATCTCGCTCATTGTCATTCCTTTTGTTTGCAAACATTTTGGAGTGTTCGTTTGGTTATGCACCCATACATGTTTGGCTCTCCATGACTCATTGTTCAGCTCTGCATGCTTCATTGTTCGGCTTTGCACTCTTGAAAGCTCCCTTTCTCTTTCAAGTGATCTTTTTTACCTCACTAGGCCTCTACCAGTGCCTATATATATATTAAAACTAACACACACACACACACATATATATATATGAATACATACATACATATATAATGTGTATGTATGTATGTTTGTATGTATGCATGTATGTATGTATGTAGGTATGTATGTATTCATATGTATATATATATATGTATATGTATATGTATTTATGTGTTTATATATATATAATGTGTGTGTGTATGTATGTATGTATCTATGTATTCATATATATTTATATATATATGTATACATACATACCTACATACATACATATATATACATATATATATACAATTTTGTGTATATATACATACATACATACATACATACATGCATACATACATACATACATATATATAAATGCCAATCTCTTGTATGATATGCATATGTTTTCCATGAATCTATAAATATTTGGGGTTTCACAATGATGCTATTCATATTGGTTTTTTCATTTAAACTATATACTAGGGAATATATATCAGTTCTATGCACTGTCGATGTTTGTCACCCACCACCCTGTCACTCAGTATTTGGGGTTTCAACTTGCACTATTTATGGATGTCAATGCATTTCAACTCCATATATTGTGATTTTTACACCCTATCATGTTGGTATATATGTATAACTCATGTACAGATGTTCAATTGGATTGTTCAATTGCATTCTTCAATTGGATTGTTCAATTGCATTCTTCAATTTGATGGTTCAATTTGATTGTTCAATTGCATTGCTCAATTTGATTGTTCAATTGCATTGCTCAATTTGATTGTTCAATTGCATTGCTCAATTTGATTGTTCAATTGCATTGCTCAATTTGATTGTTCAATTGCATTGCTCAATTTGATTGTTCAATTGCATTGCTCAATTTGATTGTTCAATTTGACTGATCAATTTGATTGTTCAATTTGATTGATCAATTTGATTGATCAATTGGATTGTTCAATTTGATTGATCAATTTGATTGTTCAATTTGATTGATCAATTGGATTGTTCAATTTGATTGATCAATTGGATTGTTCAATTTCATTGATCAATTGGATTTTTCAATTTCATTGTTAAAAGTTATTGTTCTATTGGATTGTTCAAATGGATTTTTCTATTCAATTGATCAATTGGAATGTTCTATTTTATTGTTCAATTGCATTGTTCATTTTGATTGATCAATTGGATTGTTCATTTTGATTGTTCAATTGGATTGTTCAAATTGATTGATCAATTGGATTGTTCAATTTGATTGATCAATTGGATTGTTCAATTTGATTGATCAATTGGATTGTTCAATTGCATTGAATTGATCAATTGTTGATTGTTCAATTGCATTGTTAAAAGTTATTGTTCTATTGGATTGTTTCAAATGGATTATTCTATTTGATTGATCAATTGGAATATTCTATTTTATTGTTCAATTGCATTGTTCATTTTGATTGATGAATTGGATTGTTAATTTTGATTGTTCAATTGGATTGTTCAATTGCATTGTTAAAAGTTAATGTTCTATTGCATTGTTCTATTGGATTGTTCAAATGGATTGTTCTATTTGATTGATCAATTGGAATGTTCATTTTTATTGTTCAATTAGAATGTTCAATTTCATTGTTCAATTGAAATGTTCAATTGAATTGTTCATTTCAATTTTTCAATTTGAATGTCATATATATCATGTATATTCGTTAGGAGTTATTCATTTCATTCTTTTAGACATGTTGGTATATTCGGCTGGCACTTGTTGTAAATTTCTGTCTTGTTCAATCTTCTTGGATGGTGTGCAATTTCAATTCATTATTGGCTTTGTGATGGTGAATTGCATGTCAAAGGTAAACACAAAAGGATACTATACATTCTTATTGTAAGTTAAACACTTACTACACTTTTCATATTAATGACTATTTTCATATATGTTTGCAAGATTGAGTTGGAGAAATTTACCATACCATTGGCCATCTCCAATTCATAGAGGTGAGGTTCTTAACCTCATTAAAGCTGCACCATTGTCTCTTTTCATTCCCTTTTCTTTCTTCTTATCATTATTTGTTTTGTTATGGGTGTGTTGTGTTACTTAAGTTGAATGTTATTATATATTTTGTTGCTGATTTTGAACATAATATTTAAAGTGTTTATGTGATTGTCCATAGATCGAAGGTTCTCTTCCGTTCTAAATGCATTGACAATGTGCTCCATGATGTTTATGACATGTAGGGTGTTTATGAACACTTCCAATACTTGTGTTCATAAACACACTCAATTTGTCAAGGAAATATATGGTTCTCTTCATGCATCACTATGACTTTAATGGGTTTAATCTTTTCATTTAATTTATATCTATACATACACTATAACTTTCAATCTATATATCAATGTACATACATATATATACATGTATATACATGTCATATATATGTAGATACACATTGACATATATGTAGGTACACTTTGATATATATGTAGATACATATATACACATGTAGATACACATTGATATATATGTATATATATATATATACATATACTAATATTATTGTTCAATTGGAATGTAGATACATATACATACATGTGGATACACATTGATATATATATATATACATAGTTCAGTTTGATTGTTCAATTGCATTGTACATATATATATATACGTAGATACACATTGATATATATGTACATACATATATATACATATACATACATATTTATATATGTACATACATATTTATATATGTACATAGATATATATGTACATCCTTATGTATGCACATACATATACATATGCATATGCACATATAAGCACTACATATATCCTCGAAATGAAAACCACTCAAACCATTTTCATATTTGGGGATAACAAACAAATGTTATAACCAAATTGCAGATTTAAATTTTGTGCCATGATGAACACAATAATAGGGGATAACTAGAATCATATAGGTCAAATAGGTCACATCCATCTCCACCATTCACAAAAAAAGAGTGAACTGTAATGTACCGAAACAAATAAACTTGAGATAAGACATACATACATGTTCTCTTTTGTAGATTTATAGCCTAAAAGTAAATTTCAATTGAGCTACTAATATACAAAGGGATAGATTACATCAAGTATTTCGTTGTGAAGTGTTGTGTATTTTAGACATGTCTAGTAGACCTTTTTAACGACTATATGAAATGTATTCACATGCAATTTCAAATGTTAAATTATTAGTGTAGACTATATTGTATGAAATGTTGTATAAGATTATTAGCATTGAATATTTTTTTCACAAATGTAGAATAGATATTATAAACATAGTAATTGTTGTAAACAAAGTTGAAACAGTTTATCTGCATAGAATATATTTTCACAAATGTAGAATAGTTATTATAAACATAGCAATTGTGGTAAAAAAAATTGAAACAAAATATTTGCATACAATATATTTTCTAAAATGTAGATTATAAGACAACCATAAAAAAGGTATTTCAACATAGTCGTCAATGGGCCTGACACTAGAGCACCTTAATATGCAATTGTAAAATAGTTTTCACCCACAAAGTCAACCAAGGTGCTCATATCACATTAATAAACATATTTAGTTGAAAATAATAAATAGATTTAATTCTCAATTATAAAAAGATGCAGTACAATGAAAATGGCATCCCCAAGTACACCCCCAAAAAAAACCAAGATATAAGGCATTGTTTCAGTTGGTCCCTCCCAAACTCAGTCGAATGCTCCAAGGAATGAATCTGGAGATGTGTTCTCGTCTCCTATTGTTGCATTTAGACTTTCCATAAATTGATTTGCATTTGCATTTTTTAGTTGTGTGCAACTTACATTTGAAGGCATTAGTGGTGAAGAAGTTTGGCCAACTGGAAATTGAGTGCAACTAACTTGAGATGAGTTGGGACTGAAACACACATTGCTTGCAAAAAATAGAGGGATGTTATTATTGGTTATATCTCAAAAGTAATTGTGGTTATAAAATAAGGGAGTTGCAGGACTGCTTAAGCGTCTATCTTGCATCAATGCTCTATGGGCAACCTCAATCTCCCTTTCCTTCTTCTCTTGTTATTTTTGTATCGTCTCTTGCTCCTTCTTCTGCTCTTTTTCCTTTCTTTGCAACTGTTTCAGTTGCTCTCTTTCCTTGTGCTCAATTTCCTTTTCAATTTTCTTTTGTTCCTTCTGCTCCAAGGCCAAAATCCATGCAACCTTTTTGTCCCCAGTTTGTTGCCTCTTTCTAATTTTTAATTCTTCCAGCTCTTTTTGTCTTCGTTCTTGCTCCATTATGAGAGTCATGTAACTGTCAGCAATCAACAACTGAGACTGTTGGCTCACCCGAAGAGCACCACCAACAAAATTTCTCATTCTTCCATTCACTCTGCGAGTTGGAAGCTTAAGGAAGTTACTGATCTGAGAACCACTTTCAGTTTGAATTGTTTCATTGAATTGGGAGTCAGTAAAATCCACCTGGTCTGGTGTACCTTGACTTTCGTTGCTGCAATCTACATAATAGTGCATTGCGTCTTCTTGTGCGGGCTGGTTGTCCATGTCCTCAAGTTGTTGCTTTGCACCTTCATGCACTTGACTATCTGTTGGAGTCTGCAATGTTTGTGAAAGTTCATCTATTGAAACATCGAGTCTCGAAAGACTAAGGATGTTCTACACTACAGAAACATCGTCGGTGTCAACAATCTCATATGTCTTGTTGGGACGCATGTCACCCACAAGTGCATCTGAATTAAGGGGCCATAGCCCTGGCCTTTTAAAGACAACTTTTATGTTGGCTAGATTCAAAGCTCTTCTCAGTGCCTTGCTGCCCAACTCCGCCAATTCTGCCCTTCTGATATCAATATTGGGGAATCTAGTAAGAAAATATGCTTGTTCTAATTTGAAATATTGCTTGAATGGTGCAAACACACTAACATCCAAAGGCTGTAGCGCATGAGAAGTATGAGCAGGCGGTGTAAGGAGGTCAATTCCTAACCTCCTTTCCCTTTGGATAGTTGACAATGCAACATGACTTCCATGGCCGTCAAAAATCAACAAGTGCCTATTAGTAGGTGAGACACCCCTAGGAACGGGAACGCATAAATGTTCCAGCCAGTCATAGAAAAGATCCTTCATCGTCCAAGAATGTGCTTGGGTTGGCATAGTTGCGTGTGGTTCACAATTCACAATGTAATTCTCTATCTTTGTATTGCCCTTGAATAGATAGAAACTAGGTATGATTTGGCCAGATGCATTAACACATCAAAGAATTGTTATCCATTCTTTTCTTTTTGGAATGATGTAGGAGACATTCCTGTTGCCTCATCATGTCAAGACCCTCATAGTTCCATTTCTGCCAACTTGAATGCCCATTTAATCACAGTTCCAAATTCTTTCAGGACCGTATGGGGTACTTTCATATGCTACTGTCAATGTTCTATAAAATTCAACTACTATTTCTAGTCTAAGGTTTACTGCCATGTCTTTGTCAAGACCTTCAGTTGTGCGCAAGGTCAATTTTGGATGGCGCCTCTTGAATCCAGTCCACCATGATTTTCTAGACAACCCCTCTGTGAAAGGGTTGGGTGTAGTCTGGCACATCTGAGCAACCTCTTGCTTGAGATTCATAATCTCAAGCCCGTGGCCAATATCTGCCATATCTGCACACCACTTCACAATCAAACCCTCCTCCTATGCTATTAGGGCTATTGGTGGACCCTTCTTTGAAGTAGTGATCAAGCCGCCTAACCAATTGCTAAGTGTTGTAGCTGGGATTTTCCACTTCTTCATAGCAGCTCTTGTCGACATCCCATTTATTTCAACATCCTCCAGTGCCCTGTCCATGTCCTCTGATGACCATTCCCTTTCCTTTGTTGCTCTTTCCCGCCAGATTGGTGGTGCAACAACCTCCTGGACAACCTCAATAGGTTTTGGATTCATGTTTACTTCTACAACTGGTTGTTACACATTGGGGGTTGTTACAGTGTCTTTCCTTGTACAAGACAATGTCTTTGCATTCTTTGTTTTAGTTTTCTTCCTCAATTTACCTTTAGATTGCACCCGCAGATGTTAAAAAAGATGTTTGGAGCAGTTAATAAAACAAAAAGTTGAACACTGTTGAAGTCACAGTGATGCATGAACAATTTGCATTTATTTAATATGCATCTTGACATTTTGAAATTCAATGCTCTGGTTTTTATGAACAATTTGTAATCCAATTGCCCATAGTTTGTAATGAAATTGTCTTTATTGTGCATGAATAGTTTATTTTTATTGTCTTTATTTTGCTTGGTGCTTATGAATAGTTTTTAATGCAATTGGATTTATTGTGCATGTTGACAGTTTGTTCAATTTTATTATTTGAATTGAAATTACTTAGAGTAGATCTATTTAGTGAGACACGAACAAACATTGGTTAAACATTGTCAAAAGGACATACAATGGTATAGGCGTAGTGAGGTAGAAAACCTCAATTGGAAGAGAAAGGGAGCTTTCTTGACTGCAGAGCCGAACAATGAAACATGGAGAGCCGAACATAAATATATAAAACAAATTTCGTAGTAACAATCACATAAACAATTACATATATACATATACAAATATATATATATATAGATATAGAAAAACACATATATAGGAAGAGAATAATATAATTGCATGGAAAAATATCTTCGAAATGAAATCAAGTGAATCCATTTTCATATTTGGGAATAACAAACAAATATTCAAGGAAAATTACAGAGTTAGTTTGTGCATTGTCAAAGAGAGGACTATAAGTGCATGGCAGAAAACCTTGTAATTGTGAACCAGTGAAACCATAAAAATATTTGGTAGTAACAATGAAATAAAAATTGCATTTCGCAGACAAAAATATTGTGAATGCAAGAACAAAATAATATGATTGAATGGTAGAATATCTTCGAAATGAAAACTAGTCATACCATGTATATGTATGGAAATATATAATTATGGAAATATGTCTATATATTATTCTATTCTTCCATGCACAATATGTATATGTATGTATGGAAAGACAAATACATATATAAGAACAAAATAATATAATTGCATGGCATAATAACTTCAAAATGAAAACAAGTGAATCCAATTTTCATATTTGGGAATAAAAAACAAATATTAAGGGCAAATTGTAGAGTTAAAGTTTGTGCATTGTCAAATAGAAAACCCTGTAATTTTGAACCGGTGAAACCCTTTCCATGTATGGTAGTAACAATGAAATGAAAAAAGCATTTCATATACATAACTATTATGCATGGAAGAACAAAATAATACATAAACATGCCAGAATATCTTCGAAATGAAAACCAATCATACAATTTTCATATTTCAAAATAACATGAGAATATTTTAAGCAAACTGTAGAGATGAAGTTTGTGCAATGAGGAAGACATGAATGCAAGTGCATGGCAGAAACCCTTGAAATGATAAACATTAAATCCCTATAAATATTTCCTAGTAACAAGCAAATATATTATATGCATTTGCGTATTTTGGAATAACAAACAAATGTAAAAAGAAAATTGCAAAGTTAAAGTTTGCGCAATGACGAACACCAGTCAAACCCTTTCCATATTTTGTCAAACAAGTCTAATAGTAATGAAAATCCATTTAAACTGGAGTCAAACCCATTTCATATTTCGTATAAGGAAGCAAATATGAAAAGCACAATGCAGAGTAAATGTCGTGCAATGAATAACACAAGATTAGGAATAACACAACATATTGAAATGCACAATGTAGGGTAAATGTCATGCATGGACGAGTATAGAGGAAAGGAAAACTAGTGAAACCCTAAACTTGAATTGAAATGACTTGAAATTCATATAAAGTGTAATTTGAAACCCTAGATATTGAGTTACAGGTCAATGTGACAAAAATTGACATCCCATACAACATATTTGCATTCATAGGAAGCCAAAATTTGTAGCAGTAGAATACTTGTAGCTTGTTAGGATGTTGGTGCTACTGCCTCTAGGCTTTCTTCATATTTTTGGACTAAATTGTATAACTAATAATGAAAGTGGGACGTGCTAAATGGAAATTGCAAGAGATTGAATAATGTATTTTTGAATTTGAAAATCTCCTTATATGTTCAATGTTGGTTTGGTGTGGAGTCTTTAATTCCTATCCTTTTAATTTCAAATTTGAAATCTCCATTGGATGACTTCAATTGGAGAGTTTGTATGTATTAATTACGTGCATTCCTTGTTTGCTTGAAAATATATTTTGGTGGCTTTAACACCATTGTTTTGGTGGTTGTAGGTGGGAAAGACGGGAGGAACTAGTAGTAGAGAGGTTTGATTTGACTAATGGGACACATATGAATGATTGCTACCTATCTGAGTGTTGTTTTGGTGGGCTAGTGGGATGGGGGTTCGGCTAGATTGGATTTGGTGATGGGACATTCTTGGCTCATAGTTCTACTCATGGCATCCCAAGTGCCTGAAAGTTGGTTGTGATGTAATGCAAGTGGTGACATTATAGGGGAGCTTGGGTTATACTAATTTTATATTTTGGGCTTTTGTTTTAAAGTGAGGTGCTAGTAACAAGCAATATGGCTTGTATGTTTGTTGTGTCAGATGTGCTTTGAATATTCTATGACATGTAAGACTATGAATATATATTTGTGTATGGGACAAATATTATCCAATTATAATACAATTTTGATGGTATAGTGATACGTGTACTCTTGTTGACTTTGTGGGTGAAAACTGATTTACATTTGCCTAGTATTCAACTCTACTATGGGGCCCACATGGGACTACTTTTGTCCCCAGTATAGGCTCCCGCCCTACTTTGGGCTCCTCTCCCCTAGTGTGAAATTGTCAAGGGTAATAATTTTTGATGCTACATTTAGCCCCCACTTTAGTGGGAGTATGAACTTATGCTTAGACTCACACTAAAGTAGAAAATCTATATCAAGAGGGGTCTAACTATCCAAATGTTGAAGATGTAGGATGATGAAGGATCTAGGGAGAGTGCAGAAGCCCCCAGGATCCATGATCCCATGGCAAGACAACATGAGCACAAAGGAACACACATGTGTATGATATACATCAAGGTAACATACATAAATATACATGTCAAAAAACATGAAGCATACATGATGAAAACACATGACATGATACAACATATAGATGATGATGAAATAAACACAAACACGATACAAATATGATGCAAACACGAAGAAGACACACAAAAGGACACACATCAAAACACAAGATTAGTACTAAAAGGATTCAAGTTGGTAAGGTAAAGATACCTCAGTCTTAAATTATCTTAAATACCAAACATCATCCATCGAATAAAGGAATTCTCCCATGAGGACTAGCAAGTTGTGTTATGCCACATCACTCATGAGCCACATGGATCTACTGGCTAGTAGGCCACATTATGCTAGGTTTCAATCCAATATGATGGGTTCCACAAGGCTAGCAAGTTGTGTTATGCTAGAAACTCATGAAATACATATCTCTACTATCAATCAAGTTGTGTTATGCTTAGTAGCCATTTTATGGCATTCATGACTCATACAATAGCAAAGTCTAATATTTACTAGGTGTATCACAAACCAAAGGCAACATAGGCTAGTGAAGTTTGATATTCACTAGGTGGGCCCCCAAGACAAAGTAGCAAAATGAGAAATACACTAGGAATAGTGAAGTTAGTTATTCATTAGGTGTGTGTTTATTGATAACCATACCGAGAGTTATACTCCATGATAACTTTGATAAGGTGCTACAAAAATGATCAAAATGCTATGCCAATGTAACAATAGTTCAATATGTGTGAACAAAGTGAAGCAAAAATGCCAAACTAACCTAAGAAGGTGCACAAACTCACCTAAGGAGGTGCATAAATGACGACAAGATAAGGCAAAAACCTTAAGGGCGTTATAACAACACCACCCCAAAAGGTGATTTACAAAAACAATAAAGAGGCTTTGCTCAATACATGAAAGGTCACACCTTAGGGAATATCATACATGACATCACCACCAAGAGAGGACTAGCCATGGAATAGAAGACTCATGCCTTAGGGAATATTAGCCATAGCATTACCACCAAGGGGAACACCATATACTAAGAAGGTCACACTCTTAGAGGAAATCAAGCCCAATATCACCACAAAGGAGACACACCATAGATCAAGAAGACCACTCTTTTATTGAGAAGGTCACACTTCCTAGGAGTTGTATGCTATCATTACTAAAAAGGGACCATTCCTTATGAAAAAAATGAGTGGGGGACTATATTCCCCCCTTAAAATATTAGTGTACTTGCTACACTAACATTTTAAGGAGATACAAAAATATCCCTTTCTAGAAGGAATGCACCTTATAGAAGGCTGTGCAACCCCTTGTCCCCCTAGTGTAGGGAGAAAGGTGAGAAATAAATGGATGATGATATGCTGCTCCTTCCAATATGAAATATGATTGCATAAAGCCTAGTTTATATCCCCATGCATGGTAGTGAGTATGTTATGATACTACAACTACCACATGGCAAGGAGAAACAACTAATGTGATTTGTCTCTTGTATGATTTGAAAGTGAAGATTTTTTTAAGTTTTTGTTATTTTTGAAGAAGAATAACCAAGAAATTTTGTTGTTTCTTGCGTGTTGAGCTCTACAAGGACACAAATTCCTTGTTATTTTGCACCACATTCATCTCCATTATAAAAAAAATGTTTCAATATTTCATACCTTCTTCCATTTCTTTTGAAGAATATGGGTTTTCATGATTGTTTTTGTCATAAGTGGATGTGTAATTTGTATTTTCCTCTTTTCTAGAAGTTGTGGATGTTTTTGATGATTTATTGATAGATTGTGTTGATATCATTGCAACTTCTTTTTCTTTTTCTAATTTTTTGTGATCTTGTATTCCCTCATGAATGTAGGTGTGAAATATAATGAACCTCAATCATCATCCAAAAAAATTGTCACCAATGAAAGGAATTCATCTTTGTTTTCAATTTGTAAAGGTTCCACTTTTGCAGTTGGTGTCAATGTTCTAAGAGGATTATTCATTCTTGTTTCACTTTGTAAACAATTTTTAGATTCAGGATCAACTTTTATCATGTAAACCTTATTTTTGTAAGTGCATTTCACTAGACAATGAAGCGTTGAAGGTACTCTTTTCATCTCATGAATCCATGGTCTACCCAAGAGAAGATTGTATGAAAGATCATGGGCCATGACATGGATAGGAGTTTGCAACATAACCTTACCAACTTTGATAGGTAAAGTTATCACACCAAGCAATTGTTTTCCTACATTATCAAAACCACAGATAGAAAAATTATTTGGTTGAATTTTATTCTTATCCACCCCAATTCTATCCAAAAGATTTACACTTCAAATTTTTTTCCCTAAACCATTTTCAATAAGGGTAAGCCTAATCCTGACCTTGTTAATAAAAACCATTGTATTTAGGGCATCATTTTGTTTTTGAATTTTTAAAAGAGGTAGTTTACTTTGATGAAAGACAATATCCACATTAATTGAATTCATACCCTCAATTAAGGCTGCTACATCATTTGGTTGTGCACTAGGAGGGATCCCAACTTTTTGCAAAGCACTTTGAAGCATGCCATGGTAAACAGGAGATGTTTGAATTAAATCCCACAAAGAGATCTTATTAGGATTGTTACGAAGTTGTTCCACAATATCATACTCCTTTCTGAACTATGTTGAGGTGAATGAGGGGCACTAGGTAAAACAGGTTGTGGAGATGGTATCAATGAGGGAACATTTTGACTCACATTTTTCTTGGTTGCTTGTTATTTATTGTGTTGTATGCATGAGCAACTGTGTGATAACTTGGTTGCTGCGATACATGATTACTAATGAGTTATTTTGCAAATTTAAAGATATGGCCATGAGGTTTAGGAGGTCCTATAATGAGAGGTGATTTAGGGAGTCTAATAATTAGAGGAATTTTAGGAGGTCCAAGTTAAAAGAGTCTTAGGAGGTCCAATAATTAAAGGAGATCTAATAGCCAATTGTGCATTCATAACCTCAATGAAGTTAACTACTTGTTGCTGATCTTCTATCAATGGGGGATCTAAGATCACCTCAACATCTTCATGTATGCAATCCCTCTTACTATATTTTGAAAGAAATGTATCAATGATTTCATCCTCTTGCACCATAATATCTTCCCAAGTAGGAGAGGTAATGGGAGAGAAACAAACAAGATTCTCATCATGCTCAATGATTGGATCCTCTAACACCAAGATACCTTCTTCACAAGTAGGTGAGATATTAGGAGAAGAACAACAATGATTGTCATGATCATCCATGATTGCATCCTCTTGCACCAAAACATTATCACAAGTGGGAGAGATGTTGGGAGATAAATGAAGATTAGGAAAAGTGATACTAATAAATGTGTCAATGATTTCATTCTCTTGTGCTAAGATACTCTCACAATTAGGAGAGATATTGAGAGAATGACTAACATGCTTGTTAATGATTTTATTTCATTTCCTTAGATTGTGCTCATAAGTAGGGATATTATAATTATACAATCCATGCGTTACCATATCAAAACCACATCTTTGAAAAGGGAACATGTTGTTACTTGCCTTATAGATTAGATGATCAAAATCAAATGGGTTTAAAAATAAAATTCAAAAAATAGACATTAGATTTGGATAGAGGACACTAAGAGAGCTCTACCACAAAAAAATGAGCTCAAAATGGTTGGAATAAGTCACCATAAGTGGACTAAGTTTCCATATGGCATCTATGTCCTGCATAGCTTTTTGCAAGTTTCAAAATTTGATTGTGTACTATACTATTTAAGGATCTTAGGTTTGCTTGTAGAAAGGTCTGACAATGAATTGTTTTTCCAAAATTTACTCAATTTATGCCAATTTAATTCAAAATGCAAGTGTATAACAATTTTGAAAATGTTTTTCCAAATTGCAATGTATTTTTTAGATCTAAAATGCAATGATTGACTGATTCTAAGATTCTAAAATTTGAAAATGATGACTTTTATGCAATTTTGAGACTAAATAATATAATTTTTGTCACATTTAGAGCTATATGAAAGATGTCTAAATGAATGCAATTAAGAATTCTAAATCAGAGATATGCAAGCATAAATAGACTAAAGATAGAGACAACTAATTGTGCAAAATTTTGTAGATCGAAGTGTAGCATGATAGAGGCACCCAAGGGTGTTTATGTCCTTGATAGGGTTTCTAAAAACTAAAAGTTTGAATTTCTACTAGACTATTTAGGGGTTTTGTTTCTATGTGCAAATAGGTCTAAAAGTTAATATTTCTCCATAATTTACTCAATTTAAGATAATGTGACTCAAGTACAAATGTGTAACAATGTTTGAACAATAAATGATAATTATGAATGTAATTTTGAATGCAGATATGCTGTAAATGACTGAAATAAACTGTAATGCAACCTATGATGCAATATGATATGTAAATTTTTTAATTTTATATCTTTTGTAATGCAAAAAAGAAAACCCTAAATGAGAAATGAAAAATAATGCAATGTGAAACCTAGATCTAGGGTGAATTTCTTCAAATTTTAGAAGGTATATAATGTTAACATGTCAAGTTCACCAAAATCTAACATAGAAAAATGAAACCCTAAGTTTAATGCATAAAACCTAGGATTAATTTCCTCATTTTCCAAGGGTACATTAGGATGCAAATCAATAAGGTGATTAGATTGACTTTCAGCCATGAAGGTGAGCTAATCAGACCTAGATATGCATCTTTTTTGAGTGTTGGAATGGATTGGAATTGAATTGCCTTGATTAACCTAATTAGACTATGTGCCCTAATATGAAAATTGTAATATTTTGACAATTGATAAACTGTAAGAGAGATTTGTAGGCAGATTTGAGAGGGGCAGAGTGTTGTGTACTTGTCTTATAAATTTGAATTTAGTCACTATAGGAGGAGATAGTCACCCAAGGGTGACTCTATCCTTGTAAGGCTATTCCAGATCTAAATTCCTGATTCTTGTTTGTAAACTTGTCAGATCTATGTCATATTATTCTATAAGTGAGTTTTTGTGAGTTGCCAAGATGTAGGGCTTTGAATGCAATAACAAATAATTGATCTTCAATCTTCCTTCAATCCTCTCCAAACCTAAAACCTAAATATTTAAAGAGAGAGGAAGGGTTGTGCCATTTAGGGGCTTGCCTTTGTCAAACCCCATGTTAGTGTTTTCACTTCCATAATGGAAATATCAATGATAGGAAGGAATGATGAATCCAAAAAGTGCTGCAACTCACCACCCTTCAATGTCTTCCTTGAAGGACTACATTTATGCACACCACCTCAAGGTCTTGGATCTTTCTTGCTTGATTGCTTGAATTGTTTTAAGACCTACAACAAGGGTTAACCTTCATAAACAATGATAAATTGAACACACATGAACTCACATAAGACTTGACATGATGCTTGGATCTTGAATTGTTGCAATAAAGCTCTAAAATGTTACTCTTGACTTGCTTGATCGTGCTCTTGACAATAATATTTTCTCAATCATTTCACTTAGTTTTCAAATGATGCAATAACTAGGTATTTAATATAGGAATTTTGCAAGTTGGATTTCAAATGTTAAAATGTTGACATCGACATATTCAAATCTTGATCTCGGCAAAATAGAGGGAAAGAGCCACCCATGGGCGTTCCAGTCCTAGCCCTATTTTTTGGGGATTTAGGTGCTAGGGGAAAAACATTAAATTAATGCATTTGTTTGATGCTTGCAATTTATCAAAAAACGATAAAAATAGGCCTCTGAATACATAATTTAGGAAATTAGGGGGTCAATTAGGCTCAATAATTTAGGGGGAGAAAAACATAGTGTGAAATTGTCAAGGGCGACAATTTTTGATGCTACAAGACCTAGCAAATTTTCCTTTATTTTTTTATATTAAAATCATAAAATACAACCTTGTGTATATATATGTAATTTAAATAGACATGTTTTTTGTGAAACGTTAGCTTAAATTGGCCTTAATTTGAAGGTCGACCTCTAAAATTCTATAAATATTATTTTATTCAATGACTTTCATTTGAAGGTCCTTAAATAATAATTTTTTTGTCAATCAATACATCCTTTGTTTGAAGGTACCTTCGAACAAAGGGCATTAACAAGACACTTTTAGTGTTTGCTTCAAATTTTCCTCAAAAAATGTAGTTTCAAACCTCAAGTTGGACCTTCAAATGTAATTAAGTTCACAAGATAATTTACAAGATCGTAGTCCTCGAAATAAGATTTCCAACAAGTATAATTTTGATATATATTTCATTATATTATGTATTCAATTTTTATTTTTTACTGAACATAGGTTTTTCACCAAGCATCAAGTTCTTTGTTCTACATAGGTGGAAAAATAGTAAAACACTGAAAAAAATTCTAAAAAATATCTTTGCACTAGGTATTGATGTCCTTTTTTAACCAAAAAAAAGAATTTTGATATATACATAACAAGTTATTCTTCATGACATACACCTATGTCCAAAGCATAGTTACTTTGACTTCAAAATTTAATTAAAAAAAAAAGTAACAAAAAATTATGAAAAATATCCATGCACTGGATATTGATGTTAAAAGTTATATTTTAAAAATTTTAATTTTATCCTTTCTAGAAAAATGTTATGTTGGATGACATAAACGTTACTTTTTGAAAAAGTTGTTTACTATTAGAAACTAGTTATTAAAAGAGATGTTGAAAGATTCATGATTTATTTCAAAAAAAAGAGAATCTACACACAAATTGCCACATATCACTGGTTCACATTATCTTCAAATTATTAATGATTTAGTTGTTATAGGTCTCAAAAAGTGAAGATTTAGTTAAAAATGTTGATATCAATGTCCATCTTGACCAAAAAGTGGGACTCATTATTGTTGGATTACCCTTGTACCATCAATCTTGTACCCTAATCCCTATACCGATACCCTAAACCCTAAACCCTATATGCTATAATGTACCCTAAACTCTATACTAGTCAGTACCCTAAACCCTAAACCCTATACCTTGTGTACCCTAAACCTTGTACCATCAATCTTATACTTTAAACGCTATACCATCACCCTAAACCCTAAACCCTAAACCCTATAACCTATGTACCCTAAACCTTGTACCATTAATCTTGTACCCTAAACCCTATATCGATACCCTAGACCTAAACCCTAAACCCTATACCCTAGACCCTATATCATAGGTACACCATTCAAAGAACTAGGAGTAGCTTTAGCACCAATGCCTTGGAGTAATTTCTACCTAAATTGTTTAATATGTACAACAAATTATAAAAATCTTGAACTAATTTTTTTAGGACTATTTGTCTCAACTAAAATAGCAAGCTCATATGCAAATTTTTGTTCTAAAAGTGCTTTGAGATCATAATATTTAGCCTCATTTTCAATAAAAAATGTGATAATGGTGATTATGGGAACATTATTAGGAACACCATTCACATTATATTGAGTCATGTAAGGATTTAAATGATGAATTCTCCTTAAGGAAATGTGAGGATGGGAATGAGATCATAGCATGCAAACAACACACAAGACCCTACTTAAGGGAAAAAGAGAGGTAAGGTTTGATTTAGAATGAAAAAAGTTAGGAAGAACTCAAATCTAAAAATGAACTAGTAAATAAAACCCTAGATACATCACATAATAAAGTACAAAATTCTAAAGGAAGGTATAGCTAAGGAGAGAAAATAAAATAGAGTCCAAATAAAGTCTACAATTAGATGGTGTAATTATAAAAAAATAGATCTAAAAAACCCTAGAATGGAAGAAGGCAAAACCCTAAGATGAAACTCTAAGTGATGTAAGAGTGGTTGGGTTCACCAAAAATGTAAAGGGACTAAAAGGAATCATAAATTATGTAGGATTATTAAATAAATTCAATCAATTAGCAAACAATTGACCTATACAAATGAGATGGAACTTGAAACAATAAAAAAAATCAAGTATAAAAATCAAAATAAATTAAATATCACACTTAGATCAAAGTTTGGATAGATACGTGATGTGATAGATGTTTAAAGAAGATGATTCACCAAGGTCATGCTAACTTGAATCCTCATGGATTGTTAGAATTCACTCTACCTGTATTTTTGATATGTGAATTTCTGTGAGGAGGGCTGATGCTTAGGAACACCTTTAAGGGGAATCTACTAAATCTTGAGGGTTGAGTTCGCCTTAGTTAGGCTCCTACTAGACTAAACTTACAAATACAAGTAAAAGATCAGAGACAATAAGCATGCATGTAATGGACATGGATGACGCTACAAGTAGACAAATGTAGAACATATTTTCCTTTTAATCTCTTTGATCTAGATGTTCTTCTCATTCAACAAGATTTTAAATGACTAAATGAGTGTCTTTAAATATAATGGCCAAGCACACAAATCAATATAAAACATAATAGGTTAGCTCACAATGATTAGTGAAGTGGTCAACAACATCTAACCTTAAAATTTGAATTTTAATGTTCAAGTTGAAATTTGCAAGGGCAAAAATGAACTAGGTCAACTCCATAATTGCAAATTTGATCTAAGGTGATAAATATGAGATCTATGAATCAAGACTAATCTCTTGGGATGGGTGATAATGAGATTGAGACATAATGTTATTGTAAGCTAATTTCACACAAGAATATGCTACTTGTAGACTAGTTATTTCACTTAGGACAGTCTCATCAAAGTAGGACAAAAACATTAATGAAAATGGTATGAACATACAAATTTCACCATTACAAATAATATCTTCTAAACTTATGAAAGAAAAATAAAAAAAATGAAAAAACATCAAAATTATTAATTTTTTTTTTTTTTAAATAATAATTTATCAAAATTTTGACTCAATCTTTATCAACCTACATTTCATAAATTTATAATCATAAATAATCTGTTTATACATATTATATTTAATTAAAAGTTTATTGCATAAATAACTAAAAGTTTACATAAATAAATAAAGTGCTCCCTTATTTCAGAGAAACAACCTTTGGACCTTTTGGTTATAGTATGAGAAAACCATCTACGAAAAAGAGAAAAGAAAGAATTGATGGTCTGGAACTTATTTGAAAGAGAGAAGTACCCATTTAGCTAAACGTGGGTCAGGATTGGCCTCACCTCTTTAAAAGGAGTTTGTTTGGATTCAACTTCCAATTGTTGATAATGTATACAAAATGATTTTATAAACAATTACCCACGTTAATGATAAACCTACACGTTTTCAATGTGAGGCATACAAAGAGTTTTCTAAGGAGAAACTCGTGAAAGATTGTTGCTAGGTTCACTGCTGATTACCAAGGTTTGGAACTCATGAAAGATTGTTGTTAGGTTCACTGCACAGGGTCCCACAGTTTTGCGATCCCCTTCCTGGAAAAATCCAAAAAGTAAAACTATAGTGCAGATAATGTACATCGTTCCGTACAATTCATGAGGAACATTTCCAAGATAGCCATTTTTCTCATTATAAATACCATTAATCTGTGCTTGAACTGCAAATAAAACAGCCGTGTATCGCCTCCCATACCAGCTCCACTTTGGAAGTTACACTTCAACATTTTCCCAGGTACAAGGACTACATAGAATAAGCAGTCTTACATGGCGAGGATTATATTTAGGGTTGAGGAATGGAGAAGAAAATCTTTGCTTTAACCTATTAGGAGAAGTTCTGAAGGACAGCTGGGTATGGTTGCCTACTCACCTCATCTGGCCTTGCTCTTAACATGATCTTGAGAAACTCTCTCAATCTGCACTATTTCTTTGCCCCTGAACATACCAAGTTCACTGTACTTACTCCATTTGGCATTTGATTCTGAATAATCCTAACTTGAGCCCTTTTGGGTTCTTGTACATGCCCAATACCTAATTTGTGTGCAAGGAAATTTTAAGACAGGCCTGTTCAGCCCGCCTGGATATGCACCCAAGGTGGGTTTTTTCTTGGTGATGACTTTGTGCTTATTGTTTCCCCAAAATGTAAAACCCAAAACTATAAATATAGGGGCTCTGGTTGCATACAATACCACCATTGGAGATATTGCAAAGAGAGCCATTGAGGTCGCTGTGGAAGATGTGAATAGGAATTCCAGTCTACTTAATGGAAATCGGCTTGTGCTCACTATGGTGGATTCAAATTGCTCTACATGGATAGGCACAGCAGCAGGTACATGACACTTTGCTGTTTTCCTCCACCTACAAATTTGTTTTTAAATGCATCTCAGTTTAGATGATTCAATTTATGAATTTTTGAACGCCCTTTTGTCTATAATTTTTCCCCTGATGATGGTCCATGGGGAAACCCGAAAAGGGACGTGAAACATTGGAACCTATACAATCTATCAAGCATAACCCAAAAGAGTCCCACAAATTTTGTCATTCCAATGATGGGTTTCAAAGCTTTTTTTTTTGGACTAAAGCTTTAATTTAGTAACATTTTCTCATACTAAGAATCTTTTCCACTGTCAGTTTTCCACTTTTTTCTGCTCTGTTGGATTGTGTTTAGTCCCATCATAAATAACAATGAAAATAGCAAAGACAAGCAACCTAGTCCTAGACAATAAAATGGATTGTATCTGCAGATCCCACTTCAAGCAACAACTTTTCTTAAATATCAACGTTTTGTTTTTTTCTGGGCAATGATGACGCCTTTAGATGAACAAAGAGACAGATGAAGCCAAAAAGTGTCTAGCTTCCTGTTAAGTCTCTTTCTAGGCCAAACTAAAACACATAACAAAGATAAATTTCTCATGATCCGGCTTCCTCTTTAGTCCCCTTTCAAAACACGCGTTTACCAGGAATTTACCAGGAATACGCAGGGAATACACCAGAAAGCGCAGGGAATACGCATAAAATACGCAGCGACAGGGATTTATCAGAATACGCGTTTACCAGGCAGCGACAGGGGTTTACCAGCGACAGAGATAGGCAGCGACAGGGTCTTACCAGACAGCAGGTACTAGCACCGTTCGGGAAAAGGAGAAAAGGGCACGCAGAAAGTCAAAGCGGGACCAGGGACCCCACAAGCCAGCGAAACAAAGCAGATTTTAGGATCACGGGAAGGCGTGGACAGTGGGCTGCGTTTCCAACAGGTCTCCCTGTCGCCCTTCCTTATTTTCTGTTATTTTAAAGTTTATTTTGTCTCTTTCTCTGTAAGAAGACAAACTTGCATACCCGCATAAAACCAAAACCACAGCATTTCGAATAAATAAATCCACAGCATGTCAAACACATGAGGGTTAAACAAGGAGTTATGGGTGAGAACCTAGACCTGGCATGCCAGAGGGTCCCTCCAGTAGGGACACAAATCTCAAATACAAACCCAATCCCAATGCAGCTGGGAGTTTTAGAACATCTACTGGGCAATAGAAAATTGGAAAATAAACCCCAGATTCAGTTAAGTGACCTTTTTGCTCTTCTGGGTCAAAAAGGTTTAATATCTTCAGGTTATCACATTCCACAGTGGTCAAACGGGTGGTCCACTCTCTACCCTACTGTTCAAGATGAGGGTTTAGCGAGTGTTTGGGACTCTTGGCTTACGAGATCGCATTTATCAAGCATATTGAATCATGTAAATACAGAAGAAAAGCTGATCTTGGTAAATGCAAAGCAATATAATGGGATTCTAAGACGCAGACAAGCTCAGAGACGTAAACTGAAACAAAATCAAAAGAAAAAATTCACTTGGATTTTACCAAAGGTTCATAACAGTAAGGCAGGTATATATAATGAAACATTTCAGAAAGAAGATAAAACTAATCAAACTGAGTATGAAGGAAAGGGAAAGCTAATAGTAGGCATAGAGAGCCTTGGGTCAGGAATGAGTAAGATGGAGGAAGTCATGAATAAAAAGGAAGAGACCATTGCAAGCAAGGTCACTGAAAAAGTATCCACTGAACTTTATAGCCCTACGTCTTCACCACTTCTATGGTCCTCAGAGTTATATGTGGAAGAGCTCATGAGAATGAAAAATAGACTTGATGTTTTAGAAACAAAGGAGAGGTTGGAGGACAGCAGATTTAAAATAGTTACAGAGTCCAAATGCAAGCTGGAAAGGGACAATAAAATACTGCAGGAGCAAATTTTAAATCTACAAGCTAACATGGAGAAGGGACAACAAGAACTGATCACTCTAAGGCAGGAGTTAGATCAACTCAAAACAACTGAAAACAAGAAGCCAGACGTGGAAGGAGGTGAAAACAAAATGGAATTAGAGTTGATTCAATCAGCACTAGTAGACTTGGAGAAAAAAGAGAATCAGTTAAGAGACCAAATAGAAGAGGCCAAATCATGGTCACATGTGGTAAGTGGCTCAGCAAGTGAGCAGCAAGTAATCATTGAGAAACAAGTCAAGAGGCAACTAAGGGAAGAAAAAGATAAACAAAGCAAGGCTACAAACATTATTATTAAGGGTTTGAAAGATTTTGGTGAAAGGGAAAGAACAGACATCCTAGCAAGAAACTTCCTTAAAGACGAGCTGAAATGGACAGGTTATATTCAGCAAGCAAATAGAATTGGAAAAAAGATAGATGGTGGAAAGGATAGGCATGTAAGAGTCACCTTGAGAAGCTTAGAGGATAAGAACAGAATTCTAAAAAACAGAGGGTTACTTAGAGGCACACATATTTACCTAGACGAAGATTTGACTTTTGAGCAGCAGGAAGCACAAAGGAAAGAATGGGAGAAAGTGAAAACAGCAAGAAATGAAGGAAAGTGGGCATGGTTGAAGAATGGGAAAGCCCAAATTGGTGATCGTTTTTCAAACAAGAAATAGGAATTGGGGGCCCCACAGGAATACTTACGTGTTGTAAGTTGGAATTGTAGAGGATATCCATGGAGAAGAGGACCTGGATTGGGGCCCATAGCAAAGGGTAAAGATATTATCATTCTTACTGAAACACATGAGCATGAAGGCTGCAAAGTCCCAGATTTTGAAGGATATAAGAAAGTCTCAGTTTGGAACAAAGGGAATGAGTCAGGCAAAGGTTATGGTGGAGTTACAGTGCTAATAGGTGAGAAATGGCAGGGAATTGTTGAATTCGAAAAAGAAGACGCAAATAAACAGTACATATGGCTGCAAATAACAGAAAATGGGGTGACTTTCAGATTGGCTGCTTGTTACTTTGCTCCAAAAAATTCTAAGTTCTATAAGAAGAGAAATTTAGACAATGAAGACCCGTATGCCTCACTAAAAAGAGACATATCTATTTTCAGCGCACTTGGAGATGTTGTCTTAATGGGTGACTTTAATGCAAGGACAACTAATAATCAGTCTCTTCAGCTGAGCAGGGATGAAAAAGAGGAGAACAATCCTTTATGGTTAGAGGAAGGTGGAGATCAACATTGGGAAAGAACATCCCAAGATGACAATGGGGATGTGACCCCGTTTGGGACTGAATTACTTGGGCTTTGTAGTCTGTTTGGCATGGTTATTTGTAATGGGATGAGAGATTGGCCAAAGTCGGGGGGTATCACTTGCAAAACGTATAATGGTCAAAGTGTGGTGGACTATGTGATTTGCTCTCAAGGTTTTGTTTCTAGATTGCTAGAGTTTGATATTGAGGACTGCCCTATTGGGATGAAATCTGACCACTTACCTCTTCTGGTTAAACTCCGCATGTCCCCAATCAGCCAACACATTAAACAGGTTCAGCACATGCAAAATAAAACCCTCCCCAAGGGTAAAATCCTCTTGAATAAAGAAAATAGAGAAAGATTTAATGCTGTTCTTAAACAGCATTTCCATGATTTAAAAAACAACGGAGAGGTCAAAGCGACAAAGGATGGGGACATCCACATTCACAGCAATTCGCTGATCCCAATAATTCACAAGGCTTTAAATGCATGCAAAAGGTCCCACCCCAAGATGAAGGCTACAAACACTTTCCCGGCAAATCCTTGGTATGATGAAGATTGTAAGGCAGCCAAGAGATCACTAAAAAAGAAAGGAATGGACAAAGAGTACAAGAAAAAATATGAAAAATTGGTGCAGTCAAAAAAATATGATTATGTAAATGAAAGAAGGAAGGAGCTAATCTCGCTTGGAAAACAGAACCCTAAAGGTTTTTGGAGAGAATTGCAGCAAAAGAAAAAGAGGACTGAAAACAGTATTACAGATGGCCAATGGCTAGAGTATGCTAGGCTTCTTTACGAGCGGGTTCATGAGAAAGACCATCCACCTGTTATTAACACATCAATGGAACTATTCACTGTGGATGATATCAAACAAGGAATAAAGAATTTAGCAAGTGGTAAAGCACAGGACATAGATGGGTTGCAGGCTGAATTCTTAAAATGGGGGATCGAGACTCTTGCTCCTTACATAAAAAGAATTTTCAATAATGTCAATCAAGAGGGATTTCCTATGGAGTGGACCACTAGTGTGGTCATTCCTCTATTCAAAAGTGGTGATATCAACAATCCATCTAACTACCGTACGATTATGGTCAATCCTATCTTTGGCAAACTCTTTGGGAGCATGATTGAACGTAGGATCAGCAGTTGGGCAGAAAATGAGGGCAAAAGAGCAAAGGGACAGGCAGGCTTTAGGTCAAGACACTCTACCATTGATCACTGCATCACCCTTAGGCATTTGGTTGAGAAAGTTTGGAACACTCAGGGCGAGGAAGCTTATTGCTGTTTTGTTGATTTCAAGAAAGCTTTTGACACGGTACCTAGAGACAAACTATGGAATAGAATGGAGGAATTAGGCATCCCAAATGTATATAGAGCAGCTGTTCACAGATTGTATGAGAATGTTAGAGCTAAAATCAGAACAAGGGATGGTATGTCAGAATGTTTTGGTAGCGACATTGGAGTTAAACAGGGCTGTCCTCTATCTCCCACGCTTTTTGGGTTATACATTGATAAGTTGGAAGCTTGGTTAAGCAAGACGGATGGGGATGGTATTCAATTGGCAGGTTATGTGGTGAAGCTACTCTTATATGCTGATGATCTTATCCTAATTTCAAAAACAGCACATGGGTTAAGAGAACATCTGAAAGGTCTAGAACTCTTTTGTCATGAGGTTGGGATGCAAGTGAATATCACCAAGACCAAAATCATGATTTTCTCATTGAATAGAAAAGATAACCAGAATACCTTTCTTTTTGAAGGCAGCCCGCTTGAAATAGTCAAAGAATACAAGTACCTTGGGATTGACTTTCATTATAAGCTCAGTTGGGAGACTTGTCGGACGAAAAGGATACAGGGAGGTTGGAAAGCTTCTTACCTTTTACAAAATAGGTGTAGAAAAGCCGAGCTTTGGGATTGGAAAACCAAGAAAACCCTTTTTGGTTTGCTTGTTGCTCCGGTTGTACTTTATGGGTGTGAGGTATGGGGAAATAGTATGTCAAAATGCAGTTGGAGACAACTAGAAAGAATTCAAAAACATCTAATAACAAGCAGTCTCAAAGTCAAAACCACTGTCCCCTATGAAATTCTTTTAGCTGAAACAGGGTCTTTTCCATTGGAAGCATCGGCTTTAATCCGGTTGATAAGCTATTTAAAGAAGGTTGAAAACATGGATAACCACCGTTGGCCCAAAACAGCTATGAAGGAGACGCTAGAACGTAGGAAGAAAACTTGGATGAAACAAAACCACAAGTGGATGAACAAGTGGGACATCAATTTGCATGAGTGTCCTAGCACCAATAGTGAAATAAAAAGCTATGTGACTGAAAAATTCAGAACTGCCATGTGGACAAACCAGATTGGGCGAAAAAAAGCATACTACATCAAAGAGTTTAACCCGACAAAGGATCATGGTGAAAAAACTTATTTAGGTGCAGATATTAAAGGGAAAGCGAGGTTGTTAGTGGCACAATTGAGGACGGGATCACATCACCTTAGGTGTGAGACCGGTAGGTGGAAGATACCCAAGGAAACTTGGGAAGAAAGAACTTGTATTTTCTGCAATAAAGGGGTTGTGGAAACAGAATGGCACTTCATCATGGAATGCATTGCTTACGAGGATATCCGCACTCAACATGAAAATAGTTTGAAAGTGGACAATATGCACCAGCTATTTGAGGAAGATAAGATTAATCAGACGGCTAGCCTTCTAGTCAAACTTAACAGCAGGAGATCTGACTTGGAAAAGAGTATGAAGACAAATTAGGCCTGTTTTGTCTCGGTCCCATAGACTGTTTGGTCTCGCGGACGTCATTAAAATCTTTCATTCATTCATTCATTTCCTGCTT
Organism: Sequoia sempervirens; assembly: GCA_007258455.2. Lineage (NCBI taxonomy): Eukaryota > Viridiplantae > Streptophyta > Pinopsida > Cupressales > Cupressaceae > Sequoia > Sequoia sempervirens. The sequence goes on from VDFB02000015.1 coordinate 69,766,426, forward strand.
GTAATATTAAATCTGAAGCTTGATAATCTCCTCAAGTTAGTTGGGCACCGAGTCCAATGACTAAAGAATAAAGTAAAATTTGCATCCCAAGCTGTAATTACATCTGTAACTGGGCAAGTACCGCTATAAGAAGGCAAAGTGATCACGGTTCAAAGACAAAGATGATGGTTGGAATAGTATTGCCTGTTACCCCCACACGTCACAGACAAGTACGACAGTAAGAAGCGAAAGTGATAAGGGCACTTCACGTGAAACATTGAATGACTACTACATGCAATGAACCAAGTTCGGTAATGCTTTTTTGGGCATTTTTCTTTTTTCCTTGTGAACCAAACAAGAGAATATAATAGAATTTTAACGATCACGAGGTTACTTAAAATAGATAAATCTTGGCTAAAATAATGGGCGACCTGTATGTAGTCAACATGTTGTACGTTTGACTGTATTTATTAATTAATTGAAATAAAAAATAAATGTATTTTTATTTTCGATTAATTAATAAATACAGTCAAATGTGCAGAGTGTTGACTACATAGACAGTAGGAAAATAATGTATAGAATAAAACTTAATATAAATAGGAAAATAATGTATAGAATAAAACTTAATATAAATAAATTTTAAAAAGTAAAAATTCATGAATATGTCTATCTTAAATTTGATGGATGTATAGTTATATTTAGACATTTTATCATAAAATATAATTAAAATTTTATAAAAGTTAGGTTGTTTTCTAAAATGAGAGATTTTAGATTAGATCATTAAAATTTATATAAGATTATTTTTATATATATTTTGTTAAAAATATAATTTTATTTATAATAAAACATGTTTTAATATTAGAAAGGCAATTTTAAAAGATAATTCTAAAAAAAATGTTTTCACAAATCAATTATCAAAATTAGGCTTTGAATGTAAGAGAGATCCTTTAACTAAGAGGTTTTAGTTTGCTTAGTATGAGTGAAAGTCTTGAACAAAAAGATGAGTAGTCTATAATATAAAGTATTAATATAATATTGTAAAAAATTAAGTAAATTTATTTATTAAAATTAAGTTTATAAATATGATAGTTAAATAATTTAATTTAGAGTTGTGTTAGATTGTGTAATAGAATTTAGAAATTTAGAGATAAATAGAAAAGAAAATATTTAGTTGATTTGGACAATTTATAGATAATTTCTATTGTTTGATTATAATTTTTGAATTGTAATTATGAACCATAACTTCTTATATATGTTCAAAGCATTACAATGAAATTTGAATTAGGTTAGTCTCATAATTTAGCATATTTTCCAAGCATTGTAGATTTCATTTGTTGTGCAAATCTATTTTGTACCATGTGAATGATCTATCAAAATGACACTTCAAAACCTATTTGCCTTTATCTTCTAGGTATCTAAATTTGTCAAGGTGATGTTTAGGAACACCATTGGGGGGATTGCCAACTTGATAGCTGATTGCATTCTACTAGATCAACCTCCTTGATAGTCTTGATTAACAATGATGAACGATATTGAAAACAACATACACAAACATGTAGATGACCTATATTCAACCAGTGTTGATTTGATTCTTTTGACCGTTCAAAGATCAAAGTGTGTTTAAATGATTTTATCCTTGTAATTGTCTTATGAAATGAAGTACACATGACATATCTTCAAACATCATGACATAGCAACATGTTACACAAACTTATGTTAAGTTGACTCATAAAGAGCCCGCAAAAAGTTTGAATTTGAATTTAATGATTTCAATTGTGGGTTCATTCTCATGAGCCACATGATTGATCCATATGAATTATATGAACTACATAGAAATGAATCATATACCTAAAATGGCGATTTGAAAGCATGGAAAAAATGTATTAAAGTGAGTGCAAATAAGAATAGATAAATGATGAATGTATGGAGATAATTAGTAATAGAGATACAATAGATACAAATGAAGATACTATCATTAACCAAAGTTAATACAAAAATACATCACTTATCAATATTTTATTACATTTAAAACATTATACTAAAATAAACATAAAACTAAATAAACAAATTTCACTATTATAAATGGCATACGCAAATTCATCATCACAATTCATCGCGCCAAAAATTAATTGCATAAATTTTTGGCGGTGAATTTTCCTGCGGTGAATTGTTGACGGTGAGGTGGATTGCTGGCGGTGAGTTTTCCTAGAGCCATTATAAATATGTATTAGGGGAGAGGGACCCATAGTGGAGCACCCTAACTTAGTGTTTCTCAAAATCCTACATGGAATTTGAAATCAGTCCCAAATTTGTACAGCAGTTTATTTGGCAACTCACCTGCTTAAAATTTTTAATTTTAGGGTCACATCATCAAATATGATGCCACATCAGCATGCTTTTTGTTAAGGTATTAAAAAAGGCTAAAAAAAAAGTGAGATTGATAGTGGTGCACTAAGTCATGTTTTATTGGTGCGCCAATGTGGCATCACATGATTTGTCAGTTTGTGTACTTTATGGATAAAGAGTGTTTTGCAATTGAATATTAAGATGCTCCACTATGAGGCCCACTGAGGACTACTTCTATCCCCACTATTAGATCCCGTTCCACTATGGGTCCCTCTCCCCTAATATTCCTTCAATAACACATCCTAGTTAGACCAATTCTAAAAAGAAGAAGAAGCTCTCCTTAGAATCTCTCCTAACATTCTAAGGTGAACGAAAATCCAACGATTACAAAAAAATTGTTGAAGGTGCTTGTCTTTGTAACAAGTAGTGCGTGCAGAGTGAACTAAATGCCTCTTGTCTCCTGAAAGGGAAGCCTGGAGAAATAGAAGTTGCTTTTGTTGTTACTATTGTGTGCTAATACAAGTGGTGTGTGGTACCTCCCTGGTTAAGCAATCGCATGGATCGTATAGAGTTTCTGAACTAGGTTGCTTTTGATGCCGCAGCAATCTGTGTTTGGCCAATCAATGCATATACCAACTTAATTTCTGTGTCATGTTAAATATTTGATACCAAAAATGACTTACACTTCGTAAGGCTTTTGCAAACTACACCTGTACACAAATGCCATCGGTAGAAATACATAATTGTATAGTTATAATAGTCAGCTATTTACGAACTCTGATAATATGTAGAATGAGCATTACGAGCCTGCATGATTGTAGAAAACCACAATATGAAGCACGAAGAGATATTTTTATTTCTTTTCCTCACTAATTTGAGGATATTCTTCTGCTCAATGACCCTTGTGCAATTCATCATTACAGATTCTTAGTTACATGTGTTGCAAGGAAAGATTCTCCTTGCTTCAAAAATCGCAGCACTCTGTTTGATACATCATTTTTTCTCCTCATCGTTGAGCATTTATACGTAAGTACATATTTAGTTAGACAGTACAACAAATTTCATGGATTCCAACCATCTACTAGATCAGTCGTCTTTTCTGTACGATTGTTTTATCTTTTCGATAGTTGATTGACACGGTGCCCAATGCATGGTGCCACTTTTTTATATGTAACCAAATCTTCATCATGGATGCATGTTGTTGTCTTAAGTCTGGAAGAATAGAGCAGTAATAAACAAGAATGATGATCTGCAGATCATCAACACAATGCAAGTAATATGTGAGGCTTAAAAATTCTCTATATATTATTTGGGAGAGGAGAATAACAGTTATAAGACAAAAAGACAAGTGAATGAAAAATCAATTGTTATCTAACTACCAACTTAACAAAAAAAACAGTCCGTTAACAATAACTATTAAAAATATTCATTATTCTTTTATTCTTCTTATAATGAACATTGGTAAGAATTCTACGCAAATCTCAAAGTTTTTGAAACCGGTGAAGAACAAGGGGCTTTATAGATATATCAATATGATCCTTTATAAGGTAGTATACAATCTCAACTACTCCTTGTTGAACCAACTTTTTAATATAGTGATTTTGAATTTTAATTTTGCTTAGTCTTGTTATGGAACACTTGATTTTTATTCATCTGTATGGTACTTTGGTTATCACAATACAATATGGTGGAACCATCATGTATTTGTTACATATCCTCTAACAATCTCCTCAACCATATTGCTTGGCAAGCTGTGAAGGTGACAACTTTGTAGTCAGCCTTTGCTGTAAAAAGTCACCTCAACCATATTGCTTGGCAAGTTGTGAAGGTGACAACTTTGTAGTCAGCCTTTGCTGTAGAAAGTCACATAATAGGTTGTTTCTCAAACTTCCAAGAAAATACTGCAAAATCAAAATTGAAAGTATTACTAGAAGTAGACATTTAATCATCTGCTAAACCTGCCCAATTTGATTTTGTGTATATCCAACTAATCTGCTATCCTCTGAATGTTGAAAATGGAGACCATAATTCAATGGCCTTCTAAGATACCTGAGAATCCTTTTAGCAACACTCCAATGTGTCTCCTTAGGTTCTGGCATTAACTTAGATACTGAGTTCAGGCATTAACTTAGATACCGAGTTCACTATATATGCGATTTTAGGTTGGTAGTAGTCAAGTAGATTAAGATGCCAATCAAATGTCTATATAAAGTGGGATTCACTAACTCATCAAAAGTGGACAACTTAAGTCCAACTTCAATAGGTGTGGCAATTGGTTTGCAATCTTTCATATAAAATCTGTAAGATATACATAAAACATACTTTTTTCTTAGGCATGAACATTCCATCTTCATTTTGCCATACATCTAGACCAAGAAAATGGTGCGTCTATCCCAAATCAGTCATCTCAAATTCTGCAACCATAATTGTTCTAAACCCTACAAATAAAGTTGATGTCTTCCTAGTGGAGATAAGATCATCTACATAGAGAACTAGGATACAAATATCACTACTTGAGTTCTTGATATAAGGATTGGGATCCAACTGATTCTTTACAAGACCTTTTTGTTGTAGGTATGAGTCAATCTTGGAATAGCATGCTCTTAGTGCCTGCTTAAGACCATAGAAGGCCTTCTTCAATATGTAAATATAGTGTTCTTAAGAGGGTATTTCAAATCCTTTAGGTTGGTTAGCATAAATTGCTTCATTACTATAACCATTTAAAACAACACTCTTAACATCCTGTTGATGTGATTTTTATGACCGCACCAATCAGCAGAACAAAGTTACCCGAAGGCTACTCCATTCTCTCTTGATCAAAGAATTCCGTGCACTAAGATTGCTAGAAAGATTGCACGTTCAACTCCAAGGTTCCGAAATGCTTTGGAATACCCTCAATCAGTTCGTTGTGAATTTCTGTTTAGACAAGGGGACTTACACAATTGTTCAGGATGTTTGCAACTAACAACAGGATAATGCTTTGAAGGGGATTTTCGTGCGAATGATTTAGCGTTGAGGTATGAGTTTTCCTAAAACTAACCAGAAATGTGGAGAATTGAATGGCTGTAGAGATTAGAAAATTTATGACCTAGTCTAAATGCAAGATGTGTGGAGCTCGACTTCAGCAGACCTGAATCGGATTCTACCTTGCCTCACGTTGGGTAGCTTCAGCAAAATCGGTGCAATCTTCAAGGGAGTAACAAAAGATATTCAGATTATAATTCAGCATACATATACCATTAGAACGACGCATACAAGCATACGAATCACAATCAAAGTTAAGTTTGAAATGATTTCCAGTCGAACATGCAAGGCAAACTTGCCGTCAACAAGTTGCTAGTGGTATGGATTAAACGAAGCTACCTCAATCAAACACCACAAATCCACAGTTAACTACTTGCATGAAAATTACTCTAACTTATGTCCTATTTGAAGTCGAAGGCTAAAGAAACCTCACTAACTGCTCATAACGAAAGACAAATTCACCAATCAATGAAATTCTTTTATTATGATAGTCTTCATAACAATTCCTCACAAAATTCTCAAAGGGAGAATTTTCCTT
>VDFB02000015.1:69772412-70185959 GCA_007258455.2 Sequoia sempervirens
GGCTAGATTTCAAGAAGATCCTAAGGAAACACAAGTTGCTGCAATTAAAATAATATTCAGATACTTGAATGACACTCTAGATTATGGATTGTGGTATCCTAAAGATACTGACTTTACACTTAGTGCCTATATAGATGTAGATTGGGTTGGATGCATAGATGAGAGAAAGAGTACAAGTGGTGGTGCATTCTTTCTTCGATGTAGATTGGCGGCATGGTTGAGTAAGAAGCAAGATTCAGTCTCTTTGTCTATTGCTGAAGTTGAGTATATTGTTGTTGCATCTTTTCGTACACAAGTTCTATGGATGAAATAGACATTAAAAGATATCACAGTGCTATATGATGATCCCATTTCTATTTTCTATGATAATACAAGCACAATTAACATTTCTAAGAATATTGTGATGCGCTCGAGGATGAAGCATATATCTATTAGATATCATTTCTTGAGAAATAAATTCATGGAGAATGAAGTAAAACTTGAGTATGTTCTGATGAAGGATAAGATTGATGATATTTTCACAAAGACTCTTCCTAAAGATAATTTTGAGTATCTCTAGGAGAAGCTAGGGATTATTTCCCTTCCTTTCTTGAACTAGATGCATATGTAGATGCATTAGTTCAGTGGATCTATGGATCTATCTTTCTTTGGATAGATACATTTTGGTGGCTACCTCTCAGGGGGAGCAAGTAGTATCAGGTGTTGTCATTATGAGTATTTTGTTTTTCATGTCAAGGAGATATCAATGGAAAATATTATTTTTCCTTTGCCATTAACTTCAAAGGGGGAGAGAAGAAGCATATGAAAGTAGAATGCTAGAAGAAGCATATAGGAGATTATCTTCTAAGGGGGAGAAAACAGAAAAATGTATTTAGAGCTAGTATGTTGTCTTTGATGGTTTTTCACATCATGTGTTGCCATCAATGACAAAGGGGGAGATTGTTGCAAGAATGAAAGTGTTGTGGAAATATTGAAGGTGTTGTCATTGATTTCAACTGATCAACATGTTATCTACTAGTTGTTGTCAGTTGTATATGTCGAGGATATTGTGAAAATTGTAATAAAGATATGTTGTATGTGTTCAGTGGTTGCTCTGGGTTTTGGTCCGGATTTTCTCCTATGGTTTTGCGGTTCAGATATGTTTTTCATGATTGTTAGTAGATGTTATATCCATATTTTTGGTTGTTGGTTCATTGTGCAATGCAAGTTATGTTTGAACACCAGTTGTGAACTATGGTTTTCTGTGTTTCTGGTTGAGGTCTGAGAGAAATGTTGTTGGTCCAAATTTCTCTTTGATGAAGTCTTATGACTTACGGTTCTAGAGTTATGTTTCCATAGTTCTATTAAAGATAGTTTTGACATTTAGATGATTCATGCTTAATGGTTCTATGTGTTTTACACTGGTTTGGCTGACCTTGTGTGAAATACTACTTTCAAGGATGATGAAGTGTATTGGATCTTTTTGGGTACCTTGAAGTGTGTGTTTGGGTTGGCCTCATTCTAATTCCACTCTAGGATGTATGGAACTGGCCTAATTTGAATTTGAATTTGGATGGCTAACTTTGGATATGTTTCAAAGTTGAAGATGTTATAAATGTAAGATGAGTTAATGGTAAAGACAAGATGCAAGGAGCGAAGAAGAAGAGCAATAAGAGAGAAGAGAAAGTGCAGTTTGATGCGACATTGATTCTATTCAATAAGTGTGTGTTGAGAGTGTGGTAGATCAATGTGAAGCTTAATTCTGAGTTTTTAGATGCAGTGAGTAGAAGGCGAACTCTATAATTCATGCATGTGAGAAAATAATTATGGTGGAATCCTTTGTTGCATTGGGATTGTAGTCTCTCTGTAACAAGTCTTCTTTTTCTTCTTTATATCTCTGTGGCAGTGAGCCCTTCGGGTTGTAGCCCTATTGGACAATGAGTCCTTGTTCTAGAAAATGAATCCTTATTTCAAGCAGTGAGCCTTTCATAATTGATTTTGATATTCTCTATAGTGTGAGTTAACCCTCACCATTTTTTTTCCCTTATTTGGTTTTCCATGTAAATCTGGTGTTATTGTGTTTATGTGTTGGATTTAAGTGTTCACATTGACATTTGATGATTAATCATTTAAGAAGTATTAAGGATTAGTTTTGGTGACTGAATTAAAGGCTTAATTTTGTGACAACTGATTAATCCCCCCTCTCGGTTGTCCTATTCAATGGAATGCTCTTTGAAAGAGTTTGAAAAAGTGAACAGACTCCAAAATGGCTTCAATCGGGTTGACCCCCCATTGTTTGGAGTATGGTTGCGGAAGTCCTGATGAGGTATGTTATACTCAAGGCTCGGTTCCATCACTTTCATGCTCATTTATTTTTTATGCTTAACCATCTTTGTTATAGTATAAAGATGAAATTTTCCTTTTGGATTTTTTCCTCTCGAACAGTCTTAATCTAATCAAAACACTTGACTTTTCTTTTCACTCATCTTCCATTGGTACCATTAGTAAGGTCCTAATTCTAAATATAGTAAGGTTATGTCAACTATAGCATTATCTCGTATATTATGAAATTTAAATTATTATTTCATGAGGCTTATCCATGAAATTACATTTCTACCATCAGAATTATGGATGCTTATTCTTGGTAGGTTAAATAGTTGACTTTGAAAAGGTGCTCCTATCCCTTGATATTATTTTTTAGGGTTGTACACACCTTGTGGTTTTGTTCAGGCTTTAATTCAAATAATAATTCCTTATTAAAACTATCTAAACCTTCATTTAAAGATGTTAAAAATGGGTCAAATAATTTATCCTTAATGAAATTCATCATTGTTTCATTCCCCTATGGAATTATTTCCTCAATTTTAGGTGGTGGACACTAAAAAGTGTCATTGAATTTAATATTCATAGAAAAATCCTTTCGTCCTAAAGCTGACATGGCTTCAAGTGTTTTTTTATTATTAACTCTAGATGTTATTTTTATTATGTAATATGGATAATATCTAGTATGACTTCTAACTATAAAATTTTAGAATAATGGACTACGATAATATTTGATCTTTTTTTCTACCAAAATTTGACCACTAAATTAAAGAATATAGTTGATTTCTAAAAGTAAATCTCAAATAACTAACCCAACCTATTTTTTCATAATCTTTCCAAACTTTTAAATATTAAAAAAAAAAACTCTGAATTTGTGGCTTGTAGAGAAATTTATTTGAAAATTAAAAAAGTCAAATAAATTTCACAAATATTATCACAAACCTATGAATTTTTTCCTAAGTATTTAATATATGCATCCCTTAAAACTTGTAAAAAATAAGGTCTAAATTTTAAATGATTGGAAAGTTATGGTGGAATAAAAAATATGGTCCAAATTGTAACTTTTATACCACTTATGATATTTCTTGTAAATAAATATGAAAATATATAAAATAGTAGACCACTTCAAGTATGTGACCTCCAATAATCAAATAATAGTGTATGAGTTCAATATTTGATGATATGATGATATGGGAGAGAGTTCTCTTCCTTATTTATGGGGATAACTATATAGGGACACACCTCTTCATTCTAGTTAAGAGGGGGTAAAGTATTAATTAATACTAGTGTTAAGGTTAAGAATGCCACAAGTGCTTATCTTTATTATACTTAAGAATATGTAATATATACTTAGGAATATATGATATTAGAATAATAACACATTATACTATTGCATGATACATAGTTATCCATCATTGATTAATCTATTATTACATTTTTTCATCCCATATAATCATTGTTCCTAATATATTATGCCTCTCATGCTCTTGCATTGTATTATCATCCATTGTCTATTTTTTTCTTTATCTTGTAGTCTTAATATCTATATAATTATATTATATTCCCTATTTAGATGTATTGCCCCTACATTTATCATTACATATAGGGACATCTCCCTATCTATGTTCTTTCATAGTTGTACCTCTAGAGTTATTCTAATCCATCTATATGTGATATATTATTATTATATTTATTTTTGGTAACCATATTTTTGCTCCATAATGACTTTTTTTATTGCTACCATCCTTTGGAACCCTTGTAGGTTTCACTATTGTCCTTCATTAGGTTACCCTTTCAAGTTTTCAATATGATAGGAGTATCTTGGATCTATCTTACCAACATTATCCCCAACATAAACCATATTTTATCCTCAAGAAATATTCACTCTATCTACCACTACTCAAATAATAAATTTACAGGATGTTTCTTATTAAGAGATATCGTGTACATTTGTATCACTACAAAGAAAATATTCCAAATACTTTACCAAAATATCACTTATGGTATAATACTATTATAGATTATCTCTAAAAGGCTATAAGTTTTTTCCCATAATAGAATAGTCTAGTATAGATGGTGGAAATGCTCATTTATCTTGAATAACAAAGATTCCCCATTTCTAAGAGAAAAATTAACCTTACTATAGTTTTCTAGTTAATGTGCATCCATGAAAAGGAATATTATTAAACCTATCCAAATTCCCAACACTTACCTTAAATGTTTTATTTTAGATATGATACCATTATTTTATTCTTATAAGTGGCGATATTGAGTATGTACATTCTCAACTTGTACCTTCATAGTTTCATCTAAACCATTAATTACATCATATGAGTTAGATTCCTACACTATTTATGCCTCCAAGTTATCAATTTATATTTTTAAATATTATTTGGAGGTTGTTCATCCTAAGAAATATTGATATAAGGTATTGATTTTATTTTAGGTGTCTTCCATTATCTTATTTTCTTTGTTCTTCATAGTGTTTTGTATTCCACATTTGGCCCTAATTTTCTCTAGATACTTGTTCTCATATTATATAATAATATACTTTTAAAATTTATATTTTTTCTCATCCTAAGTATTATTTATATATAATTAATTCATTAACCAATATCCCTAAATAATATTTTGGAACTAAGGAAATATCCATAATGATTTGTGATATCTATATTTATATTTCTACCACTTTATTTTTTATTGTCATAATGATATCCATGTATTGTGTTAGCAAGTTCTCCCTTTCATTGCCATATAATATGTCTCCCATTTCAAACTAATAAATTACATAATTTTGGGATAATTTCATATATGTCCCTAATGGTTTCTATATTAAGAAATTTGGTCCCAAAAGGTAAACACTAGTTGCAATTTTTTATTAATATTTCTAGCAATGAACTCCTTGATCTTGTCCATTAGATAAAATACTAAAGATAATTTTGGAGTGATGACTATCTATTCTTTAGGTGTCTATTCTTCAATTTCTTTCTCTATTTGGATTTTATCCTCTTCTCCTTTATCAAGCTCACTATCTTGTAGTGTGATCTATGGAGGTTTTTTTCATTTCTTTCTACTTTTCCTCAACTTATTATTCTCTTCTCTCCTTGTATTCCTATACCTTAGTTTGTATCTCCTTCTTCTTCATAAACTATAAAGTATAATTTTTCCTCCTTGTGCTTTGTAGAAAGTTTTTTTTATTTCCCTTTTTTGGCCACTTGGGACATGGTAGGCCTTGTTTCTAATTATTCTATTATTTTTATCTTTACTTTTATACCTCTTGAAGGATTTCTTCTATTGTGATTTTTTCTCTTATTCTTCTTTTACCATTTCTATATATTTTTTCATTGTATCAAGAATAGAGGTAGAGAGAGCATGAACTACATGAGATTGAATAATTATATTATATGTCGCATCAAAAATTGTCACCATTGATAATTTCACACTAGGTTTAGCTCCCACTATGTTCCTAGACATAATTGTGCTTATAATTTTCTCATTTTATTATCATTTTCGGGAAATCAAACTTAAATTGGAAATTAATATTTATTATTATTTAACAATGTAAAAAGGACCAAAAATAATAGGGCTAGACTAGGGTTCCTAGTGCCCCTATCTAGCCTATTGTGGCTAAATTTAAAATATGTTGAAATTTCAAAATTTTAACATTTGAAAATCCAAAGTCATTTGTTAGCTATGGGTAATTAATTTGTGAGAAATTAAAGAATTATGTATAAATAAAAGTATTTTTCATTATTGGAAATGCTAAAAAGAACTAGAAAATCTATTGAGCAATTAAGGATCCTAAAAAGTAGACAAGGAAATTCAAGGGTAGAATTAGCAACATTAATACAATGCTTTGATCAATTAAGATCATGCTTTCAAGTCATTAAAGATGAGAAGAAAGGAAGAAGCAAAAATTATCTAAGCACTATTATGAGCTATCATATAATTATTATGAAGAAGTATTGAGTTATCCTCTACATGTTTTCTACAACAATCTATTATGTTTTGTGAACTAACCTTTTGCAATTCTATCAAGAAGTCAAGGAATCCATCAATCAACATTTGTGACAACTTGTGGTGTGACATCACTTCATCAAGGATTTCATACCAAAGGTAAAAAAATTATTTATCATTTATCAAGTCAATTATTATTGTTTTAGCCTCTGCCTAACCTAGGGTATGTACTCTTGACCATCATCATTTGTTGTACATGGAGGTAGAAATACCAAAATGGGATTTGACTTAGGAAATCCCCTATACAACACAACATTTCCCCCTCTTTTCATGTGTGTAGGTTAGATTTGGAAGTTTCTTCAATTGAAAAGAATAGAAAACACATAACAAACTACAACCCACATTTCAAAAAAATTCAAATCTCAATAAGAAGATCTCAATCTAGGGCACCCTACGCCCCTGTCTTTGCAATTCAGCCTCAGCTTTTAGTTGCAGGTCTTCACTATCTCCCTACTAGGAGCATATAACCCTAACATTGATGTAGTCAAAAGGGGACCAAATCATCATGACACATTGCAGAAACATTCCCAAGGCATGAGTAGACATGATTAGATCAAAGCAAGTGAGAATCTCCCATAAAGAATATTTTTGGAATCAATGCCAACATCTTTTCCTTTTGACATCAATGACAACATTTTCTACATTTACAACAGTACATTAATGCCATTGTATAAAACCCAACTAACAAAAAGCATTGAATCAGTGATATATTTCCACAAAAGAGATCTCTCAACAACATCATTGAAAGATAAACATTAATAATTCCAAAAGAATGATTTTCAATATTGAAGGGGGTCAAAACCACTTGGTTAGTGGAGTCATAACCATGATCAACCAAATATAAGTGTTACTTAAGAGAGACAATGCTGACAACTCCTCCATGACCTATATCATGATTGCTACAATAAAATGAGTTGGTTTGAAAAATAACTCATAAGTAGAAGAGATGAGAAAACCATTAATCTTAACCTCTTACAAGTAGAGGAAATCCAAAGTTGCATTTTGTTGTATCCCAACTTAAAAATTTTGCTACACTTAGGAATTTTGAAGAAATTGTCAAAAGTCTTTGTTAAAATTATCAAAAAAGGTCAAAATTGGGAATTTACATGTCTTCCATAAGGGTCAAAAGCTCAAAATTATCAAAATACGATGATCTAGGTCTACTCAAAGCGACCTAGTCTACAAAACCCAAATCTTAGTTTTTTAGCCATAAATTTAAGGAAAGTTTATATTTTTATAAACTTTCTAAAAATATAATTTTTTTCTAGGTTTTTCTGGGTTTGTTCTCGAATGGATACTGGCAAAATTTTCTAAAAATAAAAAAAATTCTAAAAAAAAGAAAGTTTGGCTTCCAGGGCTCAAACTGATTTTGATTAGTTTAAAATACTTCCTCATCAGGTTGGTCCAATTAGAATAATCAAAATATCAGTTTTTCCCTAGTGGACCTCCATTTTGCTTTTTCAAAAGCTTTTTAGGAGCTCCAAGGTCATTAATGGAGGTTTCTCAACTGTTAGGTTTCAAATTCAGGGTATCAAGCACGACATAGATCAAGGAAACAAAGAAGATAATCGAGAAACAAAGAACGAAGGGAGGAAGTTGGAGAATCTTAAAAATGGAAAAAATTTGTTTGTCTAGAAACTCTAGGCACCCCTACCCAGTCAAGATGCCTAGACACTCATGCCTTAGAATTTTTTTCAATTTCCAGTAGTCAAAACAATGGTGAACATGAGGAATGAGAGGAAAGTTGAAAAAGTGATAAGAATGACTAGCACATTCTAGTAAAGGCACCCCTGCTAGCCAGGTGTGCCCAGTCTTTCAAGGCCCTTGATGATGGAATTAGGGTTTGTGCTCCTAGATAATGTTGCTCAAAATTCAGCAGGATCCATAGTGAATCCATTAGTATGGTCATCGGATCAATCAATCAACCAAAATTCAATATTGAACGGAGAAGTCATGGCAGAGAAGCAAACTACAAATCACAAAAAAGATGGAAAATATTCCATCTCTAGGAACTCTAGGTGCCCCAAGTAGCTAGGGGCACCTAGGGTTTTGAGCCACCTGATTCAATGATTAGGGTTTGCAAACATGATTATTGTCTTCAAAAATTTACCATCTATCTAGTGGATGTCTTGGCCAGATCATCAAGTCCTTCAATCGCATGTCATTTCAAATTAAACAGAGGGCATAACACGAGGTTTCAAGTTTGAAAGATGAAAATGCTAAAAAAATGACTAATTTTGGAGAGTATGGGCGCCCCAGGTAGCAAGGGGCACCCAGGCTTTTGAGGGGATAAAAGTGGCAATTAGGGTTTGTAATCACCAAGAACATTTCTTCAGATTCCAACAAGCTCTCTAATGAAATCAATGGTGAATACATTAAACTTTCCAATCATTAGATATTGCAAAGAAAAAAAGTAGAGAAAATTCAAATGAAAGATAAAAACTAAAAAAAAACTAACTCTTGCAAGGATGGGCACCCTAGCTAGCCAGGGGTGCCGAAGGAGTTGAGGCCCCAATTCAAGCTCCTAGAAGACACTCCTCAAAATTCATCAAGTTATCCAATGAATCTAATAGTCAGTTCATCAGGTTAGTCTAGCTCCCGAAATCATAAATTCATTAGAAGCGTTGAAGAAAGTGATAAAATTTGAAGAACATGAAAATGGCTAACATTGGAAGCCATGGGTGCCCAAGCTAGGCAGGGATTCCCATGTGTTTGAAGGGCCAGATGATTTTTTTATCAAAAGTTTCCTCCATGATAATATTCTCAAATTTGACAAGCATCCATAGCGAGATCATCAGCCAATTCATAGGATCAATTTGGTGTCCAGAAATAAAGATCAAACTGAGGTTAAAATCAAGCTAAATTTGGAAATTTCAAGAAAATGGCCAAGTCTGCTAGCCAAGGGCGTCCAAAGTTTCATGCCTTAGATTTTTTTCCAAATTGCATCTTTCAACATTAGAAAAGTGTCCAAGTTCGATGCACCTACTCCATAAGGGTTTTCATAGTGCTAAATTTAGGAAAAAAAAGCATTTTTTCCTAAAAACCTATTTAAGATTGATTTGTCTTCCATTATTCAAAAATTTTGGTAGGTGGCATCAAGAGAAAGAGAGGAGAAACATAAAAAAAATCTTCATTTTAGGATTCAAAGGCTAAAACTTGATGATTTTTTAGAGTTCTTCATATTTTCTAGATCAACTGATGAGGCCCACACCACCCAAACCCACAAAACACAACAATAGATACCAACACAAAAGATGCGAAACAAAAATGAACCCACTTCAATTATTTTCAGAAAATGAATTTAAAGATTCAAACTTACATGCTACAACCTCACAGGCTTGATTCATTACAACAAAATCAACTCTGAAAAAAAAACTATTATTCAAAGCCACAATCTACACTAATGGAGCCACCTTCTACAACCCCCTCATATCCCTTTTTATTTTACCCAATAACTACCCTAGAATGTTCTAGAAAGTGCAACTTTCCATTTCGGTTTGGCGCCAAAAGTATCAGTGTTTGATTTCTAGCCTAGGAAGAAATTTTAATGAAATTCAATGTTTAGAGGGGCAACTTCATGGGGCCATAAATTTTGATCTGGGTGTCTGATTTTCTATTATTGCATATTGTTGAAAATCTGTCAAAGAGATCTACAACATGCAAACCCACCTAGGTTGATTCATCCACTTTTTGAGTTGTTTTGGGGCCTCAAAAGTTTTATATTTGAATTTGAAGTTGCATTGGAGAAATTTATCAGGACAAAAACTTTAATTTCTCCCAAACCATTCAAGGTATTGAGGCAATTCTTTCATGACTGAAAAGTTTTTCAGCTCTACTCCTTCAAATAAATTTTTAGGTCCATACAAGCCCGTTTTGGGTGACTTACTAAAAATAGTAAGTGACCATTTTTTGCTATTTTAGACTTATGACTGTCTTATACCCCTCAAGTACATCATGGAACTAAAAAACACTAAAGAAAATAAAGAAAATAATTTTTTGGGTGAGGCAAGATTTCCCTACACTGTTGGATGCTCCTGCATCACCAACTAGCATAGAGGCTTCCTTTTTTCATGCTTTATTTTCCAGGGCATCAACTTTCAAAAGAAGGGTTCATCTTTTTCAATTTTCAAGAACCTATGTTTTTCAGGCATTTCCAAGAAATCTTTATTATTTTCAAAATATGATCAAGTGGGTTCATCCAAAACATGATTCTACACAAAACCCAACTCAGTTTTTTTCAAGAAAAATTCAAAAATTAGGGTTTCTTCTTTTTCGACCAACCATCAACAATTTTCAAAATCGGACAATTTGGGTCTCTTTGTAACGAGATTCTACACTAAACCCATATCTCAAATTATTTTTGAAAAATCTAGCCTATTTGAAGAAAAAAAATCATTAAGCTATTTTTAACTTTTATGCAGAACTTCTCCAAGCATAGTCATGTTTACAGTCAAACTACAAGTTTTTCAGCATGGAGTACTCTCCCATTGAATTCAAAGACAAGACAATGTTTTATCATGATTTCATCAAAACTACTAAAACCAACTTGCATCATTTAAAACCAGTGTTCAATTTGCATGCTTTGGAAGACACAGACAATGTTGCAATCAGACACCTTGGTCATTTTTTATTGCTTGCAGTAGCATCAATTCCCATCTCCATGAAAATTCTAGAGTTTTCAATTGCTTTTATTAAGCATTACAATCCCACAACATGAGAAATTCAAGCAGTAGATGGAAGAGTTGTTTGCAGCCTCAAACTAGACGTCATTGAAAAGTGCTTTTCAATACCACCTTGGTCTGAAAAATTTTCCATCTCCATTGAAGAATGTGACAAGATGTGGCACATGCACAAGGATAAATATCACAAGAAATTTGCACAAAAATGGTTGAAGGAGAAACACAATAATTTTCCTAAGAACATCGAGCGTGGAGAATTCAAGGAGGTGTTTGCATTAATGATTACTCTACTCAACCAAGTAACTGGTCAAGTAGAAGCTACAAAATTCTAGCCTTGGATTTCCTACATAATCTCTCACATCATTAATAAATCAGAGCTCTATGACTGGCCAACTTTGATTAGCGACAGTCTTCACCATCAAATGACCAAATATTTCAAAATCCATGAGTTTCACATGATTTCATATCTAGTCTATACCTAGTGGCCTTTCAAGGAAAATTTAGAGGATTGAATACCATAGGAACTCTAGATGTATAGCCTATGTATAATCATTACCCTTAACTGGAGTTTTTAGAGTCAGCACATCACTACAAAAGGGTAAATGAGTTATTCTTGATGCATAGGGTGAGAGACTTAGATAACGAGTTGCATGTACATATTTCATCAATTACCAAGGCAACAATGGTAGAGTGGGTTGATTGGTTCATCCAGTTTCCTACATTCTCCTACATTAGAGTGTATGACTTCTCAAGTAGTCTAGTAATGTTTCCAAGATATCCTTTAGATGAGGTGGTTTTCATGGAGTTCCTGAGGAAAGTGTATGAAGTTCACACTTTCTTGCGGAATCGAAAGAAGACTGCTTTTAGTTTTCTATTTGAGTTGGGAATCTACAAATAAAGATCTCTGGTGGATGCTAAGTTGATGGGTGATGAGTTGTCAAAATTTGGTTTCAAGCCATTCAGCGAGAGGCAATCATATGATCCTCATTATGTCTTTGCATCCTATCTTGGTCAGAATTATGCTCATGTGCTCACAATTGAATATTTTTGGGCTAATTACAAAGATGAGTTGGAAGTATGGAAACACAGTAACAGTAGGTTCACACTCCACTAGATGAAAGATTTCTTGTCAAAAGATATTGAAGGATTGTCCAATGATGATGAAGTACTTCTTCCTATGTACACCCAAAATCAAATTGAGTAGAAACCACTTCCACAAGTCAATTGGTCCAACAAAGAGTGCACCTCTGTTGAATAAAGAATGAGTCGAGTTATTAAGAACAAAAATATTTTCTTAAACCTCAAGAGGAATCGGAAGGAAGCTATTCCAGTCGCAGAGCAACCGACAGTGCAATCATCCATTCCTTCTTCTTTCGAACTAGCTCTGAGAACGAAGGCCATGAGAAATCCTCTAGAACATGTGAAGGGTAGTAGAATGATAAAGAGTGTAAGGAAAAGGTTGGAATTTTCCAATATAGTTCTACAAGAGCAACCGACGATCATATCAAAAGTTCCTCTAGAAGATCTAGCACCACAAGCAGAATAAATGCTCATGACTCATGATTCTCCACCATCTCTGAGGTCTTCGCCAATCCATATTGATTTAGAAGATGAATAAGTTGATGAAGCTACAGCTGAACCTCCCATAGAAGTTAGTAGAGACACCTTGTCTTGGCTTGACAATGTCCTAGGAAGGAAGACTAGGAGGCCTTCATATCAGCTAAACTTTGTAGAACTTGAAAAAAATTCCCAAGATACACCTATAAAGAAGCCTAAGCAATAGGTTCACATGGAGAATAATCTAGAAGGTGAAATTATCATTGAGACTGCTACACCTAGAAGATAAGAATATTGTTGAAGTAGAGTTTTGATGATTTCACAATTTTCAAATCCAATCTTGGCAAGAGCACTCAAAACACCGATGCAAATTTGTTCAAAGTTGAAACAGAAAACCAAAAGGATAGAGTTCTTAAAGATGGAGAGGATAAGGCAACTGTCAAGGCTGAAAATCATTAATTCAAGAAATATATTTCAAATCTACTTCACAACACTTCGCAGGCCACTTAATTGCTTCCACAGATTTTAGAGTTGCCAACTAATTAGCACCACTTGAGATAGTTGTTTATATATGGGAATCATGTGTGGGATTGGATTGATGAAATCATCACTAGAGGTAATTTTTTTCCTTTAGAAATGTATCAGTTGAGATATAATTCTCATGATCTACGTTAAGGGATTTAGGGGTTTGAGCAATGTATAGTGGAGGTGAAACTAATGCACGAGATTATCATTGAAAATTTGAAGACAACATATTATTTAGTGGTTGTTAGAGAACATAAAAGACATATTATTGCATGGAGAGAATGTCACCTCTTCAAGTTGAAAAATTATGAAAGAATATCTGAACAACTAGCAAAATATAGACATAAGCTCATTGATGTCCTTAGATTCATAGGTGTATTTGTTTCACAAATCCCTTGTTGGTATAATGGTGATGATGGTGGTTTCATTGAGCTTGATGAAGTACAAGTTGAGCTCCAAAATCTTGTTCTTGATAGTTTCAACAATGACCCTGTTGCCAGAAAGATGAGTCAGATTGTCGTGATGTTAGAAAAATTCAATAAAGCGGCTAATGATGTCAAAGATTTCTTGTGATCAATTTTAGAAGGTGAAGAGATCCTAGAAAAGTAAAATATGTCTTTAGATAGTATCAACGCTCCTAATAGAGAGGCAATTTCTAGCTTTTTGGAAGATGTGTTTGAGATTTAAAGTAGCAGTGAACTTGAAGCTTTCTTTGAGATTTCTTTCTATTCTTGTCTCATCATTATCCATTCTTTGTGAAAGATAAAGAAGAAAACTTGTAATAGTTGGCACTTTCCCTATTTTATGCTTTCATATGTTCTTAGGTAGTTATCTTGTTTTAGTTTTAGAAATAAAGCTTGCATGTTGGCAAGTATTAGTTGTAAAAGAAAGGATATTTTTGGGTTCCCTACTCCTCTGCTTGTGTATAAATAAGGAAAACCTTGCCCATTTTTCTATAAACATGCTTGTGGTAACAAAACACTGAGCCTACTAGTGCCTTCTAATTGTTATTCAATATTGTTCAGAACAGTTATTGTGATAGAAAATTGTTGAGCCTACTTTACCTGCAAGTTGTTGTTCAGTTTCAGTTCACTTAGTCTAAGAGAAAGCTTTATGCCTTTCTTTGCTGCAATATATTTTTCAATTTATGTGTTACTTGTGTCAATGTATTCTAGTTGATCACTAAAATGTAAGCCTGTTATTGCTACAATCTTGTTGTCCCAGAAGTGTAAATATTTGTTACTTAAAATTTGAGAAAATAAAATACTTTTCCTGCTTTACTGCTTTGATATACTATCTCAGATTTCCATTTTATGTGTTTTTCTTATATAATCTTTATTTTAGCTTGCATTGAAAGTATAGTAGATGCGTTGGAAGAAATTTTGTTTAAGTATTTGTGTCAAAGAATCATTACTTGTTCATTTCTAACTCTCAAGCTCTGAGTTTACTTGAGTAGTTATAAACGTCATTAGAATAGGCTTAAAGTTGTAGTTGAATTCTTAAAAGAGAAAATCTTAGCAAAAATGATAGAGTTTTATAACCTTGTGCTCTTAGCTGAACAAAAAGATTGGAAAATTAGTTTAGTTTACTTTCTTTAAGCAACATCAACAAAGAGGGAGATTCCCCTCCTAATTCAAAGAGCAATTTATCTATGCATAGTTGTATGTTTCTAATCCACATTCAAGAGGTGTGAATTCAAACGACAATAGTTTTTTGGTTCCCACTATGGGGTATGAGGGATAAAAATTCAAAGAAAAAATTATGCTTTATGTCACGGGAATGGCTCTCTACAGTCCTACTGGTCCAGTTCAACAGCTTAATCTTACACCTCCTATTATCCAACCAAATTTCAAGATAATTGAAGGAGAGAAAATGGACATCATTAGCAGCCTAAGGAGTTTCATATTTGAGAAGAAAGAAACCCTTGATCAATGGATAAACACTACTACCATTCTAGATGAAGAAGAAAGGAAAGTCAACCTTGCAGCCAGAAGACTTGTACTATCATCTCCCGTGTGGAATTAGACAATCCTAGATTACAAAGTTTATACAAGGAGGTCTAATAAATCCTCTCTTTCAAGGAGATGCCAATACAAATCCTTTCCTTCCACAAACAAACCCTATAGAAGTTGGAGAGCCATCCAATGTAGTTCCTAAATCCAACATAGTTCCTAAAACCAAGCAAGAAGAATTTGAAGTTAAGCAAGAATAAGTTGTGATCCAACCAGAAGCAATGGGTGATAACAATAATAACAATAAATGCAATCAGAGATGAACACTCCCACTACCTTGGGGTAATGAAATTGTACCTTTGGCTTTGGAGGAAAATCATGAACTACCTAAAGGGTTGAGAAAAAACTTTCCACTGTTTCACGGTGATGGAATTCAACATCCTGATGATAAGATTTCAACCTTTTCAACAACTTGTGTTGTTCTACACATGGAACATGAAGAAATAATATTGTGTCTCTTTGTTGAGACCCTTGTGGTAAATGCTTCCAAATGGTTCAATCACCTGGAACTGGGTTGCATCACAAACTGGGCAACTATGAGCAAAAAATTCTTGGCAAGATTCAACCCAGCTGAAGGCAGTCACGGGTTGTTTTCCTAACTTTCAAATTCAAAGATGGAGGTCCATGAACCCATGAGGGAGTTTGTGGAAAGGTTTAATCATCTGGTCACACACATATCTCATACACACAATCCATCACCTGAAATTCTGTTGAGCAGTTTCATCAACGCTCTTCCATCTGAGATAGCATTTTTCCTGAAAATCGGCTAATGAAATTGTAGTGTAGTAAAATGTATCCCTTTGCATCATTTTCACACTTGTTTGGGCCCTCCTTGTGGATTTTGTCTTAATGATGCCTTGATTTAGTGTTGTAATGTAGGTAACACATTCACATTAGGTCTTGGGTCCTTGTGAACTAATAAATTTTAATGGTTCCTTGCTAAAGTGTTGTGAAGTGTTATAACACACTTTCACACTTTTCTAGGGTTCTATCAATTAACTAAGCTTAATATACATAATTTTAATCATAATCAACCTTAATCTTTCCTTATTTGGAGTGTTGTAAAGTGTTGTAACACAATTTCACATTTCTCTAAGATTGTCATTAATAATTGGGCTTTCTTACGCTTTAATTGGCCCTATTTTACATCCACAAGCCTCATTTATTGCATATTTTTTAGGATAATATCGACACCAATTAGTAACCAATCATAATTCAGGTGTTCCTGGCTTGTGTGGCCCAAATTTAGTGTTTAGGACTCATTTTCCACCTTGGGTGAATGAGTCCCACCTAGGTCTTTTTGGCCTTGATGCAGGTTTCACACATTTCTAAGCACTTTTTTATTTTTGATCCCATACATTATGTCTGGTGGGACTCATTTTCTACCTTGGGAAAATGAGTCCCGTGTGACCAAAATTCAAATTTTATTCAAATTTACAGTGGGATTTTATTCTCCTAGATCTTATGTCGGCTTCTAGTGTTTTAATTTTGGGAATTCTTGCATAATTGAGTATAAATACAAGGTTCTTTCACTTATATTATCACCTAGTAAATTTTACAAGCATTCAAGAGTTCACAAGAGATCATTGAGCATTCACAAGAGCATTCAAAGGCATTTCAAGGGTAGATTATCAAGCATTTTAGAGAATTCTTGAAGTTCAAATCATCATGTCAAGGATTGCATTCATCATGTTTGTTATTGTGCTAACAATTGTGATTTTAAGCTAGCTCCACTGTCGCTAGCTCCAAATCATGCATTAGATAATTAAGATTTTGATTCCTTGATTTGTGAGACTCAAAAGCTATAGCTCATCCCTCCTGCATGAGAAAAACTCCAATACCTTCAATAGATGCATCTGTACAAACTACAAAGTCACTAGTAGGATTTGGAATGGCTAAGATGGGCGCACTAGTAAGCTTCTCCTTCAGAATTTGAAAGGCTCTTTCACACTGCTTAGACCAAAAAAAATTATTTCCTTGACATTGGAGAGAAGTGATTGGTTGATAAATTCTAGAAAACCCTTCTACAAATCTTCTATAATATCTAGCTACTTTCCCATAAACTCCTGACCTCAGCTACATTAGTGGGAGCAGGCCATTCCATAATAGCCTAAATCTTGGAAGCATCTACAAAAATACCATCACCTGAAATAACATGCCCCAGATACTGGATTTCTATTTGGAAAAATTCACATTTAGCAACATTTGCATACAATTTATTTTCCCATAGACACTACAAAACTTATCACAAATGCTCCTTATGCTCCTTCATAGTGCAAGAATAGTTTGGTATATCATCAAGAAAAATGATCACAAACCAATCCAGGAAGGTTCAAAAGACACCATTCGTTAAACTCATAAAAATCGTTTGTGCATTAGTCAACCCAAAAGGAACAACAGTAAACTCATAATGGTTGTACCTTGTGCGGAATGATGCTTTATGTATATCTGCTTCAACAATTCTCAATTGATGATATCCGGACTTAAGGTCTATCTTAGAGAAAATATTTTCTCCCTGAATTTGATCAAATATGTCATCTATTCTAGGAAAAGTGTAATGGTTTTTGATAGTGAGATTGTTAAGCTATTTATAATCTAGGAAAAGTCGAAGAGTTCCATCATTCTTTTTAAAAAAAATCATAGGTGCACCCCATGGATACACACTAGGACGGATGTGACCTTTTTCTAACAATTCTTCTAGCTAAAATTTAAGTTCTTGTAATTCTTGTGTGGGAATTCTATAGGGAGCCTTAGAAATTGGTTGTGATCTAGGAACTAAGTCTATGTGGAAATCAATCTCCATTTTAGGTGGTATACTAGAAAGTTGAGGAGGAAACACATCAACAAACTCACGAAGCATGGGATGATCATCTAAAAAAGTGTCAGGTATTTCCTCCAATCAATCACTGATGGAAATAGCAAAGAATTGACATCCTTTTCTCATACATCACTTGAGCTGCATTGCTGAAATCATCCTCAAAGACACTAGTTTCTTAACTCCAGGAACAGCCACCTTATTACCCAGATCCTCTAAACACTCAACAGACTTGTGTCAGCAATCTAGTTTTTCTTCATGTTCATTCATCCAATCCATACCTAAAATTATGTCATAAGACCCCAAAGGTATCACCATCAAATCTATTTTGGTAGAGAGAGAACTAAGTTCTAACTGACATTCTCTGACTAGAGAATTAACTGACATTCTAATTCCAAAAGTTAACTCCACATCCCAATTCACATTTTTCTTAGCAACCAAAATCCCATAGTTCTCCACTACTGATTGGGAAATAAAAGAATCTATTGCTTCTGAATAAAAAATAATAGAAATAGTAACCTTACCAATTTTTCTAGGAACCTCTATGACCGATGCTTGACGATCAGCTTACAAGTTTTCAATTGCTACAAAAAATCGATGAGATTTTCCAACATCACCCATTATAGGTTCTGAAGTTTTTGACTGCTGAACTCCTAGAACTATTTTGTTTTATGCACATTCATGAGCAATGTTTCCCTTACCACCACAATTGTAACAAGAGCAGCTCAGATTAGTCTGAAAGAATGATCTACCAATACTAGCTTGATTTCCTTGAGTATTCTATTGAGAATGGGCTGCTTCATTGTATTGTGACTGATTTTTATGATCCCCTCTCTGAGTGGGGTTTTTCCATGACCTGACTGAACCTTCTAGTGAGGATATAGCTTTCTTATTTTTTTGTGACTGAGCTAGTCTAGACAAATAAGAAGTAGATCTATTTCCATTCCTAAAAGAATGAGACCGGTTGAGGTTATGATGCTAAAATGAACTATGTTGTTGATCCTAATATCTCGGCTGAATTTATTCTACAATAAGTGCTTTCTCTACTTCTTATTTCATAGTGGTGGGCTTAGACAACTAAACCAGACCTACAATATTGTGATTTAGTCCTCTAATGAAATGGTTTACCATCAACTTCTCATCTTGAATGTAATCCGCATACTATGACAACTCAAAGAATTTATTCTCATATTGTGCTACAATCATTCCTCTTTGTTGGAGATTGTGGAATTCATCAATTTTTTCATTGTCGGTAATGCTCTAAGATGTACCTCTTTCTGAAGACCTCTAAGAAGGTATCCCAAGTGATATTTTCAGGGGTTAAATTCCTTTTTCTCTCTTCCTGTCGCCACCAGGTATCTGCACTACCCTTAAGTAGATGAATTTCCAATCGGGCCTTAAGATTCTTTCATAGGTCTTCAATGCAAAGTTATTTTCAAGACTTATTAACCATGATTCAACCTCTAATCCATCAATAGACCTATAAAATTGTTCTGGCTACAACCGAATAAAATATCGTATAATCTAGTCATTATCCACAACAGCCCCCTAAATTGTTTGGGTGTTATGAGGAGGTGGAGGGTAATGTCCTCACTCTCCTTACTCAACATGTTATGTTCCATTGTGGTGGGGAATTCTACTTCTTTCCCGAGGCACAGACTGTTGTTCTTCATTATGATGTTGATTTGGCACCGGTAACCTTTCTTGTAACACATTTACCAGATTTTGTAAAGCTTGAAGTATTTGTGGCCCCCGATCCATTGGTTCTCCAAGATGATTCACAGACATATTTTTTTTCTATACAACAAAATGAGTTTTTTTAGGCAATTATACTTTTCCCCAAAGCTCCCAGTGCTGAAACCTGGTGCTCTGATACCTATGTGATGCCTACTCAAGAAGTAACTCAATAATAGAAATATATATATATATATATATATATATATATATATTTGAATAATAGCCCACTCATATCAAATTTTAAGGAAACCAAGGGAAAATTCCAAGTGATATGATCTCTCTATAGGGATCAACTTGTTGTATGTTGTATATTTAAAAATAAACATTAACTATTATTTTTGGATAGAACAGTTAGTTTAACAATCTTACATTTACCTTTCCAAACATATATTTAATTCATAGAATTAAACCAACAGATAGATTAACTAATGATTTACATTTTATTTTACTATTTCCTCAAGAAAGGACACAACACAACTAATTTTCTAGTCTAGTGGAATTTGAATTCCTAAAACATAACTGAAGCTTTAGTTAAATATGTTTCTTTATACAATGAATAAAGTTTTGAATCTAGTTCTCAAAACTAATGGGACCTCCACCTTGAGAGCGGCAACTTGCTGTTCTGATCAATTTTCCACTCCTTATCTTTGAAATCAATCTTCAATACCTTCATCAAAAAACATAACTATCACTCACAATGTATATTAAATCTATTCCATTGATTAACAAATTCTATCCTAAACCAAAACCAGCTTACTCCTACTCATCTACATTAGCTATTCATTTTATCAGTATAGCTAAAAGAATTCAAGGTGAATTTAGATGATACAAATCGAAGCATATAAGAGGGTATAAACTAAGTTATACCAACTCCTTTTTGTGGATAATCGATTGTAATAAATATGGTGCATGACTAGCAAACTTGTCAAATTAGAAAATAGATTCAAAGGAAAATTTGTTAAATTATCCT
This sequence comes from Sequoia sempervirens, assembly GCA_007258455.2. NCBI lineage: Eukaryota > Viridiplantae > Streptophyta > Pinopsida > Cupressales > Cupressaceae > Sequoia > Sequoia sempervirens. Next base: position 69,793,026 of record VDFB02000015.1, read on the forward strand.
ATCGATGCTTAATACACTGTTCTCCCAACGGCTCAAGAGATCATTTTTTTGTCTAAATATAGAATCTTTCGGATTCTAACAAGAATATTAAGCACCTACTATAGGATAATTCAGATCCTCCAGTGAATTAAAAGAAGAGGTGCCTTTGTGTACAAAACCTTATTTTCAGGTGCTCGATAGGTAGATGTATGTTTATAAATGTAAAAGAACTAACCCTTATACAATACTGGTTTAGTCAAATAAATTATTAACTGATGCTAAGAAGGTATATGAAATAATTACTTGTCGAAATGTATGTGATTTCCCTCCTTTCTTAATGTAGTTTTCCCCAAAATCTTTTGTATAAATTCCTACAAAATCAAACTTATCAATGCCCCAATATGTATGCACAAACATTTAGTTATATGCTCAAATAATATTTATGATCTAAAACAGAGATTTTTTCGACCTTATTTCTCTATTTCACCTCCGATTTTAGCCATCCATGTCTGAAGGCTCCTTTTCTGCATGCAACTCAGAACATCAGAAAAACAATAGTAATGATTAATAGTATGTTATTTTTCTTAAAATGCTATTAAAAAAATAAATCTTTCTTACTGCTCGCCACCCAACCACCCCTAAGCATAATTCTAGCTCACACAGAGGTGCAATCTTAACCATAAGCTTGCACAGAGATAATTTTTCCTTTGGCTCACACAGAGAAAATTTTGTACTTGTCTCACAAAAAGAAAATTTTATGTTTGTCTCACACAAACTAGGTTAATTGCTCACAACGAGCAAGAAGTTAGTATCTGAATTGAATCATAATTAATCCCCAGTTAATCATAGAAAAACATTAACATGAACATAAAGTTTATCTTATCTTTTCCTTTCTCTCCATTTGAATCCCTCTTCTGTTGCCTCTTCCCTCTAGCTCCCCTTCATCTTTCCCCAAATCTGTTTCAATTCGTTACATCACTCTTTTTTTTTTCTCCAACTCTTTTTATTTCTTGAAAAAAAAACCAAAACAATAGGGACTATACAATTTCCCTATAATAACCACTAAATACAATTATTTATGTTACTTAACTTATTACTCTAATTACCAAACTATTTATAATTCAAAAAAACCCTATTACATAATCAATACTTCATGTTTAATAACATTCCTTAATCTGAAAGAAAAACTAATACTAAATGTTTAATTTCCATCTTCTAATAATTTTATATTCTAAACAAAATTAGTTATGACCATATAGGGTAACACATTCACATTAGGTCTTGGGCCCTTGTGAACTAATAAATTTTAATGGTGTCTTGCTAAAGTGTTGTGAAGTGTTGTAACACACTTTCACACTTTTCTAGGGATTTATCAATTAACTAAGCATAATAAACATAATTTTAATCATAATCAACCTTAATATTGCCTTATTTGGAGTGTTGTATAGTGTTGTAACACACTTTCACATTTCTCTAGGCTTGTCATTAATAATTAGGCTTTATTATGCTTTAATAGGGCCTATTTTTCATTCACAAGACTCATTTATTGCATCTTTTCAAGGATAATCACAACACCAATCAGTAGCCAATCATAATTGAGGTTTTCATGGCTTGTGTGGCCTAGATTTAGTGTTTGGGACTCATTTAGCACCTTGGGCGAATGATTCACACCTAGCCCTTTTTGGCCCTAATGTAGGTTTCACACATTTCTAAGAACTTTTCATTTTTTGTCCCATACATTATGTCTAGTGGGAATCATTCACCACCTTGGGTGAATGAATCTCGTGTGACCAAAATTCAAATTTGATTCAATTTTTTGGTAGGATTTTATTCTTCCAGATCTAATGTCAGCTTGTAGTGTTGTAATTTCGGGAATTCTTGCATAATTGAGTATAAATACATGGTTATTTCACTCATATTCTCACCTAACAAATTTTACAAGTATTCAAGAGTTCACAAGAGATCATTGAGCATTCAAAAGAGCATTCAAAGGAATTTCAAGGGAAGATTATCAAGCATTTTAGAGCATTCCTCAAGTGTCAATTATCATGTCAAAGATTGCATTCATCATGTTTCTTATTGTGCTAACAGTTGTGATATAGTGTTGATGATTCAAGCAAGCATTGTAATCAATATCAATATCATTCAAGTAAGAGTCAAGAACCACATCCATTGTATCCATTTCAAGCATATTTCTAGCACCTTATTTCCAGGGTTTGGTGAGTTGCAACATTTTATTTTGTTCATTCATCATTCTCCTTTAATATTTTCTTTCATTTCAAGGTTTAATTGCCAACAAGGGGTTTGACCAAGGAAAACCCCTATTCACTAACCCCACATCATTTTTCCCTCTTCTTGTGTTTGATTTACAAGGCTAGGTTGTAGATTTGTCAAGAAGAAAAGTTGGAGAAAAGTTGTCAAATCCCTAAAGTTATCATCAAGCCTTGGAGAAGCTTGAAGAAGGTCTACAGGTGGCAATTTACAGTTTCGGATCCAAAAAATAGTCAAAAAGAGCATAGCAGACTGAGAGGAACATAATCCATTTCAGAACTTCTAGAAAAGTAGAAGTGGACTGATTCACCACGATTGGTGAATTAGTCCCACTTTATAGGCCTGACAGAGATTTTAACCGGTATGGATACCCTTTTGGCTGAAACCTGTATCAGCAAATTTTCCCAGAAGTAGGACTGATTTTCCCAGCTTGGTGAATGAGTCCTATTCAAGATTAACAACATATTTTCCAAAATTCTAGACCTCCATTCTTCCTTCTTTAGTCTCCCAGGTGCACACTTTCTATCCCATAGCTTTATGTTGCATTTTGTTCATATTTCTAGGTCATTTAGAATTAATTTGCATTGAATTAGGGTTTTGTCTTACAACTTGCATTGCATTGTATTTTCAAAGTCTAAACTTGGTGGTGAACCCCTCATTTGATATCATTCAGCCTTTAGGATAGTCCCTTTGCAAGATTTTAATCTCCTTTGCATTGTTTTTTTCTTGAGTGAAGAGTGTGAAGATTGCATCTCTCCCTTTTAGGTCCAAAAACATTAAAGGCAAAAGAGAACCCCAATTTTCTTCTTTTCATAAATAGAATTAGAGAATGCATAGCAGGGTACCATAGAGATTGAGGACAACATGATTACTTCTGGCAAGATGAAGATAGATGTTATCAGGCCTTTGGTTCAAATTTATGTTGACCCACTACTATAGAAGGTAGCTAACAAAATGACTATTCTAAAGAGGAAATTGCCTACTCAGCCTGCACCACTTTCGTTGCCTACACCAGCACCACCATACCAACCTCAAAAATAGTATCAACCACCACAATAGTATCAACCTCAATATTCATACCATCCAAAAAGAAATAACTTTTAGCCTTACAACAATTATAGGCCATAGGTACCAATTCCACCAAAACAGACAACTGATGTTGCTCAACACAGTTTTTTCTCCTTCCATGATACTGATGCACATACCGGATCCACATGTCCTGAAAACATGAGGATGAATCAGATCATGTGATATACTAAAACTGCACCAAGTTCAAGTTTTGTACCAACACCTAGTTTGAATGTTGTCTTACCATAGTCAGAAAATTTTGATGGAAAATTTGCAACAAGATACTTTTAAAGTGAACCTGCTATAGAAGAAAAAGAAGATCCCCATCAGTACTCTCTTGCAGTAAATCCCGAAAATTTTACAACACCTATGTTTACACAAGCTCAACATCTAAAAGCATAGAAAGAAGAAGAAGAAGAAGAGAGACTGAAAGCACACATAGAAAAAGAAAAAGGAAAAGAAGTATCTTCTGCTTCTAATCCCAATCCTTCTTAGGAGAATGTGAAAGAAATTGCTCAAGACTCCTCTTCAACAAATTTTGATATTGTAGACTCCTTGATGAAGACTAAGGTGTAGATTTCTCAGCTGGAAAATCTCCAAGATCGTCTAAAACAGATGGATAGAGTTCTTAAGGTTGTGAAGAAGAAGCTCGTCATACAACCTACATTGCTCAAATCATATGTGTCAGCAGAAGACAAGCCTAAGCCATTTTATATCTCTTTGTATATAGGGGGTTTCAAACTGAGCAATTGTATCATTGATTCAAGAGGCTCAGACAATGTCATGCCTCTACAAGTGATGAATGCTTTAGGAATTTCATGCACTAAGAAAAATGAAAAATTTTATTCACTAGATTCCAAGTCGGTGTTGGTTGAATAATTGAAGGATGCTCAAGTGAGGTTGGTGGCTTTCCTAGAGAAAAAGATCAAGATGACTATCCTAGTAGTTGACATTCCAGTTAGCTACGAGATGTTATTGAGTAGAAGCTTCTACAAAGACCTCAGAGGAGAGATACAAATGGATTCATCTTCTATGACTATTCCACTAAAGAATGGTACTTTCAAGTTAGAACCAGAGCCCAAGTCTCGATTTGCGGTGGTGAAGTATCAAGACCCTCAAGATCAAATTCTATATCAAGAAACAAGAATTGGTGCTTATGCTATGTTGACAGAAATACCTAAAGAAAGTCAATAGGTTGCATGTTTTGCAGATAAATTAGAAGATTATCCTAAGATGTGGACTATGCAGTTTGATCGAGGAGTCATAATAATCTCTCCCGAAGGATAGTTGTATCCTTTTTCATATCATCTATAGTTTGAATGCACAAATAATATGGCAGAATACAAGGAACTCTTGGTAGGTCTCAAGAATGCAAAGGATATGGGTAACAACTCAAGGTTGAAGGTGATGTGGAACTAGTTGTGAAGCATGTAAGAGATCAATTCTGAGTAAGAGCTGATCACCTTCGGCATTACAGAAATAGGGTGTGGAATGAAATCGACTAGTTCGAGGAATTTGATATCAAATTTATTCCATGTTTACATACTAGCAAAGAAAATTCCCTTGTGGTATCAGCTTCAATTTTCATGCCACATTCTAACTTTCATCAGAATGCATCTGGTATTGAGCTTATATACAAGCCGACTATACCTAACAATAGTGATAACTAGCAAGTATTTGATGACGATGACCAGTTGAAGGGTGATAAAATTCCCAAGGGCATGGTATCTTTGGAGAATAATTTTGACAGGAATGAAAGATATATTCAAGATTAGAAGAAGTCAAGAGATAAGAACTTTGTAGAATATCATCAAGTAAATATTGGTACAGATGACAAGCCTTGGCTTGTTAATTTTGTAAAATGTTGCACTATAGAGGAAAGTGAGAGGTTTATCTCTCTGTTGAAGTAATACCAAGATGTCTTCACCTGGTCCTATGAACACTTGAAAGTTTTCACACCAAGAGAATTGTCTCATACAATTCCTCTCAAACCCGAAGCTACACCCTTCAGGCAGAAACAAAGACACTACAATCTGCGAATTCAAGGTACCATCTACGCATAAATTTAGAAAATGGTGGATGCTAAAATCATATTTCCAATACATCATTCCACCTGGGTGTCAAACATAGTTCTTGTACGAAAGAAGAAAAAATAAATCAAAATTTGTGTAGATTTAGGAACTTGAATAAATCCTCCCTCAAGGATAATTATCCTTTTCCAATCATGGAGCACACCATATTGACGGTTACCAGTTTAGAGATGTTGTCTTTATTAGATGTTTTTTTGGATACAATTATGTTGTAGTGGCTAAAGAAGATCAGTTCAAAACAACGTTCACTACCTCGTGCGGTACATTTGCAAATGAAAGAATTCCATTTGGCCTCATCAATGCCAGTGCTACATTTCAAAGAGCCATGGATTTGGCATTTGGAGACTTGAGGAATAAAGTAATTGTTGTCTATCTTGTCAACCACACTATTTTCTTGAAGATAAGAGGACATCATTTTTCACACTTGGGGAAAGTCTTCGAGAGATGTAGATACCGTAAAATTTCATTGAATCCTAAAAATTCCATCTTTGCAGTGACAGAGGGAAAGCTGCTTGGCCACATCGTCTCCAAAGAGGGAACTCGAATTGACCCTAGTAGGATTGATTCTATCAAAAACTTGTCTCTTCCAACAAGCAGAACTAGGGTACACTATTTCTTTGGTCAAGTAAATTTCATATGAAGGTTTGTGTCGGATTTTTTTGAATTGAAAAATGATATATCTTCTATGATGAAAAAGAAGTCTATTTTCAAGTGGACGGAAGAAGGCAAGAAGGTGTTTGTCGCAATAAAAGAAGCCATTAGCCACACACTAGTTTTGGTCTATCTTGATTTTGATAAGGATTTTATCCTTTACTATTATGCACTGAAGCACACTTTTTCTACTATACTGACATAGAAGTTGAATGAATAAACTGAGTCTCCAATTGCTTTCATGAGCAATAGTTCCAAAGATAGTGAGTCATGGTACTCTCAGATTGAAAAGAATGCATATGTAGTGGTTGAGCCATAAATAATTTCAGATTTTATATCTTGAATTCCCATACAAATATGTATGTCATAGATCCAATGGTTAAAAGTGTGCTAACTCAATAGGAGATGGGCATAAAGAGAGGAAACTAGGTCACAAGAGTGCGAGAGTATGAATTTTAGATCAAATTGACCAAACTCATTTGTGGGAGAGGTCTGTTTCAATTGATAGTAAAGGATGGTGATAATAAGCACAAAGCTGAGGGTGAACTTGAAGTTGAACCTGAAGTTAAAGAGTATTTTCCTATGGTCCTACTTGTTGAATCCACGAAAGAATGGTATACTGAGATATGGTACTTCCTGACTTATTGTGAATGCCCAAGACACCTAGACAAACAATACAAGAGAACACTAAAGCTAAAATTGCAGAACTATGTGCTTGTGAATAACATTTTATACAAGCAAGGGCTTGATGAAATATTTTTGTTATGTTTCAACAAAAACCAGCAACAGCGATTGTTGGAAGCTTTTCATAGTCAAGCATGCAGTGGCCACTTTTCATCAAGGGTTACGACATTCAAAAAATTTTGAGCACATTTCTTTTGGTTGACTATGTTTCACAACACATGATATGAATGGTTGCATAGATGTCAGTTGTGTGAGTAGTTTGTTGGCAACCATTCCTCTCAGGCCAGTTGTCATAGATGCTCCATTTTAGTAATGGGGTTTGGATTTTGTAGGTCCTATCAACCCACATTTGAGTAAGGGGCATATTTATGTCCTTACAACCATAGATTATTTCACCAAATTGGTTGAAGCTATTCCTACCAAGTGAGCTACCTTAGAAGTTGTGTGACTTTTTGAAGGAAAATATTGTTACACGCTTTAGGGTGCCATGCAAAATTGTGACTGATAATACATGTTTCTCATCTAAGGATATATTAGAGTTCTATTTTGATCATGGTATTACTTAATCTCATTCATCAAATTATTACCCTTAGGCTAATGGACAAGCCAAGTCATCAAATAAGAAAATAGTCACAATTGTATGCAAGTTAGTTGATTCTAGTTGTAGACACCTAAATCTGACCACCCCCATATGGTCAAATTCACCCCCCTTATTCCTCTATCTGGCACCCTTTATCTGCGTTAATTAAATAATTTATTATTTAATTAATATTCCCCTTCTTCTAATGTTCCTAAGGTATTTAATCAAAATAATTAAATACTTTATACCTTATCCACTTTTCCTCTCTAAATTAAATAAATACTCTAATTTATTTAATTTAGTCATTTGCCTTTATGAATTTAAATCAATTTTAAATTCATTATTTTCTCTCTCCTTGTCCCATCCTCCATAATTCTCTCTAATCCAAATTAATTTAATTAATCTATGATTAGGATGTGCACACCCCTAATCTTGATTAGGGTCACATCCTCCATAATACCCCGCTTGTCCCTAATTCTTCACTAACTGACTTAATCCCTTTTTTGCACAACTCTAATCACTTAATTAGGTCAACCTAATCCCCATGCCATTTATGGCATGGGTCCTAAGTCAACTTCATTTATTGCTTTCTCCTTTTGGAGAAGGCAACCCCTTCCCCAATAGAATTTTAAATTCACATTTATTATCCCTAGGCCTTTTAAGGAATTTTTAATTCCTTCTCTCATCTCCATGTGGATATTTGAGGAATTTTTAATTCCTCACATATCCAATCACCCACATAGGGACAAGGACCTCCTTTATGAGGAGATCTTATCCAAATTCCTAGGTACTATTTAGTACCGCCACATCACCTTCCTTTGACACCTCATCCGCCACATGTCAAGATGTGAGGGCTTGTGAGTTCTCAACTCACCCTAGCCCTTGATCTTGTCCACTGTGGCTTCATCCTGGTCCTCCATTGTTTAGAGGAACCTCCCCTAAAAAATGGAAGAATTTTCCCTCATTTGCAACAACACATCATTCACATTTACAATCAAACTAGAGCACTCACCTACACTTAGCAATTTTTCAAGCATCCAACATCCACTAATTTTGCATCTTTGAGCTCACATCTTACACCCTACCAAATAACCACAATATCCATTGCATTCCCCATCTCATCCTCCTCATTTTGCACTAGGTTTTATACTATTTTTCCAAGAAGGAGCACACAAAATTGACATCAAAGGGCCAACCAAAGGAGACAACTCAAACAAGGTAAAAATTGTTATTTCTTGTGCATTTTGTTTGGGTTAAACTAGGATAATCTTGAGGTGATTATTTGTGTTCTCTCCTTTGCATTTTCGTTAGTTGTTTTGCATTTTTAGGGATAAAAACACATGCACACATTTCTGGAATTCCCAGTGGGACCCATGTCATGGGTCTGCATGTTTATGTTTGTTGTTGTTTGAATTTTGCAGGTTTATATTTTTACATGCAGGGGTGAATCCGCCCTGACGGGTGAACTCATTAATCACAAAAGTGAATCTATAGTTGACAAAGGAAAAATTGAATTCACCTTTTTGTGAAAAGAGGAAAATTTGAAGAGAAAAGCGAACTTTCTTGAAACAAAGGTGAACTCATGAAGGTCTCCAAGAATATGTGAGATCACGATCAAGTTACAGAGGAAATTGTGCACTCATTCCTTCTACTTGACAGGCATTTTTGAATTTTCGCATCCACCTAAATAGGCGTATGTGAATTCTCCCATTCTTCCAGACAAGTGATTTTGATCACCATACACAGGCAATTTTTCCTTACACAGAGGCAAATTTGAGGTACTCCCAAATTTTACAATTCCAGTTTCAATTTGATTTTGATTTCGGGTACTGATCCGCTAACCTGTCTATTTGTGAGTGTGCTATTTTCACTAACAATTTGTGTAACAATCACCCCTCGTTCATCCAATACCGATGGTGAAAATTACTAACATATTTTCAACAAAACAATTAATCGAAGACCCCTAGATTGGCTCTATTTGTTGTTTATTTTTTGCACTAATCCAGGCATACATAGAATTAATTAAAGGGTCAATTTACTTTGTTTTTTGTGCTTGGGAGCAAGTTGTTGATGTATCCACTCCCCTTGCACCTCTCAGTGATCCTAGGTGATGAGAAATTACAGTTTTCTCTAGTCTAGTCTAGTCTACCTAAGAGGTGCTAGTGCATCTAAGCTCTCCCCTTGCGCTACGTGTGAGCTTGGGGACCAGTCGAAGCATATAGTATCTTCTTCCCATAGTGGAGCCTACTTGGGATTTCATCACCCGGGGGATGATCCCAACCACGTGTTACCAGCGGGGTATATAAAGGGGGGAGAACTAAAGTTGTACCCCAATCCAGTCACGTCATGTTTAGCGAAGTGTCAAAGCTAGGGTGATACCTAGATAAGATGTGCATGTACCTCGTTGGGGCTCTGAATCCACACTTGTGATGGGATGGTGTTCATAGTTGTGCCTCACGTACCTAGCGTATATCGAGGATACACGAGATAGCCTTGTTTATCCTATATAGAGACCCGTGTTTTAGCCATAGTATGGTGTAGTGTAGGGGATATGAACCATACCCCAAAATTCCTCATCACGTACTCCCTTGGGTTGAGATAGAAATCCTCATGGTGGACTACGATAGTCCTCAAGAGAGAGTGTGAAGGTGAGCCTGTGGCATCTGTTGGTGACCCTGTGCCACTAGAACGCTAACTATCCACCTTCGTGAGAAAGGGTGATCCAGAGAACCACCCCGATATCATGGAGTATTAACCTTGGGTTATCCACTCAGGGTGGTGGGCCTACATCAAGTTTGTAAACCTTCAATACTAATTTTAGGATTGTGTTTCCTAGCATGTCTTGTTGTCGATACCAGTGCTTATTTTTAGTTGTGTCAATCTAGCCTTTTTGTCTGTTGTTTTTTGTGTTTGTTGTCCTTTTCCACAGTCACCCCCTGCCCTCATAGGAAAATTTTCTTTGTGGATAGGCGATCCTGCCCTATAAAGGGAAATTTCATGTCTGAGCCTAGTCCAGGTCATCCCTTTGGGTGATTTCATCTTTGTCAAAAGTGAATTCGCCTATGGGCCCCTCTTTTGGGTGACCTCGTTGTAAGGCCTCTCATTGCAAGTGACTAATACAACCTTATTTTTTTATATATTTCTCCTAAATAGATGGTTAGATATATTACAAATGATATGAAGGCGACTGTCTAACAATGACCTTATAGTTTATTTTTACTTATGTTATATCATTGTTATTTTACTTAATGAAGAGGTATGTGCATGTCAATTATGGTATGAGATTCAAACTTATAAGATGAATTTGAAATAAGATAATTGTTGTGTCGTATTGCATTGAAAGAGAAATTAGCTATATAAATGAATTGTGAATAAAGTTACAAAGATTCGATTTGCAATTAATGTGGTTTATTATTATATCTAATTGTGCTTAATTATGTTGTGCAGGAAATGAAGTGAGTCGATGTGGGATTAACATTAAGGGAATCAAATATGCAAATAGGAGGATGGATAAATATTGGAATCGTATCAGATACATCTTTGGGAAGTTCTAAGTGTAACCCTATTTGACTTAGAAGGGGTTGAGGTTTGATTATTGAATGGGTGATCATGTTTGACTAGAATCCAATTGTAGGTCATATGATGTGAGTTTGGTTGGGGTTGGAACCCTTGGTTAGGATCAAAATTCGTGTGGATTCTTGTGTAGGTTTTGAAAAGGGATTATTGAGTCAATTTCCTTGGTTTATGAACAAGAATAGACCCCTAGGACCTATACCTATGGGTTTGGAACTTTTTTGACATGTGAACTTGTCCTTGGAGTGTGAAAAGACCCCTCAAAGGTCCACATTCATGAATGTGACGAATTCAAAAAGTGTTGGGGCTTGGGAAGAGTGACTTGTCACTCTCAACTTCCCACTCCCCAAAAGTTTTTGGAATTGGCACAAGACTCACACATGTGTGAGCACTTATGGGAAAGAGTGTAAGTTTGGGGAACCCTATATATCTCAAGCAGATGGAAGATTTGGGCATTTCCCACTTCTCCTTTTGGAGAACTTGTGAAGTAAAGAAAAGAAGGAGGGAGTTGGATGAAAGAATAGGAGATCAAGGAAAGCAGCTCGTAGAGAGATAAGTCATTTACTATCCATTTCTTATTCTTAGTATTGGTAGAGATAGCTTGATCCATGCATTGAATCACAAGTAGGATTGTTTAAGGGATATATTAGAGTTGGGTGTTGTATAATGAGCAAGCTTGTTATAGCACTAAGCTCTCACCATTGATCACAATGGTGTTTAATGTATTTCTTGCTCGGGGGAATGGCCAGAGCCCATGAGGCTCCATGACGCCATTACGGTAGGGTGGACAGCAAGCCCGATTCAGTTGTTTTTTTTTATTCTTTGTAATTCTTAAAAGTAGTTTGCAAAATGGAAAGATAGAATTCTAATGTACAAAATGGAAAGCTAGTATTCTAATGTATCACAAAAGAAAATGGGAAAAGAGCAATCCCCAAATCTGCTATATGTCTTTAAATAATTCTCTAATTTTATTGTGACATGGAAGCTAGTGTAAGATGTAAAAAAAAAAGAAGAGAAAGAGCAAGTCTACTTCATTTTTGTGTTATTCTTTGTTTTCTCAAATATATTATTGAAAAGAAGAGTTATTCATTGAAATTCTGTTTGGAGTCCATCTACAAATTGGTTTAGAAACTTTACGGTGTTTGTGCATTTACAGTGATTGTACATAATTTTTAAATTCTGTTTAAAGCCCATATACAAACTGGTTTAGAAACTTTACAGTGGTTGTGCATTTACAGTGTTTGTACATAATCTTTAAATTCATTTGAAATCTGACACTTTATAAGCTGGTTCTAAGATAACATTGCAAACTTTGGATTGAGATTATTGCATGAAATCTGCATGCGAATTTTCTGGTTGCACAAATATTTAACTAGATAAGATTCTGCCCTATAGGCTGTTGATTTGTTAGATTTCCTGCATTAGAAATAAAAAAAAGAGATATTATAAAATGTTGTATTGGGACGAACTATGCAATGAGTAAGACTTTGTCAAATATGCATGATGAACCACAATAAAAGAAGAAACCACCTGTGAGTAGCGTACCACAATGTTATAATCGTGAGATGTTTTTCTATGTGCTAAGAAAGCTGAACAAAATAGGACTTTTGCAATACGTCCATGAACAGTTTTGTAGTCAAACACTTAGAATACACCCCAGTGAAACAGGTATATAGTGAAGTCGTTGTGCAAGCCGTATAATTGATGCATTGATTAACATCATTCTAAATGGCTTTGCCATCTCACAGTCATCGTTCCATCACTATGGAAACACAACTCTTAGCACCATTGCTAGTAATAGAATAATGCTAAAAATAATAATTCTTGAACCATAGTTTTGAAATTTCACTCCTCCTTAGCAGCTTGCATCTTCTGAGAATTAAATAAATGCAGCCTTAATCAGAGAGAACATCAGAAATGGTTATATAAAAAGAAACAAATAGAGACTTCATGGCCTCCATTAGATGATTAAAGCGATTCATATTGTTGTTTCAAACTTTGCTTGAAGCAATTTTCACAAAAGTCGATGCTTATCCCTTGGAACATCCTCTGCTTCCCTTGTCTCATCGACCACGCACCCCCCCCTCCGCTTTAGGTGTGTCTCTAATCTTTTTCAGAGAATGGGTAGCTTTGTCAGCTCATTAAATATAGAAAAGATCGCTGCATCGATTTGTCTAAGAGCTGGAGATAGAGGATGGACTAGCATACCAGTTACGGGGATGACCTTGTTTTCAAGCCATCACTTCTACAATAAGACTAGCACCTACATCATGATCTGTCTATATCACCACAGCCCTTTCCCTAGTCTAAAATAAGTGATAATAGTAATAATTTGTAATGGTAGTTGAATCAGAAGAAATTAATGCAAGAGCAAGTTCCGCTTGTACGCAACAGCCACTGTCTTACTCTGTTCTGACAGACACTGATATCAAGGGTCATTAATGTGAGATACGCCCTTGCCAACTATTGTCAAAGGAGGTTGTGAGACAATGTGTTTGAACTGGAGAAAATACGTTTCCTCCAAATGAATCACTTCAGCAATAAACAAACCATGCCTGGACTATTACTCAGCACCATGCTTGTCAAAGTCGTATGGCCACTACCCTTCCATAGTAAGGATAACATTGAATTAAACCAAGCCTATTTAGGGAGACTATATTCTTTCCATTTGATGCTTCTTCAGGCTGTAAGCTAAGAAATAATGTATCAGGCAGGTGAAGTAATTTACTTAGCCTGGAGTGTTTCTATAACTGCCTTAAATGTTGCCAGTAAGTCTTTAATAAAAAAAATAAGCACAGTTTGAACTGTCATCAGTAAATCTACTAAGGTAGTTAATATAAATGTTAATGTAGAGGCCTGCAGTAGTATGTTATTATTTTATTAAAATTTCTATTCACGTGATTACGACGTTTGTCTAAGCATTGATAATATGATGGGTAAATTGGACTATAAGTATTTACTTTAGAGTAATTATATAAAAAAAAATCACCATTAATACTGCTATGTAAATGAGTCACAACTTCCTTATAACTGTCGTGCATCCGAGAGTAATTGTTAACACTAATTAAACTTCCTCCCCCATTTAATGAAAGCCTCTACGGTGAAGTGTTATTCAGGCAGTGAGCACAGTCCAACCTACTATGATATTAATGCAGCCCTTTGGCCATCACAAATTACTATAGTCTGTAAGCTCAACATTAATGGAGATCTCAAATGTAAACAACTACAACTGTATAATGTTGTCTGTAATTTCAATTTATAAATGATTATTATTTAACTGTATTCTGATAACATTATCAGTGATAAAGGCAGATAATATTAATATAACTACTCATATTCCAACTGGTAATAATTCTAACAGTTATATTTAATATGAATTAAATCAGTGATACTGGTATTAACGGGAATATCTACATTACAGTATTAGTGTTAAGACAACCCTATTATTACCATTAATTTCAGTGTTATGATGAGAGTGATACTTAGCAATAGCATTATTATGCGAAGAAATATTTTTTTTGCTGTGTCAAAGAGCTTTTCAAATAAAATAAAGTAAAACTATCTATTACCTTATACTCAACGTTAAAATAAAATAGGTTTTGAAAAAAAATAAAATAATAAAATGCAATTTGTACTTATCTCTGTTGAACTAGTTCCAAAAGACTCGGGGAGGAAAAAAAAACAATGCATAAAGAAAACCCAACTTAAAAAAATAATACCGTCTCCAAAAGAACATAAGGTCAAAACATAGCTTTATTAGAAACAATATGTATTCAATAAGAAAAATTCACTAAAGGGTAAGTTCTCACATCTAAAAGCTATTTGTTTGAAAACCATAAAATAACAATACCTTTTGATTTAAAATTACTTAAGGGAGTCTAACTAATTACGTGTGAGTATTTATATTTATTTATAGGTAATTTAAAATTATAGGTTAGGATTAATTTAATTATATATAATATAATTTTCTTATAAAGATTATTTAATAAAGATAATCCAAAGTTAAAGCTTTAAGATTTATTTTAATTATTTTTTTAGGAGGATTATTTATATTCTTATTAGATAGAATATGTTCATTAAGGGAATTGAAACATTGTATTTGAGTAGCAATATTAATATTGTTTTATCTGAATTTTATATTTAGAACAAATAAAAAAAAGGGGTAAGTTAAAATAAAATGTAAACCAAATATAATATTATTATCATTATTCTCCATTTTAATTGCTACTTAGAAAAGACCCTTATTAAATACAACAATTGAATATTGAAAATGATTCAATTGTTGTTTCAAAGTAATGACAATAATATTGTTAATGATAAATGGAAATTTTATAATGATATTATCCTCTTGATTAAATGGAGTAAAAGAAAAATAGAAGAAGAATAATAACCTTAGGATGAATGTCATTCGTCTAAATGATTATAATGCTAGTAAATATGAGATTGAATAATGAGACCAATATTTTGGTTAACCATAATAGTTATATGGGTGTTAATATTATTGGTAATACCTTAAGGTCTATAATAATATTTCTAGGTGATGTCAGATCGATACCTTTCTTTTGATTATCATCATAAGAGAGGAGTGTGAACATAGCAATAAACACTAATACAAATTTTAAGATCAATACTAGCATCATCAACATATTAATGTTGCATTATAGTGAGTAAAACTATTGTGGTCACTTAACTTAATGAAAAAAAAAGTTGCTGCATTTTCAAGTAAATTTTTTTTTGGGCATTACAGTTGGTATTAGAGCCCTTGGTTGCAACTCTAGGGAACTCTGGGAATAAATTGGGCATTAGTAATTGCATTTGCATGGATAATTGTGCAAACCTCCTTTTTTGTGCTAGACTATCATGCTGATAGGAAAATTCTAGAGAAGTTACCTCTTATTGAAAAAGAGAAATATAGTTGTTATTACCCAATGTAGTTAGAGTTTTGACGTACTCAATGGTCTAAGATTGAATGAAATCAATTGTTCAAAAAAAAAAAAAAATGCTTAATTGAAAGCATTTGATCTTTGAGAATAAATCAGACAAAATAGGTTCCCTTGATTTAAGTAAATAAGGTGAATGACTTGAGCCTGATATTAGTCTAATTAACAAAAGATTATGGCATTAATCTAACCTTTTGATATTAAATTTTCTTAAACCTTTGGAAGGGCATAATAGAGTTCTGAAGTATGGCTCTTTTATAAAAGGTGTGAATAGTGTAATAGGACATCATGATGTATATTATTAAAGAAACACTATTTTAATTTTTATTGACCTCTAAGAGACCATAATTCTTAAATGAAATAATAATGTAACATCTTAAAGTAATGGGTGTTTTGGGAGAAACATATTTCCTTATAGAAACTCTAGTACGAATAATGGATGGAACATCATAACTATAATTGAAAACTTGTAGCTAGTCAAAAGAAATATATATATATATGGACCATAAAAAGGATCAATGTGTTAAAAGATCGTAACTAAATGAGTTTGAACCTTTTAACCTTTAAATCAATTAAATCAAATTAACAAAAAGAGTGGAACAATAGAAAACCTCTTGACCTTGTATTATGTGGAAATTTGAGCACCCCATACATTTTGGATTTAAAATATTGTTAATAGAGTAAAACTAAATTGTAAGGTGTAGATTGTTGGACATGAGTCTAAGGAATTGTTCATGGTTTGGTAATAGATTCAAGATACTCTTGAACTACTACTTTATACACCCTACACCCTGGTGTATCTAGGTCTTTCATGTTACTCAAGATCTTAATATATCTTAGTGTAAAATGACATAAATTGTATTCTTGAAAAGAAACAAAAGAATCACCTTATGGTTGGTAAGAGAAATTTTCATGTATGATGGCATCAACTAAGGATAAAAGCCTTGCAATGCATAGTAAATATAATTTTTAAAAGCAGTCAAAATGCTATTAAATGGTTAAACTTTAAGTTTTCCTAACACTTTTGCAAGTAAACAAAGACCTAGTGAATGTAATAGAAATACAACAACTAACAAATGTTGGAGTTGTTTTACTAATAGAATAAAATAGCAAATGATAGAACATGATTCAAGTCATAGGTGAGAATGTATAGAAAGTTGCAACTAAGTTAAGTTTGGTGAAAATTGAATTAGATATTGTATAAATAACTTAATTCTAGGAAATTAAACATGCCGTTGTGATGAGACTATATCAGAATGTGAACTTGATGTTAAAAATTTATCTAGAATGCATGCTATTACTATTTTCCTTATAAATGAGCTAATAAATAAAGTCTTGTTGGAGCCAAAATAAGGAAGGATTGTATGTCTAATATGAAGTAATAACATATTCAATTAGGTGTTGACCTTTAAGGTTGTGTATATGTCACAAGAATTGAAGAATCAATTGTTTTAATTTATAAATTGGGTGAGGAATTATGTAAAAAAATTAGTGAATCGAATGATTGAGAAACTAAATGGTATCATCAAGGACATGAAAATTTCCATGAAAGACTCCCAACTGATGTTGTGCACTTCTAGATACCAATGACTAGTACTCTTGAGGAAAAATATGTGTGTGTGTGTGTGAAAGAGAAACACACTGGAAAAAAACTTAGAGGTAGGAATTGTTACTCATTGTATGTCTTTGTACCTTAAGAAGTTAGAAATAATTGTGATTACAAAAATAAAATAAAAATAAAAATAAAAAAATTATGATTATAACATGTGATTAAATGAGTCAACCTTAGGTAGTGAAATGCAATATTTGTTTAAAATATGTATAGATTAATGAGTTGTGAAAATTATTATTCTATGATTTATCATGTGTTTTATGAATTGAGTGTGCTTTCTTCTCTTGTATTATAATGTTTCAAAAGGAAATGATTGATTAACTTCATTATTGAGTAGAAAACATTCTTTATCATGTTGCAAAATATATATAATGGAATTACCATATGGATATGTTAGTGAACATGTAACAAACATAGTTGAATGAAAGAGGAAAGACAATATGGATTCAAATATAGAAAACCAATATTGATCATATATGTGATGTTGGACAATGGATTAGTAAGATAAAAGTATGATATACCATGTATTGTTAAACCTAAGAAAATGGAGTACTACCTAGGCTATAGTTGTGCATCATCTAGTGATTTCCTTTACATATGCAAAGTGAGTAGAGATTTACAAAATTGAGAAGAAAAGTGAATTTCACCTAAAGAAAATGGAGTGTATTTAAGTACATTGATTTTGCTATGTTATATGAAAAATTTCATAGAGTGTATTGTGTTATGTCATGTGATGTGAAACCAATAAATGTGTTGTGCCCCAAGTATGAGATACAGGGTATCCGACTTGGGATAAGGGTGGTGGACGTCTAGTACGATCCCCTATGTGCACCCTTTGTGATGGTCCATTATGTAAGTTAGCTAGTTAAGAAATGATGTAAACATGATATGTGTGGACGTGTGTTTATTAAATGCAATGTGATGTATTCCTTTGTGTTAGTCTTGTTTGTATATTAAATGTGTACCCCTAGTGTATGGTTTCCCCCTTATGGGAGTGAGATGCCAACTAGTGTAAATAGGGGTTGAGAGGCACATGTTCACCCATCAGGAAATTATGAGCTCAGGGTGTTATCCCTAATCCTGATAAAGGATCTATGATGAGACATTGTAATCCTCCCATGGACATTGACTGTGGCCTACTCCCCCACATATGAGAGCCACACTCGTTGGTTCATAGTGCTAGCCTCTTCCTCGATGTTTATAACCCATGGGTAAAGGATGGAAATATGCATACTATATTGATGGGGATTCTGATCCCACTTATGATTACAGACCTTGGGTACTTCAATAATACAAAACATTGATACTATGTGGAAGAGTCCACCAGGATATTGCACGCTCATATTTATGTGGTCAGGGACCACCATTTTATTGCATGATATTATACTTATGTGGTTAGAGAACCACCATTCCCCTCCTCCCCTTAGGTGGCTTATCAAGTCACGTGGTGTTTGTAATGTGCAAATTTTATTGTTGAAATATGAATTATTTATAATTCTTGATTGATGTTTTATTTTATTATGCGCCAGCAATGTGTAATTTTACATTTATGTACTTAGGCTATTTAGCCATTTGGAAGTTGTTATATAGTCTGATTTGCCTCAAGGACTTGTTTAATTTCGCCTTTGAATTATGATTGGAATGTTGCAATGTAGCTACAAATTATCTTTATTTTGTTTCTCTTGAATTTATAGTTCCCTCTTGGGAGTTTTATTGAAACTTTGGTTTATGATCTTGTGTTATTCAGTTTGAGGCTTTCTCCTTGGTTGCAAATTTGCTGGCATGTGTGGTGTAATGTGGAATTTGTAAACTGCCATATCCCAGGGGGTTCCCTGGCAGGTCGTATAGGGGAGTAGATGCGCTGGGGAATTATTTTGAAAGGGGATTGTAAAGGGGACTAGTATGGGACGATCATTAATTCATTCTTCCCTTCATTCTATTATTGTTCTTATCTGCATGGAGGATCCCTTAGAGAAGGACCTCAAGATCATCTTCTTGATTTGCTATGGTATCCAAGAATATCCATCCTTGTAAACCCCATTGTGTGAGCCTTGTGTTGTAAATTATGTGACTGTATGAGGATAGGCGCACCCATTGGGAAGAGCATCCTTTATATGAGGACAGGCGCACCCAGTTGGGAAGAGCATCCTTGCTATTGTTGTGTGTACATGTGAAATTACAAATAAATGTGATGTGGCATACCTGTGAGCTATGTGATAAAAATGGTAACATATGAAGCAAAGTTAATATTATTTGAGACATGGTATGAGTGCCATAATTTTAAGGTAAAATATTCTCTTAAGCATATATTTAGACAAAATGTGAAGCTAATAATTCTGAAACATGATTGGTCAATGAAACAAAACATTTTCTAACATCATGAGTGATGTATATATTATGATGCAAAGAAATTTTGGAGGTGTATAAAAGGATATGAATTCATTTAGATATATTTTTGTGTAATTTAATTGAAGTTGATTACATTGTTAATAAATTTGAGCTACAAGGATTGTTGTTAGCATTTGTTAAATTAATCGTATATCAAATAAATGTTCCATTAATATGAGAAATTTTGTTCTAAGTATTTAAATATTTAATTCATGGAAGAGATTTGTCTCTAATGTGTGCTTATAGATAAATGTTTTGATTCCTCCATCAAGAAAGTAAAAGTAATTAGTATGCTTGATAGGTTTATGTGTGTTGTCATATTGAGATTATGTTTTCAAACCTTAACGACTTCCAGGAGGAAGTCTAAGCTAAGGGGAGGGAGATGTAAGGCCTCTCATTGCAAGTGACTAATATAACCTTAATTTGTTATATATTTCTCCTAAATAGATGGTTAGATATATTACGAATGATATGAAGGCGACTGTCTAACAATGACCTTATAGTTTATTTTTACTTATGTTATATCATTGTTATTTTACTTAATGAAGAGGTATGTGCATGTCAATTATGGTATGAGATTCAAACTTATAAGATGAATTTGAAATAAGATAATTGTTGTGTCGTATTGCATTGAAAGAGAAATTAGCTATATAAATGAATTGTGAATAAAGTTACAAAGATTTGGTTTGCAATTAATGTGGTTTATTATTATATCTAATTGTGCTTAATTATGTTGTGCAGGAAATGAAGTGAGTCGATGTGGGATTAACATTAAGGGAATCAAATATGCAAATAGGAGGATGGATAAATATTGGAATCGTATCAGATACATCTTTGGGAAGTTCTAAGTGTAACCCTATTTGACTTAGAAGGGGTTGAGGTTTGATTATTGAATGGGTGATCATGTTTGACTAGAATCCAATTGTAGGTCATATGATGTGAGTTTGGTTGGGGTTGGAACCCTTGGTTAGGATCAAAATTCGTGTGGATTCTTGTGTAGGTTTTGAAAAGGGATTATTGAGTCAATTTCCTTGGTTTATGAACAAGAATAGACCCCTAGGACCTATACCTATGGGTTTGGAACTTTTTTGACATGTGAACTTGTCCTTGGAGTGTGAAAAGACCCCTCAAAGGTCCACATTCATGAATGTGACGAATTCAAAAAGTGTTGGGGCTTGGGAAGAGTGACTTGTCACTCTCAACTTCCCACTCCCCAAAAGTTTTTGGAATTGGCACAAGACTCACACATGTGTGAGCACTTATGGGAAAGAGTGTAAGTTTGGGGAACCCTATATATCTCAAGCAGATGGAAGATTTGGGCATTTCCCACTTCTCCTTTTGGAGAACTTGTGAAGTAAAGAAAAGAAGGAGGGAGTTGGATGAAAGAATAGGAGATCAAGAAAAGCAGCTCGTAGAGAGATAAGTCATTTACTATCCATTTCTTATTCTTAGTATTGGTAGAGATAGCTTGATCCATGCATTGAATCACAAGTAGGATTGTTTAAGGGATATATTAGAGTTGGGTGTTGTATAATGTGCAAGCTTGTTATAGCACTAAGCTCTCACCATTGATCACAATGGTGTTTAATGTATTTCTTGCTCGGGGGAATGGCCAGAGCCCATGAGGCTCCATGACGTCATTACGGTAGGGTGGACAGCAAGCCCGATTCAGTTGTTTTTTTTTATTCTTTGTAATTCTTAAAAGTAGTTTGCAAAATGGAAAGATAGAATTCTAATGTACAAAATGGAAAGCTAGTATTCTACTGTATCACAAAAGAAAATGGGAAAAGAGCAATCCCCAAATCTGCTATATGTCTTTAAATAATTCTCTAATTTTATTGTGACATGGAAGCTAGTGTAAGATGTAAAAAAAAAAGAAGAGAAAGAGCAAGTCTACTTCATTTTTGTGTTATTCTTTGTTTTCTCAAATATATTATTGAAAAGAAGAGTTATTCATTGAAATTCTGTTTGGAGTCCATCTACAAATTGGTTTAGAAACTTTATGGTGTTTGTGCATTTACAGTGTTTGTACATAATTTTGAAATTCTATTTAAAGCCCATATACAAACTGGTTTAGAAACTTTACAGTGGTTGTGCATTTATAGTGTTTGTACATAATCTTTAAATTCATTTGAAATTTGACACTTTATAAGCTGGTTCTAAGTTAACATTGCAAATTGTGGATTGAGATTATTGCATGAAACCTACATGCGAATTTTCTGGTTGCACAAATATTTAACTAGATAAGATTCTGCCTTATAGGCTGTTGATTTGTTAGATTTCCTGCATTAGAAATAAAAAAAAAAGAGATATTATAAAATGTTGTATTGGGACGAACTATGCAATGAGTAAGACTTTGTCAAATGTGCATGATGAACCACAATAAAAGAAGAAACCACCTGTGAGTAGCATACCACAATGTTATAATCGTGAGATGTTTTTCTGTGTGCTAAGAAAGCTGAAAAAAATACTCCTTTTGCAATACGTCCATGAACAGTTTTGTAGTCAAACACTTAGAATACACCCCAGTGAAACAGGTAAATAGTGAAGTCGTTGTGCAAGCCGTATAATCGATGCATTGATTAACATCATTCTGAATGGCTTTGCCATCTCACAGTCATCGTTCCATCACTATGGAAACAAAACTCTTAGCACCGTTGTTGGTAATAAAATAATGCTAAAAATAATAATTCTTTCCATAGTTTTGAAATTTCACTCCTCCTTAGCAGCTCGCATCTTCTGAGAATTAAATAACTGCAGCCTTGATCAAAGAGAACATCAGAAATGGTTATATAAAAAGAAACAAATAGAGACTTCATGGCCTCCATTAGATGATTAAAGCGATTCATATTGCTGTTTCAAACTTTGCTTGAAGCAATTTTCACAAAAGTCGATGCTTATCCCTTGGAACGTCCTCTGCTTCCCTTGTCTCATCAACCACGTGCCCCCCCCTCCGCTTTAGGTGTGTTTCTAATCTTTTTCAGAGAATGGGCGGCTTTGTCAGCTCATTAAATATAGAAAAGATCGCTGCATCGATTTGTCTAAGAGCTGGAGATAGAGGATGGACTAGCATACCAGTTACGGGGATGACCTTGTTTTCAAGCCATCACTTCTACAATAAGACTAGCGCCTACATCATGATCTGTCTATATCACCCCAGCCCTTTCCCTAGTCTAAAATAAGTGATATTAGTAATAATCTGTAATGGTAGTTGAATCAGAAGAAATTAATGCAAGAGCAAGTTCCGCTTGTACGCAACAACCACTGTCTTACTCTGTTCTGATAGACACTGATATCAAGGGTCATTAATGTGAGATACGCCCTTGCCAGCTATTGTCAAAGGAGGTTGTGAGACAATGTGTTTGAACTGGAGAAAATACGTTTCCTCCAAATGAATCACTTCAACAATAAACAAACCATGCCTGGACTATTACTCAGCACCATGCTTGTCAAAGTCATATGGCCACTACCCTTCCATAGTAAGGATAACATTGAATTAAACCAAGCCCGTTTAGGGAGACTGTATTCTTTCCATCTGATGCTTCTTTAGGCTGTAAGCTAAGAAATAATGTACCAGGCAGGTGAAGTAATTTACTTAGCCTGGAGTGTTTCTATAACTACCTTAAATGTTGCCAGTAAGTCTTTAATAAAAAAAATAAGCACAGTTTGAACTGTCATCAGTAAATCTACTAAGGTAGTTAATATAAATGTTAATGTAGAGGCCTGCAGTAGTATGTTATTATTTTGTTAAAATTTCTATTCACGTGATTACAACATTTTTCTAAGCATTGATAATATGATGGGTAAATTGGACTATAAGTATTTACTTTAGAGTAATTATATAAAAAAAAATCACCATTAATACTGCTATGTAAATGAGTCACAACTTCCTTATAACTGTCGTGCATCCGAGAGTAATTGTTAACACTAATTAAACTTCCTCCCCCATCTAATGAAAGCCTCTACGGTGAAGTGTTATTCAGGCAGTGAGCACAGTCCAACCTACTATGATATTAATGCAACCCTTTGGCCATCACGAATTACTATAGTCTGTAAGCTCAACATTAATGGAGATCTCAAATGTAAACAACTACAACTGTATAATGTTGTCTGTAATTTCAATTTATAAATGATTATTATTTAACTGTATTCTGATAACATTATCAGTGATAAAGGCAGATAATATTAATATAACTACTCATATTCCAACTGGTAATAATTCTAACAGTTATATTTAATATGAATTAAATCAGTGATACTGGTATTAACGGGAATATCTACATTACAGTATTAGTGTTAAGACAACCCTATTATTACCATTAATTTCAGTGTTATGACAAGAGTGATACTTGGCAATAGCATTATTATGCGAAGAAATATTTTTTTTGCTGTGTCAAAGAGCTTTTCAAATAAAATAAAGTAAAACTATCTATTACCTTATACTCAACGTTAAAATAAAATAGTTTCTGAAAAAAATAAAATAATAAAATGCAATTTGTACTTATCTCCGTTGAACTAGTTCCAAAAGACTCACGGAGGAAAAAAAAACAATGCATAAAGAAAACCCAACTTAAAAAAATAATACCGTCTCCAAAAGAACATAAGGTCAAAACATAGCTTTATTAGAAACAATATGTATTCAATAAGAAAAATTCACTAAAGGGTAAGTTCTCACATCTAAAAGCTATTTGTTTGAAAACCATAAAATAACAATACCTTTTGATTTAAAATTACTTAAGGGAGTCTAACTAATTACGTGTGAGTATTTATATTTATTTATAGGTAATTTAAAATTATAGGTTAGGATTAATTTAATTATATATAATATAATTTTCTTATAAAGATTATTTAATAAAGATAATCCAAAGTTAAAGCTTTAAGATTTATTTTAATTATTTTTTTAGGAGGATTATTTATATTCTTATTAGATAGAATATGTTCATTAAGGGAATTGAAACATTGTATTTGAGTAGCAATAGTAATATTGTTTTATCTGAATTTTATATTTAAAACAAATAAAAAAAAGGGGTAAGTTAAAATAAAATGTAAACCAAATATAATATTATTATCATTATTCTCCAGTTTACTTGCTACTTAGAAAAGACCCTTATTAAATACAACAATTGAATATTGAAAATGATTCAATTGTTGTTTCAAAGTAATGACAATAATATTGTTAATGATAAATGGAAATTTTATAATGATATTATCCTCTGGATTAAATGGAGTAAAAGAAAAATAGAAGAAGAATAATAACCTTAGGATGAATGTCATTCGTCTAAATGATTATAATGCTAGTAAATATGAGATTGAATAATGAGACCAATATTTTGGTTAACCATAATAGTTATATGGGTGTTAATATTATTGGTAATACCTTAAGGTCTATAATAATATTTCTAGGTGATGTCAGATCGATACCTTTCTTTTGATTATCATCATAAGAGAGGAGTGTGAACATAGCAATAAACACTAATACAAATTTTAAGATCAATACTAGCATCATCAACATATTAATGTTGCATTATAGTGAGTAAAACTATTGTGGTCACTTAACTTAATGAAAAAAAAAATTGCTGCATTTTCAAGTAAATTTTTTTTTGGGCATTACACTCGTGTCCACCTATTCCCTGAATAGGTATTTTTTCCAGCCCTTAGGCGAGTTTGCGTCATGTCCTTATCTGTCAAGTCCGCTCGTTCTTCATAGAATAAGCAAGTTTGTCTCATCCTGGGGCAAACCTGTTGTCCACAGGGGCAATCCCACGTTCTGTTTGTCTCCCTTGTCCGTACACCTTTTAGAATAGGTGGACCTATTGTCCACAGGGGTGAACCTGTTTCCGCCCGTGTCATCCTCGTTCCTACAGTCTAGGTCTTAGGCGAATTCATTTATCCGATAGGCGATTGCATTTTTAGGCGAGTTTGTGTCCTTCTATATAATTAAGGAAATAGGCGAGTTTGTTCCCCCTTGATAGACGATCATGATTTCGTCCTTACGTTTCAAGATTTAGGCGAATTTGACATCCCTGTTAGGCAATTTTGGGTAGAATCTCTTGCAAATTATTATTCCTAAATACCCATTTCATTGATATGTCTAGATTTGTATGTGAATAATTTGTATGCACATTAGGACTTTTAATTAGAGTACGCATAACATCTTTAATAGAATCCATGTTAGTTTGGTTTTTGAAGATTGAATATATATATAAACACATCATGTGCGCTTCTATGTATACAACCTATATACACATAAGGTTCTATGTATATACTTGTAGTTTGCTTTAGGACGTGATAGGATTATTTGCAAGAATGATTCCTTATTACTAATTTCCTTGATATTCCACAAAAGAGGTCCTTGTTCGAATGCGGAGGGGGTGATAGACCTTGTTGAATAATATGTAATGTAAGTGGAAACAATGCCCTTGTATACATTATGGATCTCACTTGGCTAGGTAGAGAACACAATTTAGTAGGCTTTTGATAGGACATTGTGTCTACTTTTTGAATACCCATTTGATTTAATATTTAAATCCACATCTACATGCATGCAAACACACATTGGGTCCTATGGTTATTCCCAAATAGTTAGTTTGGTATAAATTATTGTAAGTTTGGGTCCTATGGTTATTCCAAAATAGTTAGTTTGGTGTATATTCTCATTGATACAACACGTACACATTGAAGTTATAATGTACTTATCTTTACTTTAGGGCTTGAAAGGATTTTTTGAAAATCTAGTCCTAAATCCTTCTTTGATTGATATCCACATAAAAATATACATGTACACTTCTAGATCATGTGTGCAAATATGATCTTAATAATACAGTACACAACTTGCTTATCTTAATAATATAAGAAAGCGAGGATGCTAACACATCAATTTTATTATTTTC
This sequence comes from Sequoia sempervirens, assembly GCA_007258455.2. Taxonomy (NCBI): domain Eukaryota; kingdom Viridiplantae; phylum Streptophyta; class Pinopsida; order Cupressales; family Cupressaceae; genus Sequoia; species Sequoia sempervirens. Next base: position 69,819,752 of record VDFB02000015.1, read on the forward strand.
ACCCCACACTTTCCTATATTAACAATTTTCTTTGTACAAGAATATTATACTAGCAATCACATCTTGGTGTACAATGGGTACGCAAAAGAGACGTGGAAGGTCATTTTGAAAAAAAATGGTCTATTTTTTGGTATATTTGTGCAATAAAGGTCTCAATGGAGAAGTGATATGTATCCATTTACAAGGATCCAAACATGAATGAAACAAAACCTTTGAATCGAGAAAATAATCATAGTGCCATCTCACACTGCCTTACCCACTTCATTTTCCATAGGCACAAATTCACCTGTCAAGCTACTCTAATGTACAAAACTTGTACCATATATCACAAGGCCATCTAGAGGAATTCTTTTGCTAGCTTTCATAGCCAAAACAATGTTAATTTCCACAGCCTTAATAGGCACTTTTCCCCCTGTTTCCTTAATCACAACTGATATAGCCTTTCAAGCCTATACAAAAGTGAAAGGCTTCGTTCACACAGACTTTAAGCTTGATCTCCACATTGTGCCTACTAGCTATGCTTCACCAAAATTGATGTCTCTTTTGTGTAATATTTTTATGAATGAATTAGGGCGCTCTCATTGTCTTAAGCATCCCTTCTCTAGCCCTGCATGGATGAGAATGGGTATAAGGAAAATAATGGCATAATGTAATTTAAGACTCCCAAAAGTGTAAACAAGAGAAGTGAGAAAAAATATATAGTGGTTCAATCACAATGGATTCAAACCAACAAACATATTATAACTTAGTACATATTCAATGAAAAATGACATGTCCTATGAAATTTCCAAGTGGTCTCCTCCCTTGGACCTCTCTCTTATAGAAATTCCACCTTCCCAATTAGTACAATTGTGAATGACATGTCAAATGCTGTAGTTGCAAATGTTGACCAGTATAGGAGCTCTATAATAGGGTATGACATCTATCACAACATAATGGAAGATTTTTTTTTTAGATGTTATAGATGCGATTTTAACTATTAATCTCTCTTCTCTCAATATCTATTTCCTTCGATCTCTCTTATCTCCCTCTCCCTCTACTTCTTGGTCTATCTATCTACCTCTTCCCTCTTTGTATATCCATCTCTTTCTCAAATCCTCTCTTTCTCAAAACCTCTCTCTTTGTTCTTTAAGTCTCACTCTATGTTTTCCTCTATCTCCTTACCCCCTCTCTCTCTCTCTCCCCCCCTCTATCTCCCTCTTTCTATCACTATCTCTCCCTCTCTCTCTACTACAAACATAACATGAGCCTTTTGGTAATGAAGTCTAATTATCTTTCTCATTCAAATTTTTTGTTTCAATCGTGTTTGAATCCCTATAAAAAGATGGATAGTTGATTTGAATCTATCACTTCTCCATTAAAACTTTTGTTGCACAAACATCTATCATTTGCTAAATGCCCTACAATTGACCTCACGTGCTGCAAAATGTTTGAAAAAAATAGAACAATTTTTACTGTGAAATGTTTGAAAAAAATAGACCAATTTTTTTCCTAATTGACAAGGTGCAATTGCTAGTATAAAATCGTCCATAAAACAAAATTAATGTACCCCCGCATGGAGTATACATTTTCAGTTGAGATGGCAGTCGAGGGACATCTCATTTTAAGGTAACCGTCAAATTCTCCATCTATTTTCCGTTACCGGTAACTAAACCTCCACATTTGCAGAACTTTCTCGATCCTTTTGCCCGAATGTTCTGGATCCTTCCATCGTGACAGAACAAAGGCTTCCTTCTAGGCTCTTCGTCTGTCGTTTAAATATCAATCTCTGGCAACCAATCTTGTGACAGATTTTCACTGGTGAAAATAGAAGCGTTTCGGGTTACCGGGCCTGTTTTTGAATCAGTTGTTAGCATCAGTTTGTTTTTTCAGGCGCAAGGTGTGTCTACTGAGAGCTTTATGTTTTATCAACACAAGAAGTTAAATGCACTAAATTGCAGGACACAATTGTATAAATAACAGATTTTTAGATGTTCGTTATATTTTGTGTTTCCAAGTTTAAAAATCTACTAATAGGTTGTTTAGGGGGTTTTAACTAGGGTTTAGAAATGCAGAAAGTGGAGGTTTAAGTAGGGTTTATTCTGTTTGCTGATGTAGGTTTAGTAGCAAAAGGAATGGCCACCATGGCAGCTGCGAGGAGTGCTGGAAGGTCGATTATTCCAGCCGTAAGGAATCATCTTGCTGGCTACGCTCGTTCAGGTGAAGTTCAACCATCACGGTGTTTATCCACTGCTGCAATGAAAGGTTACAGGCCGGAGGATGATTCCTCACTGCAAGAGGAGGGTCAAGGCCGCCAGGGTGCGGAAGTTCGCCGAAGGGATTTTCCTGACCTCTTTAACAGTATGCATCGAGAAACCTCATTCATTTTCCCCCTTCAATTTGAGCAATAAAATTTAAGCAATAAATTAATGAATTTGTAAAACCCTAATTGTGAATTTTCAGTTCCCTTTTATCCGCTGAGGAGCCTGGGTATGGGCGTGGATGAGCTTTTCAATAACCCTTTTACGGTGGCGTCTCGGGGAAACTTGGACGTGAGGAAGCCATGGGACGCTGTGGAAAATAAAGATGCTCTGCTCTTGCGGGTGGACATGCCCGGCCTTGGCAAAGATGATGTCAAAGTTTATGCGGAAGAGAACTCGCTGGTGATTAAAGGGGAAGCGCAGTCTGATGCAGAGCTGGACGGTAGTGGTAGGAAATACAGCAGCCGCATTGATCTCCCTCCGAAAGTGTATAAACTGGATCAGATTAAAGCCCAGATGAAAAATGGTGTGCTCAAAGTTACTGTCCCAAAGTACAAGGAAGAGGAGATACAGAACATTATCAATGTATCTATCGATTAGAGATCGGTGCTTTTGATAGCTGAAATCGGGAAGGTTATTTTGCTACGAGAGGTTGTTTTGAGAATATACTGCTGCGTCGGTTGAGAATGTAATGGAAGGGGCTGGAGCATTCTAGAATGTCACTAAATATGGATGGGAGCACTCTGATCTGTAGAGATTTTCAATAAAGGTTTTTGTTTTTTAAATCGACTCTCGTGTAAAGATGAATCTTTTTCTTGTGGGGACGGTTTATGCCAAAATCCTTTTTCATTGGAAAGCTCAAGTATTCTCAAGGTTTTTGGTCTTTTTTACTGTACTGGAACAGAATCCTAGATTAGGCTTTTATTTATTTATAAAATTCTTGATAGAGTGCTAATCCATTGAACCCAATTCTATTCTTAGAAAATTAAGCCAGGCAGCGGTGTACTATTAAATACTAACTACTAATTTATAATCTATATATGGAAAGTGAGAAAGGTTGTATATTTCGGCATAAATCATATTTTGCTTCTATCGTAAATAAATTATGCTTCTAAAAATTTAATATAGCACAAAATAATTTAAGTTATATTTTATTATATAATTTATTATTAAATATAGTTATGTTTTTTATTGTTGAAGGGACCTCAAAACCTCTTACATATGGAAGAGAAACAACAAAAGAAAAGTCAAAATACAACAAACTATTCGTAACAACAAACCCTACTAAACATCCAATAACAAAGAAAACCTAAACCAATAGACATGGAAAGGGAAAAGCAAGGAAAGACCCCAATTACATATGCTTAAGAATTTCCACAGCCTACAGTTCTCGCTGGTAAAAATTATCATGTAGCTTGACACAGTCCATCAGTTCCTTTTTTTCCTCTTTAGAGTTTTCTTCTTGCTAGCTCTAGTATTGGTACTAAGACCTGATTTTCAATAGTTATCCTCATGGGTAGCTTTGTTATTGGTAATATGAATAATCTAACTCTCATGTAAATCTGCTGGCTTGTTCGTAAAGATTGTGATGATTGTAATGCTGTTCTAAATGGTACATTTGCTAACTTGGACAACATGGTTGAGATTATCTTTGATGACCATAAGTTCCTTTTCAAAATTGAACAATTTAATAGTGTGTTGTTTCCAATTCTTCCACTCAACCAAGTTAACCATATTTTCATTTTTCAAATTAGATAAATCTCTCTTAATTTTGTTCATCTTGGGAATAGCTTCCCAGCCCTGGATAATGTTGGTGTCCTCCTCTCCTTCCATCCATGTCTGACATCCTATTTTCTTGTGAATAATTAAATATAGTTATGTTCACTCTATAAGCTAATAATATTTTTTCACTGGTAATGTATTATGATATTTTTTTAAAACAAAAGTCAAATAGGACTTCACTATGGAGCTCATGGACCTTTGTGAAAAGAAGGTTGTTACTTAAGGAAGTGACTGTCTGGTGCAGGATAAACAAGATTTTGTGAATGAAGGCCAAATACTCAGTTTGATGAACCTTCATAACTTGCCATATTTTCGAATCCACAAAAAAAATCAATATATGAATAACAAATTGTACGGATTAGTTAGTTTTCTAGAGCATATTATGATCAGTTGTTGGTGAAGAGGAGAAAATCTCCCCCCCTCCCTTTCCATAATATGGCTATGGTTCTCTGATCTTCCCAATAATATTGGGAAGATTCATATTTTAATTATTAAAGTCTATACTGGTCATAGTTCTCACTGAGCTATTAAAGTCTTTATCATATGCCTTACAGATGTCCAATTTGATTATCATCCCCGCCTTCCTGCTCGTCTTAAGTGTATGCACACCTTAGATAGTAGCAGGATGCAATCGATGATTTTCCGACCAGGGACGAAACCATCCTGCTCTGTGGAAACTATTTTTACCAACACCAATTTGAGTCTATTGGCAAGCACTTTAGCTATCACCTTATATATAGTGTTGCATAGCGAAATGGGCTTGTAATCGCTAAAGGACTGACATTCAATTTTTTTCAACACCAAGGCGATCACCGAGTTGCTCAGATCCTTCACAAACCTCTTAGTCTTGCAAAAATCTTCCACAATTCTCCAAAGGTCGTCCCCAACAAAGCTCCAACATGACTAGAAGAATCTTGCTATGAACTCATTAGGCCCTGACGCCTAAGTGTACGGGTGTGACTGAAATAAAGCAGTCTTAACTTTTTCTTTAGTCACCATGCCGTAAAGCATATTGTTATCAGCTTCGCTTACCGACTTGCTTATTGATTCTAGGATACTACCACCATCCGCCTGCAACCTTTGGTCTCCAAGTAGGTGCTTAAAAAATTTGACCGCTGCCCTGCCCATCTCAGACAGACTGCAAGCGGTGAGACCCTCCATAGTTTGAATTTCTTCTATCTTGTTAGCTGCCCTCCTAGCCAACACCAAAGCATGGAAAAATTTGGAATTAGAGTCACCCTTGCTAAGCTAGACCTCCCTTGATTTGTCCTTCTAATAAATTTCCTCCCTCTTGAGGAGCTCGGACAATTTTGCATTCAACTCTTTCTCTTTGAAGAATTCTTCATTCCTCATGCCGTCCCTGATTACTTTCTCATTGAGGGCTTCCAACTCATTTTCCACCTTTTCTTTCTCCATGAATATATTTTGGAACTTCTCCTTATTCCAATCCTTCAGCTTTTGCTTAAGGATCTGTAGTTTCTTTACTACTTTGAAACTGATCAAACCTCCCACCCTAGCTTCCTTCCACCAGCTTTCTAGTAGGCCAATAAGACTACTATCCCGCCACCACATATTCTAGAATTTGAAACTTTTCTTTAATGATTTCTTCCAATTAATGATCGTTAGTTCCATTGGGAAGTGGTTCGAAATTGACACGGGCAGAATGCCAGCTTGGACTTGCACACTGAAATTGCTCCAGCTCGGAGAGACCAAGAATCTATCCAGTCTCTCAGCGATAGCAGTGAAATCCTTGCGTTTATTGGTCCAAGTAAAGACACCATTCTCTGTAGGACAGTCAACTAACCCAACCTCCGCCACAAAGCTTCTAAAATCTATAGTTGCATGAGAGACACTTTGAACCCCACCACTCTTCTCTGACAAATCCAAAGTGGCATTAAAATCTCCACCAATGATCAATCTGTCCCTTAAGTAAGGGCGAGAAAAGTCCAACACTAAGCATCAGAGAGTAGCCTTCTCCTCCGTTTTTGTCGGTTCGTAAATGTTAATGATCACAAAGTGACAATTGAGACCAAGATCAAATACCTTAGTTGCCTGATCCGGGGGATATTTTTAGTGAAAATTAAAGTGTCTTCAATACTCCATATTTTAGCACCATCAGAAAGATCTCATTGTCCTGATTCCAGCGCAACTTGAACAGAGCGAAAAGGAGTCCATTTGCACAAGTTATGGCCAGTTAAACATTTGGTCAAACTGGCACCAAGGGCATCCAGAAAGGTGAAAAAAATGATCTCAGAAATCATCAGAAACATCGTCAAGTTGAAGAGTTTTTCAAGATGATTCTGGCAACATTCGTTTTGTCGAAATCCGACATTGTATGCTCGAGATATTGGCAGTCAAAGTTTGGTTGACTTGATGGTACAACAGGTGATGTCATCAGATAGTCCGTACTGTATGGAATCCAAATGGACGAATTCCAGTGTGATACGTGGCAGTTGAGTCAGATTGTATGAACCAATTAGAGAGTGACACGTGGTAGTCGTACGACACGTCATTGGCTTTGTCAGCTGTCCAGTTAGCATACGGGTCTACTTTGTCATCGTCTACAGGGGCTCAAAAGTTGGATACTGACCATCTTCTATAACATGCAAGCTCAGGTACCTTCAACTTTTGACCTCAACAACTGGAGTTCTGGAACTCAGATGACTGCGTTCGATAGCTCGTCGGAAAGCTAGGCTAATTGTAAGAGAATAAATGTAACTGCAAGCAAAAATAACCAAATCTGGACCTTCAAAGAGAAGGGCTCCCCCAGGCTACAGGGGCTCAAAAGTTGTGAATTGACCATCCTTCGCAATATGCAACCTCTTGTACCTTTAGCTTTTGACGTCAATTGCCGGAGTTTTGCAACTCGGATGACTTCGCCGGATAGCTCGTCGAAAAGATGGGCTAATTGTGAAGAGATTGACTGCATTTACAAACATAAGTAACAAGATCCGGGCCCTCAAAAAGAAGGGCGCCCTTGAGCTACAGGGGCGCAAATTTTCATTTTGCTAAAAAAATTCATCAATTTCTATCTCTGTAAACACCCTTCTGACCACTGAAATGACCATGTAGGAGTATAATTTTATCGTGAAGTGTTTCCTCATCATCACATGTCTCGTTTTGAGTACCAGGTTCTGATTCTGAGCTCCAGGTACTGGCCATCAGCTGCTTTTCACTGACACAACATTGACCAAAGTCCATGCTTGATATTGCCCAAAAACTGTATTTGACATCATTTTAGCAAAGTTTAGATTTTTTTAAACAAAATGCCTTGATGAAGCAAAAATTTGGTTTGGGTACAACACTTCAATAGGGGCGCCTTTTTCACCTTTGACTACATTTCCTCCTTGGTAGCAAGGCGTTGTTTTCCAGAGTTAGCCAAATTGTGGCCTTTTTTCAGTTTCAGAAATCTCCTCGATCAAACAACATATTTTTTATCCTTTTTTGCCATGGTTGCATCATTGAAGCTTAGCTTTTAGCACCTGGTACTGGCCAATCTACCATTAATGGCTGTGGAGCTCCTAACTTCGTTCCTGAAAAATAAAAATAGACCCACTAGAGTAAAACATGCTTTATGATGATTTTGACTTGACCAGTGTGATCGTGATTTTGAAATTTTGACCTACTGGGACTCATATGCCATTATGGGAAAATCAGTCCCAGATCTCGAAAACTGTACCAAAGCTTATTTCAACCAAATGTGTATCTGAATCTACAAAAATCTCTGAAAAACATGTACAATGGGACTTATATGCCACTAATGGTGTATGAGTCCATTTTGACTTTTTTGAAAACCCAAAAGTAGAATCTGAAGCTCTCGATCTGCTCTTTCTATTCCTCAAGGTGTTCGGATTTGAAACCCTGATTTCTGACACTGTAAGTGACTTTTTATGGATATTTTTGTTGCAAGTATGAACAAGTTTGGTGGTGTTTCTCATTAATGTTGTCATTGATGTCAACACAACTCAGTATATTGTAGATTATGCAAGTATAGTTGAGATGCTATTGTGATGTTATGAGTACATGGAGCTATGCTTATGATGTTGTAGATGTGCTAAATTGATAAGTTTCCAAGTGCTTTTGAGAAAATTAATAAAGAGTGAAATCAGAGTTATGTATGGGTTCAGAATATGCTTCAGTATGTGCTCCATTTTTCTCCTATGTTGATCCTATGCTTGTGCAGATCTGAAGGGTTGTTTTTGATGATATGATGGTGATTATTGATTTTTAGCTTCTGGTTTGATGGAGTGTGAAAGTTGTGTTCATCGGTGTGTGAACTATTCTGGAAGAGTTGGCTTTCTATGGACTAGGACAAATGTTTCTACTCTGCAGTCCTCCATTTTTTAGTTTCAGGTCTTGTTGATCTGAAATTTTTCATGTAATGGTGTTCTCTAGGTTCTAGCAAATATGTTTGTGGTTTGGTGATCCATAAGTTGACTTTCAGAGTTGTATGTGTTTGCATAGTCCAGATGGACTGATGGAAGGAGTTTTGTGTTTGAAGGTTGTTACACTTGCTGTGGATATATCTAAAGGAACCTGAGATGTTTTCTCATGCATGATGAAGCATGTCATGTCATCTACATGTTATCTTCTTGTTGGAAAACATGTACTTTAATGTTTATTTGTGTTTTCATTAGGTTTGGCCGACCTGGTGTTTACACTTCATATGAAGAATTAAATTTATTTAAGGAAGTGTGTGATTGATCTGAGATGTTGCTTTGGTCTTGGTTAAGTGTTTAATTGGTCCACTCTCATTTTTTTCCTCCCCAGGAATGTTGAGTTTCTGACCAAATTTGAATTTATGAAATGAAGCGTATATGGCCGACCTTGGAGAAAGTTTCTAAGGTTGAAGTTGGTATAAATGAAATTCAAGTTGTGAAGAATTGGATGATGCAAAGTAACAAAGTAAGCCACAAGTGAAGAGTAAAATTGTGTGAAAGTAAGTTGAGGCAACAAGATTTCATTATTTTAGATTCCTGAAGGCAATGAGTTGAAGGTTTCTGCAATCTTCTAATCAAGGTTGCGGATGTGTGTAAATTTTTGTGGTGGATCTGTATTGAAAATTCACCATCAAAGTGTTCCTCTTGAGAAAAAAAAAATCTGTCATATCAACACTATTTGAAACAAACAAATTTGAAACCTTTTGCACCTCTTCCATATTATCATTTGGAAACAACATTGGAGTATGACTCATATCTTCAATATCAAGTATATATGAACCAATCAATGTTGGACTTCTATCCTCCTTGGTATGCAAATAGGTGTCTTCTCCACATGAGTTAGAAATTTCAAAATCACATACCTCATCTTGAATGGACACATGTTTTTGATCAACTTCAAATTTTTCTCCATCATTTTGAGAAATGTACTGGGAGTCAAGTGAATCATTGCACAAAGAACTTTCACTAGAAAAAAAAATGTAAGCTGGACACAAAACTTCAAAATCATCCTTGTGTACATATCTCTGGTATTCAAGAGTTAGCAAATCTGAAATTTTCTCACAGCTGAGTGAACAAGTTTCATCATTTACATCACTACAATTGTATTCTTCACTTTTATCATCATCAAAAAGAGGTCCAAGATCCTCAGAGAATGAAAAATCAGAAACATTACCAGCACAGTCATTGATAAATCCTTTTGCCAATGGGATACTTATTGTTTTGGAAGCAATATGTGAGTCAATTTTGAGGAGGGTATGGTATGAAGTGAATGATAGGTTCTTGGAGGAAACCGGTTTGGATGAAAGTGGAGGAACCCAATTGATAAGTGTGGAGTTTGTGAGTAGCTTGGATAGGGGCGATGGAATCTTGTGGAGGATTCAGATCATGAAATGGAGATAAAGGGATACTTGGATCATGAGATGGAGATGGAAGAATTTTTTTTATCTTGACTTAGGATAGGATCATGGGTGGGGTGGATGACATAGTTTTCTCTTGGCATGAGATGGAAAGGATTCATGAAATGGAGATGAAGGGATGATTTGATCTTGACTTGGGTTAGAATCATGTGATGGAATGGATGGAAGGGAAACATGAAAGGGGGATGGAGGGATACTTTTATCTTTACATAGTTTAAGGGGATCATTGCATAGAATATAAGTTATAATTTGATCTTGATGTGCAGGAAAGGATGCAAATGACCTACTTTAGGTTGACTCACATTTTCCTTACTAATCTTTTGCATTATTTCTTTTTCATTTTCTTTTGTGCGATTGCATGTGCGTAATGTGATCCCCTGTGATGTTCTATTTGATTTCCCTCTCTCTTTATGACATTCCTCTATTTGTACCTTCATTCTTCTCTATTTCATAAATATTTTATCTTTTCGCCTTTATATTTTTCATTTGTCTTGTGTTTTCCTTTTGGGGATGATGTAGGCGTTGAGACATTTGTGTCTATTCCATGTTGACCTAAAATCTTTTCCCTTATCTTTTTCATTTGTCTTGTGTTTTCCTTTTGGGGATGACACAAGGCGTCGAGACATTCATGTTTCTTCCATGTTGACCTGAAAGGTTTCTCTTTGTTTTTGCTCTATTTTGTGTCATTCTTCCAGTTCTATGTGTATTTTGGGAATGGTGATAATTCTGAGCTCTCTAAAAATATTGTAGCAAGAACATACTGACCCCAAATCCACAAATCCCTTATGTGTTTGGTGTTTTCATTTTGAGGGTAGGCCCTCTATTTTCTTTTCATGGCATAGCTTTACTTGGAAACATATGACTTGGCATAGGGCTTTCCAAGTTAGCTCTCATCATGTATTCCTTTTTTGTTTGCATTTATCATTTTCTACTTTAAAGTAATTTCTCATAGCATGATGTTTAGCAATTTCTTAAAAGTGGGGGCATACATTGTCATTATTCTTTTGCATTTTTCTTTTCATGGTTCGTGGTGCAATCTTCTTACTTTATACAATGTGTTTTCCACTTTGTGGTTGACATTGGGTGTGATCTCCTTTAGGAGTGTGATATCTCTTAGCATATTACATTCCTCTTAATGGATTGATGTGACACACTACATCCCCTAAGTTGTGAATTTTCTATTCTTTGATTGGTCCTCCCTTGGAGACATTAAGCACAATGTTCCCTAAGTTAAGACCTCGCATGAACTAAACAAGACTCCCTTGAACATTCCTTATTGTTTCATTTGCATTTTTAAGTTATATGGACACCTTGCATAACACAACTTGGATTCATGTGGATCCATCTTGTTTGTTTATGAGTTCTAAGCATACGAAGCTTTGCTTGTCTCATGAAGCTCGAAAATCATTTTTTGCATGCACTTATCAAAGTTATCAAGAGGTATAAATTTGGTATGGTTTGACAGGAATCCGAATGAGGGCATGAATTTCCCTTAGCCACTCACATGTGTTTGTGAGAGCATACCAACCATGAGTGTATGTGTCTCACCTTCTTGGACTTCTCACCCAATGGAAAGCCTAGAGTTTTGTTGCCTTGGAGTGAGTACATTTTTTTGAAAAAACAACCTAGATCTGATCCATATCATGTTGGACAAAATCCTAAATACCCATTTCCAGAGAACCACCCCAATATCATGGAGTATTAACCTTGGGTTATCCACTCAAGGTGGTGGGCCTACATCAAGTTTGTAAACCTTCAATACTAATTTTAGGATTGTGTTTCCTAGCATGTCTTGTTGTCGATACCAGTGCTTATTTTCGGTTGTGTCAATCTAGCCTTTTTGTCTGTTGTTTTTTGTGTTTGTTGTCCTTTTCCACAGTCACCCCCTTCCCTCATAGGAAAATTTTCTTTGTGGATAGGCGATCCTGCCCTATAAAGGGAAATTTCATGTCTGAGCCTAGTCCAGGTCATCCCTTTGGGCGATTTCATCTTTGTCAAAAGTGAATTCGCCTATGGGCCCCTCTTTTGGGTGACCTCGTGTCCACCTATTCCCTGAATAGGTGATTTTTTCTAGCCCTTAGGTGAGTTTGCGTCATGTCCTTATCTGTCGAGTCCGCTCGTTCTTCGTAGAATAAGCGAGTTTGTCTCATCCTGGGGCGAACCTGTTGTCCACAGGGGCGATCCCATGTTCTGTCTGAGTCTCCCTTGTCCGTACACCTTTTAGAATAGGTGGACCTATTTTCCACAGGGGTGAACCTATTTCCGCCCGTGTCATCCTCGTTCCTACAGTCTAGGTCTTAGGTGAATTCATTTATCCGATAGGCGATTGCATTTTTAGGCGAGTTTGTGTCCTTCTGTATAATTAAAGAAATAGGCAAGTTTGTTCCCCCTTGATAGACAATCATGATTTTGTCCATACGTTTCAAGATTTAGGCGAATTTGACATCCCTGTTAGGCAATTTTTCTAATTGAGTCTACTTGTCCCCTTTCGGTCTTCTGACAGTTTAAGTGATCCTGCATCTTAGGCATTTTGTAAGTAGTTTAGGCGATCCTGTATCTAGATAGGAATATTCACTTCCCAATTTTTCTCGTTTCTTTAGAGCCTACAAGACATAGGTGAATTTTCCTCACATAGAGGTGATTCCATTGACCCTTAATAGGCAAAGTCATGACCTAAAAAAGTGAATTTGTGCTACACAAAGGCATATACGCTCCACATACAAATTCCAGAGAGTGAATCCTTTGGGCCACCGATAACCTGATGTTTTCTGAGTCCTTTGCCATGATCGAAATTTTTTTATCATCATCCATCCACCTGTAATTGTCACTTTAGTCCATCTGCATTTTCCAAAAGTCATTTTTTCATCGATCAAGTCATATAGGAGCATCTTAGAACATCCCTAGATTGCATTTCCATCATCGATTCATCAATCCCAATCCCCTAGACTTCATTTTAGAGGTTTTTATCCAAGTTGGCTTAGGTGCCTGATTTGATCATCATCCTTTGCACTTACTTAGGATTGTTATCCATCCTGAGTCAGTAATCATCCACGACCCAATCAATCTACTTCCATCTTGGGGTAGATTTGATGTCGTAATCATCCTTTTCATCATTTAATCTGATTGTCAGCATCTTGCATCATCTAGTTTGACCTCTAAATTTGGTTTAGAATTAGTCTTATCATCCTATCCAATCAACTATCCAACCCTATCAGTCATCTCATCCCATCAATCAATCTAATTGAATCCGACCACATCCCTTATCCAATCACCCAATTAACCAATCAATCATCCAATCCAATCAATCTTTTATTCATCACCTAGACCATTCATTTAAGTGCATCCTAGAGCGTATCATCATATTAGTCCACCTGGTAGTTTTGCATTTTCATGCCCCTTACCCGATTGCAAGCAAAGAAACTCATGGCAGAACAGGCTCAAGGTACCCAGCCTCATATTCCTAAGGATCCCAATAACAGTGGCTCATCACAATCCAATACTAAGGTCCATACCATTTCGCCTCTTGCTGATCAGAGCATGTTCAATCAACCTGAAGTCACGGTGGATGAATATCTCAATGATCCAGTTAATGTCCAAATGATAAACCATCTCCTCAATGAGCATGGGGATAAGATCCTCACCATGTTGCTCATGAAGGGCATTAAGCCACTGTTGGGGTTCGACCTATATAAGTATGTCAATATCACACCTCCTGTACCCCCGACATTGCAAGATCCTGAAAATTCACAAAGTAATCTAGGTAATTAATACATCCCTCAAGGTCCACCACGGGAAGGTTGGTATCAACCTGGGTTTGATAACACAGTTCTCTATCAAGTCACACATCCTCCTCAGGTTCTAATTTCAGTCATGGGAGCATCTCAGCCAAACGTCGCTCAAGGTTTTGATCCTAATGATCCCCTTTCCTTTGGTATGCCACATAACCTCTCGCATCCACCAGCCATTCCCATTCCACAAAGCTCAACTCCCATGTTGTCTACACCACCTCATCCACCTAACTGACCAGGTCAACCACCAATGCATAATGGGGGAAATCCTTTTGCTCCACCACCTTTGGGATATGTACTCATATCTAACTTACCACCACCTCCATTCACATCTCAGCAACCACCTCAAGGCAACGTCCCATCCTTTTAGCAACCTTTGATTAACCCACAAAAGGCCACCTCATCGCAACCACCTCATCAATAGGTGACACAACATACCGCTATCCCATCTCAACCACCACAACATATTGCAATTCCTTCGCAACCTTTACATCAAGTAACACAAGTTACTTCATAGCCTCAACAGCAACCGCAAGGCATTCCATTACCGACCCCTCAACAAACACAAATCCCCACACATCATCCAACACAATCTGATCAGTTTCCTCCTCACCAACCATAAGTCCCTTAGCAACATCAAATTCCATCTCACCCTCTCTATCAACAACCACCACCTTACCAACAACCACCTCAACATACCCAAATTCTGACACAAACGTAAGGAAATCTTGTTGCTCAATACCTCTACCATCCATCAAGCACATATACTGCCTTTGCTACCCCATCCATTCCTAATCCTAACCCCACTTATCAGAACCCTCAATAGTCTCAGCCATAGCCATCTTACACAAATTCCCAACAATTGCAATCGAATTTGTATTACCAGCCATCTAATCTGCAACAACCTCCATATGCTACCCAAAACCCAACTACTACTTATAACTATCAGTCTAATCCATATTACTCCCAACAACAACCACCATACCAACAAGGTTCCTCCACTTCTTCATATTACTAATCCCCTCCTTCATACCAGCAAGGTGCTTCCACCTCCTATTATAAAATGCCTCTGTCATATCAATAGGGTGCTTCCACCCCTTACTATCAACCTTCGTCAGCCTATGAACAACCTTATACCAATCCACAATCCACATATCCCAACCAATATCAACAAATCCCTTCATATCAGCCTCCACCATCATATGATCAAACCACTTTGAATCCATCAACATCATACCATCCATATTCTCCTTATAATCAATCCAATCCGACCACTCCTCCTTCGTCATCTGCATGTGTTAATAAGGAGTGGGAACAGATCAAAGCCACATTGAAAGACTTGCAAGCAGGGACCTCCCAAAAGTCTTTCAAGTTTGAAGAGATTTGTCCCTATTCGTTTTATCCCTCAATCTCACTTGTTCCTTTTCCAAAGAATTTTGAAATGCCAAAGTTTGAAAAGTATAAAGGAACTACATATCCAAAGAACCACCTTCAAGAATTCTACTCACATTGTCAAGAAGTCCTGCATAATGACAATTATCTCCTACGGTTATGGCCTAGGAGTCTAACGGGGGTGCCGCTAGATTGGTTTATGGCTCTTCCAAAGGGATCAATATCTTTGTTTGCGGATCTTTCAAAAAAATTTGTTAAACACTTCTTCAATTTGGAGAAGGATATCAATACCTTAGATCTTCTAAAAGAAAAAAAATGTGAGGGAGAGACCTTTGCAAGCTACCTACAAAGGTGGTGTGCTTTGGCTAATCGAATGAAATATTAGCTCAGTGAGAAGGGCATGGTCACCCTTTTCGTGGAAAACTCTCATGCAGGTATGGCACACAATATTAATCTTCATTGTGTCACAACCTTTGCAGAGGTCATAGAAAAAGGTCCTATCATTGAGAGAGAATTCATTGCTAAGGGATAGATAAAAATTTATAATCCTGATAAGGATAAGTCGTCTGGAGATAAATCCCGCTATTAGAACAAAAACAAGAATGTTGTCAATGATGGTGTCACTGACACCAAGCATGTTTAGGTAGCTAGCACCTCCCAGAGGTCCCAATATGTCCCTAATCAACCATTAGTTTCTAATGTCATATCAGTTCCACAAGGGGCACCTTGTCCTCCTCAACAGTCCAATCAACAAAATTAGGTGAACAATAAACACACATTTACTCAATTGGGAGAATCCTTAAGTGTTATCTTTAATAGAATCCTTTAGGTGAGCTATCCAATCACTTATCTTGTGACTAAGCCTTTCGATGAGTCTAAACCAAAGTCTTCCTGGTACCCAGAAAATGAATATTGTGACTTTCAAAAAATTAAAGGGCATTCCACAAACAAGTGTCAAGGACAAAAGACATACATCCGATATCTTATAGATCGAGGTCATATCCATGTGGATGCAAACTAGGAAACATCGTCCAATGCTCAACTCCAGATATACCAAAATGCCTTCCTTAAACACAATCAGGGTGCTAGTACGTCCAATGCTAATCCTGGGTCAAACAATAACAACAATCAAAATAACAACACAAATAATGTTAGCTAAAAGAATGTTACCTATAACTATGAAGGTATAGTTATGTGCATTAGTTAGGTAGAGCCCTGTGTGTCCATGATATGCATCAAAGGAAAAGACCCACAATGTGTTGTCACAACCCATCACACTTGCATAACCATCCCTGGAGCCTCCACATCTGCCTAGCTAGCTCTTGTGAGCTCTCAGTATAATATCATTGATTACCTTGGAAAGATGGCAGCTCAAATATCCATCCTAGATTTGCTTAAGTCTGCTCCAGTTTATCAAGAAATCCCCACTAAAGCTTTGCAAGATATTCATGTCCCCAATGATATAGATCCTACCCAATTTCAAGCCTTGGTAGGACACTTTTCATCCACATATCAGCTGGGCTTTAGTCAAAACGATATTCCTTGCATTGATTCAAACCATAACTGCTCCCTTCACATTGAGGTCCTTGTAACCCGACATAAAGTAAAAAGGTTCCCGATAGATAATGGCTCTTCCCTTAATCTTTGTACATTGAAGTTCATAAAATAGGTAGGCTACACCCATGCTGACTAGAACACCCAGGTTATCACCATCAAAGCATACGCCAATGCAGAACGTGAATCTGAAGGAATTATTTGTCTTCCAATTCAGGTTGTCCCTATTGTACAATATACCACATGCCATGTCGTTGATCTGGAAATTCCATATAATCTCCTCATTGGCCGCACATGGATTCATGCCATGTAGGCCGTCTCGTCCACCTACCAACAATGTCTGAAGTTCCCATTTAATGGGATGGAAGTAACTATAGATGCAAATCCGCAACCTTTTGAATATTGTTGGGAATTAGAAGCTTCCTTTCCTCACTCTCACTACTATTTAGGAGTTGAAGTGGGGCCACCTCATGCATCATCATCCAATCCTTCATCTAACCCATCATCCACTTTGTTATACATTCCATCTTCCACATCCAAATCCACGATCACAAAGGTCCAAATCATAGAAAAAGGTTGTGGTGAGTATGAAATGCGTATGGATTTGAATGTGGAAACCATGCCACCATCACCTTGTACTTATGGCAAATCATCTTAGTCCACGTCAAAAGAAGAAGAGAATACTATCACACTCAGTTCTAAGAATGTGGGGCATAGCACTTTCCGATCTCCTAGGATGTGACAAGATCAACAAAAAGATAATATTAGTCAATGGATATACCAAGAAGAGCCTGAACCTTCTCCCCCTCTTAAGGAATATTTGCAGGAGACTTATTCTCATGCCCCTAAGCTAGCTAAAAAGTATAATTATCAAGGATGAGGCCTCGGTGTGGAAGAGCAAGGAAAACGACAACCTATTGATACTCCTGTGTGACCAAAACATTTGGGCTTAGGATATGAAACGAAGCAAAAGGGTCATGCGCCATCAACTAATATTTCTAATAAGGTTAATGTGGATAATGGTCTCCTTGAAGACATACTTGAGGAAGAATCCATCATACTCGCATATGATGATGTAGATCTCTCATCCATGTTCGACTACCTATCCGTCTTTTCCATTATCCTTTCCCTTCGCCATCCTAAACTCATTGATTAGTACCTATGAGGTAGTGCACCTATTGATACCTTTCCATCAGTGGATACCTATGTGCATCTCATGGGATTGGGGGAAGATGAACACCCTAACCACAAAAGTAAGAAGAAACAAAATAAAAAAGGGTCATCTAGTGAAAACCTCTCTGAGGAACTTCCTGACTCAACAAAAGTCAAAATAAAGGGTGTATCTGGTAGTGAAAACCTTGATGAGGTGCTAGAGGATGGGGATGTTCATCTCCCTCTTGTTGGAAATGAATTATCTGAATGGTCCTCTATCTTGATCGAAGAAACTCAAGAAGTTAACTTGGGAATAACAAAAGAGCCCAAGATCAAATATGTAGCCAAATCTTTGTAAGAGGAAGAATATTCTATCATCATCAATCTACTAAAAGAGGGAGTCATCAATTTTCATGGAATTATTCAGACATGCCAGGTCCAGATCCTGCCTTAGTGGCTCACCATTTGGACATTCATCTAGATGCCAAACCTATCAAATAGAACTAAGAAAGATGTATCCCCAAGTGGCTTTTCTTGTCAACAAAGAGTTGGAGAAACTGTTAGAAGCTGGGTTTATAAGACCTATCGACTATTTTGACTGGATATCCAACATAGTACCCATGGCCAAGCCAAATGGAAACATCAGAATTTGTACAGACTTTTGGGATCTCAATAAAGCTTGTCCTAAGGATGACTTTCCTCTTCCAAATATTGACATGTTAGTCAACATAACAGTAGGACATGAGATGTTGTCCCTTATGGATGGTTTCTCTGGCTATGTATCAGATCAGGATTGCACTAGAAGATTAGCATAAAACAACCTTCACCACCCCTTGGGGCACCTTTTTCTACAATGGCATTCCCTTCAGACTCAAAAATGTAGGGGCAACCTTTCAACATGCCATGAATGTTATCTTCCATGACTTCATTCATATCATAATGGAATATTATGTTGATGACTTATTGGGGAAATCCAAAACAAGAGAAGAGCATCCCGTGATCGTGAAGAAAATCTTTGAGCAGTTAGAGCACTACAAATTATGCCTAAATCCAAAGAAGTGTGTGTTCGGGGTTACATCAGGAAAGATATTGGGCTTCATAGTCTTTAGAAGGGGTATTGAGGTAGATCCAACAAAGTTCAAAGCTTTAATGGAAATACCCCCGCCGCGTAATCTCAAGCAGTTAAGAAGTCTTTAAGGGAAGCTACAGTCCATCAGGCGATTCATAGCTCAACTACTTGACAAGTGTCAGTCATTCACACATCTCTTGCGCAAAGATATTACGTTCAAGTGGGATCCAGAATGTCAGCAAGGCTTTGAAAAGATCAAAGAGTACTTAGCTCATCCACCTATCTTGATGCCTCCTATCCCATGTAAACCAATCTTTTTGTACATCTCAGCTACATCAGTTGCATTGGGGGCATTGTTAGCTCAACATGATGAGTCATCTAAGGAGCGCGCAATCTATTACATCAGTTGAACATTGGTGGGCTATGAACTCAACTACTCTCCAATGGAAAAGGCTTGTCTGGCAGTAGTCTTCAATTCACAAAAAAAATGTCATTACATGCTCAGTCATTCTATCAATCTGATATCAAAAGTTGATCCACTTAAGTATTTGTTATCCAAAACTTCTTTAACTGGCCATGTGGCCAAGTGGGTCATGTTACTGAGTGAATTTTACATAGAGTACGTGGACTGTAAGGTGATCAAGGGAAAATTCATAGCAAATCAGTTGGTTGATGCTCCTTTGGTGGATGCATATCCTTTGGTAGCCAAATTTCCTGATGAAGAAGTCCTCACAGTTGTAGAAGCAAATACATGGATGCTTTATTTTGATGGGTCATACACACATAATGGAGCTAGTGATGGTTTCTTATTCATCACTCCTTAAGGTGACTACATCCCAAAGTCATTTAGATTAGCATTTCCATGCAAAAATAATATAGCAGAGTATGAAGCTCTTATCATTGGTCTTGGGATCACCATTCAATGGAACACCACTAGTCTATGAGTCTTTGGAAATTCTCAATTGATTATCAAACAGGTCACTGATGAGTTTCAGAAAAAGGATGACAAATTGTTACCCTACAAACACATGGTAGATGACTTTAAGAAGTACTTCACCTTTATCTAGTTTGAATAGATCCCCAAAGTTCAGGACAAGGCAATGGATGTGATGGCTATGATTGATTCCCTCATTGATATGCCTAAAGATCGAACAAACTATGTGTTCCTTGTTGAACAAATTTTAATCCTAGCATATGATATCCCTGAGAGTGAGATGGTGTGCGACAACATAGGTCCTGAATCACCTAGGTATCATGACATTTACATTTACCTCCATGATAATATCCTCCCATTTGACCTTACACGAAATCAACACAAGTCCTTCATCTAGCGCACTTCCCACTACATCATCGTGGGTATGATGGTACTCTTCTTAGGTGTCTGAACGAGTCAGAAGCCTGCATTGCATTAACTGAGGTACATAGTGGTTTTTGTGGGGCCCATTCTAATGGCATGGACTTAGCCAAAAGGATTCTCAAAGCTGGATATTATTGGCCTATGATAGAGCATGAATCTTGTGAGTTTGTGAAGAAATTCCTACCCTATCAGCAACATGCGGATTTGATACATGCTCCCACTCAAGATTTGCAACTTATCATAGCACCATGGACCTTCTCTCAGTGGGTTTTTGACTTGATCAACAATATCTACCCTCCATCCTCTGATGGCCATACTTTCATTATCACCACCACTAAATACTTCACCGAGTGGGTGAAAGAAATTCCACTCTCCCAAATTATGGGTATTTAGATCTCCAAATTCATCCTCTTCCATATTCTCTACTAATATGGAATCCATTCCACCATTATCACTAACAATGGAAAGACCTTCAAAAACCAGTTTATGAAACACTTGTGTGAAACTTATCACATCCAACATCATTGGTCCACCCCTTATTACCCACAAGGTAATGGTCAGGTGGAGGCTACCAACAAGATTCTCATCAAGATTCTTAAAAAGGTGGTCAATAAAACTAGTCGAGATTGGAACTTCCATCTCCATCCTGCCCTTTGGGCTTATCACATGTCCATCTGCACTCCCACTAGCGCCACTCCCTAGTCTCTTTTTTATGGTGTTGATGCGATCTTTTCAATCGAAGTTGAGATCCCCTCACTCTGCATATCTCTAAAGAACCTCATAAGTGATGAAGACACTCGAGTTGCATGACTCAGTCAATTGGAACTCCTAGATGAAAAGCGTATCAAGGCCTATAATCATCTACAAGCGTATCAACATCATCTTAGGAGGAGCTACAACAAGAAAGTTCATCCTCACCAGTTTAATGTTGGTGATCTAGTCCTCAAGGAGAATCGTCGTACTTAGCAAGATTGAGACAAAAAAACAAAATTTGAGGCTAATTGGTTGGGTCCTTATGTTGTCACAACTAAACATGGTTCTGGGGCATATAGGCGTGCTACACCTGAAGTGGAGCCCCTAGAGGAGAAAATCAACATCATGCACCTGAAGAGGTTTTATACATAAGTTAGCTGGGTTATCCTATCTTGAAAATACCAAAAAAAAGTAAAAAATTGTCAAAAGTACAAAAAAATCAAAAATGTCAAAAAATCCAAAAATAGTAAAGAGAAATAATTTGTCCTATTGTGAAAACCACCCTTGGTGGCACCTTGGACAAGTACGTTTGGTGAAAACTTGGCAATAGGCACCATTCATAAAGGGGCTTAATCATTATCTACCTTGCATCCTAGTTGCTATATGCTTCCATCCATATTATCCTCACATCCTATCTTAGCATCCTACTGATCCAGTCCTTTCATCCACATCTGCTTATCCATTGCTTGGTGTGTTTTTGTTGAGCATTGGATGATTTTGCATCGGCTATCCACAATCCTGAGCTTTTATCGCAACTTGAGCTTTTATCATTTGTTTGCGTTGTTCGTCGGTCTCCCGCCTTCACTTAGGGTTCTTCATTGTGTCAGTCCTCATTAGGTCTTATCATGTCATGTCATTAATAATGAATCTGCCTGCATACACAGGTGATCCCACAAAGCTAGTTTACAATTTCTGGGAGATTCTTATTTTTGTTGAAATCACATATTTTTAGAAAATATAATGATTTAAGCCTTAAAAATTTCCATTTAAAGTATTCCAAGTGAAGAGGGTTTGATCAAAGCCCCTTGGATAGAACCTCGCTAGTTTTAAACCATACCTATAACAGAGTCTCCTTTACAGCTATCAAAATGCTAATAAAAAACCACTTTTGATTTAACTTTTGGGGGATCAAATGATTTTTTTAATTTTTTTTTAAGTATGTAGTCCTTATTATAAGCTTCCCAAAAAGTATAATTTTAAATAAATTCAATTTTATTCTTATATTTATTTTTTATTTCTTGTGAAAGTACATTTTTCATTGAAAATCAAGCTCTTTGTTCTGCATATGTAGAAAAATAGAAGATTATCAATTTTTTTTTTTGAAAAATATGAGTGCACCATATATTGAAGTCCTTGATCCAACAAAAAATAAATAAATTGAATTTCGATACATACAAAAAAAGTTGTGTTATACAATCTGCCTATGTCTGAATTGTAATTCGTTTGACTTTGAAACTTGAATAAGAAAAAATATTTAGTAAAAAAATATGAAACAAATTGGAAGCACTAGATATTGTAGTTACAAATCTAAATTCAAAAAAATTAGAATTTTATCCTTCATGGAAAAAATGTTATGTGTTATACGGTGAGCGTCACTCCTTAAAAACAGTGTTTATTGAAAAAAACTAGTTTTCGAAGGAGATGGAAAAAGAAGTAAAAATCTGATTCCAAAAATTTTGAAAAAAATATATTTAGAATCTAAAAACAAAATGTCACAAATCACTAGTTTGCATCATCTTCAAATTCCTCATGGTTTAGCCACTATAGGTGCCCGAAAGTGAAGATTTAGTTAGAAAAAATTAGTTCAGTGTCAAGTTTTGCCAAAAATTGTAAACCAGTATTGTGGGATTGCCCACACCTTAATTTAAACCAAACGAATGATATAGTCTACCTAAAAATATCATTATTAGTTACCAGTATCTAAAATAGTATGGTCTGTAGATTGATTCAGATTTTTCCCCTATGGATTTTGTCTGTCTTGTCGTGCTAGTCCCCAATCATTCATTTGTCTGGTTCCATCTTTCATCACTGGGCTTTTTGTTGAACTATGGTTCGCCTGCGCTTTCACATAGGCAAGGTTGATCACTTGGTCCAACCCTGAGGCTTTTTTCCATCTGGTCTTTGTCATCCATCTTCATCTCTATCATCCTCTTTTCACTTTTATCCATGGTTTTTTTATCGAACTACGAGGGCTCTATGCTTTCACGTAGGCAAGGATAATCTTTGATTAGCCCCTAAGCCCCTAGGTCTTTAGGGTGTGTTGGTCTTGTGTCTTATGTCTTGTGTTGTGTTGTCGAATATGTCCCTATCTAGCTGGTTCTTAACAAACATGATCCACTAGTATCATGAGGTTCAATTAGTTTAGAGTATCCTGAGTCATGTCGATCACTTAGTTTAGTCTCCATCTTTGGTCTTAACAGGATGCATCCTTCCTACATTAGACCACATCAATCCCATCCACCTTTTGATCCTGTGGCAAAGGACATTTGAAATTGATTGTTTTCTTATGATGATTTTGGAATTTTGTTTATCATTTGTGCTTCCTATTATACTTTTCTAGAGTCGCCATGATCCTTCATATCATGGTGCACTTTGACTAGTAAACATAGGGGCATATCTTGATCTTTTGTCTGTTGTTGTCTTCTTGGTTGTCCCACGTAGTATCCACCAAGATCCATGTGGTCTTGTGTTACACTGGGGCATCCTTTGTGCTTGTGGTTATCCCAATGCCTAGCTCGACCAAATTCATTGCGACTTTGGGGTGCTAGGATAGCCTCCTTGTCTGTCATGTTTGTTTCATGCATTAGACACTAATATGCCTTGGTTCCTCATACCCTAGCTTATCGTGTCTTATGCTATAGCAAAAATTAGTTCTCTCAAAATTGGAAAAATAGCATTAGGATTGCATTTATTTCTCATCTTATTGCATTTCATTTACCCCCATCCACCCTTTCCCCTTTCCTATGATTGGTGATTTTGGTTGTGCAAAAAATCATCTTTCACCTTATTTTTCTTCTCAGGATTCTTATGGATTTTGAAAGGTGTAGTATCACACCCATCATCTCTCATTTTGATATGATTATAGGGAAAGTACTTGGCGAGATGCCTCCCTCATGTTGACCACATAAGCTAAAGCAATCATGATACACAAATAAAAGAGGCCTATTAATGGCTTCCATTACTCTACAAGCCCTTATTTACACTCATGCCCATGCTAATTTAATTCAAATATGCATGTTTGTAAGGAATTTAATCACACCCATCATTCATGTAGGATGCATTCATTATTATGCCGATAGTATCAAGGTCATCTCTGCTGTCAAATCCCTAGTCTATGACGTGTAGAATAAACAAAGCAACTGAAATTGATACATAACTATGAGGAAAAGTATGGTTGTCATAGAAACAGGTGAATCCAATCATTCATTAATCTTCATCGATGTCATATTAAACACAGAGAGTATAATTTCATCCCAAATGGTGTCCATCTCATTGCATCTTGCATCTTGCATTCATCATCATCATGTTCATTTTAAGTTGTTTGCATCTTAGGTTCATTCCATTATCATTTTATTACATTATATCACATCCATTTCATTTATCCTTTACATTGGTACATATGCATACATCACATCATTCATTCAGTCCATCACATTACATTTTCATAACATACATAAAATCATAATAATATGCCTAGAAAAAAATCACACTAGAATTAAAAGAAAATTGATTATACAGTATATAACACAAATATCCATCACATTTGTTGAATCAATCACAAGGATTTCTAAACATATCCATTGTAGGCATAAGGTTTTTGGCTCCACGCATACATCACCACCTATATCACAAAGCATTAGTCCCATGATCATAGCATATAACATCATAAATCATCCATCACATCATGCATCACAAAGTGTTAGACATAACGCATTCAATACATGTCATCCCCATAGGCATGTGCATATCATAATCATCTACATATCACACCACATCACATACATATGTACATACACATAAATAAACATCACCACATAATAACACATAGTGTCGATAAGGTCTATCACATAGCATATAAATATCCAAATATCAAGTCCATCACAAAGTCCATAATAAATCCATCATAAAAGCATAAATACATATCCATCATGTCCATCCATAATCATCGAATAAAATACAGATATAGAGCTCTGCTCAAATGTAAAGACCACATCAATGAATGAAATGATCAATATCTAATACACATTATGGAATCTATAGCCCTTGTCTTTGTGTACTTCATGTCCACCCTGCACCTGTCAAAACCTGTATCTTTTCCTCTCCTCTGTCCTCTCTACCATGTGCTGGCTCCATCTAATATTTCAGGGGAGTCTAGCACTGGTCCTCTACATGGGGGAGTCTCACGATAACTATTGTACCCTCATGTATGTGTCCCTCCTGACCATGATGGTGCTGACATCTATGGTACTGCTCGAACATATGGAGGTACACGACGTTTAGGATTTGGAACCTCTCTTAAGTAAGCCCCTATGTAGTAGCTGGACTCTCTCATATACTCATCGATCTCCACTACCTGTGCTCTGGCCATGTCTCGCTCTAGCCTATACCTGTCTCGTAATATATCCAGGTACCTCCTCTCCTAATCCCATGCATCCTGTGACATCCTTAGCTGGTCTATCTGTGCCTACATCCATGACATTTGTTGCATCATTGCATCCATCTCACCCTACAGGGTCTGTACCTATGTCTCTGTAGCCTCTTCCCTCTCCAACAACCCCCCTATGTCTGCTATAGCGACCTTTGTGCAATCCATCCTATCTCAGAGCTTATCTCACTCCCTCCTTAGCTCATCCCTCTCCCTCATCATCTCCTCCATCCCCCTCTGCATCTCTGCTAGCTGCCTCATCAAGTCCTCCCTCCCTCTCTCCGCATCATGCACCTGCCTGGATACCTGATCTACCAGCTCTCCATAATCCCTCTGTCCCTCTGCCTGAAATCTGGCTACCTCCCCCTACAACCTATCTTGATCTGCCTTTGACTCCCTCAACCTATGCTCTACAATCCTCAATCTCGCTAGAGCTCCTGTCAGTAGTACCGCTGGATGCTCGGGTGGTTGAGGTACATATGGTACCATCTCCAGTGGATGTACTTTTGGGGTATCCTCCTCCATCGCCTCCCCCTACCCTATCACTCATTGGCCTCCTCTCACCTCCTCCACCTCAATATCTCTATCTCCACCCCTCCTCTATCGTTCGCCTCTCCTCCTGACTCTCCTCTGTCCAACCAATCTCCTCTCATCCTCTGAGTTGTATCCTAGTGCCCCTACAATCGGGTGCACTATCGTCATCCACCCTAGCCTATGCTTTGTCCACCATGCAGAGTACCACACTGTCGTCCTTACATTTTTTATCCCCCTCTCCTAGGATACAACACAAGTTGTAATTCCTCCCATATTTTCCTCACAAAGTTTTCTGTAATCTGATCACCCCATAGGTGCTCTCGGCTAATCCGACAAAATATCTTAGGCCCTGCGGGCTATCCTACTATGCAACAAACTACCTTGTGACCCTATCTAGTCTATGGAGCTCAACAATGAGTGGGTCTCGCCCGATCAAGTAGAACACTATAAAGAAGTAGCCCTTGTTCCTCCTCTCATCCTCTCTCCATCCAGAAAACTGTCGCCACTAATAGGGTCTCCATATAATATGATCCTCCCTCAGCTAGTCCAATCTCCTCCTCCATCCCTCCAAGTCACTCACATCCAAGTAATGGAGTCACCATCCATACTCTATACCATACCAATAGGCTACTGGTAGTGTCTCATCCCGATTCCATGCTATCAGAATCCCTAGCCTTGTGATGCTCATATGCTCTGAGGTCCACACCTGGAGTAGTGTCACATGTGTGACACTAAGGGCTCTCCTATAGCACACCATGTGCATGTCCTGATATAGCTGGGCTAACACACATGCTCCCCATGCAAACTCTCCCTCCTACCACTCCACAATGTATTGGAAAACCTCAATGACCTTGAGGCTACAAAAGCATTTTCTGTTGTCTAGTAGTAGAATCCCACTAATCAGCCTGCAAAGGTACAATGGCAGTGTAGGTACATCCAATCCCAAGCACGCATCCAAATCCAAATCCTTCCCCTAGATGGGAAGGTCAGCTCATTTGAAAAGCGCCCATAGGCTCATGTCTAGATCCTAACCCTGGCTCTGTGTCTAGCTAACCAAATTCCCTTTGATGGGTAGTTGCAGGATCCTTCACACGTCCTCCAATGTCACTGTCATCTCCCCTGTTAGGAGATGGAAGGTCAACATCTCTGAGCTCCACCTCTCCATCAATGTTGTTAGGAGCACCCGGTGTGCTCTAATGTTGGGATACCCCAACATATGTAATGGCCCCGCCTGTTCCAATGTCACGTGATCATGGGCAGCTATCACCCTAATCGTCACCTCCATTGCCACTGAATGCCTCTCACAAGTCCTCAACGTATTGAAGTTCTGCATCACATAGAACATTCTCTCAGTCTTTCATAACTCATTTTTCTTTATCATTTCTCCCTTGCCTCAGATCTTGGAAAATTCATCCCTGTGTAGGATGAATTCACCCATTATCTATTCCCTCACGAATTCACCTATTTTCATGGTGAATTCGCCCCTTTTTCTATCCCCTCGTGAATCCTCCTGTCTCACTGGAGAATTCACCCCTTTTTTGGCCCCCTCGTGAATCCACTTGTTGTTATGGTGAATTTTCCCCCTTTTTGGTCCCCTCACAAATTCACCTATTTTACCGATGAGTTCACCCTTTCCCCAATCTGATCCTGAATTTTCCTGTTCTATTGGAAAATTCACCTCTTTCCTAGTCTGAGTCCAAATTCGGATGTTGTACCGGTGAATTCACCCCTTTCTTTGCCCTAACATGAATTCATGTCTTTTATTGGCGAATTCTCCTTTTCTCCTTGATGGGAAATTTTGCAATCGCCCCTGTGTCTTTGTCCCTCTAAATGGGTGAATTTTCCACCCCTTTGGGTAAACTCACATTCGCCCTTCCTCAATTTAGGCGATTTCGAAATCACCTGTCTTTTGGCCCATTTGCCTCTGCATCAAGTAGAAATGCCTCTTCTTGAGGAGAGGAAATTTCGCAATCGCCCCTCCCTGATGTGTTCACCCCTATGAAATGAGATTTCACCCTTTTCTCATGTTTCCCTTACGGATGGGTGAACTTGCTTAGCAGATAGGAAAATCAGCCCTTCCGTCACGAGTTTGTGGCCTAGGCCTACCCCAAATCCCCACATTAAAATGCATAAAATTTTAAATCAAATTACATAGTAGGGTTTTGGATCCTACCTGGTGAGATGCTGCTCAGTAATAATAGAACTAGCGCACCTCCTCGCCTCGGTGGATGAGCTCGTCATCCACGAATCCCTCATCCTCACTTGACCTGTCAGCCATTCTTGTCACTCCCTTTCTCTCTCTCTCTCTCTCTCTCTCTCTCTCTCTCTTGCTTAGTCAGCTACCAAGTGTGCAAATTGTAAATATTAATTTTCAAATTTACTATTTATAATTTTTTACTTTTGCACCTATTTATCCTTTTTAAATTTTGGGTAATTTTTACCCTTTATTTAGCCTCTTATTAATTCCTTTCACCCCTTTTCTTCTACGGGCTGCCATTTGCACCCCGTTTGTCCATTTTCCTCTATTCAAAATCCCTTCTTCATGGTTTTTTATGCTCTATCACGTGGTACCCTTCGATTTTCCATATCAAGAAGTTGCACGGGTCCCCTTTTTCTTCTCCATCCGCCCTCTTAAGGGGGAATACCCTAGCATTTTCCCTCTGTTCCTCCATCCTGTCCATTTCCCTGCAACACTAGGGCATTTTCCTTCATCTCTTTATGATTAGACAACCTACACAAATTCTCCCACATTGGGGCATCGTCTGATAGTCCTCTCTTCTATTGAGTTTTTTTAATTTTATTTTTCTTCGAAACTCTATTATTCTAACAGTATTTTAAAGAGGGGAAAAATGTCGACACCTAAATCTGACTACCCCCATATGGTCAAATTCACCCCCTTTATTCCTCTATCTCACACCCTTCATCTGCGTTAATTAAAAATAATTTATTATTTAATTAATATTCCTCTTCTTCTAATGTTCCTATGGTATTAAATTAAAATAATTAAATACTTTATACCTTATCCCCTTTTCCTCTCTAAATTAAATAAATACTCTAATTTATTTAATTTAGTCATTTTCCTTTATGAATTTAAATCAATTTTAAATTTATTATTTTCTCTCTCCTTGTCCCATCCTCCATAATTCTCTCTAATCCAGATTAATTTAATTAATCTATGATTAGGATGTGCACAACCCTAATCATGATTAGGGTCACATCCTCCATAATACCCCACTTGTCCCTAATTCTTCATTAATTGACTTAATCCCCTTTTTGCACAACTCTAATCACCTAATTAGGTCAACCTAATCCCCATGCCATTTATGGCATGGGTCCTAAGTCAACTTCATTTATTGCTTTCTCCTTTTGGAGAAGGCAACCCCTTCCCCATATGAATTTTAAATTCACATTTATTATCCCTAGGCCTTTTAAGGAATTTTTAATTCCTTCTCTCATCCCCATGTGGATATTTGAGGAATTTTTAATTCCTCACATATCCCATCACCCACATAGGGACAAGGACCTCCTTTATGAGGAGATCTTGTCCAAATCCCTAGGTACCATGTAGTACCTCCATCTCACCTTACTTTGACACCTCATCTACCACATGTCAAGATGTGAGGGCTTGTGAGTTCTCAACTCACCCTAGCCTTTGATATTGTCCACTATGGATTCATCTTGGCCCTCCATTGTTTAGAGGTACCTCCACTAAAAATGGAGGAATTTTCCCTCATTTGCAACAACACATCATTCACATTTGCAATCAAACTAGAGCACTCACCTACACATAGCAATTTTTCAAGCATCCAACATCCACCATTGTTGTATCTTTGAGCTCATATCTTGGACCCTACCAAATACCCACAATATCCATTGCATTACCCATCTCATTCTCCTCATTTTTCACTAGGTTTCATGTTATTTTTCCAAGAAGGAGCACACAATCAACATCAAAGGGCCAACCAAAGGAGACAACTCAAACAAGGTAAAAATTGTTATTTCTTGTGTATTTTGTTTGGGTTAAACTAGGCTAATCTTGAGGTGATTGTTTGTTTTCTTTCCTTTGTATTTTTGTTAGTTGTTTTTCATTTTTAGGGATATAAACCATGGAAACTGATTTTGGGTTCCCAAGATGCTCTTGCTCTTCTAGGGTTTTTCACCTAAAAGGAGATAAATGGACCCAAAATGCTAATGTCTACACTTAAGATTAATGTTAGGATGGATGGAATATGCCTGAATACAATGTTCTAATGTAATAAATTGATAAAATATGTTGATCATTAATGCAAAACCTAAGAAATGTAAATTGTTATCCAGAAAACACATTGTGATATGCAAACATATGATAAATGACCTAGAAATGCAAACAAAACTAGACAGGAAGTTATGAAACATAATGTGTGCACCTAGAGCTTGAAAAGGGGTGGAATGAAGGCATGGAATCCTAAAAAACTTGATGCTAAAGCCAACTGGGACACTTGTGCCAATCTGGACGACTTAGTCCCAGATCTAGAAAAATTGCTTTAGAACCCGTTTCGGCCAAATGGGTGTCTGAATCTGCAAAAATCACTGAAAGGAATGTACAGTGGGACTAATTCACCATTGGTGGTGACTTAGTCCACTTTTGTATTTCTAAAAATTCGAAAGGGGAAATGGAAGTCCTCAGTTTGCACTTTGATTCTTTATAGGTGTCTGCTTCTGAAACTATGATTTTCGGGCCTGAAAGTGATTTTTAATGGATATTTTGGCTTTGCAAGGAGGAAGATGACTCCAAAAATTCTTCAAACTATTCTCCAATTATTTCCAAGTCCTCAAGATACCTAAATCTGAAAACACACAAAGAAATAGAGAGAAATGGTGAATGTTAGGGCATGGGGGTTTGCCTTGGTCAAACCCCTTTTTAGGTAATTAAACCAAAATGAAGAAATAATGTGATGAAGCATGAAATAATGGAGTTAATACCTTTCCATGATGATTGATCTTGATTTTCTGCAACAAAAAATGAAGAATCTTCCCTTGAATGTCCTTGAAATCTATCTTGATGACTTAGAATGTAAAAACCCTAGCTTGCTTGACTTGAGAACATGATGAATGATGAATGAATGATGATGAGTTAAGATGATTATGAATTAGGGTTTAGAGACTTGTATTTATAGGAAATCCACCTAATTTTCCCATTAATTTGATCCCTAAGGCCAACATGAAGAAAGAAAAAGCTTATATTCCAACTATTCCCGCTCAAACCTCGAAAATGACCCAAATTAGACTAAGTCACCATGTTGGGTGACTTAGTCCCACCTGGTAGGGATTCATTCACCTAGATGGGTGACTTACTCCTAGAGGGGCCCTTTTGCTAGCTAGATTGTTGGGGAATGAAGATTTTTAGTTCTTATGTTTATTTCATCAGGTATTTAGTAAAATTGAGCCTTGGGATGCACAATATGGGGCCATAAGGGCCTATTAATGATGATGTAAAGGGTAATTAGGGCTTGGGACACAAATTTCAATGTGAAAGTGCAATTAAATACACTTTACAACACTAAAATGAGGTCCACTTAGCCTAGCAAGGCACAACATCCAATGTGAATGTGTAAATCACATTAGAACACTATATTAAAGTCAAATTGAGTTTACAAGACTTCCAGATGAATGTGAGAATTCCATTAAATACATTTAATTAGGAAAATATGGGTTCATTAAGTCTAGAGAGGTGTGAAAGTCTTTTACAACACTTTACAACACCTTCACAAGATATCGTTAAATGCATTTTATTTAGTTTGCAAGGGTCCAAGACCTAGTGTGGAAGTGTAAAATACCTCACAAAACCAAATCAGGGCCTCATTAAGTCCAATTTGTCATCAATATTCCCATATCAAGCAAGGTATACACTTTTTGGTGACACAGAAACACCTACACACACTAGTCAATGAACTTGGCATAAGAAACTCTACGATGCTCTCTGGGCTGATAGAATTACTCCCAAGAGATCCATTGGTACTTCACCTTTCATCATCATGTATGGTTTGGAGGTTGTCCTACCTGTCATATTGGAGTTGTCTTCCTTGCAGCTGGCATCCACAGTAGAAGATGGGGAGTTCACAGACCCAATTGAAAAGTGTATCCTATACCTAACAAAGCTTCAAGAAGAGAGGGTGGAGGTTGTAAACAAGATCACTCAACATCAGGAGTGAGTGAAGAAATTTTTTGATAAGAAATCTCACCAACGAGAGTTTGAGGTTGGAGATTAAGTCTTGTTATGGGACAAGAGACATGAGCCCAAGGGAATGCACAAAAAATTTGACACCTTGTGGATGGGTTCATTCAAGATTCATGAGCTTGCAAGGGAGAATACTTATATTCTCTCACACTCGGATGGAAGGCTCCTCCTGCTACCACACAACAATAAATATCTAAAGCATTTCATCCCTTCGGAGGTGGAGTAAATTTCTGTAAATAATTTTTCCTTTTTGTTTTCATGATGTGTTTCCCCTTTTCATGATGTGTTTGTTATGTTGTTTTTTCCCTTATCTTAACAGTTTCGTCATGTTTTAGGTTATTAAGCATCTTGTTTTAGGTGATTTTTAGGGAAGTTCCAACTATTAGGTGATTTTAGGATGTCCTGTCATAGGTGACTTAGGAAAAAAGTCTTGTTCCAGGTGATTAGAAAGTCTTGCTAACTCTGATACCCAATGGATAAGGCATTGGTCATAGCATCTAAAGTCTAGAGATTCATGGTTCTCCTATGCCATAAGTATCTAACATGGTCCCCAGAAAAAGCCAAATGTTGTACCCCAAATTAAATTTTTTGCTTCACTTAGGCATTTTGAAGAAATGGTCAAAAGTCTCATTAAAATTGTCAAAAAAGGTCAAATTTGGGAATTTGCATGTCTTGCATGAGGGTCAAAAACTCAAAATTTTCAAAATTTGATGATCTGAGTCAGTTCAAAGTGACCTAGTCTACAAAATCTAGATCTTGATTTTTCGACCCTAAATTTTAGAAAATTTTATATTTTTAGAAACTTTCTAAAAATAGAACTTTTTATGGGTTTTTTATGGGTTTCTTCTCAAATGGATACTAGAAAATATTTCTAAAAATAGAAAATTTCTAGAAATAAAAAGTTTGGATTCTAGGGCTCAAACTAATTTTGATTGGTTTAAAATACTTCCTCATCAGGTTGGTTTAGTTAGAATCATCAAAAGATAAGTTTTCCCTTGGTGGGTCTATTCTGCTTTTTTAGGAGCTCCAAGGTCATTAATGGAGGTTTCTCAATTGCCAGGTGTCAGATTCAAGTTATCAAGCACTACAAAAATCAAAGCAATGGTGAAGATGATTGAGAAAAGAAGAACGCAAGGAGGAAGTTGGAGAATCTTAAAAAATGGTAGAATTTTGACTAAGTTTGGAAACTCTAGGTACCCCTACCTAGTCAAGGCGCCTAGACACTCATGCCTTAGAAATTTTTTAAGTTTGCAGTAGTCAAAAACAATAGTGAGCATGAGGAATGAGGGGAAAGTTGAAAAAGTGATAAAAATGACTAACACATGCCAGTAAAGGTGCCCCTGCTAGCCAATGGCACCCAGTCTTTCAAGGCCCTTGATGATGGAATTAGGGTTTGTGCTCCCAAACAATGTTGCTCAGAATTTAGTAGGCTCCATAGTGAATCCATTAGCATGGTCATCAGATCAATTAGTCAACCAAAATTCAAGATTCAATGGAGAAATCTTGCCAGAGAAGAAAACTATAAATCATAAAGGGTTGATGCAAGAAGTTGGGTCCACAAAAAGCTCAAAAAGTGGAAGTTTTTTTGTTGTTTTTCAGAATTTATCACACTTGGACTGAAATTTTGAGGCACTTACACAATGAATCTTAAAAAAAGAGTAATATAAATTTAGTATTTTGAATCTAGTTTCCAATTATGTAATTTATTCAAATACCCAAATGATAGAAATTAAATTTTGATAGGGATGTATAAAAACCACTTTTTAAAAGTCATTTTTTTTACCATACCATGCACGTGTACATACACCACTTTCTGACCCAAATAAAAGTATTTTGATAATTAATTTTGGGGAAAAAGAGCTAACGACTTAAAGATTGATGAGGATTTTTTTTTGTAATTTTTTTTTATTGAATTTATATTGGCCTTAATTGAAAAATCAACGTTTATAGCATAATTGAACCTAAACTATTTTTTTTTTTTGATAGTGTATGAAATTGTTTGAATATTGATGCCATATAATTTTTTTTACAAGAAACCTAACAAAAAAAAGTTATTAAAAAAATAAAAAAAGCCTGATATTTCAAGTTTAAGGACTAATTTGTTTAGAAATTAATTAAAAAATAACAAATATATTCCAATCTTAATAAAAAATATATATTTGGAAACTAGAGATCGTTTTCTCTAATGAGTTTTAATTTTATAGATCAATTGATTCAGAAAAAAAGTCCATCAGCCATATTGCCAAAGTTGGACATTCTTCTTCAATCTGCCTTAGTTTTTTAGTTGCAGGTCAAAGGATAAGGGTCAGATTTCCAAGCCTTTCTTGAGCCTAAAACCAAGGATGCATGTAGGTTGGAGATTCAATTTTTTAATAAGGTGTACACGTTATTAAAACACGTATGCGTTATTTAAATAGAATGCGTACACATTAGATAATAGGCGCATGTTATCTATTTACCAGTTGGGTAAGGGAAACACATACATGTTATATAATGTGTACGCATTCCTAAAATAGAATGCGTATGCGTTTTATAATACATATGCATTTCTTATTTAGTCATTTTTACCCAATTTGGAAAATACTGATAAAGCACATTTTCCCTGCAACCTTCATTTTCTATAGTACGATATGAAAGCGCCATTTTCTGCATTTTTTATTGCAATTTTGTCTTGTGCAATCTCTTAACAGGCCATGGTCTATTCAAATTGTTGGAAGAGACAAGTGTAGGTTGAATTTTCTGAAGTGGAATCTAGTACAAGAACATTTTACAAGAAGATTTGGAAAAAGAGAACTTTTGGATGTATTCATGATGTTTTTGTACTTCAAAGTTTATAGAAGAAAGGATCTTCATACTAAGTTTTATTTGAATATTTGAAGGAGAAGGCAATTTGAAAATAGGTTAAGAATCATTTGTTTTGTTATCAAAGAGGATTTGGTAACCATGGGATCAAAGCAAAGGAAAAAAAAAATGTAGAAAGTTAATGACACCCGAAGAAATTCAAGCAAACAAAGAAATGAAGGTAAAAAGACAAAGGGATAGAAGAGAAATGACTCGTCAAATGAAAAGTTTGGAAGCATCTAGTTCCATGAATGTTGAAGATGAAACCATGAATGATGAGATGATTGTTTATGATTCAAATGTGGAGATGGTGAATATGGAAGAAAATGCAATTATGGAGACAAACCCAACTATGCCTTCAACTTCAACTCTAAATGATATGAAAATAGCACCTATACAAACAACTTCAGGTATGTCTTCAAATCCACCTGCCAATGATATGGAAAATGCAACTATTCAAACAATTTATCCAAGTATGTCTTCAAAGCCAAGTCTTGATAATATTGATCTTGGTTATTTATAGGAAGTTGGATACACCATTGATGATATCAATAATTCTAGGGTTGAAATAATACAAAAATAAAATAAAATGATGAAATATCTTATAAGAATGCAAATGAGAATGAAATCCCTCATATTGATGAAAATGAGAATGAAATCCCTTTTATGTTTGAAAATGAAAATGAAACCCCTTGTGTGAATGAAAATGAAACCCCTTGTATGGATGAATATGAAAATGTTTTTTTACGATTGAAAAAGATGTGCTAGATAACCGTCCTGGTAAAGTATCTTGGAGACAAATGAGAACTTATGGAAATAGAATATAGAGAATGTTTTTTTATAGAAAAAAATTAGGATTTCAATGTCAACTCATGGTGCAATTGATGAGAATGTTGAAAATGAGAAAATTGATGAAAAATTTAGGCATTTTTGTAAAACCAAAAAAGAAAGATGATTCAGTAGAACAAGTCATATCTAGTGTTGATAATGCTATTGATTGTATAGGTAAGAAAAATTGATCTAAAGATAAGAATGCAACTCATGGTGCAATAACAACTACTCTAGTTAATAAAGTAACTTCAAATAAAAGAATGTTAAATAAGATTAGTAAATGTATAAAAGTAAATCCTAAAACTTTGATAAGAGCTGCTAAAAGAAGATAAAGTATTGAAAATGATCCAATTAATCAATGTTCGAGTTTTAGTGGTAGACTGAGCCCAAGATTAGACATGAAATTAACTAATATATTCAAATCTTTAATCGATTTTTTTTTGCATGATAATACAAGAGTATCACCTAACATTAGATATGTCTTAAAATTAAGGGTGGGTTCCAAAATTTCGTGAACCTCATCCAAAGCATATCTTAGATATGACTCAAACTGAATTATATAATTTTTTTTTAGATGATTCAATCTTACCATTTAATATTAGCATAAGTCAAAGATCATTCAAAAACTGTAAACCTTGGTATGTTAGAATTAATAAGCAACGAATCTGTTTTTGTTGTAAGACTCATATACAATTTCATTATTATTATGATTTTTTTGATATATACGATGTACTTTGCATGCTAACCAAATTATGTAGGAAATTTGCGGTATTAATATGCCACCTAAAACAATAAAATATTTTATAGCATGTTAGTTTTGTGAGCCCTCTAATGGAAACTTATTTTATTTAAAAGCATGCATTTCTGGAGAATGCGATAGATGTGGTAACTTTTCATTGTTAGGAGAATGTATGCATGAAATTAGTTTAGATGAATTTGGACAACAATTAGTGGATGTAAAAAAAATTAAAAATGTTGAGTATTCTTTAAAAGATGGAAAATTTGGAAAATGTTGTGAGCTAATTGCGGAAAAATTTAGTGTGCATGCATTTATTAAAGAATTTAAAGATAAGATTGTACACCTAAATATGTTAAACACTCTCAATATGCTCATTGGCTTGATAATCAATTTCCTTTATGTAGAAACACATTCCCAATTGGAACTATATTGTCAGTTGTTGATTTAGCTGAAAATTATACTCTTGCTCCATAAGAAGAAATTCACACTATTATAATTCAGTGCAAGTAGCTATATTTGTTCATATTGTTTATAGAAATGCAGATGATAGTAGAGAAGATAATAGAAATTTTTAGAGAGCGTACCATTTTTATGTAAGGGATAATTGATTACATTCATCTGAGTTTGTTCAATATTGCTTTGATATATTTTATAAAATTTGAAAAGAGAGAGGAATTCAAATGAGAGAACAACTCATATGGTTAGATAATCACACAGGTCAATTAAAGAATGCTAGAATGTTTTATTGGTTATGTAGAGTTCATAAGGAAAATAATATACAACACATGTGGAGTTTTTTTGAAATTGGACATGGTAAGGGAGAACACGATGGAGCAAGTGCATGTGTCAAAAGAGCTCTTGCTAGAGAGAAACTAAAATTTGAGGATGTTGCAAAATCTAGAGATGCATGTGCAATTGTAGATTGGTGCAATACCAAATTATCTACAAGAACAAGTGAGAGCTCAATAATTCGATGCTTCTTTTGGTTAGTTGAAGAAAATGATATTTTTTTCTCAACAAGATTGTGAAACAGTTAATGGATCTGCAAAATGACATTCGTTCAAGAGTTCAAATGCAAACACATGGACAATATGGATAAGGGAGCTTGCATGATTTTTTCAATTTTGTATTGAAGGTGATTGGGACGCATGTGAAAATATGGAATGGGTTGAGCAATGGTAAAAAAGAGCCTTAACACCTACATCAACACATGTTCAACATGGAACGACAATTGAAGATAATCAAGTGCTCGCATCAGATGATTATGATCGTGTTTTGGATCTTGTACAAGAAGGTACATTAAATTGAATTGAATTTTATATGTATGCATGTTTATATGTGAACTAAATATAAGTCACTCTTGATTGAATTTTTTATTTATTTTTGCAGGACATGTGTATGATGTTGATGCTCCTGAGGGGAATGAAGAGGAGACAAATTATTGGCTAGTTAGATGTGCTGAGAGAAAACATAAGTTGGTACATCCTACAGTGGATGATGAAAACTTTGAGTATCCAACTGATTTGGTGGTTGTTGTTGGCACCTAGCTTCCAAAATATTTGATAAGAAAGAATGTCTTACCTGCATTTGAAGATTATGAAAGACACAAGAATATTATGCATTATTCACATTTGATTTTGGAAACCAATATAAAACTAGTTAGATATCAAGGAAGGCCTACTAATAAAGTGTTATGGACACTTTCAATGGATGATCATGAGACAATCATAGATACATTATGAAAAAGAGAGGATGCAGATGGTAGAATGGAGTAAATAAATATTAGTAAGTACATATTTGTATATATATTTAATTGATAGTTGATATGTAGTTAAAAAATTATCACATATACATGTCTATATATATATTTGTCTTTATTCATTTCCCAATTAAAGTTTTATATCATTTTTTGTTTCAGGTCTCCCAAAACTAGATGCATTACAAAAAAGAGAGGACATGCATATATATTACAATGGAATTCAAATCTAGAGATAAGTAACTATATATAGTTCTAGATACATTAAATAGTTGATAGTATAAATATAAAACTAAATAATTCATTGTCATTTTACAAAAAACTTTATAATTGATTTCATACCCCCTTAAGACATTCTCTTAGGACCCCTTAATCCATCCTCTTGAATCCCCTTAAGTTTCTCTACTAATTACCCTTAAGCCATCCTCTTAGGAACCCTTAATCCATATCCTCATATATCACCCTTAATTCATCCACTTGCATCCCCTTAAGTCACTCTCTCAACACCCCCTAATCCATCCTCTTAGGACCCATTAATCCATATCCTCGTATATCTACCCTTAATCCATCCACTTGCATCCCCTTAAGTCACTCTCTCAACACCCCTTAAGCCATCCTTTTAGGACCCCTTAATCCATCCACTTGAATCCCCTTAAGTTGTTAAAAGGAACAAGACAACTGAGAGGGGGGTGAATCAGTTGTCACCAATTTAAACTCAAAACTTCAAAACTTATTAATTTCATAACCACACTGTTATGTTATTAAGTATGAACATGAAATGAAGATAATAGAAAGAAAAATTAACACACAAAACACCATATTTTACGTGGAAAATCTAATGAGGGAAAAACCATGGTGAGGATTAACTCACAATATAAAGTGATAGAAAAATTGAATACATAGGATCACTGCCAAGGGCTCACTGCCCAAAAGAGGACTCACTATCCAAATACAAAGGCTCACTACCTACATAGAGGAATCACTATCCAACAGGGAGGCTCACTACCTACTAATACAAAATAAAAAAAAGATCCACCACAACAATTAACACACATCTGTAGCCTTGATCAGAAGATTGCAGAAACCTGTAGCTCACTACTTTCAGGAATCTAACACAATGAAGTACTGCTACCTCAACTCACTTTCACACAACTATGATCTTTAGTTGTGGCTTACTTTGTTACTTTGCATCATCTAAAACTTCACAACTCAACTTACATTTATACCATCTTCAACCTTAGAAATTTTCTCCAAGGTTAGCCACATATGCTTCATTTCATAAATTTAAATTAGATTGGCAACTCAACATTCCCGCGGTGGAAAGGAATGAGAGTGGACCAATAAATATACTTAACCAAGACCAAAAATAATGTCTCAGATCAACCACACACTTAATTAAATTTAATTCTTCAAATGAAGTGTAAACACCGGGTCAGCCAAACCTAATGAAAACACAAATGAACATTGATGTTCATGCTTTCCAACAAGATGATAGCATGTAGATGAAAAAAAATGCTTCATTATGCATGTGAACACATCAAAGGTTCCTTTAGATACATCCACAACAAGTGCAACAATCTTCGAACACCAAAGACCTTCCATCATTCCATCCATAATGTGCAAACACATACAACAACTTTGAAACTTGACTTCTGGATCACCAAACCACACACATCTTTGCCAAAACCAAGAGAACACCATTATAAGACACATTCCAAATCCACAAGATCTGAAATAGAAAAATAGAGGAATGCAGAGAAGAAACATTTCTCCCAATCACAGAAAGCTAACTCTTCCAGAACAGTTCACACACTGGTGAGCATAACTTTCACACAAGTCATTAAACCATAAGCTACAAATTAGTAGATATCACCATCAGATCATAAAAAAAACTCTCTAGATCCGCACAAGCATAGGATCAACATAGGAGAAATGCAAAGCACATACCATAGCACATTCTGAACACTTACATAACTCTAACTTCTCTCTTTATTAATTTTCTCAAAAGCACTTGGAAACCCATCATTTCAACAAAATTGCAACATCATAAAGATAGCTCCATGTACTCACAACATTTCAACAACATCTCAACTATACATGAACAATATTCAACATACTGAACTGTGTTGACATTAATGACAACATCAATGACAACACCACCAAACTAGCTCATACTTGCAAAATAAGTCACTCTCTCAACACCCTTTAAGCCATCCTCTTAGGACCCCTTAATCCATATCCTCATATATCTACCATTAATCCATCCACTTGCATCCCCTTAATTCACTCTCTCAACACCCCTTAATC
Source organism: Sequoia sempervirens (assembly GCA_007258455.2). Lineage (NCBI taxonomy): Eukaryota > Viridiplantae > Streptophyta > Pinopsida > Cupressales > Cupressaceae > Sequoia > Sequoia sempervirens. The sequence continues at coordinate 69,860,566 of VDFB02000015.1, forward strand.
TACCTCTTAGGACCCCTTAATCCATATCCTCATATATCTACCCTTAATCCATCCACTTGCATCCCCTTAAGTCACTCCCTTAAGCCATCCTCTTGCATCCTCTTAATTCTCTCTATTAATTCGCCTTAAGCCATCCTCTTAGGACCCCTTAATCCATCCTCTTATGTACCATTAATCCATCCTTGTATATCTACCCTTAATCCATCCTCTTACATCCCCTTAATTCATCTCCTAGAATTTAGGTCTTAGGGTTAAGGGTTTAGGATCTTCATATCCTAGGGTTCATGAGATGCTTAGAATAACAAATCTATATAGGTTAATGGTTTAGGGTTCATCTACTAGGCTTTAGGTCCTATGGTTAGTGTTTAGGGTTTCTAGGGTTCATGAGATGCTTAGAATAACACATCTATATGGGTTAATGGTTTAGATTTCATTTGCTAGGATTTAGGTCCTATAGAACCTCAGGTTTTAGGGTTTCTAGGGTTCATGAGATGCTTAGAATAACAAATCTATATGGGTTAATGGTTTAGGGTTCTTCTCCTAGGCTTTAGGTCCTATGGTTTAAGGTTTAAGGTTTCTAGGGTTCATAAGATGCTTAGAATATCAAAAATATATGGGTTAATGGTTTAGGGTTTATCTGCTAGGCTTTAGGTCCTATGGTTTAGGGTTTAGGGTTTATAGGGTTCATGAGATACTTAATCCCTTTAAGTCATCCCTTTAATTCATTCTCTCAACTCCCCTTAATCCACCCTCGTACATCCCTTTAAGTCATTCTATCAACTCCCCTTAATCCACCCTCTTGCATCCCCTTAATCCATCCTCTTAAAGGGCCCTTAAGTCATATCCTCTTACATCTCCTTAATCAACCCTCTTGCATCCCTTAAGTCACTCTCATAATTCTACTTAATCCATCCTCTTAGGACCCATTAAGCCATATCCTATAGTTCATGACATGCATCCCCTTAATCCACCCTCTTACATCCCTTTAAGTCATTCTATCAACTCCCCTTAATCCACCCTCTTACATCCCTTTAAGTCATTCTATCAACTCCCCTTAATCCACCCTCTTGTGCATCCCCTAGTTAAGCCATCCTCTTAAAGGACCCTTAAGTCATATCCTCTTACATCCCCTTAATCAGCCCTCTTGTATCCCTTAAGTCACTCTCATAATTCCCCTTAAGCCATTTTCTTAGGACCTGTTAAGCCATATCCTAGGGTTCGGGTATGTGCAGGATCATCATCAAAAAAATAGGCCCTTAAGTGGCAAAAAATTCAAAAAAATCAGAGTTATGCAACTTGACGTAAAAAATTGAATAAGTTATCTATATTATTTCAAAAATATGTAAGAATAGTCTAATCTATAGAAAATTGAATGTAGTTTCTAAACTACAAGGTTTATTTAGAAAAAAAAATCTATTTGGTGAAAATTTGAAATTTCAATGCAGTGTTACTTAAATTTCAGGGAAAAAATAAGAAGTAGGTGTCTGTCTGACCACCCTAACCACAATAAAATGGTAATATTTTTTTATAATATTTTTAGATATAAGTAGAGGACTCATGTCCTGATGTGATGCATATTTTTTGTAATTTTTTTCTAAGTAAATAATTATTTATGAATTTTTTATTACAACTTTTAAAAAATATGAAAACTCATATGTCTGACCACCTTAACTTGGTCAAAACTTCATGAAATTCAATTTTTCTTTTTTAATCCTATAGTATACGAAGCATAGAATGTGACATATTTTTTAGATTCAAAAAATGTGATACCGTTTGAAAGCTATAGATGTTTTTCAATCAACCTATCAATCGAGACTTTAGTCGTAATTCAAATAGAAAATGAATAATAATTATTTATTAAATTCAAAGTAAAGCATACTTATATTGGTGGAAAGCTGAGAATCTCCTTTAAAAACCCTTTTCGTTTCATCAATTTTGGGTAAAAAAAAAGTTGTCAGCCATATAGCCTACACATACCCATCATATCGCCACTTTTTGGCCCATCATGATCCTGCACATACCTGTTCATGACATGCATCTCCTTAATCCACCCTCTTACATCCCTTTAAGTCATTCTATCAACTCCCCTTAATCCAGCCTCTTGCATCCCTTTAAGTCATTCTATTAACTCCCCTTAATCCACCCTCTTGCATCCCATTAAGTCATTCTCTTAACTCCCCTTAAGGAATTCTCTTAGGACCCCTTAAGCTATATCCTCTTAGGTCCCCTTAATCCATCCTATGGAAAACATCACTTGAATTTGTAAGGAATTTATAAGATCCAATTTTCTAACTTTTACTTATATATATTGTTCTTTTCTCGCATGAATTATTTAGTTAAAAGACTCATAAAAACTATAGTTACTTTGCTTACATTAATTATTTTTACAGGTTCTCATCAAGTCGGTCTACCATGTGATTGTCATTGTAAATTTTTTTTATCAAGAGACTATGTAAATATCAATTTGTGGTCTTGACCTAAAAGTTGATAAGCTTTAATTGTACCTACATGCACATATATGTTTCATCATGTTATATAGTTGTATCAAACATCAATATACATTATATATGTTTGTTCATGTATGAACTTTAATGAACTTATTAGTCACTTTTTAAATATCTTGTTCCAATTTTATCTTATAAAAATCATGTCTTGTATTTACCACATTTTATATAATTGTTCAATTGTATAGATTATACATTTTATACATACAAGGAGATCGATTTTTGTTCAGTGATTCAAATATTTGCTAGAATTGGAAAATAGTTAAAATTTTCTGCCCTTAATTTATTATGAATATGATCTAAACTATTTAAGGAATTTTTTAATTTATCACCTAACCATGTGATAAATTATATATATGAAATTTGATTCTAGATAAGAATTTATTAGTGCATATTACTTGAAAATTAGATAAAATATATATACATACATGAGTGCATATAATCATCAAAATGAACATAAGATGATCATAATTGAGTGCATATATAATCTCATCATATTAAAGTCAACTGATATAAATAAACACAAACATGATCATATTAATCAATATAATGTATGTGAAATGGTCTATGAAATAACATGTTCAAAATGTATATGTCAAGTCCAACACATATATTTAAATAAAACTAGAGATCTCTATAATCCATAAAATTTAAAACCATCTAACTATCAGGGCGATCAGTCAAATCAAGTGTCCTCTTTGCTCCATGTGGACTAGATGTACCTGCATCATGCTGCAAAAGAGTACAAGAAACTCGAAATTAGATTTAAAGTTATTTAGAAATTTTGTTATAATTTAACATATAAACTTGATAAAAATAAATTTAATTAAATATCTAGTAAATACAGTAAAAATGATTTTTAGTATGCATAAATTACCATATGATCATGTGAATCTACTGGCACATTTTGTTCAACGAGTAGCATAACTGTCAATTGAGAAGGTCCAAATGCTTGATCTACTATATCATGCATATTTATATAAGGAAAACAATATGTTAAAACCTCAAATACATATACATACATATATATATATATATATATATATATATATATATAAAAGGTCCCTAAAAATTGTATAGGAGATTTAGTAAAGTTTACAACCTCGAATGATATGACCTCATGATCACACACTTGAGATTTCCCATGCATAAATGCTGACGATGTCTCAGGTGCGCCCGCCATGGGCATGATATGAAATCCTTGCATATAGATACAACAATGTGTAGATCATTCACACATAAAAATTCAAATTAAATTAGATATATCATGTGTATTTAATTTAAGCTTAACAAACTTTTGAAAGCATGCACCTGAGCTGATGATGACTCAGGAGCACTCACCACAACTTGTGGTTGGTCGGTACTCGATATCGCATGACCTCCCTACATCTAGATACAATATATCATTTCACACATGTGTATAAATTCAAATTAAATTAGATATGTCCACATAAATTCAAATATATATTGGTTTGTACTTGACCAAAAGGCGAGCCCAAATCTACAGCACTTGAAATATAGACATGACCATATTGAGATTCAAGCATCGTGTGATCATGCATCTACACCAAACATTTCTTGAATTAATATTATATTATATATATAATTTGATGCTATTATTTACATGAATTTTGCACATTTCAAACAAATTATTTAAATATGCCTAAGTTCAAAAGATGAACATACCTGTGTAGGATTATCCTCAGAATATAGTAAATCCATATATGACCCCATCCTAGTTGCATGCGGTTCACCTGAAGTGGATGCCTGAGTATGCCCATAGCCTGAGCCTCCATGCTCTCTATTTCCCACTTCAGCTACCGCGTGTGTAGTCTGATGAGTGAGATGTCTTGAAAGAGAACTCAATGCTCCTAATGTCGACAACATTGTTTGCTGCTAAAATGCAGTGGGAACACCAAGAGGAGGAGCAACAATAGGAGTAATCAGAGCACATCACTAAGGATTGACACGTGCTCCTAATCTATGTTGGGGCATGCCACGCCCATCTCCCTGAAATGACCTCATATCAAAATAGTTAGGTTTTAAACCCAACTCAAACTCAACCCATAACTTTCTCAAAAAGTAGAGGGGCACATCACAATTGTCATGTGGTGGAGTATCAAACACCATCCATCTATCCCAAAAATTTGTAGCTATCTATGGGTGCCTACACCATTTAATCGAAATTCTTTTTTTGGTGCGTGGAATTGGTTTGTTCTTTTGAGGGTTAAAGAAATGTTGGAAAATGGCTTGTTTGGTAATTTTAAGGTCATGAATATCTTTAGAGGACAATCCATCTGCATAGAATTGTCTCCTCTATCCTCTCCATTGATGAAACCTATCTAGGTTGGCATCAATAGATCGAACAAAATCGGAAACAATTTGCATCAAAGATGCAAACCATGTGAGATGGGGGAAATATTAGGCTCATTTTCTATCAAATATATATTCTCCTGAATCACATTAAGGTTTACTCTAATTCTCTCTCTTAACTGAGCCTGATCTACTATGGGGTGTGGGGGGTTAGGAGGTGGAGAGTGCTGAGGTGTAGGGTTTTGTTGTGGTGGCAGATCTGGATGTATGTGATCTTTAGGTTATGCACTAGGTATAAACTACTCTATGTTAATTTCAGGATCCATGTGAACAATGAAATGACAAATGGATGTTAAACAATTAAAAAATATATATCAACAAACTAATTAAATAATGTACACAATTTGAAAGTTATAAATCACATTGAATGTGCACAAATTCAAAATACATTTCATTTGAAGACACATTCAATTTATAAAATTAAAAAATACATAACATGAAAATCCATAGCATGTACATTAAATTATACAATTAAAGTCATGTACATGTATCCTTGGTTAAATTCGCTCAACACTTTATCTTCTAGTAACCATATGGTTTCATTTTCATTGCAAGGTTAAAATTGAGTGGTGTGTGGTTGATAATTTCAAATTATTGTATCATTCTATCTTGGACTAATGAATTCCATTCCTTAGTGATTCTTTTTAGATGATTCTATGTATGTCCTAACCTGTGCATTGATTGTCAATGAAAGATGCCTCCTAGGCATCATGTCACTCGTCAAAGTGGGAATGAGGGGAGGGCTAAGAACCCACCTATGAATCCTATTGGCGGTCCTCAAGTTATTCATCCCCTTCAAGATATAATAGTGAGGGGACCTCATCAAGAGGCATCTATGTGTGAGAATTTGTAAATTAATGTAATAAAGGTGGATGTGAATCTATGTGTAGATTGAATGCATTTTTAAGGTGTTGTAATGGTAGAAATTGAGAGATTCTTAACATGCATTTGTGGGTAACTACAAAGTATTATATTTTATAGCAAGGAGGTACTATAGGACACATACAATAAATTGGTAGTATTACTACAAATCACTTGCAACCTAAAGGTAAAAATCTCTTGTAAAAAAGGGGCAATGGTACAATGGGTGACTTATATCATAGAAAGATTGGAGGCACTTGCAATTTTATTTGAGATTTAGATATTTGTTAACTTAGATTTATAATGAGATGTAGATAGTAGGAGGTCAACTAGTGTTTGTGTTTAGTTTTTTTAGTGGTACAATAAATTGGATGAGTGAGTGGCACGTTGTGGTTTCTATATCTACTATAATGACAAAGTATGTTGTAGCTACTCTTGTCTTTAAGGATTTTAGGTACATTTATAGCTTGTGTTTAGATGTTGGGTTGGGTCCTATTGTAGTTAGAAATTAATATAATATTTAGTGTGTCATTAGCTTTGCAAAGAACCTAAACTTTCATATATAAATGAAGCATGTTGATGTAAAGTATCATTTTTTTATGATGTTGTGGGGATGGGAGAGCGATGTTAGATAAAGCTGATAATATGAAGAATGTTGCAAATATATTAAAAAAGCTAATAAAAATAAATAGGTTTAGATAGTGTGATGAAACTATTAGTCTCACATCCCCTAGTAACTAGTTCACAAAAATGATTGTCAATGAGAATAAGAAAGATAAGTATAATACACAACTTACAATCCTAATGTTTGGTTATCTATTTTTTTTTAATGTGACCTCATTATTTTGTTGTGCACCTAAGCATGAATAGACCTATCTATGGATTATATTTTATGACATTATAAATAGACCTATCTAGGGATTATGTGTGATTTTGGGGCTAGTAAAAAGACAACAAATATAGACATTATAAATCTAATTTAGGTTTAGGTTTTAGGGTTTAGGGTTTTAGGTTTAGGTTTTAGCATTTAGGTCCTAGGATTAAGGGTTTTAGTTTTAAGGTCTATGTTTTTTGGAACCTAGGGTTTAGGGTTTTTATTTCTAAGTTAAATGTGACCAATTTAGGTTAAATTCTAGTTAATTTAGGTTTAGATTTTATGGTTTTCAATTTACAATTTAACATTTTTGGTTTTGAATACAATTTAAAAACTATAAAAAATTGAACGTAAAACAAACAAAACAAACAAAAACTTAATAACAATTACAAATTTTTTTTGCAAGATATAAAGAAAAAAAGAAAAGAAAAATTCAACCAACCTGGAGGTCACTAAGGTTGGTTGTGTCAATGAGAGGAGGTGGTAGTGAAAATTTGGTTGAACTGGGCCCTTAGAAATGAAAACGCGAATTAAGCTCTCCCTCAGGCGTGTAGAGAAAATGTAGTGAGAAAATCAATAACGCATTCGTTAATTTAAAAAATTAAATAGCTTTGAGAAACACATATGTGTTATAAAACATGTATGCATTTGTAATGCGTACGCGTTTTGTAACGTGTACACATTTTAGGGTGTGTAACTAAATCGAAACGCATACATGTTTGGATTTAGGCTCGGGTACCCAACCCAAAGCGCATATGCATTTTTTAAAAATGTGTACGTGTTTCTTGTGATTTTTTTAATTTTTATCCAAAACTTCCCCTCTTCATGGACCCAACTTCCAACTTTTACCCTAAAAAACATTGAAAATATTCGATCTTTGGGAATTTTGGGTGCCCCAAGTAGCCAGGGGTGCCTAGGGTTTTGAGCCACTTGATTCAGTGATTAGGGTTTTCAAATATGATTATTCTCTTCATAATTCTTCCAGCTATCTAGTGGATGTCTTTTCTAGATCACCAGATCCTTCAATCAACCATAGTTTCATATCAAACAGAGGGCATAACACGAGGTTTCAAGTTTGAAAGATGAAAATGCTCAAAAAATGACTAAGTCTAGAGAGTATGGGTGCCCGAGGTAGCAGGGGTGCCTAGGATTTTGAGGGGATAAAAGTCTCAATTAAGGGTTTGTAATCTCCAAGAATATTCCTTCATATTCTAGCAAGCTCTCCAACGAAATCAACAATGAATTCATCAGACTTTCCAGTCATCATATATTGCAAATCAAACAAGAAGAGAAAAGTCAAAAGAAAGATAGAAACTAAGAAAAAACTAACTCTGGCAAGGATGGGTGCCCTAGCTAGCTAGGGGTGCTAAAGGATTTGAGGCCCCAAATCATCTTTTTAGGAGATGCAACTCCCAGAGGACCCTCCTCAGAATTCAACAAGCTATCCAATGAATCTAACAGTTAGTTCATCGGGTCAATCTAGCTCCTGGAATCAAAAATTCATTGGAAGGGTTGAAGAATAATAAAATTTGAAGAACATGAAATTGGCTAACACTGGAAGCCATGGGTGCCCCAGCTAGCCAGGGGAACCCATGTTTTTGAAGGTCCAGATGATATTTTTGTCAAAAGTTTCCTCCATGATAATCTTCTCAAATTTGTCTGGGCTCCGCAACAAGAGCATCAACCAATTCATAGGATCAATTTGGCATCCAAAAATCAAGATCAAAATGAGGTTGAAATCAAGGAAAATTTTGAAATTTCAAAAAAATGCCTAAGTCTGCTAGCCAAGGGCATCCAAAGTTTCATGCCTTAGAATTTTTTCCAAATTTCACCTTTCAACATCAAAAAGGTGTCCAAGTCCGATGCACCTACTCTAGAAGGGTTTTCACAGTGATAAATTTAGGAAACAAAGTGTTTTTTATCCTAAACACCTATTTAAGATGGCTTTTCCTTCCATTATTCACAAATTTTTGCAAGTGGTGTCCAAGAGCAAGAGAAGAGAAACATAAAAAAATTCTTCATTTCAAGATTCAAAGGCTAAAACTTGGTGATTTTTTCAGATTTCTTCATATTTTCCAAATCAACTTACACAAAGGCTTCATTTTTCATGCTTTATTTTTCCAAGGCATCAATTTTCAGAAGAAGGGGGTCATATTTTTCAATTTTCAGCAATCTCGGTCAACTTGGTTCATGATTCTCAACAACTTTGGAAAAAATTTCAATTTTCAAGAACCTGATTTTTTCATGCATGTGCAAGAAATCTTCAGTATTTTAAAAATATAATTAACTAGGTTCATCCAAAATGTGATTCTGCACAAAACCTATCTCTCAACTTTATTCAAGAAAAAATCAAAAATTAGGGTTTTTACTTTTTTGACCAACCATCAACAATTTTCAAAATTGGATGATTCTATACAAAATCAATATTTCAGAGTATTTTTTAAAAATCTCCATGTTTGAAGAAAAAAATTAGCAAGCTATTTTTAGCTTTTTTGAAGAACTTTTCCGAGCATAGTTGAGTTTATGTAGTCAAACTTCAAGTTTTTCAGCATGGAGTACTCTCCCATTGAATTCAAAGCCAAGATAGTGTTGTATCATGATTTCATCAAAACTATTGAAATTGACCTGCATCATATAAAACCAGTGTTCAATTTGCATGCTTTGGAAGATGCAGGCAATGTTGCAATCAGACACCTTGGTCATTCTAGATTGCTCGCAACATCATCAATTCCCATCTCCATGAAAATTCTAGAGTTTGTAATTACTTGTATCAAGCATTACAATCCCGCAACATGAGAAATTCAAGTAGCAAATGGAAGAGTTATTTGTAGCCTCAAGTTAGACGCCATTGAAAAGTGATTTTCAATACCACCTTGGTCTGCAAATTTTGTCATCTCCATTGAAGAATGTGACAAGGTGTGGCACACGCACAAGGATAAATATCGCAAGAAAGTTGCACAAAAATGGTTGAAGGAGAAACACAATTCTTTTCCTAAGGACATCAGGTGTGGAGAATTCAAGGATGATTTGGCAATGATGATTACTCTACTCAACCGAGTCATTGGTCAAGCAAAAGCTAAAAAATTCCAGCCTTGGATGTTCTATATCATCTCTCACATCATTAATAAATTAGAGCTCTATGATTGGCCAACTTTTATCATCAATAGTCTTCACCATCAAATGATCGAATATTTCAAAATCCATGAGTTCGACATGATTTCATATCTAGTCTACCTAGTGGTCTTTCAAGGAAAATTCAGAGGATTGGATACCATAGGAACTCTGAATGTACAACATGTTTATAATTAGTACCCTTAGCTAGAGTTTTTAGAGTCAACACATCACTACAAAAGGGTAAATGAGGCATTCTTGATGCATATGGTGAGATACTTAGACAATGAGTCACATGTACAAATTTCATCAATTGCTAGGGCAGCAATGGTGGAGTGGGCCAATTGGTTCATCCAGTTTCCTACATTCTCCTATATTAGAGTGTACGACTTCTCAAGTAGTCTAGTCACGTTGTCAAGATATCCTTTAGATGAGGTGGTTTTCATGGAGTTATTGAGGCAAGTGTATGAAGTTCACACTTTCTTGTGGAATCGAAAGAAAACTACTTTTAGTTTTCCATTTGAGTTGGGAAACTATAGATGTAGATCGTCGGTAGATGCTAAGGTGATGGGTGATGAGTTATCAAAATTTGGTCTCAATCCATTCAACAAGAGGCTATCATACAATCCTCATGGTGTCTTTTCATATTGTCTTGGTAAGAACTATGCTCTTGTGCCCATAGTTGAAGTTTTTTAGGCTAATTGCAAAGATGAGTTCAAAGTACGAAAACGCAGTAACAATAGGTTCACACTCAACAAAATGAAAGATTGCTTATCAAAAGATATTGAAGGATTATTTGATGATGATGAAGAAGTACTTCTTCCTATGTACACTTTAAGTCAAATTGAGGAGAAACCACTTACACAAGTAAATTGGTCCAACAAAGAGTGCACCTCAGTTGAAGAGAGAATGAGCCGAGTTATTAAGAACAACAAGATTTTCTTAAACCTCAAGAGGAATTGAAGGCAAGCTATTCTAGTTGCAGATCCCTCGATACTGAAATCATCTATTCCTTCTTCTTCCAAACTAGTTATGAGAATGAAGGCCATGATTAATCCTCTAGAAGGTGTGAAGGGTAGTAGAACAACAAAGAGTCTAAGGAAAAGGTTGGACTTTTCCAATATAGTTCTACAAGAGCATCCAGTAGTCGTATCAAAAGTTCCTCCAGAAGAGATAGTGCCACAAGTAGAATATGCACTCATGAATCCTAATTCTCCACCATTATCGAGGTCTTCTCCGATCCATATTGATTTAGAAGATGAAGAAGTTGCTGAAGCTGTAGCTGAACCTCCCAGAGAAGTTAGTAGAGACACCTTGTCTTGGCTTAAGAACATCCTGGGAAGGAAGAGAAGGAGGCATTCATATAAACTAAACTCTGCATAACTTAATTTTTTTTACCAAGATGCACCTGTAAAGAAGCCTAAGAAATAGGTTCACATGGAGAAGAATCTAGAAGGTGAAATTATCATTAAGACTGCTGTGCCTCCAGAAGATAAGAATATTGATGAAGTAGAGATTGATGATTTCAAAATTGCCAAATCCAATCTCGGAAAGAGCACTTGGCACACTGATGTAAATTTGTTCGAAGTTGCAACAAAAAACCTAAAGGATAGAGTCCTTAAAGATGGAGAGGATAAGTCAGCCCTCAAGGCTAAAAATTGGCAACTTTGGCAATATATTTCAAATCTACCTCACAACACTTCACAAGACACTCAATTGCTTCCACAGATTTTAGAGTCACCAGTTGATCAACACTAGTTGAGACAGTTGGTTATATATGGGAAGAATGTGCAGGATTGGATTGAGGAATTCATTACCAAAGGAATATTTGTGCTTTCATAGATATATCAATTGAGATATAATGCTCATGATCTATATCAAGGGATTCAGGGGTTTGAGCAATGTATATCGGAGGTGAAACCAATGCATGAAATTATCATTATAGATTTGAAGATAGCATATGATTCAATGGTTGCTAGAGAACATAAAAGACAAATTCTTGCATGGAGAGAATGTCATGTCTTCAAGGTGAAAACTTATGAAAGAATATTTGAAGAAATAGCAAAATATAGACAGAAGATCATTGATGTCCTTAGATTCGTAAGTTTATTTTTTTCACAAATCCCTTATTGGTATCATGGTGATGATGGTGGTTTCATTGAGCTTGCTAAAGTACAAATTGATCTCCAAAATCTTGTTCATGACAGTTTCAATAATGACCTTGTTTCTGGAAAGATGAGTCAGATTGCCATGATGTCAGCAAAATTTGATAAAGTAGTTGATGATGTCATTGAATATTTCCTAAGATCAATTGCAGAAGGTGAAGAGATCTTGGAAAAGTAGAATATAGCTTTAGATAGTATCAACACTCTTGATAGAGAGGCAATTTTTAGCTTTTTGGTGAATGTGGTTGAGATTTAAAGAAGCGGTGAACTCTTTGAGCTTTCTTTCTATTCTTGTCGCATCCTTATCCATTCTTTGTGAAAGAGAAAGAAAACAAGTTGTAATAGTTGGCACTTTCCCTATTTTATACTTTCATAGGTTGTTAGATAGTTATCTTGTTTTAGTTTTAGAAATAAAGCTTGCATGTTGGCAAGTCTTAGTTGTAAAAGCAAGGAGATTTTAGGGTTCCCTACTGCTCTACTTATGTATAAATAAGGGCAGGCTTGCCCATTTTTCTTTAATCGTGCTTGTGATAACAAAATGCTAAGCCTACTAGTGCCTTCTAATTTTTATTTAGTATTGTTCAGAATGGTTATTGTGATAGAAAAGTGTTGAGCCTACTTTTCCTGCAAGTTGTTGTTCAGTTTTAGTTCACTTAGTGTAAGAGAAAGCTTCCATGCCTATCTTTGATGCAAGATATTGTTCAATTAATGTGTTACTTGTGTCAATTTATTATGGTTGATCACTAAACTGTAAGCCCGTTATTGCTACAATCCTACTTTCCCAAAAGTGTAAATCTTTGTTACTTGAAATTTGAGAAAATAAAATCTTATGCCTGCTTTACTACTTTGATATACTATCTTAGATTTCCATTTTATGTGTTCTGTTTATATAATCTTTATTTCATCTTGCATTGAAAGTACGGTAGATGTGCGTTGGAAGAATTTTTTTTTAAGTATTTGTGTCAAAGAATCATTCCTTGTTAATTTCTAACTCTCAAGCTCATAGTTTAATTTAGTAGTTAGAAACGTCATTAGAGTAGGCTTAGTCATAATTGAATTCTTAAAAAAGAAAATATCAACTACGACGCTAGAGTTTTATAACCTTGTGCTCTTAGCTAAACAAAAAGATTGAAAAATTAGTATAGTTTACTTTCTTTAAGAAACATCAGCAAAGAGGGAGCTCCCCCTCCTAATTCGAAGAGTAGCTTTTCTGTGCATAGTTGTCCATTTCTAATGCACATTCTAGAGGTGCAAATTGAATCACCAACACATTCCTCACAATGTAATTCTTGAGGATGTCTATAAGATCTGAAAAAAATTAGGAGAAAAAAATTATTAACAAGCATCATCATCAGTATCTAACTCATGAAGAATGGAATAGTGATTTTACAAATACTCATCTCTCAAAAAACTACCCAATTGGATGTTGGGAATTTACATCTTTTTTTGTAATAAATTATCCTTCTTCTAAACATCCTAGAAAATTACAAGACTAATGCAAGACCATGGATGATGAAGGATAATTAATAATATTCTTTGATTGAAATGATAACACAAATGTCAATCATATAGCATTATAGAGAATTGAGGTTGATTGGAAGGCTCATCATTAAGTATTTCCCTTTTCTTAAGGGTTTGAAGCCCAATAGCTTGTGGCTTAATAGCTAAGTTACTACCATTGATTGAAGGTTTAGCTCAATTATTTCCATTATTGGAGTTTAAATTATTTTTTATAATTTTTTAGTATAGCATGCCCTTCATCATTTTACAAGAGGGATCTTCAACAAGCCAAGAAGAAGCCTTATTACAAGGTGAAAGCAACATAAAATCCACAATCTCATGATTAGTGGATTGACACTAAAAGAAAATGTTTGGTAAGTTGAGGTAAAGGACACACTATATATGATGCAAATGATTAATTTGAATATCCACAATGTCTTTCTAATCTTTATAGTGGTCAACCTCAACACACACACATGCTTTTGTGTATGAGAAAAAAGTTAGTTACGCTCTAAACAAACAACCCTATCATATGAGCCAATAATTGTGGTAAACAAATTCTAGCATGGTAAAGGTAACCCTAGGAACTCTATCTAAATCATCACATGATGGTAAATATTGAGAAGTCTTGACTTCAAGGTTGAAAAATAAAAAAGAAACTAGCATACCAAGGGCAAATGCTTAAAAATGGTCTTTGCATGACTAGCTTAAGAAAAATGAAAATAAAAAACCCTTTGTGAGGTTTTGGATGGCATCAAGATAGATCTCATGTAGCACACAATGCTTGTTGACCCACTCTCTAAGCATGATTTTAGGGGGAGTTATCCTAATAAAATAGTCTTAAAGTAAATGTTCAAGACATTTACACACACCACCAAACTTTGGGATGGATAGAACTACATTCAAAGGAGGATTCAAATTTATACTTCATGGAACACCTTTGGAACAAATTTTTAGGGTTGTTTGTTTGGAGGAGCCATCATCTAGAACCACCAAACCATCAATAGATTGATAAAGTTTAAGATCATAAAAAAGACAAACTTAAAAATTCCACAATAAATACACTAAAGTAATAGTAATCATGCCTCAAAAGCATGCTATGTCATAAGACAATGACAAACCTCAAGCAAAGACAAAAACCCTAACAAAAACTTAAAGAAAAAAATCATTTCACTTAGAAAATTTTCACAACTTCTTGTAAAAGTAATATAAAAACTTCATAGGGCCTTTATTGTGGTGTTTATGCGATACATGGATAATCGACAATTCTATTAAACTACAACAGCATTGATATCAAGTCTTCATAAACAACAACTGCGATATATTAAACAAACTTTCATTTTCATTCGAAATCTGATTAACTGCCACGATAATAAAAGTGAAAACGTTTTCCCACAGAGCTCAACAGAAAAATTCAATGAAAGACATTGATAAAATCTCGTAGAATGAAAGATAGACCCACCAGTCAGAAGAAGAAACTATGTGCTGGTGAGGAGGGGTCCCTCAGATGTTCACCCTCATCGTAGTGAACGAAGGGAAGCGTGGAATACTACCTGCACGAGGACATGCATGTCAGACTCCCTTATCAGTTGTTTTCATTCTTATTGCTATCAGACCGACTAATAATGGCCGCCCATGGATTAAACAATCCTTGCCGCCCACACGTGGTAGCCTTATAACCTAGCATTTATCATTAACTTTAAAACCCATTTGATTAAGTGTCTCTTATGATAAGATCGGCCAATCACAAAAGTTTATCTGATGGACTAACAAAGGAAAGATTCCCGATAAGACAAAACACAAAACCAGAAACTTTGGCGAGTATTTAATATATAAGTTGGTCTGAAAAACCCAATTGAACAAACTCACATCAGCTTCACTAGATCTATCGTCCATCATTTCTTCATTATTCTTTAGCCAGAAAGAAAAAAGAAAATGCCTGCCAAGATTCATCCTAAAGGGCCACAGGTACTGGAAAATGTTGTGATTGAAGAGCGGTTCCGTAATGAGTCCGTCACAGCACTGACTGTGTGGAAGACATCGTTGATGTTCAACTGCAATGGTTTCAATGTGTTTGATTCAACCGGGAACCTTTCCTTCAGAGTTGATAATTATGATTCTGGATATAAGAACGAGGTGGTTCTCATGGATGCTGAAGGAAATTGTCTGCTCACAATGAGAAGAAAGGTATGCTACTGTTGTAATAATTAGTATAGATATCTTAAATATTTGTCTAAAAGTTATTAAGGGATGTCAGTATTTATATTGGGTTCTTTTTGGTATAAGTAATGGTAGATGTTATCACTTTTGTTTTTGGATTAGATTGTGTTAAGAGTTTTTTCCACCAATGTTTTGGATCATAAGTAATGGTAGATGTTGATCAATGTTGTTTTTGGATTAGATTGTATTAAGTGTTTTTGCATCAACGTTTTGGATCACAAAGTATAAATAATGGTAGATGTTGATCATTGTTGTTTTGGGATTAGATTGTGATAAGAGTTTTTACATAAATGTTTCCGATCACATTCCAAAACATTGATACAAAAGCTCTAACACAATCTAATCCACAAACAATATTGATCAAAATTATAGATTATGAAAAATTAATATCATTAAATCGATACCATTTAATTTCTGAATTTGAAAAATGTATCTTAGTTTATTCCATTTTTATTTATGTATATATAAAATTGAAGGATTGTTATACCTATCAGCCAAGATTTGGTCTTAACAATGCATTTAACATTTGTTTTTATTAACGACAGAGACTTAGCATGTACAGTGAATGGCACGTGTTCTTGAAAGATAAATCAGACGGTCAAAGGCCATTGTTTATAGTCAGGAGGAGCTTTCTGCTACCTACCAAGACTCTGGCACAGATATACGTGGGTTCAATGTCAGAGAAGAGGAATCCCGATTACCAGATTGAAGGATCTTATGCCAATAGATCCTGCACTGTTTACAACTGCTCCCGGGACATCGTTGCTGAGGTGTGTCCTTGAGCTCATAATCTTTACAATCTTTGTATTGTTTATTTATTGTTCAATGCAGAGTTCTAAGAAATCATTTTTCTGTTTATTGACAGATGAAAAGAAAGCAAGTGAGCTCAGAGATAACACTGGGAGGAGATGTGTTCAGTGTGATTGTACAGCCTGGCTACGATCAAACTTTTGTAATGGGCTTGGTCATCATTCTTGATCAGATCGTCTTGACTGAGCGCCATACAAACACCAGGCTTCATTCTCGTACTCTTAGTCTTGATTTGCCAAGACATTTGTCCTGGAGAAATCTTTCCTTAGGCAACTGATCGGTTTAGAGGATTTATGAAATGGGTCTATCCTCCTCCTCTGTCCTTTTTTAATTCCAGGAAATTCGGGAGATATGAGCCCTGATTATTGTACAGGATATTTATTATCATGATAGATTTTACTACCCATTGTGCCAAAAACAATGCTCGGCTAAACATATGGATCTACTCTGCCAAATAGACTAATAAATAGAAACTCACATTTGTGTGATATTATCGCTATGGAGAAAACAAATGAAACCATGTCACTTTACAAGCCAATATATCTGACAAATAACGTTCTCTGGAAATACTAGACCAATAAGGATTCGGTTGTCCATACACAAGCCAACAATTGGGTAACACTTTTATATCTTATTAGGATTCAAAGATTCTTGATCGGTATGCATTTGCTTGTCCATACACAAGCCAACAGTTGGGAACTCGTTTGTATTTATCCCTATTGATAACAAATTCTCGGTTGCAACTTATAAATCAACACTGTTTGGTCACTATCATGGTGAAAATTGTTTGACTAAAAGCTGCATTTTTGAGAATTCATTATGTGGATTAACATCTTTGGGAATTTGTCTTATGGATTAATTATAGAATATGAAGATGTTGATTTGAATGTTTACTAATATCTATCAGTTTTGACCTGATGGAGAATCTACATGTGATATTAGAGCCTCAACCCAGATTCAATTTCCTTGAATTACATTAGAGGGATGTGTTAAACTAACTGCCACCCCTCTAGGAACTGATCTTGTGGACTAATCACTACTCTAGATATAGGTGAAGATGTTGATTTGGAAGTTTATTGACACTTGCAGGTTTTGGTGTAACAACAAATCTACAAGAAATGCATACATTGTTTTGTTATTAAACTTATTATAATGATCATTAGTTTATTTTTAAATACATCAAGTAATTTTTAGAATGGTATATTTTAAATAAAAGTTGGTAAGCGACGTCCAACTATTGTTTATTTAAAAAGTTAATCTTCATTTTTAAATATTTTATATTTTGTCTAGTTTAATTCTATGATGGAGATTGCTAGATCTTTCGATTCACTATTGTTGTTTAGATATACAAGTGAAGAAGCAATCTATATCATGTCCATACCTATGGATCTAAACTCAAATATGAAAATTCAAATT
Source organism: Sequoia sempervirens (assembly GCA_007258455.2). Lineage (NCBI taxonomy): Eukaryota > Viridiplantae > Streptophyta > Pinopsida > Cupressales > Cupressaceae > Sequoia > Sequoia sempervirens. The sequence goes on from VDFB02000015.1 coordinate 69,878,400, forward strand.
TTAATGTTCATATTTTTTTTGTTGCCCTTTCCATCAACCATAATACATTGACTAAAATGTAACATATTTCAACGTGAAACTATAAACCCACTTCAAATAACTTATATATAGAATAACTAAGGAGTACATCTAGAGTTCTATTTCTTTAAAAGTGGAAAAAAATGGATTGCATTATCATTGCAGTATTGCAGGAGCATCAATTGCATGTTTTCTTGTTGTTCTTGACCTTACTTTATCGTAACTAAATTAGTCCATCTAGGGGGTTTGACTAAGTGGAACATAACTCTTATAATTTATTAAATTCTTCAAAGATGTTTGTGAATATAGACACCTAAAATTGACCATATCATTTAGTCAATTTTATCCTATATTTCATCTAAATTCTTTATTGTCTATGTTAATTAAATAATGACCTATTATTTAATTAATATTCTTGCTAAATTCCTAGGGTAAATAATTTATTTAATTTACGTATTCTAGACTATGATGTTCCATCCGCCAATTAAATTAAATAAATACTTTTATTTAATTAATTTAATTCCTAAACCACCTTCCCCCTTTTCCTCTAAAGAGGAGTAAAATTTAATTATTTAATTCCTCTCCCTTTCCCTCTCCTAGTACCATCCTCCATCATTTTCTACTGCCCTCTAATCCCATCCTAATCCACCTCCTTAATCTTGTGCACACACTTGATCCTTGATTAAGATGTGTCACATCTTCCATCACCTCCATTTCCCCTAATTCATCCACTAATCTAAGCCTAATCCCCTGCTTAATCACTTGCACATTCCTAAAATCGTGATTAGAAAAGGGGTCAACTCCTTTCTATTTATTACCCATCAACTATGTCTTCTAAGCCTTAAAGGCTTTCCCCTTTTAGGACATGATCCTCACATGGGTTCTTGCCCCAAAAGTACACCTAGAAGGTATTTAAATTTCCTTTATTCCCTTCCACCCCCTACCTTGGATATGTGGGACAAGGAATGCCTTTATGGAAAAAAACTTCCCCATCTCCCAAGGTACTTCTTAAGGTACCATCTCCCTCTCAAGCCCTCTCATTGTGTTACTTGGCACAATCTTATGGCTTGAGAGATCATCTCTCATCTCCACCATTTATCTCCCTCAATCAATCTTCACCCTTCATCTATTTTCACCCAAATCATAAAACCCAACACTTAGCCATTATTAATAGATTATGTAACTTTGAGAAATTGAGCATCATTATGCTATTGAAATTTAGTGAGCACACATTTAATTTGATGATCTTGGGCACATCTACACAAAGAGAGGTTCAACATACTTTGGTTTCACCGAATTTCATTTTCGTTTAACCTCTTTTCACCCAATATGAGTGTTTGTTTGATTTTGTTGTCTTTTGTTCAATTTTATTACAATTTCATTCACTTTTGAAGCACATTTCCTTGCACACATTCTAGCATGCTTAGTGGGAGCAATGTCATGGATCAAACTATTGAAATTTTCTTATTTATGCTATTTTACATTTCCAAGTTCTAGTAGGGTGAAAGTATTTTGTGAATGAATGAATATGACTCCATAAGGGAAAATCCACCTTGGTAATTAATTGATAGTTGTCTTATAGGTTAATGGTGAATACAACTTGCACATAGGTGAACTTGAACATACAAAGGAAAATCTACAAACAAGCAAATGTGGAGATAATAGGGAGAATCCTCTTTGCAAATGGGTGAACCTATACTACTTGAACATATGTGTTAAAGACAATTACCCATTCACATAAAGGTGAATCCATTTATACAAGGGAAAAATTGATCTTCTCTTGCGTGAACCTAAAAGGTACAAATTCATTCATAATCTTCATTCTTTGAGTTAGGTTTATAAATATTTCAATACTAATTTTCTAACTCACTCTAGCTAGTGATCGTACTAACATCTTTAATGCGACCTCGATAGTTGAAGATGGGTGAAATAAACTCCGAACATTATTTATTGCAGGCTAACAATCAAAGTCTTGTGTTTACCACTTGTTTAGAAACACTTCAATTTATTAAAGGGTCAATTAACCTTTTTTTTATGTATGGGGTCCTTTGTTGACATATGCTCTCTTCGTGCACCATTTAGTGATCTTGGGGATTAGAAATCATGGAATGACCTAATTCATATATATCCCATGAGTGCTAGCTACACGTATGCTCTCTCCTTGCACTTTGTGTGAGCTTGGAGATAAAAAATATCTAGTATATCCTTCCCTTTAGGAGGCCTTCTTTGGGATTTCATCTCCCCAAGGGATGACCTCAACAACATGAATCAGTAGGCTATATAAAGGGGGGAGAATGAAATTTGTACTCCAATCTAGTCATGTCATGTCTAGTGAAGCTTTAATGCTCAAGGGATACCGAGCCAAGAGTGAATAGTTGGTCTGAATGAATTACCTGACATTCTTGACCCACACTTTTGATGGGATAGTGTTCACAAATGTGAGTCATGTACCCTGCTAGTATTTAGAGGATGTACTAGATATCCAATGTCAACATAGCTTAAGACCATTCATTTTTCAGTCAATGTGATGTAAGGAATGCATATAATACCCCAAAGTTACTCATGATGTACCTCAATGTACTAAAATAGAAATTACTAAGGAATCACCATATAGTAGCCATTAGTAAGAGGTCCTTCACCCCTGTGGGTTGTTTTCTCCATCTATTCAACCACTAGTAGACAATATTATCACTTGTGATGTGAGTCTATACCAATTGTCAATTCAATTTCACAAATCTAGGTTTGTGCAATCTGGCATGTCTTTTCACATGATTACTAGTTCATATATTTAGTTGGTTTAATCATCATCTAGCTAGTATCTTTGTGATTGCAAACTTTGGTCCTTTTCCAATCTCTATCCAGTTGTTAGCCTTGGGAAAATTTACACTTTGTAGGGCGATCCACTTTGCTCTTGGTAAAATACACCTATGTAGTAAATCCTTAGTCATGTCATCATCCTCATTGGGCGAATCCAATCTATCGTTGGGTGAATTCACACCTTGTTGGGTGAATTTTTCTTGATTTAATCTTTAGACCAATCATAGTCATAGATAGGCGAACCCACTCTGCCTTTGGGTGAATTTGAATATAGTTTGGAAAATCTACCCCACACATCATGAGAAAATTTGATCAACCATAGCTAGACGAATCTGAGTCATTTTGGGTGAATACACTCTACTTTTGGGTGAATTCATGTTAGGCGAATATGTGACCTGAGTCAAATAATTTTCTCTAGTTTGGAAAAATCCATTCTCCATACAAATTCTAGAGAGTGAACCCTTCTAATCCTAGATAGTTTTCTTCCAAGTCAAATGTTACAAACAAAAAAATTCTAACTTATATCTGGTCCATACTAAAAAATTTCATCCTATCTCCCATCTAAAACATAGTCAAAACCTCATCCACTTAGAACAAGGACAATTTATTAGGAACTTTTCCTATCCTAAGTTAGCCATCCCTCATTCAAGCTATGTCACCTCAAGCCAAGGGTATCGTTTTCTTCAAAATCACTTTTTCTTGAGAAATTAGCCTATCTCAGGTATAAATCCAACCATTGAATCAACATAGGATCTCAATCATAGTTTTGAGGGTTAAATAAAACTTCCAAATCAAACATCAAATCACACTTTTTTATTCGTTTCCTTGCGCTTAGCGTCATCACACTTTATCCAACCAATCACCCAACCTTCCATGCCTGTAACCACGCATCACACATTTGCAGCTTAGAAAACTTATGGAACAACAACAATAACCCTCATAGTACACTACCAATATTCTTGGATATAAAGAACCCCCAATACCCCAACATGCAAGTGGAACCATCGAATCCTACTCATCGTAATGACTTAGTCTCCATTGAGGAGGATATGGTCTCCCAAACCATGCTTTCGAGATCCTAGAATTCAAGAGTTTTTTGACAACCCTACTAATGTGGATATAGTAGACCACCTCATAGACACGTGTAAGGATACAATCCTATCCAATCTTCTAATGTGTGGTGCTAAACTTCCACCAAGTTTTGACACATCACAATTGTTAGAGACTATTAGACCTACTACCCAAAAGGCTCCTCCTAAAAATCCACAGGTCCCTTTATTTGAGTTTCGTAATGTAGACATCTAAAATTTTCTAAATGCATTGAACACATTTTTAATTCACCTCTTTTCTATCATTTTCCTCGCTATCTCCTAATTCATCAATTTTAATTAACTAATTTCTAATTATTTGATTAAATTTACTATTTTCCTCTATTAATTGAATGATTAATATTATTTGATTATTTGATTAATAGTTTCATTATTTTCTTTCTAAATTTACATTAATTAAATAATGCTGAATTACTTAATTAATTTATAATTTCCCTCTTTCTACCTTAATTAAATAATTTTGATTATTTAATTAAATTCCTATTTTTTTCAAACCCACCTAATTAAATATTTTTTAATTATTTAATTAAAAATCTTAATTTCCTCTTATCTTACATTAAACAATTTGTTAATTATTTAATTACTAATTTTCCTCCAACTTACACATGACATTTCCATTTTCAATAAGGGAATATTCTCTTTTCAAAATATCTCCCTCCATAAAATATCTTCCTTAAATCAAGGGTTGGAGTTTAGTTTTAACTAAAGCTCCTATTCAATCTCCACCCTTGATCTATTCATTCAATCTCCACCATTGATCTATTCTTAGATTTTTCGACCCACCTACATGGTGCCATATCAAACTTCCCATTCTCCAGTACCCCACATAATCTAACTATGCCACAAGGCCAATATCCCACTCAACCCCAAACCTCATCATATCTTCTCTTGCATGCCTACATCCCTCAAAATCCTTCGTATTCAAATCCACCATAAAATTCATCCTATCACTACATCCTAAAAAATCCTTCATACCTCACTCAACCTTCACAAAAAATGTATTTCAATCCACATCAAAATTAGTTACATCCATCTACACCTAGACCCACAATCAATATATCAATCCTCCAAGCTCAAATATAGTGGTCTTCAATCACCAAGAAATCATTGAAGTTTGAAGAATTGTGCCCATATCATTTTGATCCTTCCATTTGAATGGTGCCTTTCCCTCTAAATTTTGAAATTCCTAAATATTGCAATCATTCAATTTTCTTTATGATTTCAATTTCTTTAAAATGAACCACACATTTGAATTTGAGTGATAATTAAAAAACTTGTTTGTCATGTTTGGTAAGTCCTTAGGTATGTATGCTCTCTCCTCGCACCTAGTGCAAACTTGGAGATCAAAAATACCTTAGGATTTGTATTCTATTTGTTTACATGTGGATTTGATTGTTTGTGAATGCTCTTCCCTCATGGCTACTAAGAATGATCTTGGGAATTAGAAACAACATCATATTTTATTTAATTCAATAACAAGCCTGCTTGAGGATTTCATCACCTCAAGGATGACCTCAACCACATTTATCAGCAAGGTATAAAGGGGACAGAATGAAATTTGTACCCCAAGGTGTAACTAACATCCTATAAGCCAAGCCTCATGACCCTTGGTTCATTCGGATGTGTATAGGTGAGGTGGAGAGGGGAGACCACCCTCGACTCAGGCATCCTTATATGGGCCCACTATTCACAAAAACACTATGAGCCTTTAAGACCATCAGTCATTGGTTTAGTAAGGTTTGAGGCATAGTATCATGCTCAAAGTTACTCATAATGTACTCTTCTCTTGTTGAGGTGACATAATTTTTTGTTGGGACCTAGTCCTTTTAAGGAAAGGGGTGATAAGGTGGTACATGACCTTATCATACCCTAGTTACCTACTCATTATAGGTATTACGCTTTGGTAGGTGAACCTATACTATGTCAACACACCTTTTACTACTAGCCAGGTTGTGCTATTTGAAGTATTTTCTTGTTAAGATCCATGATTTTAATATAGCATATTTTCTTCGAAAAGACTCATGACTTTATCCTACATTACACCTTGGATTCAGTCCTATATGATATTCTCTTTTGTGTTATATCTTTTTATAGACAAAACTAACCTAAATCAATCCTCAAAATAGTCAAATAAGTTCAAAACCCTAGAAAGATTTTAGGTTTAACTTGAAAATCTTTGCCTCTACGTTATAGTGATGCTTTTGTGTCACAGTGACACTTATACAATTCTATAACACTTTTGACTACAATGTGATGCTTTTTCTAGAGCATATTGACACTTTTAATTGCATCTTGATGCTTCTATGCAACGTGATGCTTTTGATCAAAAAGTTGCTCTCTGTTAGGCCCATAGAAATACTAAAATATGCACAGTGATGCTTCAACCATAAACCCCCTCTTTTGACTTGCACAATTGCACTTCTAAAAACCTTAGCACTTTTGTCATAACTAGTCGCTTCTAATAAGGGTAGTGCCATGCTTTTGATAGGTTAAACTAATGCTTTTGAAAAAGTACAACGTGTTTGACTGCCAATTTTAATTGTCTCGAATCCCTAAAATTCCATATTCTAGAATTCAATAGCCACTCATTATAGGACTTGAAAATATTACTAAACATATATGTAATCCTAAATTGTCATCTAAAATAACAAATCAAACATTCCTACACACTTCATACCATCCTTTCACTTTGGACTTCTAGAATCACATTCTTTTAGTTTTTGACCAAACAACATCATCATCAGCAACAAACAACTCATCCACAAGCAACAAACATTAGACAATATGTTTTAGATCTCCTATCATATCTGCTGGTTTACCTTTTGATTGAAAAACAATCATTTTCTAGTGAATTGTTGAATTAGAATCAATCCTTGTGAGTAAGCTAGCTTAGTAGTCTTTGTCTACTCCTAAGTTTGTAAACTCATCATCATCTTTCTTTGCTTGGACTCATTAGTCTAGAATGAGCAAAGATCATCCCTAACAACCATCAAAATGAGATCTAAATCAAACTTTGTCTCCTATAGGTTTCGTATCCTTCATCCATCCAAAAAATATCAACACCAAACTTTGGTCTAAATCTACTTAGTATGTCCTTTTTCAAGCCCATTTTGAAAACACAAAACATTCACCCCCAACACATCATCCAAACTTACACCTTACATCTCATAAGGTTATCAAAAAATTTATGCCTATAACAAGATCTCAACACAAATGAATCACGGAATCCAACCCAAGTAGTTCAAACAACATGATGCCCATGATAACTTCCAAAACAACCTTTGGAATGCCTACCGACATGTTCAATACCCGAGAATGTCAAACCCTCCAACAACAATCACATGATCAAACTGTCATTATTGAAGACATTACAAATAAACCGAAGAGATTTGGAAAATTCATTGAAGAACAACTCCTAGAGATACAAAAGTATCCCTATATGGCTAGAGCACTTTATGCCTTACTAGCTTCGGATCGTAACTTGTATTTCCTCAAACTTACACAAGCTGATGCCAAATTACCTCTGAATTATAACATTGCTGCACTTAAGGAGAAAGCCCTTATAAATGCCATGACATCTAGTGTCCCTTATAAACTACACTACAACGTATTATTTATACAATAATAATTACATAAAAACAACCCAGTAAAACTAAATCCAAAACCAGAAATAAAAGTACAAATTATAATTTTTAAAACTTGATATAACCAAGTCATATACGCATATTGAAACTCCTTTTCTTAGATATAAATCACAATTGTATAAAAACACGTCTAAAATTCCAATTTCATGATCTTCCTAATATGATACAAATCTTTTACTACAAATGGAATGAACAAATTTACTTTTCTAATACATAAATCTTCATATTTCATGCTTAAGCCTTAAGAATCAGGCCCACAAAGTGATTTTAAAATAAAACTGTGTTCGAACAGGGTTCTGAAGCGAATTATCTAAATTGTTGACAAGGATAAAGCGCCACACAATTTCCATATGTTCAAGACCGTCACCCTCCATTTCTGCTTTAAACAACTCACATTGCACTTAAATATATCATCTTTCTATCACTGTTTACATTAATTTTTTCAATGACGCATTCATCCCATTTTTTCTTTTTCGGGGACCAGTGAACCTATTCAATATATATCAGTGTCTCTGAACTATGACATCAGTACTGTCGTTGGCATTAGGTACCGTATACAACAAAGTCTGCAATGCCTTTGCTACCCACGCTGCATATGACACCATATAAAAATGACAGCTATTTCTTAATAATATATGTTTATAGTTTCGGCAGTAATCTAATGAGCTGTAACAGATAAGAAACACGAGGCTGCACACCTCGTTTAAAATTCAGCTGTGCTAGACAGACTTGTAAACATGACCACGTGCCTCCGTGGACAAACTGATCTCTATATTGAACTTATCTCTTTACAGTTCCCTCCATTCGTTTACTCTCTGCAAGTTTACGCAGATTTATGTGTTCTACACTTACGATGCCTCGAATTCATCCTACAGCTGAGATTGAGAGTTTTAATGCTTCTACCACCGAACCAACAACATTAACTGTGTGGCACAAATGACTTATGTCTGTAATGAAGACAGTTATCTTGACTTTGGCAAGAATATTCTATTTTTTCACATGTGGAGAACAAAGAATTTTTCACATGTGGAGAACAAAGAGTGAAAAATCTAAATTCATAAGAAATAAAAAATAAATATAATAATAAAATTAAATTTATTTAAAATTATACTTTTTAGGAAGTTTATAATAAGGACTACATATTCAGAAAAAATAATTTTTAAATGAATTCATTTGATTCTCAAAAGATAAATCAAAAGTGGTTTTTTAACAACATTTTGAGGTGTAAAGGAGACTCTATTATAAGTATAGTTTAAAACTAACGGGGTTATATCCAAGGGGGTTTGATCTAATGTAGTTTGATCAAACCATCTTCAATTGAAATCCTTTAAATAAATTTTTTAAATGATTAAATCATTATTTTTTTTAAAAGTATGTGATTTCAGTAAAAATCAGAATTTCCCAGAAATTGTAAACCAGCTTTGTAAGATCACCCCACTTCTTAAAACTGGTGTTTATTGAAAAAAAAAAAACTAATTTTCAAATTAGATGAAAAAAAGCAATTTAATTCCAATTTTTTTGAAAAAATAATAGTTAGAATCTACACACAAAATGTCACAAATCACTAGTTTGCACCATCTTCAAATTCCTCGCGGTTTAGCTGCTATAGGTGCCCGAAAGTGAAGATTTAGTTAGAAAAAATCTGTTCAGTGTCTAGTTTGGCCAAAAATTATAAATCAGTATTGTGGGATCACCCTGTGTACCATTTGTAAGATATCAAGATTTTTTTTAAATTACATACCATTTTTTAAAATAATGATTTAAACCTAAAGGGGTTATATCTAAGGGGGTTTGATTCAAAAGGATTAAATAAAATCCATTTAGATCAAACTCCCTAGGATAGAACTAGGCTTAAATCAAAGTCCTAATGAAGTCTCTTTTGCACCTATCAAAATATTGACAAAAAAAATTGTTTCACCTTATGAAGGATCAATGATTTTTTTTGGAAATACCATTTAATAATTATATAACCCTTTATATTTTCTCTACAAAATTATAATATAAATTATTTTATATTTTTAATTTTATAATGAAGATAGGTCCATTACAAAAAAACCTCTATTTAAGACACTATGAAAAATCACACATTGTTAAAAAAATATTCAAAAAATGTACTACATTACACATATATTTCCCTTTTCAATCAAAAAAGAAAATTTAAAACTTGATATATGCTAAGAAATATTTGTTATGGAATAATATAAGTCTAAACTTTTCATTAATACTAATTATTTTTTTAGAACATATTTAATAAAAATTACCAAAAATTCCATGCTCTAAAAATTAGAGATAACAATATAATTCTAATAAATAATAGTTTTAAAAAATAGTGAATGTTTTCCATCATAGAATAATTTCACTTAATAAATAAGAATTGAAAAATAATTATAAATGTTTGAAATAATTCTTTAACCTTATAAAAAATCTTAACTTTATGTGGAAAATACCACAACTTATTATTTTATATCATCTGTAAATTTTTGACTACTTGTTCCCTATAATTGATACAAATTAAAAAAGCTATTTCTTTTAATTATTTTATTTAAACCAAAAAATGGAACACACTATTGTGGGATCAGCTTGGTATACCATAAGAGTTCCATTTCCCATAAATTTTAATTGACACAACAATATGGGGTTTGCTCCTTACTTGAAAGAGAAATCTTCCCAAAAAAAAAATTATTAAAAAAAGAAACTAGCTCACTTAGATAGCCAAGACTCAAGAGATAGATATTAATTATTTTGTTCAATGGGATCTAGTTCAATTAAAGATATAAAACACAAATTGTTTGATTACATTATATAACTTTGTAGGAGAGATCAATAGAGATAGAAAATTTCACTTTAAGATCTCATTCATCATTTCATGCATCAATAATTACTTACAACCAAATGAACTTAATAATGTTAGAACAAGGCACAATTTTTAAATCTTAATCTAAGTGTTGATCCTAAGTCTAATCTTAATCTAAAATATTCTATAAAAAATATAAAAGATAGGTGAGAAGAAAAGGGTTTAAAATGATCCAATTTTATTATATCTTTAAATTTGATTCTAGAAGTAGATAATTTTAATTTTGAAACAACTCTCAAGTTTGATTAGTCTTCACAAAGTGATAGAATATGGTGCAATATTTTATAGGCCAATAAAATATGATAGAAAGAATAGACAAACACAATATTTATATTTCATCCAATACCAAATCAAAATAATTAGGTTGATTGGAATAAAATCCTTACAATCAACAAGTCATTGATGCTATGAAGAAATCCTTTGGATTGATCAAATAATTCATTGTGTCAAAAATAATACTTTAAAACATAGTTCATGACTATGAAACTATAAAGGAGAGAAGAGAAGCAAAAACTAATTGAATTTCAATAATAATAATTACAAAAATGATTTCTAGTATAAAATAAAGTCAATTTCTTAGGAACTTCTATATTTTCAAAGGTAGAAAAGTAGAACCTTTTCCTTCTAGTCAACCATATAATTAAAATTCAATTTTAATTTATAGGATAAAGTGACCCAAATTCAAAAGGTGCAAATCTTAATTAAAATCAGCATGTTTATCTTCTTTTAGAGTTAGAATTATCATCTTTCTCTTCAAGTAATAATCGGTTCATAAAATAATCAGTGGAACCAACCTCTTAATTTAGGTCTCATATTTCAATAATATCTCTAGTAAATGTCTTATTCTTCAATAAGCCCTTGGTAAGCATTCAACAACTTCTCCATTTAAGTATCAACTAGATAGGTCATTAATCTATTATAATGTTCCTCAACATGGATAACCTCATAATTTGGTCTTCATGTGTATAAGTTTAATAGAAAGATTATTATTATTTCCTTTTTTCCTTTCCAACGAGAAAAAAATCATTTAACTATGGTGCTAGTAGCCACTTGAGATACAATCTTAAGGAGAGTATTCATTAGTCTTCCTTAAACCTTGATGTCCATATCTACTAAGATTTCTTTAACAAATCCTTTAAATTGTGTTTTATTCCTCTTCATCTAATGTGTACTAAATTATCCATGGGAAATGCTCATTTCAAATTTGTACTTTAATACGCCTTTATATCAAAATAGGAAATCTCACAAATGTGGGACACAACTTGTGAGATGAATTCTAAGATTTTAGAAGCCAACTCTTCATAGGATATTCAATGTATTCTTGGTATTATATAAATAGGAGAAAGGGAAGGATTTTCTTGAAATAAAATACTACACTATGAGACAAATAATTGAATGCAATATTTTACTTTCTATCATTCAAACATTTGTACAAAGCTCATAACATTTGAAGCTAACAAATCTTAATGATAGAAAAGGGCACACTTATGCATGATTTCAATATCACTCACAAATTACAAAATTTTACATAAACAATCTAGGACACTCAATGAAAAAATATTTTCACAACTAGACATAATAAGAAAAGATGGTTTATATATTCATTAGTTTTATTTACATGGAGTGTGAAAGGAAAACTTGCATAGTCACACGAAGCTCAGTGAATTGAATATGAAGAATAATATTTTCCCTTAAAGACCTGACTATTATACATTTATGTGTTTTCTTTCCTCTCATATAACTCCTTTATATCTAATTGATGGTTCTACTTATAAACTTTCTTTATAACTTCACCATTGTGGGAGCTTCCTAAGCCAATGTGTCAACTTGCAATAAAGAATGTATTTCAAAATTGTTAACTTCTTTCTATTGTGTTGGCTATTGATCTATGAAGTGATCAATAGTGGAAACTTGCACGGATATTGTTTTTTACTTTTGAACTAATAGACTTTATTACTTACTAAAATAGTAGTATAACAAGAAATAAATATATTATTATATTTGACAAGAACAAAAACTAAATAACAAAAGTAATGAAGGTTTATTTAAGAACAATTTACATGTTCATTGTCAAACATTTAAACAAAAAATCATTGAACAGCTCATCAAAAGTATTTATTATCAATCTATGTATTAATTGCAATTATATTATTCCTTCAAAGATATTTTAGTTAAACAATATAAATTTTCCAATATTATTAACTACAAGTAACAGGTGATAACTAATACATAACACTCAATAAAATTTATAAATAAATTTATATTTTACAAGCTAAACAAATCAAATAATAAAAATGTGCTAGCCACTAAGTAACATTTGATAAATACAACCGTCCATTAATTTGGTGAGTACAGTTACTACAGTTACACATTCTCAACCGAAATAAACTATCATTTCCCACTGTATAAACTCTCTCTGTGTCCTTTCTCTTATTCTGAAGAGTAGAAAGTAACAACTCATTGCCATTAGAGATTCAGGCTTTCTCCTTGAACGCTTCAAAGTTAGTTTGGGAAAACTCCCAATGATAATTCCAGTGCGTTGCTTCACCTGTGGAAAGGTAACTTATGCTCTTATTAGTTTCTTAATCATAAATTATTCAACTGCTTATTGAGTATGCTATTCAGGTAGTTGGAGACAAATGGGATACTTATCTGCAGTTACTGAGTATGGATTATAATGAAGGGTAAGCTTTCTTACTACTTTAAGAATGATTTTCGACTTCTATTTGTAACTTACATATGACCTAAATAATCAGTATTGTGGGCATATAGAATATGGTAAAACTGGGTAAAGCTAGCCTTAAATGTATGGTTAGCATGAAGATTATGTAGAAAGAAAGGAACACAAGTCATTTAATTATGAAGATAGTGTAGAGATAAAGTAACAAAGGTCAATCCAGGGAAGGTAAGTTTGTGACACACAAAATCAGTGAAGATTTAGATTTTTGGGAAGTCAAATTTGATTTGATTTCTGAGGATCCCGACATGGTTTAGTCTCTTTTTGTTTTGATTCAATTCAGTTATTGTTAAATGTTTCTGGATTAGATTTTGTTAGTATTTTTTACATCGACATCAATAAGTGTGATCTGAAACGTTGATGCAAAAATTACTGACACAATCTAATCCACAAACATTTAACAATAATCTTCATGAATTGTGAAAATTTATTTTCATTAATTCAATTTAATTGTTATTTTACTTTGTGAGGATTCCTTAATAGACTCCTATTTTGTCTTTGACTCTTGGCTTGTGTAAAGACAAGATTCCTTTTATTAACCCTTTTAATATAATTAAAAAGATATTATGCTGATATGAAGATTGTACGATTTAAACTTGTTACACAGGGATGCCCTGGACAATTTAGGACTAGTACGATATTGTTGCAGACGTATGCTCATGACTCATGTCGACGTCATTGAGAAGCTTCTCCTTTATCCCAGTGAGTTTAATTTATAATTTTAGATAGAACTTGACATTTTGCCGAATTCTTTGTCATTGTCATTTCACCCACTATTTGTAATTGTAATTTATTCTTTAAGCCTTTACCTTGTGGTTGGGTGCTGGGTATTTATATGGGGACTATCTAAACTCATCAAGTTCAATTATAATAATTTTTAGGTACCAGTTTGAATCGCTTTATTGCTAATAAACATTTATTTATGTTCAACAGACACAGCTGGTTGAAAATTCAGGAAAACTGGATAAATTTAGGACTGCAGAAGGCTGGTATTGTGAACTTTTAAGTTTACATGGATAGAAAACAATTAGGAGCAATGGAAAATTGAATGTAGAAATCCTTATTTCCCATTATCAAATAATGCCTATATCTGTTTGAACTACATAATGGTTTTATTTCAAGATAAATTTTAATTGATAATTATTGAGATTGATATTTTTTATGTAAAACAATGCAACTATCATGAAACAGTAAAAATCACATCTTAACAGTCAAAGCTACACTAAATTAATTCTTATTAATGTATGAGTTTAAATAATTTAATGAGGTTGATATCTTATTTTGATAAATTATTTTGAATATTAAAAGCGGCAAATGTTCTCTAAGATGGTGTTGCAGCCTTACTATATCACGTGGTCAGCATTCTTGTAACCTTATTTTGACCATTATAGAATTGTTTAGTGGAGGTTTTTGTGGCCACTCCAACCTACCAATCCTCCTATCACCTTATGCACATGCAAATAAAGTCTTCGCTCTCTATTTTTATTTATCATTGTGTAAATTTTTAACAATTTCTTATTAAATATATTATTTGTTTGGTCAAAAATATCTGTCATATTGAGATATTATTGAGAAATAGATATAAAAACAATAAAATATGATACCATAAATCATAATATGAAAATATGAGTTTAATCTTATAATTTATAATGGGTAGGAAGATCTTTTCTTTTCTTTGGGAGAGATAGATTCTTTCACCCTAATTAGATTATCCAAAGGATTTAACTAAAACTTATAAATAAAATTAAGCATGCCACATGTATTTAATCTTATTCCACTTCACTATGAACTCAATGTGATTTAGTCATACAACCATTTCACTAATCTCTTT
This sequence comes from Sequoia sempervirens, assembly GCA_007258455.2. NCBI lineage: Eukaryota > Viridiplantae > Streptophyta > Pinopsida > Cupressales > Cupressaceae > Sequoia > Sequoia sempervirens. Next base: position 69,893,410 of record VDFB02000015.1, read on the forward strand.
GCCATAGGTTCCAAAATAAACTTCCCTTCTTCATTTGACTCCAATAATTTTGATTGGATTGTAAGGTTTTACCCGTTATATTATTCAAATAAGAGACATGAAATATAAAATGAATTTTTGAGGAGGGTGGAAATTCCAACTTATCTACATTGTCAATCTAATTGAGAACCTTATAGAGATCATAAAACTTGGATGCAAGCTTGATTTTCTTATGTTACTTAAGTGACAATTATTTATAGGGTTACAATTGAAGAATTGCCCCACCTTTCTCCTCAAAATCCCTCACTACAATTTTGATTAGTTCATAATATTTGTAAGTGGGTAATTTAGAAATCAAAATAAAACCAAATGCAATACAAAACACTCATATTCTAAACTATCACAAACCTAGATAGAGTTCAACAATGAGAGCAAAACAAGATAACAACTTAAGCAATAAAATCAAAAGTTACCATAAACCTCCATTGATGAATGATTTTCTCCTTGATGTATTGTAATGTGGATGCTCTCTTTGCTTGAATATTACCAAATTGATAGCATGTACTTGTACCATAGAAAAATGGATCATTGACATTTTCATGGTTATTTAGGTCTTTCTCTCATGATTCTTGGTCTATTTTGATTTGATTTAATGTTGTAATGTGACTTATGCATTCACATTAGGTCCTAAATATTCAAATTATGGTGTCTTGTGAAGGTGTTGTGAAGTGTTGTAACAAATTTCTACACATTTCTAGACTATTTTCATTACAATTCATCTAAAAATAACCTTTTCATCACTTATCAAGTCCTATTTTGAAGTGTTGTAAAGTCTTGTAACAAGATTTCACGCTTTTCTAGGCTTAATTTCACTATTTACACCTTTTTATGCTTTATTTGACCCCTTTATGCACTCATAAGGCTTAATTAAGTGTATTTTTTAATGTAAAACTGACAAACAACATTAAATGCAACTTAATTCCCGACACCCACTTGCAAGCCCAAGGTGGGACCCATTCACCATGGGTGGCGAATGAGTCCCTCTTGGCTCAAAATTCAAAATAATTCAAATTTTCTTTCAGGTTTTTATTCAAAATTACCTTATGTCGGCCTATGATGAGGTATCATTAGGTAATTAGGGAAGAAGTGTGTATAAATAAGTGTTTTTCTCCTTGTTTTACATCTCCTCATTCACTTGCATTCACAAAACATCAATTAGCATTTGAGCACTTTGCATCATTCAATCAAGCATCAATCAAGAATTCTTGGAGTATCCATTGATATATCTTCAGATTTCTTCAACAAGGTTGGTGAGTTTAGGACACTTGCATGTTGTTTATTCATCTTTCCTTGTTCATTTCATTCAATTTCTTCATTAAGGGTTTGATTACCAAAGTGGGATTTGACCAAGGAAAATCCCTATAACCTAACCTTTAACCAATTTTCCCCCCTTGCATGTGTGTTTGTAGACTTTTGTATGCAGATTTATCAAGCAATTAGGTGTTGAAAGGTGGTCAACAAGTCAACAAAACCCTATTTCAAGCTTGGAGATAACCTACAATCCATTTTCTGTAGATTTGACTCTGTCAACCTGACAAGAAGAAAAGTACAAATCTAGAGCTACAAAATTGACCTTTGATTTCACATAATTTTGGGAGAAGATTGTTTCGCCATCAGTGGCGAATGAGTCCCACCTGAAGGCTTAAAAGTTTGATTTTGTCATATTCCAGTTCCCGAAAGTTGAAAACCCATTTCAAGAGATTTTACCAGTAGGAGCACTGATTCGCCATCAGTGGCGAATGAGTCCCATTGGTCATCAACAGTGATTTTTCCAACATTCCAGAATCTTCTCAAGTCTGTAATCTACCTCTAGGTGCACTCTGTTTAGTCCCTTTCATTTTTGTTCTACATTTCTTCATGTTTTAATTCATTCTTGCATATCACACTATCTTTTCAAACATTTCATATTTCATAGGTTTTGCACAAATAGTTAATCGATTTCATCATCTAGTTGCATTTACAACATTGTATTTAGTCTTAGTCACATCATACAATCCTCTATTTGAGTGAACCACTTCAATTTTGTTGGTTATTCTATGTCTCTCCTTTTAGGTGGAAGATCCTAAGAGTGCAAGAGTAGTCTATAGTTCTAACCCCAACCACAAAATTGTTGGTTCAGTACTTAGCTTGAATGATAATGGATTGGAATGAGGGATGGAATGCTTGAATTTATAGATTTTTGGAATGAGGAATGGATGGCCAAAATCTGACTGTGAGATCAAGAGTTGAGAAAGGTTGAGAGAATTTCCTTAGGATCTAGGAGAGGACGAAGAGTGGAAATAAAGGTAGTTAGAATGTGTATGGCTAGGATTAACTTGCCAAATTTAGTAAGTAGTTTTGATGATGAGGGAAATTGGGGACATGTGCATCTAAAAGGGCTATTATAAGTTTGGGATGTGTTGAGAGAATAAGGGGACTATAAGGACAAGTGTTCTTAGGTGCCCAATATTCTTGGAATGTGTTGAGAGGATAATTGCTTAATTAAATAATAATATTATTTAATTTATTTAGCCATATTGGTGAGGTGGATAATAGGTGAAATATGTAACTAATTATTTATTTATTGTGTTGAGATGGAAAAGAGTGGTTTAAATAAACAATATGATTATTTAATTAAGTTATGGTAAGGGATATGTCATGGGTCAATTAGGACTAAGTGATGTAGCATAGGCTTAGGGAATATTTTAGGTGTCTACATTTTGACCCTCTTTGATACAATGCAACTAGGTGGTGTTGTGTCAAAGAAGAATAAAAAGTAGGATAGAATGAAATGAAGCTTCCATGGAAAGTTACCCCAGTTGTTTAAGGATGATGATGGATGCAATGCCCCCTCAAGAGAACAGTTGAGTGAAATAGAACCCAATAGGTATCTTGAAAAGACATGATGTGCCATAAAGAATAAAAGGTGGCATGAGAGAGATATCAAGTTGGGATGATGTACATGTCATGAATATAGGAATAAATGATTGATTAAGGATTGGGAATTTGGAATAATTCCATTAGGATGATTAGATTGGATTGGCATGGATGTACATATTAGATTATGAAACCTCACACTTGGATGTAATGCAATAAAATGACACATGATTAGGATTATGGATAAATGATGAGATAAATGATGCAATAATATAATGGATGAGAAACATGTGCTTTCATAGTAACTTCACGTGCAAGGAGAAACCTTTATTTTGTTATAGCACTTAGCTTTATGCACCATGATATAAGATACCATGATGGTGATGCATCATGTATATACATGGACTAACACACAAACAAAAATTTTGTAAATAGAATAGTGATACAATAGACACGTTTTCATGAGTATGTCATCATATGAATGATGAAGGTGACCATGATTGTGTGATTGGTGGAGCACTAAGACTAGAAGAAACATAAAACATAAACCAAAAATAAAAGACAAAGAAAAAGAAAAGAAAAATGAAAATAGTGTAGTGAGCCAAGGAACACAGTGTCATAAGAACACCGTCATACCAATGATGAAGGTGAAAATGATAGTGTGAGATATGGCACACTATGACTAGATGTAATAAACAAGAAAAAAGTCAAAAAGAAATAGGAAAACCAAAAAAGAAAAAAACACAAATAGGCATAGAGAAAGATAACGAAAAATATAAGGACAAACAATCAATTAGTCAAAAGAATGCAAAAAACATGAGTTGGTATCCAATGAAATGTTGAAGCCATGGGTGGATGGGATGGGTGGTTTTGGTCATTGGGTAGATTCCCAACAAGGATTAAATCATGAATTAGTGGGATGACAGATGGTCATGAAAATTTCATGCCCAAGTGGGTATATACATGTGGACCATTCCCTAAGAAATGTCAACAAGGGAATGCCCCAAAGTAAGCACAGAATCAAGAAAAGGGTATGGATGGAATGGAAGGAAATGATGGGGAAGGAAAATGGATGGATGGATGGGGTGGGGGAGGGATGAAAATGAGGGGAAATGTAGGTAAATTGAGCAATTTGATGAAGAAGGAAAACATGAGTGGGAAATGTATGGGGAGGTGGTAGTGAAAACGTATGAAATGTGATGGATGGGTAAAGGAATTGAGCGAACAATCCGAGGGAAAGGATATAATGGGATGAATAATATGTGATGGTAGGAATAATATATGGAAGAACACATGCTCATATAGTAAATTGGTTTCCTGCTACACATGTCACTTGTTTACTAATTTTTCATCATTGTACTTTCCCAAGGCACCACAAGGAGTGGTTTTCACCAATGGAGGAATTTATTTCTCTTTACTATTTTCATGATTTTTTGTTTTTTTTTGTATTTTTTGTTTTTCTTTTTTTGTGTTTTTTGAAGATTTTGTAATTTTTGTAATTTTTATTTTTCTTTAGGTATCACGTTTATGGAAATTTGATGTAGCTAATTTTGATGCATCGGTCATGACATGCCAATAATATCCTACCTTAGGGAGTTGCTTCAATCAGATTTTGCACTAGTATGCAATGCATAATTGTGATGATTCTCTTTGATAGTTGGATTGGCCTTGTCCAAATGTAAACATATTGATAGAGTGTCATCATAACTCTTGTGGTAAAGTGTGGCTACAAGGAAGCAATGGATTCTAAGTCTTGGATTGGATTTAGGGTGAAGTTGTATGGATTTAGAAGGTGTAGTGAAGGAGTGGGATTTGGATTGCGAATGTGATAATAGGTGTTTTTGGGGTGGATGTGTAGATTTATGGATTGTAGATTTCGAATTGGTATTTGGTGTAAGATTAGGAACAACATTATTTTTAGATAGTGAAGCTTTGCATGATAATTATGAAGGTGGTGGAAACCTATTGTATGTTATATATGATTTTTGATCTATGGATTTCCTTTGATGACCCACTTTATTTGGATTCATTAATTTAGTTTTCCTTGGCATCCATATTTTTTATTTTTTTTCTTTTGATTTTTGGATGCATATTTCCTTTTAAATTCATTTTGATTTAGATATGGAATTTGTACTTGTTTTTTATTTGGTAGTTGATTGCAATATTTTTCTTCGTGGAATTCTTCACTTTGTATAATGGATGATGTTGTTGGTCCCAATCAAGGGGTTTAGGATGTTGTGGATGTAGGTTGTGATTATAGATAGAGAAGGATGATAGAATATGGGTCGATGAAGGATTCTTGGAAGAGTTATGGATGGCCTCTATTTTGAAGATTTCATTGGATAAGGTTTCCTCAACTATCATTGAGTTGTCACCATTAGAATTTTTTCTTGGAGGATCATGTTGGACCCATTCAATGAGTTTAGGGTATGTGAGTTCAAGATGGATGGTAAGGATGGAGTTATCATCAAATAGGTTTTTCGTAGCAAGCTCCTCGAAGGACTAGGAATGGAACTTACTTCTTTATTGTTAAGATCAGAAAAGGTGTGCCTAACATTATCAAGAAAATCTATAAGGGCATCAAGATGCTCAACGTAAGCACCATATCCTAAACTAGTGATTCCATCATTGGTAGGTGTATCAATATGATCAAGAGGGACTTGTTCATGTAAACCAATACCTTTTCCTTGATAGTCAAGGGAATAGGATATGTATATTCTTTGAAGCATGTATCATACTATTCATCTTTGTAAATCCATGTGGTATAAAAACCTTGTATGTACTCATTAGCAAGATAACCACTAAAAAGGAAAGTAGTAGAGCCCCATTACAATGTAGAAAGGGGATTTTTAACTCTTGGGTGAGGAGGACCATAAGCTCATGGTGAAAGGGGTTTGGTGTTATGAAGGTATTCATGGATTTGGTATTCTCCACATTCTTTATCAAGGATTTTGAATGTGGAATTTAAGGATTGTTTTTTATTGGATAAAGTGGAAGAGGTGGAAGTTAAATTTCTATGGTCAATATACAATGTGGATTTGGTGGAAGATGATTGGGGGACAATGTCAGAAGAAAGACAATTTGGTTACCATATTTCCCTTCCAATTTTTGGAAAAATTGATAGGATTGCAGAGTACCAAGGATAGTAATTTCTACACCATTGTATGGGAACTTAATACATTGATGGTAGGTGGAGGGTATGGCTTGCATGGCATGGATCCATGGTTGACCAAGAAAAATGTTGTATGGAAAGTCTAGGTAGAAGACATGGCATAGGGTATGTTGCAATGAGGGTCCTACTTCAATGGGAAGGTAAATAGTACCAATTCTCTATCTCTCTCTCTACACACTTTATATTATACTTAGAATTAAAAGCTTCTAAGTGGAGAGGAAATTATGGGATGGATCAATTGGAGGAAAATCTCTTGGAGTAAAAGTGAGGCAATGATCAATGGAAAGGTGGCCAACAAGGGCTTAGAAATGTGAAGGGTGCATATCATTAGGGACTTATGATTCTTGTAGGATATGGTTCAAGATGTCCCTATGAATAGGAAATGTGTAGAGAAGCTCAAAAATGGAAATTTGGGCCCATGTTCACTCATGATGATCAAGGTCATATTGTTTGTCATTATTTGAAGAAGGTGGATCAAGATTAGGGATGGTTAGCATAAAATTTAATAGTTTGTGTACCATGTTAATTAGATCATTATAGTATTTAAGTGTTTAATTATATCATACTTGTATTTAATTCAACATGCACACACTCTAGAAAAGAATGTGGCATCTATTTAAACAATTTTATTAGGTTGTTTAATTTTATCGCATAGTCACATATCTATTACATGTATCAATCAAATCATTGTTGCATTTAAATAATAATCATGGTTAAATTGTTTAATTGACCACAAGTGTATCTAGTTGGTCATACATGTTAATTAATCCACATTAGAATATATATTTTTCATTTAATTAAAGAAATATAGTACATGTCTTTAGTTAAATTATCACAAGTAGTGCAAAAACATTGCATAAACACATACATTTCATGTATATATATAATAGTTTCCACATACATTTGTATGTCACTAAGTTAAAAAAATGTGGTGTATCATTCATAATCATATCATCAGCCTATAGGTCTATGGCTATCAGATCCCTCAGGGCATGGTGGTGGTGCTCGGTGTGAAATAGTAGATCGTGAGTAACTCCTAGAGCTACTTCATGCTTATAGAGCCCTGAGCTCACCTATAAGCTCTTAATACACTTCTTGCATTTCTATACATTGTTGATATAATTGATCCCTCTCAACTCATACTTTGTCTAGCTCTACCTATAGATGTACATCAAGAATAACCTTTATCGTGACTTAACCCATAAATTTGAGTCTTGATCTTTGGTACCAACTAAAAAATAAAATATATAGAATCAATTTAGGTGCATTAACATGTAAATCTAAATCAAAAGTAAGTATAACATCTAGTTTGACACAAAATCATGTAACAAATGCACAATGTCATATCACCTAGATCACCAACTTTCCAGTGAGTATCCATGCATCAAATGATTGTAACTATGTCTGGACTTCTTGTGAGGATGAGGCATGATAGTAGCTCCTCCACTCATCTTGTGCTCATGGATGCTCAATCTCTTGGGTGTAGTGGGATGTTCTCATGATATGTGAGGATGATACCTAGGTCTCTCCTTGGGGACGTCATCGACCTACTCAAAATATCCTCCTGATTTTGAATTCAGTTGATCATCCTCATCATCATCTCTTCGTACACCACTGCCATCATCTACTTCCTCCTTGTAATCACCACAATGTTGAGGCTATGGCCCTAGATTACCTGTAGGATGGTCTATATTAAATACAAGATTTGAACATGGGTATGTGCAGGATCATCATGGAAAAAATAGGCCCTTAAGTGGCAAAAAATTCAGAAAAATCAATGTTAGGAAACTTGACGTAAAAATTTGAATAAGTTATCTATATTATTTCAAAAATATGTAAGAATAGAATTTGTATAAAATTGAATTTAGTTTCTAAACTACTAGGTTTATTTAAAAATAAATAAAATCTATTTGGTGAAAATTTGAAATTTCAATGGAGTAGTACTTAAATTTCAGGGAAAAAATAAGAAGTAGGTGTCTATTTGACCACCCTAATCATAACAAAATGATAATATTTTTTTATAAGATTTTATATATAAGTAGAGGACTCATGGCTGGATGTGATGCATATTTTTTTGTAATTTTTTTCTAAGTAGATAATTAATTATGATTTTTTTATTACAACTTTAAAAAAATATAAAAAATCGTATGTCTGACCACCTTAACATGGTCAAAACTTCATGAAATTTAATTTTTATTTTTCTAATCCTATAGTATGTGAAGCATAGAATGTGACGCATGTTTCAGATTCAAAAAATGTGATACCGTTTGAAAGTTATAGATGTTTTTCAAGAAGCTTATCAATCAGGACTTTAGTCATAATTCTAATAGAAAATGAATAATAATTATTTATTAAACTCAAATTAAAGCATAATTTATATTGGTGGAAAGATGAGAATCTCCTCTAAAAACCCTTTTCGTTTCATCAATTTTGGGTTAAAAAAAATTATCAGCCACATACCCTACAAATACCCATAATATTGCCGCTTTTTGGCCCATCATGATCCTGCACATGCCCACATGTAGTGCTCCACCATCAAGTATATGAAATACTCACTCCAAAATCATCGACATCAAACATGGTACATACATCTCACTATTCATCATTGGATTCACTCAAGGGGATATCCATGATGGTCATTCAAGTTGTGTCTCTAGGTCTAGCACCATTGTGAGTCAATTAAAGATAGGTTGAGGGTATGTGCAGGATCATCATGGAAAAAATAGGCCTTTAAGTGGCAAAAAAATTAGAAAAATCAGAGTTAGGCAACTTGATGTAAAAATTTGAATAAGTTATTTATATTATTTAAAAAATATGTAAGAAGAGAATCTGTAGAAAATTGAATTTAGTTTCTAAACTACTAGGTTTGTTTACAAAAAAAAGAAATCTATTTGGTGAAAATTTTAAATTTCAATGTAGCAGTACTTAAATTTTAGGGAAAAAATAAGAAGTAGGTGTCTATCTAACTACCCTAACCACAATAAAATGATAATATTTTTTTATAATATTTTAGATATAAGTAGAGGACTCATGTTCTGATGTGATGCATATTTTTTTGTATTTTTTTTCCAAGTAAATAATTAATTATGAATTTTTTATTACAAATTTTAAAAAATATAAAAAACTTGTATGTCTAACCACCTTAACTTGGTCAAAACTTCATGAAATTCAATCTTTCTTTTTTTAATCCTATAGTATGTGAAGCATAGAATGTGACACATGTTTTGGATTCAAAAAATGTGATACCATTTGAAAGCTATAGATATTTTTTAATCAGTCTATCAATCAGGACTTTAGTCGTAATTTGAATAGAGAATGAATAATAATTATTCATTAAATTCAAAGTAAAGCATAATTTATATTGGTGGAAATATGAGAATCTCCTTTAAAAACCATTTTTGATTCATCAATTTTCGGTAAAAAAAAGTCGTTAGCCACATACCCATCATATTGCCACTTTTTGGCCCATCATGATCCTACACATACCCTTGATCAAAGAATAATAACTCCCTGAAGGTGACCAAACTATCGAGTCACTCAATCATAGTAAAATGGCATAATTTTGTACTCATATTGACCAAAAAATATTGGTCCTGCTTCATCCTTGCTAACTATAGTGGTGAATCTTCCCAAGCCTGTAGTGTCCTAAATGGCCTCCATATCGTAATTGTAGTGGGTAATTGATCGAATACCACTCACCAATATGAAAAATCACCATACTACCCTAGTATTTTCAATGGGTAGGCATATGCTCGAGGATATATCCATGTTGTTTCTATTGGATATCCCTTGAGTTGTGTACACTTGATGTGCTTGAATGCACATTCTTAGAGAAGAGTGCATGTCATCAAGATCTATGTTTCATAATGTACATAGTAACCAAGATCATAATAAAGGTAGGATATCATTCTTTTCATCTAGGAAAACCTGGTACACAGATCCTCCATTGCATGTATGATGTGCACAAGGCCCCTGTGAAGGTGTGTGCCTCATCCATCAATTGCTAATGCAAGTTCTATGGTTGCAATCAAAATATGATGAATAATGAGGATATCTACATTAGTATGTAGAAGCCATCACAAGTATATGTAGCTCTTTCCATCATCTGGCATAGCTCAATTGATGAAATACATCTAATCAAACAAGACATCATCTAGTATCCTCCCCTCCTAAAGGCTTACAGTCCTACCCCACATGGGTAATTGTAGAATCATGTACACATCATCAAGGGTCATGATCATCTCTCCTATCAAAAGATGGATGGTAGACATGTATCCCTGTCCTATTTCTCCATGAGTGCTATCAACATAGCATCATGATACCCCATGGTTGGCATGTACTATATCCATAATATATCAACAAATCTCTAAGGTTCCTTTGCTTTTCCTGTGATAGTAATGTGGCATGTTCATGTAAGAGTATATATACATGACCTCCCAAGTGATCCTGCATGTGTGGTGGTACAAGTGTCAATCATCAAAACATCCATCCATCAATTGAGTCAACAATATCAAAATAACCTTAAGTCAAATTAACACATTTTCAGAAAAAAAAAATTAGATAGGAGCATCATAGTGGATTAGGGCACCCATGTAGGTCTAGGGAACCTATGTTGTACTAGGGCGCCCACATAGGACCAAGGTGCCTAGTTTGGTCAAGGGCACCCCATAACCAACAAAAACAATTCAAAAATTTCAAAATTGAGGTCCTAAATGTGTAGAAAGTGAAAACATGACTTACCTCTCATTTTGGCACTTTATGTGTGATGTGATTTCTTAGGGCCTCTAGCTTAGGTGCATGTTACAATCGTCGTTGTGGAAATTTTTCTCCCAAGAATGCTTAGAATCACTCAAGGTGATTTCAAACTAAAAAGTCAAAATGAATGGTGAAAAAATTAAAATAATTATTAGTTATAGTAAAAAATAGCATTAATACATATATCCTTCATACCATTTTCAAACCTCTCTTTGCTAAAATCATCACAACTTGGGCTTGTAAACTCTGATATTCACACCATTTGTTACATTGGAATCCTAGTTTTTCCCTTGTTTCTCTCCAATTCTTCTAGTCTTGGTGTTGTTTTTATATATAATCCTATCAAATTCATTTTCGTAAATACCTTAATCAATTTTACATGGGGAGATCACTAGGTTTTTTTTTCACATTTGTAAAACAAGCAAACATAAGAGGTAATACATCTACCCTCAAATTTTATGCTCCTTAAAATTTTGGGAATAATACATTTTTTATGCGCATGATGATTTTGAGTTTCTGACAAGTTGGTTTTGTAGGATGTGGTTCCTAATTGATACAAAGCAGGGGTAAACAATCTCGAAAGACTCACAAACAATCACTCATAAAAACCCTTAAACATCAAATGATGGGTTTTGTTTCACAAACCCTTGTTCTTCCTTGTAGCCTTTCGAAAAGGCATTTTTGGACATGATTTCCCAACTAGAACTGATCTCCAAGAAAGAAAACTTGATTCATATACCCATTTGGCCATTATTTAACATATCTCAAAACTAGGGTAGGGTACTTTGTATGGAAAAGCTTCAAATTTTGACTGTCTTATTCCTTGACTAGGCCTAATTGACAACTAGGCATGTTCCAAATGGGTTTAGTGCTTCAAATTGTATCATCACTTGTTCTAATATGTTAAACATATCATACATGGCCTAAATAATCAATTCTTACATCAAGGATCATCCCTCCAATGGCTTGCAACAATTTTCCCCAAATCACTAGGGCTTCTTGGTCCTATCTACACACAAATGCAAGCAAACTTTCATTAGTAACTCCACCAAAATAAAAAAATATAAAATATCCTCTAAATGGTTTTTAGATACCCTCAAAATAGAACCTTCCACCAATTTTTATATATTTTTTATGGTGGAATACAATGATATGCATTTTTCTTATCTGCTGAACACCCTAGTTCCTAAACAGGGCTATTAAGAAGATTGACATGGTAGACCAACTAAAAGAACTTTTATTTTGGACTAGTAACAACAAAAAACATCTAAAATTAAATCCTCCTTCTATCCATGTAAGTTTCATGGTCGTACTCAACCGTACAATTCCATACAACGTGAATAACAGGTTGTTTCACATAGAAAAATGCAAGTAAAACTTGGAAAAATAAAGTTTTTTTGCATTCCAATCTTCTCCAACCTTTGAATTCAAGTTGGCATTACATATTTATGTATTTTCAACTATATCAACTATCCCAACCACCCATTAACAACTTGGTTTACAAAGATGATGTAACTTTTTACAACCTTTGACAACATTGTTTTGTGTATTTTGACAAATATTTTTGCAACTTTTACATTTTTTGCCTAAATTTTACCAAAACACCAAAAGTGGTCCTATATGACATCTAATGGTCTCAAATGACCTTATTTACCTTAACCACAACAAAATAAGATAAAAACCAAAATTTGAGCATTTTGAGCATGAGGGTGCTCCTACACCATACTCCCAAGGGGAAGAAAAACTTAAGTCCACTTGAGTGCAGGTTTTTTTTCTTCCTAGTCTTCCAATTCTTCTACAACTTGTCCTTAAATTGATGTTCTACATTCCTGACTTTCCCTAGATCTTTCTTCTTCTTGCACCATCTCTTACTTAGAATCTTCTCAACTTCAAGGTTCCAAAACTCTAGTTCTCATTCATATGTCTTATTACCATTGTCCATGTCTTCATCTTCATCATTGGAATACAATATGGCAGCATATTCATCATCGAAAAAATCAGAAAATGCAACCATTACCTCAATTTTTTTTGCAAAATCTTCGTCACCATGTTGTGCTACATTTGTATAACAATCTTCATACACTGTATGCACTTCTCCTTCTTTAAACTCTTTTTCATATGTTGCACTTGTAAACACGTACTTAGAAATATTGTTAGAAATAAAATCTTGAGTCTCAAGGTACCCATTTTTTTCATATTTTTCCTCTTCCTTAGATGGCTTTAGCTCTTCCATCATCAACAAAGACTCTCCAATGCCTAGTGCTACTGTCCTCTCTTTCCTTCTTCTCTTCTGAATGATCTTGATATGCCACTTTACCTTCTTTCTTATTGGTAAATGCCAACCACTTTCTTATTCTACCTTCTCAAGACACTGCTGCATCTCAAGATCCATTCTTTCTTGCATTTTCACTTGAATTTATTTCATTTGTTCCAAGGAGTGTCTCAACTCTATTATCTCTTGTTGAACTTTTATTTGTGTTTTCTTCTCATTTTTCTTCTCCATCTGACTTTTCTCTCTTATTTTCTCTTTTTGCTTCTTGCTTGGTAACTCCTTATTCTACAAGTCTCCACAGACTAATCTTCTAAACATTTCCATTCTCATTTTGCAAGCAAGTCTCTTTTACCTTGCTTCTTCTCAATTCTGCTTTTTGTCTTCGTGATACCTCACCTTAGGCCTCTTTATTTTCCCTTGGCCTAGTCTTTTGGTACCCAGGCTCTTCCTTCAACTTGTAAAAGACAATACACAAACTCCCAAAAATTTCTTGCCCAGATCTTTGGGCTCTGATACCAATTTGATGCAAATCATGGGTAAATAATCTCAAAAGACTCACAAACAATCACTCATCCAAACCCTCAAACATCAAATGATGGGTTTTGTTTCACAAACCCTCGTTCTTCCTTGTAGCCTTTCAAAAAGGAATTTTTGAACATAACTTTCCAACCAGAACTGATCTCCAAGAAATAAATTTTGATTTAGATATCCATATGGCCATTATTTAACATATCTCAAAACAAAGGTTACTTCAAATTTTGACTCTCTTCTTCCTTGACTAGGCCTAATTGACAACTAGGCATGCTACATATGGGTTTAGGGCTTCAAATTGTCTCAACACTTGTTCCAGTACATTCAAAATATCATACATGGTCTAAATCATCAATTCTTACATCAAGGATCATCCCTCCAATGGCTTACAACAATTTTCTCCAAATCACTAAGGCTTCTTGGTCTGTCTACACACAAATGCAAGCAAACTTTCATTAGTAACTAGAACCAAAATGGAAAACTATGAAATATCCTCTAAAGGGTTTTTAGATACCCTCAAAACAAAACCTTTGACCAATTTTTTTATAGATTTTTGACAATGGAATAAAAAGATATGCATTTTTCTTATCTGCTGGAAACCTTAGTTCTTGAACAAGGTTGTTAAGAAGATTGACATGGTAGACCAACTAAACGAACTTTTCTTTTCGACTGGTAAGAACAAAAAATATTTGAAATTAAATCCTCTTTCCATCCTTGTAATTTTCATGGCTGTACTCAACTGTACAATGCCATACAACATGAATAATAGGTTGTTTCACATAGAAAAATGCAAGTAAAACATGGCAAAATGAAGTTTTTTTGCATTCCAATCTTCTCCTTGGAACCTTTGAATTCGAGTTGGTATTACATATTTATGTATTTTAAAATATATCAACTATCCCAACCACCCATTAACAACTTGGTTTACAAAGATGACAACTTTTTACAACCTTTGACAACATTGTTTTATGCATTTTGACAATATTTTTGTAACTTTTACATCTTTTGCCTAAATTGTACCAAAACACCAAAAATGGTCCTATATGACATCTAATGGTCTCAAATTATTTTATTTACCTGAACCATAGCAAAATAAGATAAAATCCCAAATTTGAGCATTTTAAGCATGAGGGTGCTCCTGCACCACTAATGTTATAGTTTTATAGGTTACTAAGTTGGGGGCTTCATCATCTTGCTTTGCAATGCTATGTATCCTTTAAAATATCATTTTAGGTGTCATTTCTTATAGGTTATGATTTAATTTTTTATACTTTAACTTGCATATGCATGTAGTGTCATATGACCACTAAAGTGGGGGATAAATGTAGCATTGTAAATTGTGCTCCCTAAGGGTGAAAACACAATTTCATGCTTTATTTGGGGATTTCTTTAGTGTTCACTCTCTTAGTGCATTATATAGAACCACTTCTTAGCCTTGAATTTTCCCTTCAACTCAAGAGAACTTGTCAATACTACCTTAAAAGTTCCTTCTCGATTATATTTCAGTATTTTAATCTTGAAAAACACTCGTTTTCTAGATAAGTCTTGATTGAGAAAAACTTGAATTCAAGGATAACACTTGAATGTGTGAAAAAAAATTGGTCAAGGGCAAGGACACCCTAGGCCAAGTATTTTTCTCAATAAATTTGATCTTTAATTTATGTCAATCGATCTTTAATTTGTGTGACATGAATTAATTTCAAGGTTTGGTTATAAATTAATCCTAAAAATTGAAAGTTAAATGAGTCTACCTACACTTTATTTTATTCCTATGTTCCATTGTCAAACCATGGGCGGGACTATGGAGCACAGGCGGGAAAATTAGGATTTCAAATCTATGAACATTGGAGCAGGTTGTAGAGCAGGATCTGAGGAATCCTAGGCGGAATCGGCACATGTTCTGAGCAAGGAGAAAGGTAAGGATGAATCAGATGAGGACACTGGAAACAACATTCAAGTGGACCTGAGAGGGAAGAAAAATTTTGGGGGCTCCCCTGAAGGAAAAAAAGGAGAAAAACCAATGAAGTGGTAGGGACCACTAATAGGGAAGGAGCAAAGCGCAAACCTTGGTCTTCGTTGTTTGGTGTTAAACCAAATGGAAAATCGGTCTTCCCTCCAATCTGTAATTTTTCTGACCCAATGAAAGGTAAGTTTTCCATCTCTGTGTCTGATCCGATTATTGATCATAATATTGCTTTGATGGACAAAGTTCTGTTTGGTAAGTTTATGGGCCCTAGACCAAATGTTGAGATGGTTAGGGAGTTTTTCAAAAATAAGTGGAGAATCAATGGTAAGGTCATGGTGGCCGCTCTTCCTAGAGGTTTCTTTTCCTTTGAGTTCACCTGTAAGGAGGACATATTGGCTGTGAGGAGTGGTGGACCTTGGGTCATAGGAAAATCTTCCTTGGCCCTTAAGAAATGGACCTCTCATATGGATCTCTTTTATTCCATTTTTTAGAATGTTCCAGTTTGGGCTAGACTCCTGGGTCTCCCTTTGAAATATTGGAACGAGGATGTCTTCAATGGTATTGCTAATTCTTTTGGAGAGCTTTTGTCTATTGACCCTATAACAACAGCTAGAAAGCGGTTGCTGTTTGCACGAATCTGTGTGGGAGTTTCACAAAATGTTGACCTCCCTTCTTCAATAGATATCCAGTCTAAGTTGAGAACTTGGATGCAAGCTATAGAGTTTGAGTCCATTCCCTTTGCTTGCTTTAAGTGTAGAAAAATGGGGCATTGGACTAAGAAATGTCCATTAAATGTCAGCAAAGACAAAGAAAATATCCAGTCTAACCCTAAGACTGTTTGAAGAAAGAAGCCTGAAGGAGAAGGGAAAGCAAGCAGTACCAATACCCTTAATGAGGAATCTGGTAGGAAATTTGAAGCTCAAAGGAATACCACTGGAATCAATGGTGTAACAGAACCCAAGGAATCTGATGTTTAGAAGAATCAACAAATAGGGGTAGAAAGTATTTTTGGTTCAAAGGAAGAAGGAGAAGAAATATTGGAGAATGTTGGGGATCGTAAAAGGGATAAGGAATTTGTTTCTTCCACTCTTAAGATATTATCAGAAGGAAAAGATAATGGGGATCTTGGACTGGAGGATATTCCTATCCAGGGTTTGTCTCTAGCTATTGGCATTCCTATCCTAACTACTACTTCTGTAGAATGTTTCCCTTCGAGTGGCCCTCTTAAAATCTAGGAAAAAACAACTCTGGATTAATTGTCAAGGACACCTTTGAGAATCTAAGCTAGAATATCGAACCTTCAAATGACAATTTGAACTAGCTCTGGAATGGCCAAATGGATACTCTCTCCTGGGAGCAAAGAAGAATGTATGATAAGGAATGGGAATCTGGGAGAGAGTTGGAGAGTCAAGAAGATACTGATTGGGAAGAAGTCCTCTCTCAATCAAAGAAAAAGGAGAGAATTAAACAACAAAATACTCTGAGTGGAGTTGTTACCAGAACAAGAGCAAAGGCGGATTGTGGTGCTACTAAGTATAGCCAAGGAAGAAAGTCGGGTAAATGGCAGAGAGAGCATGAAAGCTTTTAGGACACAGTGGATGGTGTTCAAAAGACCATTCCGAAGATTCTCCAATCCCCTGGTAAGATATGCAGATTATGTCTTAGAATATTAGAGGGCTTAATAGCCTTCATAAGAGAGATTTTTTGCACAATTTTGTTAGGGATCATAAACTTGATATTCTTCTCATCCAAGAAACTAAAATGTCTAAAGATAAGGTGGAGAAGATTAAAATGTTTCAGAAATGTGGAATCCAAGGAAATAGTTCAAATGGTGCATCAGGAGGAATTGCTACTTTTTAGAACTAGAACTTTATTAAAGGGGAACCTTTGCTGGAGAGCACTAATCATGTGGCTACTAAATTCACTCATATCAGAGACAATTTTAGTTGGATTCAGTCGAATATCTATACTCCTAATGCGAAAGGAGCTAGACAATCTTTCTAGAATGAGCTCTTTGCATTCCGTAGGATCTTTGATAATGATCATTGGGTTGTAATGGGCGACTTTAACACACCCCTTCTGAATGAAGAGAAATTTGGAGTATCTTAGGTGAATTCAGAGAGTAAATATGATCTTTTGGGTTCATCAACAACAAGGCGTTGATTGATCTTGATTTACAAGGAGCTGTATATACCTGGTCGAATAGAAGAATTGATAAGGAATTGATTCAAGTAAGCTTAGATAGAACTTTAATTTCTGATCAGTGGCTTATAAACTATTACTGTTCTCTTAAAGCTCTTTCTAGAGTGGGCTCTGATCACTTTCCTATAAGTTTTGTGGCAAACCCTATAAAGGTGAAGAGGAACTCTCCCTTTAGATTTGAAAGAATGTGGTTGTCCCACCCCCATATTTTTGATGAAATTAGGAAATGGTGGAATATTGATGTTTTGGGCATTGCTATGTTCAGAATTGCTAAGAAACTGAGGGAAGTCAAACACAAATTAAGAAGCTGGAAAAAAGAGTCCTTTGGAAATATCTTTGGCATTAAATCTGAACTTCAAATGGAGCTTGCAGAGATCTAGGATAAAATTCAGAGGGAAGGATACATAGAAAATAATAGGGAAAAAGAAAATGTGTTGCTGGTGAAATTGCATGATATTATAGCTAAAGAGGAGGAGTTCTCAAGGCAGAGATCTAGAGTGTTGTGGCTCTTATCTAGAGATAGAAACACCAGGTACTTTCATCTGTCTGCCTCAAAACATAGGGCTTCCAATAAAATTTCTCACATAGAAGTTAATGGCAAGATATATGAGGAAGAGGAAGACATCAAAAATCAAGTTGTCCTCTTCTTTAAAAACCTTCTCTCGGTGAATGGGGAAGTCAACCATAATGACCAAGATTTTCTATTAGAGGCTATCCCTAAGGTTGTTGGGATGGAAGATAATGATAAGCTTGTTTCCATCCCCTCTAGGGAGGAAATTATGAAAGTTTTTTTTTCTTTTGAAGGAAACAAGGCCCCTGGCCCTGATGGGTTTCCTATGTTCTTTTTTCAATGGTTTTGGGAGATTGTTGAAAAGGATGTTGTGAATGCTGTTAAGAAATTCTTTGGATCTAGAAGTCTTCCTAAGGAATTAAATGCTACTTGTGTGGTCCTTGTTCCCAAAAAACCTGGGGCTATGGAGTTTGAGGCATTTAGGCCTATTAGTCTCTGCAACTCTTTCTATAAGATCATATCTAAGGTTTTGATGTCAAGGATCCTTACTATCCTTCCTTTGCTGATATCCCCTCAACAAAATGGTTTTGTTCTAGGAAGGAAAATCTCAGACTCTATAGTTATTGTCCATGAGAATATCCATTCACTTGTGGAATCTAAAACTGAAGGGTTTCTTCTTAAGTTGGATATATCCAAAGCTTATGACCATGTTGATTGGGAGTTTTTATTCAAAATTCTTAGGGTGTTTGGTTTTAGCAGCAGAGTCATTCAGTTGGTGAATCAGTTAGTTACTACTGTTTCCACCTCTATCATTGTGAATGGGTCTCCTTCAAGATTTTTTCAGAATTCAAGAAGCCTAAGACAGGGTGATCCTATCTCTCCTATTTTGTTCACAATCATGGTTGAGAGCCTAGGAAGGAATCTTACAAGTTTGATTGAACAAAGGTCTCTTTCTAGTCTTAGTTCTTCTTCTACTAATTTGATTTGTTCTCACCAACATTTTATTGATGACACTATGTTGATGGGAAGATCAACGATGACTGAGGCTAAGAATTTGAATTTTTTTTTGGATGTGTATGAGAAGGCAACTGGGAAGATGGTCAATAGACAAAAGAGCTCCCTTTTTTTCTTTAATACCACTGAGCATAGACAGGCCAAGATTGCAAGAATCCTTGGTTGTAGAGTGGAATTCCTACCATCTACTTATCTTGGACTACCTCTATGCCTTAAACCTCCAGATTCCTTTTGGTGTTCATTGGTTGATAGGTTCAGTAAGAAGTTGGTAGGATGGAAAGGAGCTCTTCTGAGCGAAGCTGGAAAAATTTAGCTCATCAAAGCTTCTCTTCAGTATCTCCTGATTTATGCTTTAAGCCTTTTCAAAATTCTTGCTAAATATGTGGAGGCCATTGAAAAAATCCAAAAAAGATTCCTTTGGTCTGGTGTGGAGGAGAGAAAGAGGATGCCTCTTATAGGATGGGATTTGGTTTGCAGACCGAAAGCCTTGGGGGGATTAGGTCTTAGAAAAATCATAATGATTAATAAATCTTCTTGCTAAACAAATATGGAGATTCTTCTCGTCTATTGGAGAATGGAAATATATTTTAAGAAGTAAATATATGACCAATTGTGTGTCCCTAAAAGCTTTGTTGGATTCTCCTATTTTGCCCCATGGTTCAGCTTGCTAGAATGACATTATTGCTGGTAGAAATATTTTGGAATCAGGGGTTGGATGGCACATTAGAAGCGAGAATCTAGCTAGGTTCTAGGAGGACAGATGGATTTTTAAGGATCCCCTAATCAAAATTGAAAGATTCAACAGATGGGCTGAGTTTTGCAAAGCAACTTTTGGAGAATATGTTAAAGATTATTGGAGTGAAGGAGATTGGGTGGATTTGTGTGTGGTTAGTCAGGAGTTGGCTCCGCTTCAATCTTCCTTAAGGGTTGTCAGATTGGGACATAATCAACTAGATGATCATCTTGTTTGGATGGAAAACCCTTCGGGTAACTACTTTGTTTCTTTAGTTGTTTCTTTGTTGTCCCTTTCTCAAGCCCCCCCACCTTTCTGGTCTAAAGTGTGTATAAAACACTTGACTCCTAAAGTCAACATTTTCTTCTAGATTCTACTTCAAAATAAGGTGCTAACAGTGGATAATCTTTGCAAACGGGGATTACAAATCCCCAAAAGATGTTACCTTTGCAGGAGTGAGGTAGAGTCAGCAAACCATTTGTTTCTCCACTGTTTGTTTGTTGCTACAATCTGGGGAAATTTTTTAGCCCTCTAGAATATTTCTTGGGTGTTCCCCCTATCCATTGAAGATTTCTTTTCACAATGGAAAGCTCCATCTCAAAATCCTTTCATTCGAAGTTTATGGGATTTTATTTTCCCTTTTGTTGTTTGGGGAGTGTGGAAATAATGTAATAACATAATTTTTAGGGATAAGGAGATGTCAGAGACTAATGTTTTTGAAAAAAAAAAGGCTTATAAAGGAAAACTTCAATGTTATTCCCCAAAAAACTCTTAATCTTGAAGCTATGGTGTGCACTCCCTATGATCTAATGATAGCCAAAGATTGGAATATCAAAATGGATGTTTCTAAGGCATCTAATCTAGCTAAGAAAAGCAGGGAGGGTGTGCGTTGGACCTTTCCTCCAAATGGCTGGACTAAAGCCAACTTTGATGGTGCTGCCAAGGGCAATCTGGGGATGGCCGGAAGTGGAGGTGTGTTAAGGGACTCAAATGGTAATTTTATGGAGGTTGTGGCCATTTCCTTAGGTCATCAAACCAACCATGTGGTGGAGGCAATAGGTGCTTTTCAAGTTTTAAACTTAGCATATAATTTGAATATAAAATATTTATGGCTTGAAGGGGATTCCAAAAACATCATTGACTATGTCCTTGGTAGGACCCCTCCCTTTTGGTCTATTAAGAATTGGATTGAAGAAGAAAAATCTATCTTAGACGAGTTTGATAAAGTTAAAATCTCCCACGTCTACAGGGAGGGTAACATCACGGCAGATTACTTTGCAAATGAGGGGTTCAAGAGAGAAGGTTTGAACACTTGGCAAAATTTCAGGGACTTGGGAGTTGAAGTTAGGACCTTATTATATTATGATGTTACGCATGGGAAAGAGTAAAATATCTTTAATGATGATAGGGAAATGGGCTAAGTACATCAAAATCAAGAAATTTGATGGGGTCGTGTCAAATAACTTAGCTGGTAAGAAAAAGCAATAAGCTTTGTGGGTTCACTAGAATGGCTATGTAAATTTGCAACAAGTTTTTGGTGCTAGTAGAGTTTGTAGTGAGGTGCATACGAATATGGGGGGGATAGGAAAAGAATTGATCCAAATAGCTACAAAATGCACACAAGGAATGCTAAGGTCTAGAAATAGGTTGAGCGTGGTGGTTTGGTTCCATTCCTGGAAAAACTTCATGGGCCTGATCCTATGGCTACTGACTAATTTGAGAAGAACTAGAATTTAATGGAGAAATAATCCTCTTTGGGAGAAAGGTGAAACTGGATGAGAAAATAATAGGAGAGGTAACTGGAATGTCCACTAAGGGCATGAAGTTTTATCGTGACAAAAAGTTTTTAGACGAGGTGGTAATCAAATTCCCTAAGAAAGAAAAGGAGAAAATGAAACTGGTCAAAGTTTCCAACAACTATTTTGAAATCGACACCATCAAGGTGTTTTGGAGAAAGGTGCTTCATGTCATAATGGAGTATATTACCTTGGACGGGAGATTCACTAGAGTTTATGGTCATCATTTTGATCTCCTTAACCACTTTTGTCATAAGGTAAGGATTTCTCTGCCTCATTATTTTTTCTATTCGTTGAGCAATAGCCTTGAGGACCATAAGAAAAATCCCAAGAGATACCCTATTCTTCATCCTAGTTTTATTAGGTTAATCTATGAATATTTTCAAAGCCTGTCGGCTTTATCCAAACCGGTTGCCTCCATGGTGTCTGAGGACTATGATACAGACAGTGGTGGTTCGGAGAATCATTCTAAGCCTAGCCTGGAGAGAATTGTTGAATCCCATCCATCCCCTATCCTGTCTGGTAAAAAAACCCAGCTTTGTAAACCCCAGCTCGCAAAATCTAACCCTAAGATTTACCCTGGCTACCCGGTTCCTTTAAAGAATCCCGCTTTCAAGGGTTCCCCTGCCAATAAGTTGGTTTCCTACTCAACAAACTCTCTAGAGGAAAAAATTGAGAACCTTGAAGCTAGCAGAAACTTTGTCTCTACCCCTCTTGCCTCTTTCAGAGATGATGGTACTAGATTTCCCAGCTCCCCTAACCCAGATGATTTTAACCTCATTTTAGACCGGGATCAGTTTGGAGATATCCTTGCCTCTGCTAGAAGTGGTGTTGGTGATATTTTTAGGGTTATGAAATAGGCCTATCTCGAAATTAATGATCTTAATCTCAGAAATAGGGTTCTAAATAGCAAGTTGGAGTAACTGGAATTGAAGTTGTCTGCTCTGAGCAATGAAGGAAAATGGAAAAAGAAAAATACTGGAATAGGAGATGATGACATTGAGGACAAGTATAAGACTCTGGAAGTTGATATTGTTAAAATAAAAAATAATATGAAAATTGTTGTGGAACAAAACCATAGAATGGCAAGGCATAATGCCATTATCATCAATGCAATGTCAGAAAAGTTGGAAAAATTGCAACAGGGCTTGTTGGTTGTTAATCTAGAAGAGGACAAGGATAAAATCAAGAATGAGGACCAAGGAATATCGAAGAGGACCCATGCCAACCTTAAGAGGAAAGCGCCTCCTACTACCCAGATGGTCCAGATCTTAAAGATGGGGGTTCAGGAAATGAACGACATCGAAGTTGAGACAACAGAAATTTTAAAGTCCCAAATTTAGTCGTGTAAGCAAAGCTAGATGCGGAAGCAACTCTCCTAACGTCAAAACCTTAGGGAAGAATGTAGAGATACCTTTTAAATTTTACAATTACAGTCCAATTAAGATGCATATGAAAGAGATAACAGAAACAGAGAATTATGCATACACTTATGAACACCATATTTACATGGAAAAATCCTTACAGGAGAAAAACCCACCACACCAAGAGAAGTCACTTTGTATTATAGTAACAAAGATTACATACAAAAATCTGACTTATCTTTCTGATGTCAATTTACAACAACATTCACTATGATCAACCTTGTACAGAAATTTCACATTACAATGTTCTCAGAATTGAATTCATCCACTGATCATACAACCACACCACCAATCTGTCAAACCATCAAATATCTGCAACTCTAGAGTATATCCATGTCGCCCCTTTCTGTCGAGCTTCCTCTCAGTAACGGCCGCAATAGTCCAACTATTAGCGGTTCCCATTCAACTTCTCTGATTGGTCGAACACAAGCCACGTAGAATGTTCTTCACTCGGTCAAAGCATTCAACCTATGTTGGAATGTCGGTGAGACACTAACCGTGTCTCCCTGATGCCAACAAAGCCAACATTCGATATCACCAAGAGTCAACACTATCGGCAAGAGGTTTCACCAAGTTCAGAAAGTTATCACTCAGACTTTTCCTTGTCGCCAAGACCTCATACCGATGATCATCACTTGTATTGCTATCAGTGAAACATCATACCGAAGCTCCAAAGTCACATAGACAATAGAATTCCCATCAGCAAGACTATCATCCTTCACTGAGATATCATACCACGCTCTTTATGTTATACCAAAACATCCAACAGTCGGCAAGACTTATCGCTTTCGCCAGGAGATCATACCAAGGTTCAAAGTTACTCTGAAGTGCTCATCTATTGCCAACACATATCGCTATCGCTGAGACGTTACTCCGAAGTCTTAAGTCATACCGAGCACCAAACTATAGTCGAGAAGACTTCTCTCCATCGCTAAGAGTTCTTAGTGAACCCTTAGTGTTAGCCTGATGCCTCCAAGATGAAATTGTCGGCGAGACATCGTTCATCGCTAAGAATTCATAGAGACCCCTTTCGTTACTCCGATGACATGTGTAACACCCTATTAGCAAGACATACAATCTTGATAAGACTTCATACCGAGATAAGCCTTTCAGCCAAGGGTCTCCTCAACACCGCTTGTCACCCAGAGTCTCTCCGATATACGATAGAAATGGCCTATCGACTAGAGATCTCCACTCGGCATAGGGTTACAGCAACAGGTCCACTCGGCAAGATAGAAACAAGGTCTCAGTGATCAGAGTTGTTCAACAAGGTTTCAACTGCTAGTCGGCTTGACACAAAGCATGTCACATTGACTTGTTTCTCTTAGAGGTTTCAGCTTGTTGGATTGAGACATATATTTCCAACAATCTCCCACTTGACGAAGATCACATAGGCACCTCCAGAGCATAATGAAACTAATGAAAATCATGGGCACTAAGGCCCATTGAACTAGCACACCACCTGAACTTGTCTATGCTCACTGGCTTTGTCAATGCATCTACAACATTCTCCAGAGTATCAAATTTTTCCAAACAGACCTTTCCATCCTCCACCATATCTCATACAAAGTGGTACTATACATCTATATGTTTCATCTTGGCATGGAAAGTAGGATTCTTTTCTAGACAAATTGCACTCTGACTATCACAAAAAATAGTTATTTTCCTTGCATCAAAACCAATGTTAGAACACAAAAATTTTAACCAAACTGCTTCTTTATAGGCATGTGTAGCTACCATGTATTAAGCCTTTGTAGTGGACAAAGCGAATACAGCCTGCTGCTTACTCATCCAACTCACTGTACCACCATTCAACATGAAAGTATATCCACTGGTGGACCTTCTGCTGTCAATGTCCCCTGCCCAATCAGAATCCACATAGCTTCGAATACTGAGAGTCCTCTGTTATTCAACCAAGTTCCCATGGTAAGACAAAACAAACTCTGAAGTGCCCTTCAAATATTTGAAAAAAAAATTCACAGCATCCCAATGTGTCCTTCCAGGATTAGCCATAAACCGACTAAGAACTCCCACTACTTGGGAAATGACTGGCCTTGTACAGACCATTGTATACATAAGACTGCCAACCGTACTAGCATAGGGTACGTTGGTCATGTCCTCCATGTTAGTAGTAGATTTTGGATAGTCTTCAACAGATAGCTTCGTTCCCTGCAAGACTGGAACAACTAGCTACTTGCAATCAGCCATACAAAATCTCTAGAGTCTTGATATACTTACTCTGACTGAGCCAAATTTTTCTACTATTCTTGTCCCTGGTTATCTCCATCCCCAGAATCTACCTTGCTGCTCCAAGATCTTTCATTTCAAACTTAGCAGACAACTGATACTTAAGATCAGAAATCATCAGCTTACTATTTCCTATGAACAACATATCATCAACATAGAGAAAATAATAAGAACTTGATCACTTTCAGCTTTGTAATACACACAATGATCGAATTTTGATCTTACAAATCCCAAAGACAATACAAAAGTATCAAATTTCTGGTACCACATTCTAGGTGACTGCTTTAACCCATACAAAGACTTTTTAACTTGCAAACCAGTTTCTCTTTACCTTTCTCCACAAAGTGCTCAGGCTGGGACATATAGATTTCTTCTTCAAGATCAACATGAAGAAATTTTGTCTTCACATCCATCTATTCGACCTCTAAGTCATACGCTACTGCAAGTGACAAAAGAAATCTGATAGATGTCAGCTTAGCTACAGGAGAAAAAATTTCCCTATAATCAATTCCCTCTACCTGGGAATAACCCTTTGCAACCAACCTCGCTGTATATTTTTCCACACTGCCATCCAGACCAATCTTCTTTTTAAATACCCATTTGCAGCCCACAACTTTTCTGCCTTTAGGCAAGGGCACCAAACTCCAAGTCTCATTCTTTTCTAATGATGTCATTTCTTCATTCATGGCTTCCAACCAAGAGTCTGAATCAGACATTCTAAATGCCTCTTTTATAGTTCTAGGCTCATCAATGCTAGAAATTAAAGCATAGGCACAAGTAGAATCTATCAAAGAGAACCCATTCCTACCAGGTTGCTTTTTTTCATGAGTTGACCTCCTCACTTGCTGAGGCTGAGGTTCTTCTTCTTCAGAACTTTCAGAACTACTTGAGCTCTCCTTAGTTTTAGGTACATTTTGAATTTTGAATTCCTCTTTATCTGGTGTCAAAGGAATTTCAACATCCTTACTATTTTCTGATTTTGTCTCTGACTGCAAATCCAAGGTAGAAGGCTTCAGCTCACGAAAGATTACACTTCTGTTGTATACAACCTTATCTGTATCAGGATTCCAAAGCTTGTATCCTTTTATGCCAGCACTATAGCCAATAAAAATACATTTGACAACCTTGTTCTCCAATTTAGATCTTTTCTCATATGTCACATGAGCAAATGCCTCACAGCCAAAAACACGAATATGTCTTAATGAGGGATTCTTACCAGACCACGCTTCTAAAGGTGTTTTCTCAACAAGAGCAGAATTTGGAGAATGATTTATCAAGTAACATGCAGTAGCAACAGCCTCAACCCATAACTTCTCCTCCAAGCTAGCACTACTCGCATACTTCGTGCTCTCTCCATCACTGTTCTATTGAACCTTTCTGTAAATCCATTTTGCTGTGGAGTATAAGGTGTAGTCTTATGTATTTTAATCCCATGATCTTTACAATACCTTTCGAAATCATTAGAACAAAATTCACCGCCATTATCAGTCCTTAAACATTTTATTTTTCTTCTAGTCTGATTTTCTACAAGGTTCTTAAATTCCTTAAACTGACTGAACACTTCTAATTTACTTTTCAAAAAATAAACAAATTTTCTTCTCGAATAATCATCAATGAATGATACATAGTACCTTGACTTAGACAAAGAAGGAATATTCATTGGACCAAATACATCAGAATGAATATAATCTAGAAAACCAGAAGATTTATGAGGACTGGAATAAAATGAAACACGGTGTTGTTTTCCATATATACAATGTTCACATAATTCAAATTCAAGGTTACAATCTTCAAGCCCCTTAACCAGGTTTTTATTCTTCAAGGTTTTTAAACCTTTCTCTCTAATGTGGCCTAGCCTATGATGCCAGAGCATAGTCTTTTCTGCTGAAAGTTTAACTTCCATAGAGTTTATTGAATCAAGAACATTTCCTTCTTTTCCTCCACGAGTAGCCTTCTGTGACTTTACAGAGGCACTGTTGCATTGAACAACATGTGCATCCAGCTTGTACAAGGTACCAATACGAGCACCTCTTGCTAGCACCATTGAGCCTCTAGTCATATTGCAACCATTTCTAGAGAATGTGACTTGCACTCCAATATCATTCAGCATACTAACAGAAAGTAAGTTTCGAGCCAGACCTGGTATATGCATTATATTATTAATTCCCTTCACCCTTCCATCAGGGAATTGAATTCTGACTCTTCCACGACCAACAATTTCCAAAGTTGAATCACTTGCCAAGTACACCTTTCCACCATTGTATTCTTCATACTTCGTGAACCAGTCTCTATGAGATGTCATGTGGAAAGATGCTCCAGAATCAATCAGCCAGACATCATCTGATGCCTGTGTAGCCAAGGCTACAATGAAGGCGTCTGCATCACTCTGAGAATAATCATTGTCGTAAGAATACTTCTTCTTCTTCTTCTTTTCCTCTTTACAATCCTTTCAAACATGACCAAGTTGCCCACAGTTCCAACACTTCACCTTGGACTTCTTGCTAGGATACTTTGATCTCCCCTCTAATTTTGATTTGGACTTCTTGTCCTTCTTCTTGCCTTTCTCTTTTGACCTTCCTCTAACAGCAAGGGCCTCCTTCGCCATCTCAGAAGATTTCCTTCTCATCTCTTCTGATAACAAAGAAGAAACAACATCTTCCATCTAGAAACTGGATGTTGTACTCCCAATAGCCATCACCAGGTGATCCCATGAATCTGGCAAAGAACACAATATCAGCATACAGCGATCCTCTTCATCAATCTTCACACCAACAGATGTTAACTGTGCAATCAACATGTTGAATGCGTTCAAATGATCAGCAACAAACCCTCCTTCCTGCATTCTCAAATTGTACTTCTTCCTCAGGAACAATTTATTCACCAATGACTTCCCCTGATAAATAGATGTCAGTCTCTTCCACAAGGAAGATGCAGTCTTCGCTTCATGCACATTGAGAAGAACAGAGTCTGCCAAACAAAGCCTTATCAGCCCCTTAGACTTTCTATCTGCAAGGTCCCAATCTTCTTGCTACATTCCTATAGGCTTAGTTCCAGACACAACAATCCAAAGATCATGATCAACCAATAGATCTTCCATCTTAAGTTTCCACAACTCAAAATTGCTGCCATTGAATTTCTCTATTTCAATCTTTTCTGACATGCTAGCCATCTCAATTTGTAATTCGAATTTCAAAAACTTCTACAAGACTCCCACTAAATAGAAATGACACAAAAAACCCAAAATAACCACAAGGATAACACAACTGGCCAGGCTCTGATACCACTTGTAAGGAAAGCTAGATGCGGAAGCAACTCTCCTAACATCAAAACCTCAAGGAAGAATGTAGAGATACCTTTTAAATTTTACAATTACAGTCCAATTAAGATGCACATGAAAGAGATAATAGAAACAGAGAATTAGACATACACTTATGAACACCAGATTTACGTGGGAAAACCCTTACGGGAGAAAAACCCACCACACCAAGAGAAGTCACTTTGTATTACAGTAACAAAGATTACATACAAAAATCTAACTTATCTTTCTGATGTCAGTTTACAACAGCAGTCACTATGATCAACCTTGTACAGAACTTTCACATTACAATGTTCTAAGAATCGAATTCATCCACTGATCATACAACCACACCACCAATCTGTCGAGCCATCAAAGATCTGCAACTCTAGAGTATATCCATGTCACCCCTGTCTGTCGAGCTTCCTCTCAGTAATGGTTGCAACAGTCCAACTGCTAGCGGTTCCCATTCGGCTTCTCTGATTGGTCGAACACAATCCATGTAGAATGGTCTTCACTCAGTCAAAGCGTTCATCCTATGTTGGCATGTCGGTGAGACACTAACTGTGTCTCCCCGATGCCAACAAAGCCAACATTCGATATCGCCAAGTGTCAACACTATCAGCCAGAGGTTTCACCGAGTTCATAAGGTTATCGCTCAGACTTTTCCTTGTCACCAAGACCTCATACTGATGATCACCACTTGTATTGCTATCACCAAGACTTATCGCTATCGGTGAAACATCATACCAAAGCTCCAAAGTCACATAGACAATAGAATTCCCATATGCAAGACTATCGTCCTTCGTTGAGAGATCATACCGAGATCTTTATGTTATACCGAAACATCCAATAGTCGGCAAGACTTATCGCTTTCGCCAGGAGATCATACCGAGGTACAAAGTTACTCCGAAGTTCTCATCTATCTCCAAGACATATCGCTATCACTGAGACGTTACTCCGAAGTCTTAAGTCATACCGAGCACCAAACTACAGTTGGCAAGACTTCTCTCCATCGCTAAGAGTTCTTAGCGAACCCTTAGTGTTACCCCAATGCCTCCAAGATAAAACTGTCAGCGAGACATCGTTCATCGCTAAGACTTTATAGCGACCCCTTTCATTACTCTGATGACCACATGTGTAGCACCCTGTCGGCAAGACTTACAATCTTGATAAGACTTCATACCAAGATAAACCTTTCGGCCAAGGGTCTCCCCGACACCGCTTGTCACCCAGAGTCTCTCCGATATATGATAGAAATGGCCTATCGGCCAGAGATCTCCACTCGGCATAGGGTTACAGCGATTGCCACAAGTCACAGCGACAGGTCCACTCGGCAAGACAGAAATAAGGTCTTAGCAATCAGAGTTGTTCAACAAGGTTTCAATTGCTAGTTGGGTAGACACAAAGCATGTCACACCGACTTGTTTCTCTTAGAGGTTTCATCCTGTGGGATTGAGACATATATTTCCAACAAGTCGCTGTTGGAGTTTTGTCTGGTCTTTTTGGGTCTTTTCTATGGCCCTTGCGAGTCTTTTTTTGGTGGTTGTGGCTTTGTCATTTTATTTTCCTCTCTACAGCCTCTCTATTTATGGGGTCTTTGATGATATTTTCTTTTGTTTGTAAACTTTGTGGTCTCAGGTCCCTATAAAACCTATTTTTTCCTCTTTCAAAATAGATGCAATAAAAATTATAGTCAAGCTCTATCAAAATTCACATTGTATTTTACAAAATTACAAGCAATTTTCATATTTAATCAAGTTTTAGTACAGGGATTGGAGTTTGATGCCAATGGAAGGACAAATTGGAATGTAGGATTTGTGGATAGATTTTTCTTCTTTCAAACACATAATGAGTTGATTTTCAATGTGTTCTCATCTTCATATTTTTATCTTCTTATTTCCTTAAGTAACATGTAATTGTATATTTTGGTCTCCCCTTGAGTATTTGACTTTCTCTTGGTGATTGTGTTATTTAGGGATCCTTTTCTTTAACATACTTGAGTATGGTTTTATTATTTATCTTGCATTTATAGCTCGTTACAACTTTAGACACACTTAAGGTTCAAAGCACACACTTTATCAGTTAATACATCAACTATTCATAGAAGTAGAAATACCAAAATGGGGGTTTGACTAAGGAAAACTCTTATATAGCCATCCCTTTTCTTCTCTTTGTCATGATTTTGAAGGTTCAAATCTGAAAATGATAGGTTCAAGGATAGAAAAGGTAGTGCAAACATGTGGGTTATAGGCTAGGGTTTCAAAGATCAGAAATATCATTTCCTAGTCAATGGCACTCTCACCCTTGACCTCTCAAATCTGACTTGAATTTGTATGATAGGTGTGGAAATATTTTCCCTTCTTTGAATTGTCATTATTCCATCAAGTTTTAGTTCCACCTATATGAATAATGTATTTTCATATTAGATTTTCATAGTAAATTAGTTTACTAAATTTACATTAATTTAATCAATTTTCTTAGAAATTAAAGAACTAGGCCCATGGTAGATTGGTTCCCCTTCTAGGTTGTTATCCAATCTTAATGCCTTTGTGGTTTGAGTTCTAATGTTACGGTAAAGAAAGATCAATCTGAGTTAATCTACTAGTTAGATCTAGGATCTCCTTTTTTACACTACAATAATATTACCAAATAAAAATAAAAATATTAAACCATATGAATTCTTCATTATTTAGTATTCATATTAGAAACCATAATTTCAATAATTATATCAATAGTTCACCTATCCCTTAAACTAATTTTTTGTCATCTACTTTATTTTCATCATAATCCATCATTGAAATAGTCATTCACATGATGCTATTAAGAATTAAGATTAATAACGACATTAATCATACTATTTAGCTTTATGAGAGAAATTTGTGACAATTAAGAATTCTTCATTATTTAGTATTCATGTTAGAAACCATAATTTCAATAACTATATCAAGAGTTCACCTATCCTTTAAACTAATGTTTAATCACCTACTTTATTTTCAACATAATGTATCATTGAAATAGTCATTCACATGATGCTATTAATAATTAAGTTTAATAATGACATTAGTCATACTATTTAGCTTTATGAGAGAAATTTGTGATGCAATGCTAGAGGAAGAAAACTCACTTATCTCAACCTCATTTGTCAAAATTCAAACAAACCTTTCATGTCCCTTCAACTAGGACTCAATCCCTCTTCACAAAATCTTGTTTTCAAGGCACCAAACCACTTTTTGATCCCTCAAACACTTTTAACAACAAAACAACTAATTCAACCCAATTCCCAACCTTGACATTCCAAAATGAAAACTTCTCAAAACAGACCCTTCAAACAACAAACTAGGCCCTTTGAGGCCATATACACAAACCAATACTAAACTCTAGACCCATTATCTTTTGTAGATTCTTCAAACCTATTCCAAGACATTTGCACACACCAAATAATCCTTCTCACACACTTTCAAGACCTTTTAATATCAACTGATGGCTTATTTTCACAAGTATGTCATTAATGCATGCTAGTAGGCTACCACCTTCGAACTGTCAAACACAACTTTGAATGTAGAACCCTTCTTAAAACTGTAACAAGATTTTTGAGTACCTTTTTAGGGCTTTAAAACACAACACAAAACCAATATAAGTTGCTTTGGGAAAACAAATTCAATACAAGACTGCCCACGTCCTATTTGGGCCTAATTAGGCTTTGATTAATCAAGGGCTTATTGGATTCATTAACCCCAAACACAAATTTACTGAACCAATGCTTCAAACACTTGCTAAATAACTTGTACAAGCTTATTAATCCATCAAAAGTCCACTTCAACAGTTATTTTTATGAACCCTAGACTCTAACCTCCATCTTTCACTTCTCAATGCACTATATTAATAGGACAGTCAATAAAAAAAAGCCCACAAACATTAAATTCACCAATCCCTATTTGAAATGGGATCAACATACACCCAAGCACCCTTTGAAAGAAAAATTACGCAAATAGGATTCATATTCCACTATCAAACTTTTGAAAAACATCACTATGCACTGTTTTACCAGATTTTTACACATTTACCAGTCCAAGGGCATCAAAGAATCTACCTCAAACCTCATCCTCTCACTCTGAAATCTGAAGATCTTTTAAAATGCACATCAAACTTTCATACCACCAAGAATTATAAAATTCTACTAGTTAAAAAGGGAGTAACACAATTTTGTAATCTCATTGTTTACCCTAACAGAGGGTTTTGATAGTTTATTGAAAAATTGCAATAACTTATTCAATTCTACACCAATCTGCATGAAACAAAGTTAGGATGGAAGGTGATTGAAATATCTGGCACTTACCACCAATTAGAAACCATTTATTTCCTGTATAGGGCCGTACAAGATTAGAAAAAAATGAAATTTTGAAGAAAATGTATAAAAATAGAGTTTTCCAATGATCTAATTCATTTATTCAATCACCCACACACCTCCAAACATACAAAATTCATTTTAAAGGCATTACATCATGACTTGAGTTTCTAACTACCTTCAATGACCCAAATCAAAACATGACCATTCACCTTCCAATGTTGCTTTTTAACAATTTTACAAATTTTGCAATTTTGCAACTTTGTGACAACTTTTACATTTATTCAAATTTTGACATCAAACTTAAAACTTGACCTCCTAAGGACTTTAATAAATTAAAAATGAACCTTGAGCAATATTGAAACATCAAAATTGATGATCCTTCAAAATTTACTTCATGGAAACATGATATTGCCAAGGTGCTCCTACACCATTCTCCCAACCAAATGAATTTCAAGTCCACTTGAAAGTTGAATTTGTCCACAAAACTGCATCCCTTGTATGCTCTATCATTGATTCATCTTGAAACAGCTCCTAAACACCTTCATCCTCACCTTAGGTTTCATTTTGTCCATGTAAATCAGTCCTCTATCTTGCTTTCCAACTGAAATCAAATTGATTATACTTTGGTGTATCTCAGTATCTTATTCCTCCCTTTGTCCTTTGACCTTCAAATTGTTCCCTATCCACATAATTTGTACAATAAAGAAATGATACATTAAATTGATCACAATACCTCCATTTGTCTTCAACTCTTTTCAAATCTCCAAGACCAATTCATCTTTAATCATTTCTGTTGATGTGTTTTTTATGCACTCTCAACACAGGCAGTGTGTAGGTGCACTACCTCTCTTGAAAGACAATCTTCCACAATCAGATTGCAGAACACTATCCCAAGGTCTCTAATGTCAGGCCTTGACAGTGCCTAGAATATCTCAGTTGTTTGATGTGATTTGCTCGAATCACAAGGCGGTCTTACGGATGGATTACAAAGTAGGGAAGTTGGATCTTGAAATGGAGTTTTTAGGATGGGAGAGTTGTTACGCACTTGCTGTAGGTTCAAACAGCAGTCTTGAAGTCCATTTTGTCATTGGATTTAACTTTACAATGTGCAATGAACCTTAGCATAGGTTACTCATTAAATAAAATAAAAAGGGGCAGGGAAGAGAGGAGGTTCCTAGATCTGCAATTAATTGTGAACAGTGATGATGGAGTTCCTGCAATGGACAATTTATTGGAAACAATATTCCACTTAACCAGAGATCTCATAGTCTCATGGAATTTGTGCTATCTTCTAAGGTTTGCAAATGTTTCGTATTTCATTCACAAGGTAAATGCATGAACAAAGATAAAAGTTTTGGAGCAGCTTTGAATTCAAGCCCAGACTAACTTTACACAGCTATCTACCATCAGCAAACAACAAAAAGTATGGACTAAGAAGTCATCTACACAGCAGGAATTTTCATGATCACAAGACAGCATTCCTAAACTCTACCAAAGCAAGAAAACAGTTAACTAGAATAGCAAGAAAACCTAAGTTAAACATCTAACAATGGAGATTGAATCAAGCAACATGTGAGAAACTCAGAAAATGCACCAAGTCAATGTCTTTTCTTTATAAATTTCTGCAGCATGTCTTTACAACAACTCAACCCCCTTTTGCAAATGAGAGGAGACCTCTATTTATAGTGCTCCAAAAGTCAAATGAATGGCCAAGATTAATTCTTATTGTGTGGCCAAGATTCATTACAAAATAGGGTTTCACCAACCCCCAATATATCACAATTTAAAATTACATTTTGTCATTTTCCCTATTTTGTCCTCTAGTGACGACATTGTAGCACTTTGTCTTTTAGCTAATTGTTGTTTTACTGTAGCTACTCTTTAGGGAGCTCTTCGTTCTTGACAGGGCTATCTTCTTGCCTTCTCGATGTTGTGTACTCCACAAACTTGAGGATGACGGCCTGGAGCTTGTCCACTTCAATAATCTCATATCTTAGCACTTGGTAGCTCCACTCCTTTGCATTATCCTCCAACCTCTTCCAATCCTCATCGTATTTTGAGCCTTGGTCCCTGAATAGCTCTGACTGATTGAAGGAACGGGCAGCAAAACTCATGAATTCCACCGTGATTTCACTAGACATCCTGTCCTCTATCTTCTTTTGGAAGTAAGGCTTCACCTTTTTCTAGATCCATTTGCATTGCGGGCATATCATTTTCTATCATCATCTTGAGAT
The DNA here is from genome assembly GCA_007258455.2 of Sequoia sempervirens. Lineage (NCBI taxonomy): Eukaryota > Viridiplantae > Streptophyta > Pinopsida > Cupressales > Cupressaceae > Sequoia > Sequoia sempervirens. The sequence continues at coordinate 69,928,808 of VDFB02000015.1, forward strand.
AACGAACGCATTCTGCCCTGATTTCCTTTATCCATTCTATGTCTGGATCCACTTTGCTCATTATTTGCTCCAACCTTTCCTTCCTATTGCCAAAGTTCTGCCACCATACATCCATCAGCCAGTGATCATCCTTCTTAAACGTAGGCTCCTTTTCCCACGTGGCTTCTGGCAATTCAAGGATAGCCTCGATTTTTGAAAAGGTAGAGTCGTATACTGCAGGAAAGTTAGTGCATAGCTTCTTTGTGCCCTCCAAAGATTGTTGCAGGTCCAAGAACTTGTTGGCTGTCCGAACAACTCAGCCAATTCCCATGTTTCCAACGTATAAGACTTGTCGAAACAAGTCCTCTGTAGTCTTTTCCAAGTTCTTCCTTCTTTCCATCTGATCGATTTGTTCTTTGGACAATAGTTGGGGCACAGTTGTGGACGTGGTAGGCAGGTCATCCATTGATGACCACTGCTGGATGTAATCTGTTAAAGCAGCCACCTGTGCCTTGAGCTCTTTGAAATCTTGTTCTACCTTATCAAATGTACCACCGTGGCCATTGACTCCTCAAGATGCCCCACCTTCTATTCTTTAGTGGCGGTCCCTATATCCATGGTGGAGATGCTGTAAGTTATCCCTTCCTGACCTACCACAAGAGTGGCTACTTGCACAGCTTGAGACCCAGAAGTATCCATCGTTACCTGGGATCAGATCTTAAACTTCTTTTCCTTCTTTCTCGGGATTTGAGCTCAGGCTAAGATAGCCTCTAGTCTCACTCTCGGGTCCTTTAGTATGGGAGTTTTCTTTCTGAGCTACTTTTCCAACCATTCTGGTACGGCATATTTTCCCTTAGGTGAGTCATGGCCACCCTCGCACCTCTCGGTCAAGGCTAAGGTTTCCGCTCTCGTATCTTCTAGGGACTTTTCTTCCTCCTTAGCAGCATCTCCTTCTTCATTGGAGTCTTGGATAAACACAATGCGCTTAATAGGAGGCTTGGCTAACGATTGTTGTAAGGGGCTTTCTTTCTTTTCCGCTTCCTCCCCTTTCTTTCCTTTAACTTGTCCAACCTCGTGCGCATGTTCTTTGAATTGCTCGATCTCAAGGCCCTTGACAACTTGGGCTTCTCCCTCAATTTTGTCTTCTTGCTGCTGTTTTTCTTCCTCAAGGGGCAACCTTTCTGTCTCCGTTTCAGTGTCCTTTGGCTGCCAAGCCAATCCTTCTTCAAGATCATTGTCAAAGGCTTGCACGATGACCTTGCCACCAGGGTTATCTTCCTCATCCCCACTCTCTGAGGAACCAATTCCCTCTTCCTAATAAGCCACCCTGTCAATGGTTTGGTGTTCGTACTCCAAGTGTTTGTGGTATTCATCAGCTTCCTCCTCAAAGGGCCTCGAGACTTCTCACTCTCGTTCGTCCCACTCAGAAGTTAGCATGGTGGCTTCCATAGCCGGTGGCTCTGTCAGTGGTTGTGAAGGCTGAGCAGTAGTGAGGACTTTTGCAAGGGTTGCTTGAAGAGTGGGATCCATTAGGATCTAGGAGAGCTCAGGGGGAAGATTCTACATGTCTCAAGAGAGCCTCAAGCATGGCGGAAGTGGGAATAGGTGCTATTACTGTCACCAGAGGGAGCGATGTGGTTGGTGACATGGTAGCAGAGGAAGGGGGAGTAGTCATGGCAGAGGAGGAGTCAATTACAATCACAGGCTCAGTCGGGGGCGAAGGGGCAAGATGGATGGAGATGTCCACCGCCGGTGGGGATGTGGAGATCATGGCAAGAGAGGTAGGTGGGGGAACCAAAGTAGGGAGAGCCAGGATAGGTTTGATTTGATCGCTATCTTTGGCTTCCTCTTCCCAGACTAATGGCTGCTCTGTGGTGCCTTCTGTTTGCTTTATTCTCTTGGAGGGTGAGCCCCCTGAATCCTTCCTTGTATAGACCTTGGGGTCAGGAGACTGCTCTATTTCTGTCTCCTTTCTCTTTTTGGATCTGGTGACCGAAGGAGACTTGGATGTCCCGCCAGTTGAAGTGGTGGCAGCGGCATCCTCTGTGGCACTTGGCTCACTTTTGAGCCCTTCATAAGTCAAAATTACCTCTTGCTATTTCAATTGGGCTATTCGTCCATCAACCCACTCCTTAGTACGAGCCAAGATTGGCTAGGTCATAGTGTCGAGGTCATCGACCTCTTCCTCGTCCTAGTCTATTGTTGGTATTGGCAGATTGGTGACTTCAAGGTACTTGGGGTGCATTATGGTGGCCTCGTCTTCTTTGACCTGGTCTAGTATGAGGAATGGCTCAACCTTCCTTACAAACTGTGTAGTCATTCGCATATAGTGCCTTGCACGTACCTCTTTATCATCTTGGCAATCTCCCCAAAAATCTTCAATGTGGTGGAGATGAGCGAATCCCGGCTGTAGCACTTTTCTGACGTGACCATAAGGGTCTATCCGCGGGCGAGCAGTGTGTAGGTAGAAATGGAAATCTTTTAATTCTTTCTCGGAGTTACCAGCACACTGGGAAGTTTGTAGTTTATACATGCCCTGGCCGAGAGTCATGGGATAAGAGATCCTTGCTATGTGTTTGCTGCTAAAGATCGCCTGTATGTGTTGGAGCTGCCGAGAAAGCTCCAGTAAGATAATTCGGTTGTTGGGGTATCGAGACAACCTGTTTGGCCTTTCAGTGAAGCCTTGGGCACAGATGTATGTGAACTTCAGGTAATGAATGAAGAGGAAGGCATACTGCTTCAAAAATGCTCTACCACTATGGGAAACCCTCCTTTTGAAATCCCCGGCAATCATTCTGACAATATGGCCGATGAAGGCGTCATTCACTTTGTAATACTCCCTCTTGAAGATTCTGTATTGGAGTTGGGGGTATCTATCATAGACCTTGAGATTTCGACCCTGCTCCTGATCGGGTGCCACAAATAACCCGTTGTATTGTCTCTGGTTCGCCAATGAGTACACGAGGTATGAAGTCATATAGAATTTGGAGCTTTTCTTCACGTTGAGGAATTGCTCATTAAAGCAGTTGCTAATTATACCTCCCCAATCGAATGAACTCTTTGTTGTAACATCATCATTCCCCCAAAGGATCTGCTCAATGAAGTACACCATCCATTCCTAGAAGAAGGCCACTGTAAGAAGACCCATAAACCTACTTAGCATTGTGACCAGGTCATGGTAGTCTTCGTGGAAGTCACTGTGGAAGAGTTCATGAGGAACCTTTGCAGCACTGCCCAGCTTTTCCTTAAGCCAATGCTGATTTATTGACCTTTTACAGCCCACCAGATTATCCTCCCATGCTGCCTGACATTCTTCAATGGTGGGCGTTTCCATTTCTTGAAAAATAGGGATATGGAAGGTTTTTGTGATTCCTTCAGCCGACATGTCGGCAAGAATGTTACCATCCCTGTCTACAATTGTTCTCGTATATGATTGATATGCCTGTCGACAGGCCATGATGAGCTCCGAGGCTACAAGAGATGGAGGAATCCCCGTAACTTTTTCTATTCCACTTTGTCTTATCAGTCTTGAATTCTTGGTCGTTGGGTTGACCCTAACCCTTCGTGTAAATTCATCAATATCGACATGCCCTATGTTGGTGTCGGTGATCTCTTTCCAATCCGTGGTAATTTTCGAGTGCAGAGGTTCACCCTAGAACTGGTATTTCATTTGGCCTTTGTCCTGCTTCCCTCGAGGAGTCTTGCCAGACTCATTCCCTTTGTCCTTCTCAACAGGTGCCCCTGAAGGTCCTGCACCCGAATCCATATATTCTGTAAGCAAAGGCGTAGTCAGCACAATTGATCACGAAAGCATTCACACTAGTTGAAATCCCAAAGATGAAATCCATTTTAAATATTCTATCAAGCATAACATGAAAATTATCTCCCGATGTCACTGATCTTTTTATTAAGGGCATTTGGACTGTTTGGGCCCGGAGGGCCAGACTTCCCTGACAGGAATGGCATTTTGGAAAGGAAAATAGGGCGGAGGGATTTGGGAGATTCTCTCCAATCGAATTTTGATAATTTAAAAGGATCACAATGAGGAAGACCAAGATTAAGCATGTGGGTCGAGATTAGATTTCGAATTGGGCTCATCTGGATCAATCCTGGAGAATCCATAGGTACCAGGTCGGAAAGCCGTCAGGAGATGGCTGTTTGGGAACGGCAGATCAAAAAAAAAAATATGGAGACGAAACTCCGAGGTCCAGGGTCTGGAGGGCTACAGGGTGGTCAGAAGATTACAATTTTTAGATTGAGCGCTCAGGTCTTTGTCGACGAGAGGCCGTTCATCCTTCACTGTTCGAAACAGCTATCGTTGGGCGGGAGTCCAGAAAGGGCGGCCCAGCGAGTCGAACCCAGTGTTACGGTTGGACGAAATATTTTGATGCTCACCGGCGAGAGGTTTTCATTTTCATCAAGAGGTCTGGGCGACCTATGAATGTCTCACCGACTAAGCACATTGGCAGGAGTTTGTGTGGCGGGGAGATGTCCTGGTGAGATTTGAATGTCTTCCCAATTGCCAAGATGCGGACCGAGCCTGGAGCAGGCATCGCCCGCTGGATTTTCTCATCACATGTTCGCGGCAATGGGAAAGCTGGAGCCCGACAGTCGGAAGGCTGGGGAGGATTTTCTTTTGAAATGGCGATCAAGGGACAAAGTTCTAGAGGATGGAGCCTGACACGATCAAGGTTGTTTGAGGTTCAACATAATTTTCCAAACGGCGAAAGGAAGCCCGGGACCTAGGCGGCGGAAGGATGCCAGACACTCACCAAAAGAAATCAATATCGTCGTGATGTCCTGGCGAAGGCGTCATGTCTTGCCGAAGATGATGGGTGCCAGGGCAGTGCAGAGGGAGCCCTTGGCATAAGATTCTAAATCGGGGAGAGGTCTCGCTGATCGGGCGAAGTCATGGTGATGAAAGAGCTTGGGAGAACAAAGCGCTCTCGCCAAGAAGTCACGCCGAAAGGTAAAGGCCCCGGCGACCATCAGGAAGAAAGTTCATAGGTGGGAGGTTGATCTTCGGAGAGATATCTCGACGACATTTGAATGTCCTGTCGACCGAGCATGTCGGCAAGAAAACCTTTAGGCGGGGAGATGTCTTGCCGATAGAGGGAGCCTTCGATGTAAGATTCTAAGTCGGGGAGAGGTCTTGCCAACCCGATGATGTCTCCCCAACTGGTAGGACCCAGGCTCGACGAAAGCGAACATGCTCGACGAAGGGAGCATCCGGGCCCGAGGGTCGCAAATGCCCCTGCAATGAATAGCGGTAAGCGGGACAACTCCCAAATTGATCATGGAGGTGCCGTGTTGGGTTTTTTTGAGTTTTAAGACATGGGCTTTGTTTTTTGAGTCACGTTTTATCATTCACATGTCTTCTTGATGATTTTTTTTCATTTTAAGCCTTAGGAATCATGAAAGCAATGTTCGGGAGTGTGGATAGAAAACCTACCTCGAACACCTGATGTCGTAAAACGTGGGATCCACTAGTGGTTGGCAATGAAGGAAATGGGCGTGAGCGTGAAGGTCTTGCAGACAACAGACTCATCTTTGGTAAGCACTAATCACTCTCTGCAACAATGTCAAATGAAAATGACTGGCTTGGGCGGGTCTTTTATACTCCCCACCACCATTAATGCCCTCATTGAATGTAGGTATGGCGAAACAAAAGTTGGTGGTTTTGAATTCAGCAACGGTGGCGGGAGACCCGGGGTCCGGCGACCTAGAGGGCGTAGGACGGCGGGTGTTCGATAAGTTCCTCTTGGAGATTCACCGGCAGCAAAGGGGAGGCCGGGGCCTACAAGGTGGAACTCCACCAAAGGTTTGCTGTGAGGAATGACGGAACACTCTCGGAACCCCAGGAGCGAAACTCTAGAGTCCTAGGCCCGAGAGGTCAGACAGCCGTCAAGATTTCACTAATTCTAGCATATGGCAAACGGAGGTCTGGACTCTAGGGTCTGGGAGGACGCGAGCTGAGCGTTGTTAGGAATGGCAGGTGCAACGGGGAAACCCGACAAGGGAAACCTGAACGCCCGGGCCCGGCAGGGCCCGGGGCCGTTGGCAGGGGCAAACTACCAGAGAGACTCCATGAGGCCCCAGAACATGAAAAAATTAAAAGGGGAAGGAACGGTCAACTTATGGTGAGACTTTGAAGCAACATTAACCATCCAGGACACCAAAAAATGGGGCATGCAAAATGAGGTAGTGACAAAAAATGACCTGGCAAGGGAAAGAAAATAGGGTCCATGTTCCGAACGGAGCGTGTGTGCCAAAGGCATAACAAATGGCGACTCCGCTGGGGAACGCTCCTGAGCATTCTAAGGATAAATATTCATTCAGGACCCAGAATCTCTAGTTGCTCAGACCAAGAGTGGCTTCCAAAGGTGAATCTGGGAGAACGAGATCCTTAATTGGGTCGGTCTATGGAACATCTCAAAAGTGTGTGCAGTGAGTTCATTCCTTTCTGCGGGTTACTGATCAAGGGATGCTGATTCAACCAAGCAAGCTACATAAATCATCTAACACCAAAAGTAACCTGGACATTGCTCCACTGCCAGTCAGGCGTCCATAGCCATGACAGAGTTGTCGCTGCAATCCTACAGATATTGCTCTATTGTCAGCCAGGCGTCCATAGCCCCGGTAGAGTTACCCGCACACCCATACAGTCATTTATTTTTTTAGAATTCCTTTTTCCTTCATTTTGATATTTCTTTCAATATACCTTTCTCCTTTATCATTTTTCTTGACCAGGTAAGCACTGATGCCTACAATGGGTTTGGGACCATAGTAGTCACAAGAGTAGACTCAAGATTTTTCACTCACTTGGGTGTTATAGCAACCATAGTACAATCCTTTAGAAATGATTATTATATGTTTTGTGCGAGATCTGAGATGTGCGTAAAGAGATCTAACCAAGGGTCGAGTTCTAAGCAGAGTTCAGACAAGGAAATAATTCATGGACATTCTTTGGAGAAGGAGGGTCGAGAGTAGATGTTTAGCCGAAGAACACCAAGGACGGATAGAAAAGTAAACCGTTCGTCGAGCAAGCACGACCACCACTAAGGGGCGGGGAACATCCTTTCAAAACAAAACTGTCGGGAGAGAGAAAACACAAGAGCGATGCAAAACAACAAAACGTAAGCAAACCAGAAAGGGAAATCTACTCTAACCTATATAAAAATATTTACAACTTAGAAGAGCTCGAACGAGCTCAAGCCCGAAAGTAATGCTTCAAATGCTTGCCGTTGATCAGCAATGGGACATTCTCACCAATTAAGGTCTTTAGGCGAAAAGCATTGTCTCCCAAAATCTCAGCTATTTGAAAGGGGCCAAGCCAGAGCTTGTCAAATTTGTTGTGTCCCCCTTTCTTTTCATGGGCCTTGTCCCAATACAGGACCAAATCTGCAATTCTGAAGGCTTTGATTTTGGCTCGGCGGTCGAACCATCTCTTAACTACGCCCTGATGTTTGGAAAAAATTTCTATTGCACGGTCTCAGATTTCCTCTAAATGCAAGAGTTCAGCTAATCGAGCTTCCCTACGATCTCCTCCCTCATAAAAGTCGTTAATAAACTGAAGAGTAGGAATCTTCAGATGGATAGGAAATATGGGTTCTAGGCCATAAACAAGGTGGAATGGGGAATCGCCAAGGGCAGCCTTGTGACAAGTGTGGTCAGCCCAAAGGGCGAAATGGAGCTGGGTATGCCAGTCCTTGGGGTTCCTATCTAGCAGTTTCTTGATCACGGTAATCAGGTTCTTATTTGTAGATTCGGCAAGGCCATTGCCTTGAGGATAGTAATTGGATGAAAACTTAAGGGCAATCCCGTAGTCAAATGCCCAACTTGCAAATTTCAATGAAGCGAAAGTCGGTCCATTGTCACATACCAAAGCATAAGAACAACCAAAGCGATTTAAAATAAAACTTTCTTAAAAGTTAGTAACTATTTCAGTTGTGCATTACTTACATACTATTGCTTCCATCCATCTAGTACAATAATCAGTAGTGGTAAGAATGTACCTATGTCCTGCAGATGATGGAGGGCTTACCGGACCGATGAAGTCGAGACCCCATTGCGTAAACAACCTTACCTCCAGCACAGGCTGCAATGGCACAACAACATTCTTTTCCCTGATGGCAGCGGTCTGGCATATGTGACATGAGCGGACATGAAAATAGGCATCTTTAAAGATAGTCAGCCAATAATATCTTGCTCTTAATATCTGATGTGCCGTAGAAAAACCAGAGCCATGGCCTGTGCCGAATTTGTCATGGAACTCTTTTAAGACTCGATCTGCTTCCTCCTTACCAAGGCATCTTAAGTAGATGCCTTCGTGATTTTTCTTGTAGAGAATGGATCCTTGTAGCATGTAACCATTGCTTTTCAATCTAAGGGCCCACTTTTGAACTCCCTGCAAGTGTGGCAGACACTTGTGGTTTAACAAATAAAAGATGACATTTTCGTACCACTCTCCTGGGGAAACGTCTTCGATCTGGTACTATTGTACAGTGAGTTCGGGTCCAGCCTCCGCTACTGCTTCAGCGATCATGCGGGCAAGAGCCTGTCCCCTCACCAGCTTCATAGGTTGGATCTCCATGTCATATTCCTAGAGCAGGGTGACCCATTTAGCTCTTCATTCTCCCAATTCATTTTGCATGAGCAATGTTTTCACTGTTGGGTCTGGGACAATGGAAAACACTTTATTGCGAAGAATATAATGCCAAAATTTCTTTACCTCTTTGATGAGAGCATATGCCTGCTTTTCTACATTGTGATATCGTAATTCAGCGTCCTTCAGGGGAGCACTCATGAAGGTGATCGAATGTTCATTTCCCTCATCGTCCCTCTGAGTCAAAATGCTGGCACAAGAATGTTCTGAAGCAAACGAGTAGATATAGAAAGGCTTCAGATAATCTGGGCTAACTAACACAGGTGCCTCAGCAATAGCCCGTTTAATTTCTTTGAAAGATTGTTTGGCGTCAGGAGTCTACTCAACTTTGGCATCTTGTTTCAACATAGCATTGAGAGGTTCAACAATCTCAGCGAAACCCGTGATGAATTTCCTGACGAAGTTGATTTTCCAAAAAAGGATTTTAATTCCTTCTTGCTGCTTGGGGGTGGGATTTTGAGTAAGGACTCGATACACTTAGGGTCTATAGAGATCCCCTATTCTGAAATGATGTGCCCGAGCAATCTACCTTCAGTCACACCAAAAATGCACTTCTTGGGGTTAAGGGAAACCCCGAACTCCCTACACCTCTGAAACACCTTGCATAAATCAGAGACGCGATCACCTCACCTTTTAGAAAATACAGTTAAATAATCCATGTAGATGATTATGCACTTGCCGATCAGGTCCTTGAAGGCGATATCCATGGTACGTTGGAAGGTAGCACCGGCGTTGATGAGCCCAAAAGGCATCCTCCTATAAGCAAACGTCCCCCACTTGGTGGTGAATGTCGTTTTATGATAATCTTCATACTGCACCATTACCTGGTTGTACCCGAAGTACCCATCGAGGAAAGACATCATCTGGGAGCCGTTGACGATCTGCAGCACCTCATCCAATGAAGGCACTAGATAGTTGTCTTTCTCCGAGGCGTGGTTCAAATTGCAAAAATCTACACACAATCTGATCTCCCCATTCTTTTTTTTGACTGGGACCAAGTTGGCCACCCACGTAGAGTGTCTAACCGAAAAAATAATTCTTACTGAGAGAAACTTCTACACTTCTTTGTAAACGATGGGTTCCAACAAGGCATTGATAGGGCGTTGCCGCTGGCGGAATGGTCTCACTTCTATCTTGAGTGGGATGGTGTGCGTGATGATAGATGTGTCATACATCTTTAAATCTTCGTAGCTCCATGCCACCACGTCATGGTACTTCCGCAACACATCCATGATTCCTTTCTTTTCTTGGAGCGTGCATACTTTGCCAATAAAAATGTTCTTGACCTTCTTGATTGTCCCGAGGTTGTGAATATCGCACTGGCTGCTTATAGCTTCTTTCTTTGTTTGCTGGTTCTGGTCTTTGATCTGATCCAATTCAAATATACATTCGAGCTGAACCATGCCCCTGGGAATTGTGTTGGTTTTGAGATTAATAACCCCCTCTATATCCCACTCGGCTTCTCGCAGATCAACTTCATCAATTATTTGGGTTGCGAAGACATCATAACTCGTAATGAATTCAAGAATATGCTTGTCATCATTGAAGACCTGCAAGTGAGTAACATTATCTGGGACCGATGGCGTAGATGTTAGCTCAACTATGAATTTATTGAGCCTAGATAAAGAGAGGGGTTGCAAAGTGCCAGTTGCTTGTGCCAAGGCATCAACTATACAATTCTGAGTGCAGGGAATCAATTGTATATTGACTGCATCTAAGCCTTCCAAGAGATCCCAAACCCTGTGTCTATAGTTGGCAAGCCTTCTATCATGGCAGGAATACAATTTCCTAACTTGTTTAACTACGAGTTCTGAATCCCCAAAAACTTGTAGCACTTTCACATTTTTCTTCAAGGCCATGAGAAGGCCATGGACCAGGGCCTCATATTCTGCTACGTTATTTGTGCAATAGAACCACAATCTGTGGGTAGCTAGAAAGGTCTTGCCCGTCGGACTGATGAGTTCGAACCCGACACCAGCTCCTTTTTTTGATTTGGACCCATCAAATCGGAGCGTCCAACATGTGGAAATTTCTTTAACTTCGGGTCCGATTAAGCTTTTACCTCTTTCTTGCGGAATAGTTACCTTCGTGACCTCAGGGGAATCTTTTTGCTCAGTGTATTGAACAGAGGGTGATTCCACTGGCACTCCTTTTGGCATTCCCATCTGCGGGTTAGTGGATCTTTTAACATGTTCTACTGCTATTTGACATAAGCAGCAGTCAAACTCGGAGTGGGCATCATTGTGAATCCTGCACCAATTTGGCAACAAGAGATCTTGCAAATCCATTCAGGTGCCCAAGCTGAGTTGGTCTCTAGCACACTTTTCCATGAACTCCTGGAAACCGCTGAGTAATTCCCAGTTATCATCTTTATCAGGTTTGTCATTGGATTCTACCAAAATTTCTGTACTTGGAGGAATTTGGGTAGAACCGGTCGGAGGGCTGCACAACACCAAAAGTACTTCAGCAGTGCGTTCTTCCTGAGGCTCAATGTCATTTTGGTAGGTAAAGGGACAGTAATTGCCCAGCTCTGTCTCAACAAAAAGCACCTCGCTGAGATTGTTGTATTCTATGATCATGTATTTCATATGGGGTTCGCGGTCAATATAGATTTAATTTGGCAGCCCTTTCCACGGTAGCCACATCTGAGAAAGGTCTGTGGCAGTATATCCATTCAGCGCCTTGGTGAACTCCCTCTCCAAGATGATTCCATATGCATCGGGAATGTCCGCGACTTGAATATCAATGACTTGCTATATCCTTGGGTCTATAGCAATTTGCATCGGGATCCGATTTATTTCTCCCATGATGTTGATCTCTGTTTTGTCCAACTAGGTCACTTTTCTTCTTGAAGGCATGGGAGTGATTCCAAGAGCCTTGCATACTACTAAGGGCATGACATTGGCAGACGCTCCTGAATCGAGTAGGCAGTTATGCAAGTTCTTCCCGAATATCCTAATGGTGGTAAGGAAAGGGGGAGTTTCCAACCTTCTTTGGAAAATTCTCATGAGTGTGTCCATGTGAACTACCTGACCTTTGTTCTTATCACTACCTGTACCCTTGGTCTGCCTAAATGACTGGTCCTTAGAAATCTTCCTATCACTCTACTCTGGCTCATTTTCAATTCGTTTACTTGCAGATTGATTCATAGGAATATCCTTCCTTTTCTCGGTATTATACCGTATTTCCGGTTCTTGTCTAGGTTCTTCAAAGGTAACTCTCTTAGCTGATGTTTCATGCGTTGCCCCGGAGGATGGGGTCCCATTAAGGATCCTAAAGAAGGCATGCCTTACGACAGGGACTTTGAATAACTCAAAGGCAGATAAGCTGATTTTCACCTTTTTGAACTCTTTCGCCACATATTCACCCATTTGGTCAATTTCCAAACTAAAAGCTTGGCCTATAGCAGAACTAGGAGGTTGGACTTTCGTTTGACTAGACTGATTTTGGGATTGGCCTTTAGGCTGATTTTGTGACTGGTTTTGAGATCCATTCTTGTTGAGGTATTGGGTAGGTATATGGGGAGTCCAGGGTTGTTGTTGGCATCAGGATCAGGCGGGGTGGTGAAATTGTTGGGTGGGGTAGAAGTAGTAAAGGGTCCACCCGCCTGTCTATTCCTAAGGAAGTAGGGAGTCGACCTTTGATGGAACATGTGGACCTCATCTACAAATGGCTCCTCTTCGTCTGTTGGACCATTATCTACTGAATTGAAAAGTTGAACCAAAGTTTGTTCGTTACTTACCTCTTGTACTTCTTCACCCTCAATAGGAGCAGGCTCGACTTCGGGCACGTTGCGGTTACCTCGTGGAAACGGCGCTTGGTTAACCACGAGATAGGACGAGTCATATGGCTCAGATGGGATGATGTCCCTATAGCCAGCATTATCGACTGCATTCTGCACTTCTACCTAGAATATTTCAGCAGCTGTCTGGAACTCGAGGCAATCCAACTCGAAATTTTTGCTATTTTTGTGAATCTGACACCATCCGGACAAGGCCGCCTCAGCAAGGTACACTCCATAGGTCATCTTTTCGTTGCTTTCCAGCTGGTCGAAAGGCATAGGGACACCTCGGTTATTGGGCCTTGTATTCCACGTACGATTCTGCCTCTGAGAAGGTCTCCTTTCAGAATTTTGATTAACGTTTGGTACCTTATCATAATTATGCCTAGAGGAAGTGCTTGCTTCTCAGTTATCCCTACTGTCCCGATTAAGATTGGCCTAGAAGTTACGCTGGGAGGCCTGTAAATAATTATTCTGATTTTTTAGGTGTGTCATTTCCGTGGACATTTTCTTTTTCATCTTTGTCAGTTCCTCTAACTTGTCTTTCTCGGTCTCGTTCCCAGGCGGCGGCGCCAGATTTTGGAGAAAAGTGGGTCGGGCTATCGGTTGATTCTGATAAGCTGGAGGAAATTCTAGCCCTGATAGGTACAATGGCGCCTGGGGCTGCTGGGAATACACTTGCTGTTGCAGAGCAGCCTAAGAATAGTTATACTATGGTTGAGGCTGCAAATAGGAAGGCGTGGGAGGTGCATAATTCAGTGGTTGCCCTGGATGTGGGACAATGGGCAACTGAGGTACTTGATTCATAAGAGGGGTCTGATGAGAAAATGCCTGATTAAGCTCCTAAATCTGCATTGGGTGAGCTACTAGCCCCAGAGAAGGCAGTGGGCCAGAGATATTCTGCCCCAAGTCCGCACTAGCAATAACAGCCTCTTTATAGGCCGCCACCAATGAGGCAGGTGGCGGTTGCATCATTTTCACCAAAGTCAACGTGAGGTTGTCCAATGCCGCATAGTAGATTGGGAGAGCCACGACATCATTATGAAGGTATGGGTCCTAAAGCCTTGTGTAGGCCCGATGAAAGTGGTCATTGAAGAATCCAATAGGTTCGTTGACCTCCCTTCTGACATACATGAACTGCTGGTAAAGTTTCAAAGGGCTGATGGGAATCTTGTATTTCTGCAAGAATCCATTCTTCATTAGAGTCCACGAGGTAATGGATCCCCTCGGCAGATTGATGTACCAATAGAAGGATTCTTCCCCCCACAAATGCGGAAAAAAGCGGCATGCAATGTCCTCGTGATCAACTTGCATTTCGGTAATTATTGTCTCGAATATTTTGATATGCTCCTTAGCTGTTATTTGTAGGTCGCGAGGATGGAACTTCGAACAAAAGCCCTCCAGATTCTTGGGCATATCATGGTAAGCAGCGAAATGTATCGGCGAAGGGTTATGTGCTAACCAAGCCATGGCGGGTGGCGGAGGTGGTATCTGATGTTGAAAAATGGCAAGTTGGGGTTGTGTCTGCACTAGAACAATAGTCTGGGACTGCACTTGAGCTGCGGCTGTTTGGAATGTGCCTTGGGCTGGAAGGGCCAAGAGAGAAGCAATCCCCTTGTTGCAGGAGATAGAAGGTGCAAATGTAGTTTTGGATGGTTGGGTGGAAGACGAAGGCTAGCCAAATGAAGGTGAGGGTGGAATGGAAGTGGGTGAAATGGAGGAAGAGGAAGAGGCAACGCTACTTCCCTTAACTCGCTTCGCCCTTGTAGGAGGCTGCAATTCTTCAAATTCTCTCTTATTCAGTGTTGATCGTAGGACTCTTTGAAATCTTTCTAGGGAGAATGATCCGATTCGATCCAGCTTCACTTTTAACGTTTAGCTTCGTATTCCCGATGTGTCGCCATCCCTCTAGCGCCATTTCTGTTGATGTGTTTTTTATGCACTCTCAACACAGGCAGTGCGTAGGTGCACTACCTCTCTTGAAAGATAATCTTCCACAATCAGATTGCATAACACTATCCCAAGGTCTCTAATGTCAGTTCTTGACAGTGCTTGGAATATCTCAATTGTTTGATGTGATTTGCTAGAATCACAAGGCCATCTTATGGATGGATTACAAAGTATGGAAGTTGGATCTTGAAATGGAGTTTTTAGGATGGGAGAGTTGTTACGCATTTGCTGTAGGTTCAAACAGTAGTCTTGAACTCTATTTTGTCATTGGATTTAACTTTACAATGTGCAATGAACCTTAGCATAGGTTACTCATTAAATAAAATAAAAAGGGGTAGGGAAGAGAGGAGGTTCCTGGATCTGCAATTAATTGTGAACAGTGATGATGGAGTTCCTGCAATAGACAGCTTCTTAGAAACAATATTCCACTTAACCAGAGATCTCATAGTCTCATGAAATTTGTGCTATCTTCTAAGGTCTGCAAATGTTTTGTCTTTCATTCACCATGTAAATGCATGAACAAAGATAAAAGTTTTGGAGTAGCTTTGAATTCAAGCCCAGACTAACTTTACACAGCTATCTACCATCAACAAACAGCAAAAAGTATGGACTAAGAAGTCATCTACACAGCAGGAATTTTCATGATCACAGGACAACATTCCTAAAATCTACCAAAGCAAGAAAACAGTTAACTAGAACAACAAAAAAAGCTAAGTTAAACATCTAACAATGGAGATTGAATCAAGCAACATGTGAGAAACTCAAAAAATGCACCAAGTCAATGTCTTTTCTTTATAAATTTCTGCAGCATGTCTTTACAACAACTCAACCCCCTTTTGCAAATGAGAGGAGACCCCTATTTATAGTGCTCCAAAAGTCAAATGAATGGCCAAGATTAATTCTTATTGTGTGGCCAAGATTCATTACAAAATAGGGTTTCACCAACCCCCAATATATCATAATTTAAAATTCTATTTTGTCATTTTCCTTATTTTGTCCTCTAGTGACGACACTATAGCACTTTGTCTTTTAGCTGATTGTTGTTTTATTGTAGCTACTCTTTAGGGAGCTCTTCATTCTTGATAGGGTTGTCTTCTTGCCTTCTCGATGCTGTGTACTCCACGAACTTGAGGATGACCGCCTAGAGCTTGTCCACTTCAATAATCTCATATCTTAGCACTTGGTAGCTCCACTCCTTTGCATTATCCTCCAACTTCTTCCAATCCTCATCATATTTTGAGCCTTGGTCCCTGAATAACTTTGACTGATCAAAAGCACGGGCAGCAAAACTCATGAATTCCACCGTGATTTCACTAGACATCCCATCCTCTATCTTCTTTTGGAAGTAAGGCTTCACCTTTTCTGGATCCATTTGCACTGCGAGCATATCATATTCTGTCATCATCTTGTGATAACGAGCGCATTCTGCCCTAATTTCCTTTATCCATTCTATGTCTGGATCCACTTTGCTCATTATTTGCTCCAACCTTTCCTTCCTATTACCAAAGTCCTGCCGCCATACATCCATCAGCCAGTGATCATCCTTCTTAAACGCAAGCTCCTTTTCCCACGTGGTTTCTGGCAATTGAAGGATAGCCTTGATTTTTGGAAAGGTAGAGTCGTATACTGCAGGGAAGTCAGTGCACAGCTTCTTTGTGCCCTCCAAAGATTGTTGCAGGTCCAAAAATTTGTTGGCTGTCCGCACAGCCCGGCCAATTCCCATGTTTCCAACGTATAAGACTTGTTAGAACCAGTCCTCTATAGTCTTTTCCAAGTTCTTCCTTCCTTCCATCTTATCGATTTGTTCTTTGGATAGCAGTTGGGGCGTGGTTGTGGACGTGGTAGGCAGGTCATCCATTAATGACCACTACTAGATGTAATCTGTTAAAGCAGCCACCTGTGCCTTGAGCTCATCCTTTGAAATCTTGTCCTGCCTTATCAAATGTACCACCGTGGCCACTGACTCCTCAAGATGCCCCACCTTCTGTTCTCTGGTGGCAGCCCCTAGATCCATGGTGGAGATGTTGTAAGTTATCCCTCCCTGACCTACCACAGGTGTGGCTACTTGCACAACTCAAGACCCAGAAGCATCCATTGTTACCTGGGATCAGATCTTAAGCTTCTTTTCCTTCTTTGTCGGGATTTGAGGTCGGGCTAAAATAACCTCTAGTCTCACTCTCGGGTCCTTTAGTACGGGATTTTTCTTTTCGAGCTGCTTTTCCAACCATTCTGGTACATCATATTTTCCCCTAGGTGAGTCATGGCCACCCTCGCCCCTCTCGGTCAAGGCTAAGGTTTTCGCTCTCGTATCTTCTGGGGACTTTTCTTTCTCCTTAGCAACATCTCCTTCTTCTTCATCAGAGTCTTGGATAAACACAGTGTGCTTAATAGGAGGCTTGGCCAACGATTGTTGTAAGGGGATTTCTTTATTTCCCGCTTCCTCCCCTTTCTTTCCTTTAACTTGTCCAACCTCGTGCGCATGTTCTTTGAATTGGTCGATCTTGAGGCCCTTGATAGCTTGGGCTTCTCCCTCAGTTTTGTCTTCTTGCTGTTGTTCTTCTTCCTTAAGGGGCGAACTTTCTACCTCTGTTTCAGTGTCCTTTGGCTGTCAGGCCAATTCTTCTTCAAGATCATCATCAAAGGCTTGCACGATGACCTTGCCACTAGTGTTATCTTCCTCGTCCCCACTCTCCAAGGAACCAGTTCCCTCTTCCTCATAAGCTACCCTGTCAATAGTTTGATGTTCGTACTCTGGGTGTTCATGGTATTCATCGGCTTCCTCCTCAAAGGGCCTCGAGACTTCCCGCTCTCGTTCCTCCCACTCCTTAGAAATTAGCATGGTGGCTTCCATAGCCTGTGGCCCTGTCAGCAGTTGTGAAGGCTGAGCAGTAGCGAGGACTTGTGCAAGGGCTGCTTGAAGAGTGAGATCCATTAGGATCTGGGAGAGATCAGGGGGAAGATTCTACATATGTCTCAAGAGAGTCTCAGGCATGGCAGAAGTGGGAATAGGTGCTATTACTATCGCCAGAGGGAGCGATGTGGTTGGTGACATGGTAGCGGAGGAAGGGGGAGTAGTCATGGCAGAGGAGGAGTCAATTACAATCATAGGCTCGGTCGGGGGCAAAGGGGCAAGATGGACTAAGATGTCCACCGTCGGTGGGGATGTGCAAATCATGGAAAGAGAGGTAGGTGGGGGAACCAAAGCAGGGAGAGCCAGGATAGGTTTGATTTGATCAGTATATTTGGCTTCCTCTTCCCTGACTAATGGCTGCTCCATGGTGCCTTCTATTTTTTTTAGTCTCTTGGAGGGTGAGCCCCCTGAATCCTTCCTTGTATAAACCTTGGGGTTAGAAGACTGCTCTATTTTTGTCTTGTTTCTCTTCTTGGATCTGGTGACCGGAGGAGACTTGGATGTCCCGCCAGTTGAAGTGGTGGCAGTGGCATCCTCTGTGGCACTTGGCTCACTTTTGAGCCCTTCATAAGTCAAAATTACCTCCCGCTGTTTCAATTGGGCTATCCATCCATCAACCCACTCCTTAGTATGAGCCAAGATTGGCTGGGTTATAGTGTAGAGGTCATCGACCTCTTCCTCATCCTAGTCTATTGTTGGTAATAGCAAATTGGCGACTGCAAGGTACCTGGGGTGCATTATGGTGGCCTCATCTTCTTCGACCTGGTCCGGTATGGCGAATGGCTGCACCTTCCTTACAAACTGTGCAGTCATTCGTATATAGTGCCTTGCACGTACCTCTTTATCATCCTGACAATCTCCCCAAAAATCTTCAATGTCGTGGAGATGAGCGAATCCTGGCCATATTGCTTTTCTGACGTGACCATACGGGTCTATCCGCGGGCGAGCAGTGTGTAGGTAGAAATGGTAATCTTTTAATTCTTTCTCAGAGTTACCAGCACACTGGGAAGTTTGTAGTTTATACATGCCTTGGCCGAGAGTCATGGGATAAGAGATCCCTGCTATGTGTTTGTTGCTAAAGATCGCCTATATGTGTTGGAGCTATCAATAAAGCTCCAGTAAGATGATTCGGTCATTGGGGTATCGAGGCAACCTGTTTGGCCTTTCAGTGAAGCCCTGCGCACAGATGTATGTGAACTTCGGGTACTGAATGAAAAGGAAGGCATACTGCTTCAAAAATGCCCTAGCACTGTAGGAAACCCTCCTTTCAAAATCCCTGGCAATCATTCTGACAATATGGCCAATGAAGGCATCATTCACTCTGCAATACTCCCTCTTGAAGTTTTTGTATTAGAGTTGGGGTATCTGTCATAGACCTTGAGTTTTCGACCCTGCTCCTGATCGGGTGCCACAAATAACCCATTGTATTGTCTTCAGTCCACCAATGAGTACACGAGGTATGAAGTCATATAGAATTTGGAGCTTTTCTTCACGTTGAGGAACTACTCATGAAAGCAGTTGCTAATTATACCTCCCCAATCGAATGAAGTCTTTGTTGTAACATCATCATTCCCCCGAAGGATCTGCTCATTGAAGTACACCATCCATTCTTGGAAGAAGGCCGCTGTAGGAAGACCCATAACCCTACTTAGCATTGTGACCAGGTCGTGGTAGTCTTCGTGGAAGTCACTTTGGAAGAGTTCATGAGGAACCTTCGCAGCACTGCCTCGCTTTTCCTTAAGCCAGTGCTGATTTATTGACCTTTTACAACCCACCAGATTATTGTCCCATGCTGCCTGACATTCTTTAATGGTGGGCGTTTCCATTTCTTGAAAAGTAGGGATATGGAAGTTTTTGTGATTCCTTCAGCCAACATGTTGGCAAGAACGTTACCATCCCTGTCTACGATTTTTCTCGTATATGATTGATATGCCTACCGATAGGGCATGACGAGCTCTGGGGCTACAAGAGATGGAGGAAAGCCCGCAACTTTTTCTATTCCACTTTGTCTTATCAGTCTTGCATTCTTGGTCGTTGGGTTGACCCTGACCCTTCATGTGAATTCATCAATATCGACATGCCCTATGTTGATGTCGGTGATCTATTTCCAATCCATTGTAATTTTCGAGTGTAGAGGTCCACCCTGGAACTGGTATTTCATTTGGTCTTTGTCCTCCTTCCCTCGAGGAGTCTTACCTGACTTCTTCCCTTTGTCCTTCTCGACGAGTGCCCCTGAAGGTCCTGCACCTGACTCCATATATTCTGCAAGCAAATGCATAGTCATCGTAATTGATCACGAAAGCATTCACGTTAGTTGAAATCCCAAAGATGAAATCCATTTTAAATATTCTATCAAGCATAACATGAACTTTATCTCCCGATGTCACTGATCTTTTTATTAAGGGCATTTGGATAGTTCGGGCCCAGAGGACCAGACTTCCCTAGTAGGAATGGCATTTTGGAAAGGAAAATAGGGCGGAGGGCTCCGGGAGATTCTCTCCAATCGAATTTTGATAATTTAAAAGGATCGCAATGAGGAAGACTAGGATTAAGCATGTGGGTCGAGATAAGATTTCGGATTGGGCTCATTTGGATCGATCCTAGAGAATCTAGAGGTATCAGGTCAAAAATCCATCAGGAGATGGTTGTTTGGGAACGACAGATCAAAAATGAAAATTTGGAGACGAAACTCTAGGGTTCGGGGTCCTGCATGGCGATCGAGAGATTACATTTTTTTAGATTGAGTGCCCAGGTCTTAGTCGACGGGAGGCCGTTCATCCTTCGTCGTTCAGAATGGCTATCGTTGGGTGGGAGTCTAGAAAGGGTGGCCTAGCGGGTCAGACCCGATGTTATGGTTGGATGGAAGATTTTGATGCTCACCGGTGAGAGGTTTGCATTTTCGTCAAGAGGTATGGGCGACCTATGAATATCTCACTGACTAAGCATGTAGGCAGGAGTTTGTGTGGCAGGGAGATGTCCTGATGAGATCTAAATGTCTTGCCAAATGCCAAGATGCGAACCGGGCCCGGAGCAGGCGTCGGCCGCTGGATTTTCTCATCACGTGTTCGCGGCAACGAGAAAGCCGGAGCCCGACGGTCGAAAGGCTAGAGAGGATTTTCTTTTGAAATGGCAGTCGAGGGACAGAGTTCCGGAGGGCGGAGCCTGACACAATCAAGGTCGTTCAAGGTTCAACAGAATTTTCCAAACAGGGAAAGGAAGCCCGGGACCCGGGTGGTGGAAGGATGTCAGGCACTCTCCAAAAGAAATCGATATCGTCATGATGTCCTGGCGAAGGCATCATGTCTTTCCGAAGATGATGGGTCCTAGGGCTGTGCAGAGGGAGCCCTCGGCGTAAGATTCTAAATCCGGGAGACGTCTCGCCGATCGGGCGAAGTCATGGCGACAAAAGAGCTTGGGAGAACAAAGCGCTCTCACCAAGAAGTCACGTTGAAAGGTAAAGGCCCCGGCGACCGTCAGGAAGAAAGTTCATCAACGGGAGGTTGATCTTCAGAGAGATGTCTCGGTGACATCTGAATGTCCTGCCGACCGAGCATGTCAGCGGGAAA
Organism: Sequoia sempervirens; assembly: GCA_007258455.2. Classification (NCBI taxonomy): domain Eukaryota; kingdom Viridiplantae; phylum Streptophyta; class Pinopsida; order Cupressales; family Cupressaceae; genus Sequoia; species Sequoia sempervirens. The sequence goes on from VDFB02000015.1 coordinate 69,949,660, forward strand.
ACCTTTAGGCGGGGAGATGTCTTGCCAACCGAGCCATGTTATGCTAACAGAGGGAGCCTTTGCTGTAAGATTCTAAGTCGGGGAGAGGTCTCGTCGACCCGATGATGTCTCCCCGACTGGTAGGACCCAGGCTCAGCGAAAGTGAACATGCTCGGCGAAGCGAGCGTCTGGGCTCGAGTGTCGAAAATGCCCCTGCGATGAACATCGGTAAGCGGGACAAGTCCTAGATTGATCATGGAGGTGTCGTGTTGGGTTTTTTTGAGTTTTAAGACATGGGCTTTGTTCATTGAGTCATGTTTTATCATTCACATGTCTTCTTGATTATTTTTGTTCATTTTAAGCCTTAGGAATCATGAAAACAATGTTCGGGAGGGTGGATGGAAAACCTACCTCGAACACCTGATGCGGTAAAACGTGGGATCCACCAGTGGTTGGCAACGAAGGCAATGGGCGTGAGCGTGAAGGTCTTGCAGACAATGGACTCCTCTCTGGCAAGCACTAATCACTCTCTACAACACTGTCAAGTGAAAATGACTGGCTTGGGCAGGTCTTTTATACTCCCCACCGCCATTAATGCCCTCATTGAATGCAGGTACGACGGAACAAAGGTTGGTGGTTTTGAATTCAGCAACGGCGGCGGGAGACCCGGGGTCCGACGGGTGGGAGGGCGCAGGACGACGGGCATTTGATAAGTTCCTCTTGGAGATTCACCAGTGGAAAAGGGGAGGTCGGGGCCCAGAAGGCGAAACTTCACCAAAGGTTTGTTGTGAGGAATGGCGGAACACTCCCGGAACCCCGGGAGTGGAACTCCGAAGTCCCGGGCCCGGGAGGTCGGATAGCTGTCATGATTTCACTGATTCTAGCAGATGACAAACGGAGGTCCAGACTCCAGGGTCCAGGAGGATGCGAGCTGAGTGTCATTAGGAACGGTGGGTGCAATGGGGAAACCCAGCAAGGGAAACCCAAACGGCCGGGCCCGGCAGGGCCCGGGGCCGTTGGCAGAGGCAAACTGCCAGAGAGACTCCGCGAGGCCCCAAAACATGACAAAATTAAAAGGGGAAGGAACGGTCAACTGATGGTGAGACTTTGAAGCAACATTGACCATCTGGGACACCAAAAAATGGGGCACACAAAATGAGGCGGCGATAAAAAATGACCCGGCAAGGGAAAGAAAAGAGGGTCCCCATTCCGAATGGGGCGTGTGTGCGAAGGGCACAACAATTTCTTCTTCCAATCTTATCACCAACTCAAGGTCTTCATTCTCTGAATTTAGGTTCTTCATCACTAGTTCTCTTTCATCTACATGCATGGGAATAACTACAATGTTTTCATCCATAAACTCTTCTTTTGCATCTACAAACACTTCTTCTTCCTTTTTCCTTCTGGTTGCTAACTTTACTTGTCTTTTCCTTCTTTTGACAATTTTCTTTATGGGCCATTCAACTTTCCTTTTCACTGATAAATTCCAACATGTCATCTGCTTGATCATCTGCTCCATCTTTATCATGGACACATGAAATTCATTATCTAATCTTCTCAACTCTTTCTTTATTACTTCTAACTCTTTTTCAAACTTTTCTTGTCTCTTTCTCTTCTTTCTTTCTTCCTCTGCCTACAAATGTCTTCTTAACACTTCCATCTTCTCTCTTCAAGCAAGCTTCTTCTTGCTTCCACTTTTTCTCAACTTTCTCTTCCTTCTCTTGGCAGCAACCAGGTTCTTCTTAACCTGCACAACACTACAACACACACAACTACAACCACAGACTCTCTACCCAACACCTTCTATGCTTTGATACCACTTTGGTGCAATGCTAGAGGAATAAAACTCACTTATCTCAACCTCATTTGTCAAAACTCAAACAAACCTTTCATGTCCCTTCAACTAGGACTCAATCCCTCTTCACAAAATATTGTTTACAAGGAACCAAACCACTTTTTGATCACTCAAACACTTTGAACAAAAACAAAACAACTAATTCAACCCAATTCCCAACCTTAACATTCCAAAAATGAAAACTTCTCAAAATAGACCCTTCAAACAACAAACTAGGCCCTTTGAGGCCATATACACAAACCAATACTAAACTCCAGGCCCATTATCTTTTGTAGATACTTAAAACCTATTCCAATACATCTTCACACACCAAATAATCCTTCTCACACACTTTCCATACCTTTTAATATCAACTGATGGCTTATTTTCACAAGTCTTCCCTTAATGCTAGTAGGCTGCCACCTTAGAACTGTGAAACACAACTTTGAATGTAGAACCCTTCTTAAAAATGTAACAAGCTTTTTGAGTACCTTCTCAGGGCTTTAAAACACAACACAAAACCAATATAAGTTGCTTTGGGAAAACATATTCAATACAAGATTGCCCATGTCCTTTTTAGGCCTTATTAAGCTTTGATTAATCAAGGGCTTATTGGATTAATTAACTCCAAACAAAAATTTATTGAACTAATGCTTCAAACACTTGCTAACTAACTTGTACAAGCTTATTAATCCATCAAAAGTCCACTTCAAGAGTTATTTTTATGAACCCTAGACTCTAACCTCCATGTTTCACTTCACAATGCACTGTATTAATAGGACAGTCAATAAAACAAATCCCACAAACTTTAAATTAACCAATCCCTATATTAAATGGGATAAAAATACACCCAAGCACTCTTTCAAAGAAAATTACACAAATAGGATTCATATTCTACTATCAAACTTTTGGAAAACATCATTGTGCACTATTTTACCAGATTTTTACACATTTACCAGTCCAAGGGCATCAAAGAATCCACCTCAAACCTCATTCTCACACTCTACAATCTGGAGATATTTTAAAATGCAAATCAAACTTTCATACCACCAAGAATTAGCAAATTCCACTAGTTAAAAAGGGAGTAACACAATTTTGTAATCTCATTGTTTACCCTAATAGAGGGTTTTGATAGTTTATTGAAAAATTGCAATAACTTATTCAATTCTACACCAATCTGCATGAAACAAAGTTAGGGTGGAAGGTGAATGAAATATAGGACACTTACCACCAATTAGAAACCATTTAATTCCCGTACAAGGCCGTACAAGATCAGAAAATAGTGAAATTTTGAAGAAAATGTATAAAAACAGAGTTTTCCAATGATCTAATTCATTTATTCAATCACCCACACACCTCCAAACGTACAAAAGTCCTTTTAAATGAATTACATCATGACTCTTGAGTTTCTAACTACCTTCAATGACCCAAATCAAAACATGACCTTTCACCTTCCAATGTTGCTTTTTAGCAATTTTGCAACTTTGTGACAACTTTTACATTTATTCAAATTTTGACATCAAGCTTAAAACTTGACCTCCTAAGGACTTTAATACATGGAAAATGACCCTTGAGCAATATTGAAACATCAAAATTGATCATCCTTCAAAATTTACTTCATGGAAACATGATATTGCCAAGGTGCTCCTGCACCAATTTGTGACTATCAAAATCCTATACAAAGTTCTTAGTATGATTGAAGTTACTTATCAAGTGTTTGCCATGCACCAAAGTTAGTATTTCCATTACTTAGGATTAATTCAAGTCTAACACAATTTATCATATTTACTAGGGACCGATAGTAGTTGAATAGTTTTTGAAAATATAAGAGAAATTGCCATCATATTAAAATTAATATTAATTGGTTAAACTTTGCAAAAATCTCAAAATTATTTGAGTCAAAATAAAATTAGGGAAATCCTTCTCAAGAAAAGTAGGTGCATAAGTATACTCCATCTAAATAAATAAAAAATACTAATAATTTTTTTTTCTAATTAAATTTATGTCACTTTATCCCATTGATATAATAGTCACTAAAAAACAAGTTAACTTCATCTACTAAATTAAATAACCAACTACTCAAATTGAATGTCAAATGACGAATGTAATATGCATGAATCCAAGATTTTAAAAAATGTATTTGTCCCAAAATATGTAAAACTACCAATGGCATTAACTACATATAACACAACTAAGATCACAAAATAGTTAGGCCTTAAAAAAATAGAGGCCTTCCTATTTCTACTTTCCATTTTGGAAGGAAAACTTGTATATGTTCGTCCTTGACTGCTTTTATTGTATTCAATGTTTCCCTTACCATCCTTTTCTTCTAGCATCTTTTTTATTATAAAGAATAAAATCAAACTTACCTCTATAAATGAACAAAATTCATGCTTTGTAACTTGTATTCCCTAACCAATTTCTTTACATCATACTTTACAATCAACTTCTTCAAAATTGTGATTAGTTGACATGTGAGAATTTTAGGAATTCTGATTGACTTACAAATTACACAATTGAAAAAAAATGAGATGAAGAATAAACTCTAAATAATTGCATTCGAATAATAGCTTAGGAACTAGTACAATATATAAATCATGAGAAGAGCCATCTAGAATGGAAACTGCCAACTAGAAAACTAGCATGCAACTACATGCACTATTGCACTTGACTAAGAAATCATTATCCTAACAATTTAGCAACAAGAAAACTTATCTAGAGGAATATTTTAGGAAAAATATTCTACATTAACACTCCCTCTTAAGTGTAGCTAGGTGAATAGAGATATATGCAAATAATGCAAGGATGGATGCATGACAGGATGAATGGGTCCTAGCTACAAAGCCGTGTTAGGTACCCATGAACATATGCAATGCAAAATTGGGGGGAAAATCCTAGTGGAAACAAAAATCCTCCCCAAAAAGACACAATAATGAAATCCATCACAAATCCAATCAATCTCCATCCATACAAAGGGTGACAAGAGAGACTATATAGCCCCCCCATAATGAGATAACCTACTACAAAGAAAAATTGGAAGAAAACTTGCGGAGTAACACTGGAATCCTTAATCTGACAAGCAATGAAAGATAATTTTTTTTTGCTAAAACCATATTAGTGTCACTAAACGACTCGGGTTGGAATCATAATAAAGAAATAGCAGACCCAATGCCAAGGAACACTTGAAAACATGCAAATTGGCCAACTTTGGAATCTATGAAGCAACAATTGATTGAAAAATGATCTAGAATGGAAATGAAGTGCAAAGATCAAAAAGAAAATGTAAACCTAATGCATGAAAATAGGAAAGAGTGCATGCACTAATCAATATTCACATCTACCTCCATGATTTCTTCCCTGCAATATAAAATGAACTTTCACTCAAACTAACCTCTGCTCTTATACCATGTGAGAATTTTAGGAATTCTAGTTGAGATGAAGAATAAACTCTAAATAATTGCATTAGAATAATAGCTTAGGAATGAGTACAATATATAATACATGAGAAGAGCCATCTAGAATAAGAACTTCCATCTAGAAAATAGGCATGCAACTCCATGCAATATTGCACAACTAAGCAATAATTATCCTAAAAATTTAGCAACTAGCAAACTTAACTAGAGGAATACTTTAGGTAGAATATTCTACACTAACAATTTTCCTATGGAGAATCCCTATAAAAATTTAGGGACTATTCTCTATCAGTTAACACAAATATTAAGGATTTGAGAGAGTTGTTTTAAAGTTTTCTTTCTTCATTCCTGTTTAACTTACATACTTGATGCAAATTATTTGTATTTTTTATGGGAGAGCAGTGAACTTTTTTTGTAGCTCTAGGTGTTCTTAGTACATAGATATGTTGTAATTGAACTTACAAAGAAATGATAGAACATATAGGAAGAGAATGATATATTTTTAGAGAGGATATTGACAGATTTTTATGGTATCCTACCCTTGAGAGAGAAAGTTGTAACTCATACAAATTCATGCCCATACCCCTTACTATATAGGCTATACCATGTAATGTATCTTCTTTCTTTATTGTATTTTCTAATCTACCTTATTTTATTTTATATAAAAAAATATTTTTTCTATAGAGAAAGAATAAGGTAATGGCATCCATGGAAGGAGGGTACTTAGAAAGAGAGTATAGTGCCAAGGATGAAAGAATTTTCATTAATTTATATTTTATGTATTTATGTTTTATTTTATTAATATTATCTAGTGTAAGTAGAAATCTAGAAGGGGAAAGTCATCTATAGCAAGAGTAATGGCCACTTTGAGCTTTTATTTCTTTATAGGTCAAACCTATGGTCATTCCCAATAGGAGTTGCAATCCCTTTGGAGGGATTGTGTCTCCATGCCTTCAATTTTAAAAAATTTAACAATCGCATTTAGAAAGTTTAAAACCAAGCTCTATATAGATTTTCATAGCATCTCTTTGGCCTATGTCAAAATAGGATCTTTAGAACAAGGTATGAACATCCATCTACAAGCTCTATATATTTTCATAGCATCTCTCTGGCCTATGTCAAAATAGGATCTTTAGAACAAGATATGAACATCCATCTAACATAAGGCATAAGGAAGTTTGTTTTATTTTATAGTTACAACCACATAGTAGACATGTATGCAAAATATAAAAACATATGGAAGGTAGTAAAATATTTAACAAAAGTCCACAAAGAAATTTAGTCTTATGAAATGCCACAAAATATCTCAAATAAATGTGCAAAATATATTCATTTTTTATAAATATGAACATGTAAATTTTGTTTTATTTCTTTTATATTATTATGTTATCAAATGTTAAGATTGCAAGGTACAATAAAAATGTGGTTAGTGTATTTTTTTTAGCTATTGTCATCTTCACCATATTTTTAGCATGCATTTGACTAGTTCATTTTTTCTACCATTTAAAATGAAGGTTGAATATTACTATATGTGTAAATATTTATATGCATGAATGCATGTATTTATATGTCTGTATGTATGTGTGTGTGTGTGTGTGTGTGTATGTATGTATGTATGTATTTAGATATGTATATGTATTCATTCATGTATGTAGGTATGTTCATGTATGTTTGTGTGTAGTTTACTATACAATATATTTCAATAAATTGAGTTATAATTTTCTCTTTCCAATCCTAATTGCATACTCATAATTTAATAGATTCCATCTCTCAAGAAAATAAATTTTGCTCACAAAACTCAAGAATAAATAAATTATAGAACTTGCAAAGTAAAATATCTTCTTCAATGAATCATTATTTCATCCGATTTACAAAAAAAACATGAAACCTTTAACAATAGTAGGGAGGCCTATACCTCACTTAAGCTTCCAAAATGGGGTATATTCTTATCCTTAAATTGATTCTTTCTCTCCTTATCACAAATCCTCTTTTCACCAAATCAACTCAAAACATCTCCTCAAGAATATATTCCAATTCTTTACAAAAACATAGGTTCCAAGAGAAAAAATAAAAATTAAAGAATTATTTTTCCTCTCAAAGTCAAATGGAATGGTTTATATGGGGTTACCTTGTCACCCATCCTCATAATAAGGTGAAGACACATGACCTCCTCCTTCCATCTTCCAACCACTCATTACAAAATACAAAACAATTTATGCCTCCCCATGTGCACCCACATGAGAAATGTATGGAGGAGTATAGTGTACTCCACACTCCTCTTATATAAGGTACTTGAAAGGAGAGATGAGTACAGTAGACTATCAATTCTACATCTCATTCATTACAAGCCTATTTATGCCATGTTATTTTCAAGGGGTAAGATGGGTACAATCCTTTCCCAACACCTAAGAATACATGGACCAAAATACCTATCTTAGGGTGAAACGAAGAAAATAGGTGTTCCACCTTTTGGGAGGTGGAACACAAACTAGGGTTTAGGGACCTAGACCAATTTTCTTCAAGTTTCACTCAAGGAAACCCTAGAGATCTCAATCAAAGGATGAAATTAAGGAAAAGAGAATTGCAATAAGGTGTCCTAGGGTGTGATTAAAGACAATAAGGGGGGTTCACCACCAAGCAAGGCTCAGAAAGACATAGAATGAAAGCAATGTGCAAATCTAGCTATGAAACCTAGAGAACAACATGAAATTAGACTGATAAAAGAGAATAAAACAAAAAGGTATCTGGAAGAAAGATGTGGTCAAAACAAGCTCTGAAACCCTATAATTCTGACTTTTGATGCTCACTAGGACTCATATTCCAAACTCGGTGATTTAGTCCTAGTATAGGGTTTACGAGTAGGGTTTGGAACCTCTTGGTGACTTTTCTAGATCTGCTGAGGACTGGAAAAAAAGCAGCACTAGGACTCATACACCCAGACTATTGCAAGTGTCTCATTTTGTCACGAAGTGTCCCAGGAGCTGAATTTTGAAGCGAAAATTTGCGAGCCTCTGAGTATGGATTAAATAAGCCTTTTCCCACTAATTTCATGTAGATAAGTTGGATATCTTTCTCTAGATTTGAGTTTCCATGAGCCTTGACAACTTTTGCAACTTTGTCATTTTGGTACTTTTAAGGGCTTCAAATCCACTTTTTCTTTAACCTATAAATCTACAATCACACAAAGAGAGAGAAAAAATGTTTTTTTTTGAGGAAATAGTGGTTTTCCTTGGTCAAACCCAATTTAGGTAATTAAACCTTATGATGAAACAATGAAACATGAAACATGAACAATGATACCTTGAATGGTGTCTTGAAATGGAAATCTGCAATCTAACATGAAGTGGCCATGAAGAATGTAGATCTTGATCTTGAATTAGATGTGGAACAATGCTTAACTTGGATCTTGAATGCTATATCACAACACTAGCTTAACAACATGCTTGATGCTTTATGCCTTTGACATGACAATGCATCTTGAATTTCCATAATAATCTTCTTCAAATCTACCTTTGAATGCTCTTGAAATATGTCCTTGTGAATTCTTGTGAAAGTGATCTTGATTGCTTATGAAGTTCTAGGATGAAACTATGTAAAATAACCTTGTATTTATACTTGTTTATGCCAAATTTACTGAAATTACAACACTACAAGTCCACATCAGATCTAGGAGAATAAAATCCTACAAAGAATTGAATTCAAAATAGGTCTTGGTTAAAGCGAGACTCATATGCTAGTTGTGGCATATGAGTCCTAGTGGCTTAAAAATGGGACACAAACTCTAAGAAGTGTCTTGTTTAATGTGAAATTCAAAATCAGGTCCCAAGACCTAGGCAGGATTCATATGCCCAAGGTGGCATATGAGTCCTAGATCACCAGATTTGGAACACATGACCCAAAACATTGAATTATGATTGGTTATTTGATAAGTGTCAGGATTATCCACGAAAGGATGCAAGTAATAAGGCTTGTGGATGCAAAATAGGACCAATTAAGGCATAAATAAGCCCAATTAATTAATAAAGCCCTAGATTAGTGTGAAATTGTTAAGATACACTTTACAACAACCTAAATAAGACACAATTAGGTCCATTTTATCATTAATTATTCATTCCTAGATTAAGTGTGAAAAAGGGATACTTTTTCCTACACTACATTTAGCCCCCACTTTAGTGAGAGGAGGAACTTGCTTCAATTTCACACTAAAGTAGACATTCAAGAGAGGTCAAAGTGTACCAATGTAGATGATGTAGAATGACAAAGATCAAGGAGGTGGTCAAGCCCCCAAGATCCAAGATCCTGCCTCAAACCAACATAAGAACAAAGGGACACACACAAGGTCTACGATATGCAGCATCAAGATACACAAACATAAAATGTCAATGACTAAAAGAAAGAAAAAAAAAAACAAGCAAAAATAAAAAAGAGGTGGATCAAGCCTCGACTGTTTTTCTCGCATACTATGGATCAAATCTAAACTGTTTGTCTAAAAATGTTTACAAGTGGAACACGATGTCCACTATGCAAACCAACACATGCTCACAAGGGCTATTGGAACCTCAGGACATCCACTAGGTGAGTCCCCAACGAGACACATATGTATGTGACTAGTATGTGCTCACACGGACAAGCAAGTGGCTATGGGAAAATCATGCCTTAGTTCGCTCCCATATGTACAACCAGACCAAAGTTATACCTCCTAATAACTTTAAGGTGCCACACAACACAAACAATAGAATTTATGAGGCAAGAAAAGCTTTGTATGCCTGACACCCATGAATAAATGAGATGGCACCACAGGCAAGCAAAGTGTGTTATGCAAGGTGGCCATATAACAGCTATTGTAAATGCAGAATAGTGTAAGTTATGTTCAAAGGGATTTTTCTTACTTCATGTAAGGTATCTTCTTAGGGAACATCATGCCTAATGTCTCCAATAGAGGAAAAGTCAAAGAAATATCATGCTCTCGGAGGAGATCAAACCCAATGACACCACCAAGAAAAGGACGCATTGCAAGAAGAAAGAAAATCACACAATGAAATATGAGTGTTGATATATGCCCCCACTTTAAAGCGGTTGCTAACACCAATGTTGTGAGAAATTGCTTTAAAGTAGAAGAAGATATGAGATGTTATTCAGAAAGCCCTATGCCAAGTCATATGTTTCTGAATGAAACTACATCATGGATAAGGGGTTACCCTCAAAACTCAATATGTCACATGTGAGCCAACTTAAGGAATGTCGTCCACATCCCAAGCTTGCTATTTTATATACATGGAAGGTGGTCAAGTAGCCAAAAGAGACAATGACAAGTTCCATATGAGGACAAGGCTACCTAACCCCTTGCCCCCACTTAGTGCAAGACAAGGATGAGCCGAGATGATTGATGAGAAAATTTCTAGAGGAAAATCATTATCAATTAGAGGAATTAGGTGCCTCAACATAAAGAAGAGCACCACATTCCTTAATATGTTGCATTTTATCACTTAAAGCCTTACATTCATTAGTAGAATGACCATGAACTCTATGATATGCACAAAATGAACTTTGTAGTAAAACTTCTTTCATGTTCTTGGAGGGAGGGATATCAAATGATCTTGGAGGAGTCTCAACAAGATACTCTCTTGATCAGTAGAATATGTTCCTTTATTTTGTGATAAAGATATCTCTTTCTTAGTACAAGATGTCATACTTACACAAGACTCTTTACATTACGATATTTTGTACTCTCCTTTATAGGAGGGTGTAAAATCTATCAAATTCAAATCATTCATGTTTTACGCAATGAAATTTATGTTAAGCAAAGATTTATTTGTTTCTTTCATTTCTTTCAAAGGAAAATAAGTAAGACCACTAATGTCTATCAATTCAGGATACACTAATGTTAAATTTGGCTTAAAGGAATCTTTTGTAATAGTGTTGATATTAAGTGAAGGCTTGTTTATTTTTTTTGAGGGACAATAACCAAGACCATTAGTTGTTTCTTGTGAGTTAGGTTCTATAGGGACACGAATACCTTGTTATCTAACACCACATCATTTTCCACTACATCCAAGTTTTTTCATGAGTTCATAACGTTTTCCATAAAAAAAATTAAGTTCTTTCAGATCTAGTGGTTGTGCATAATCAGTTTCATCAAAGTTTGTCGTGTAATTTGCTTCTTCTTCTAAAGTGGTTGAAGTGGATGCTTTTGAAGGGTTTACTGAATTTTTTGTTGACATTACCACTTTTGATTTTCCCTTTTCAGAGTTTTTTTATGATCGTGTATTCACCCATGAATTTTGTAAAATCCAAGGAACCCCAATCATCTTCTAATAACTTCATGACTTCCTCGATATGATTTTCTTTTTCTTTCTCTTGCATGGGTTCCACTTGTGTATTTGGTGTTAATGTTTTCAAAGGATTCTCCTTTCCTTTCTCAATTTTCAAACAATTTTTTGGTTTAGGGTCAACTTTTATTGTATATACTTTGTTGTTGTAGACATATTTCATGATACGATGAAGGGTTGAGGGCACCACATGCATCTTATGAATCCATGGTCTTCCTAAAAGGAGATTGTATGAAAGATCATGAGACATAACATGGATGGGAGTTTGTAATGTGTCCTTTCCAACAGTAATAGGCAAAGTGATCACACCAAGTTGTTTTTTTCCTACATTGTCAAATCCTTGAATCGATAAGTAATCTAGTTGAATTTTTGTTTTATAATCCACGCCAAGTCTATCCAAAATGGTCACACTAAAAATATTAAGGGTGGATCCATTTCCAACAAGGGTTATTTTTATTCCCAACCTATTATAGATAGCTATTATCATGAAAGGATGATTTTTTTTTTTGCACTTCCAAAGGAGGGACCTCACTTTGGTGGAAAACAATGTCAACGTTCATTTCTTAAATCATGGTTGCTATGTCATTCAGTTACACATTAGGAGGGGTATAAACTTTTTGTAAGGAACTTTGAATCATGTTATGATAATGAGGGGATGATTGAATAAGGTCCCTAATGATATTTTAGTGCAAGAGTGTTCTTAAGTTGTTCAACAAGTTCATACTCCTTTCCACTTTGTAAAGGAAAATGAGGGGCACTAGGCAAGATAGGGTTAGGAAATGGGAGGGATATTGAAGGTGTTTGTCTTGGTTACAGATTGTTTCTAGTGCTATATGTATGAGCATTTTGGTATTATAACTTGGTTACTGCAAAACATTATTCTTAGGTGGGTAAAGGATAATTTCAAGTTTGTTTTGAGTTTGTGGTCATTGTGAGGGTTCGAGTGAACCCCCTTTCCACAACCCTTTCCTTTTCTTTTTTCCTTGGGAAATATGGGACCCAACATTTAATGGGTTTGCTCGAACCTAATGTTTGTTTGAACCCCCAAAAACCATTTTTTTTGCATGGGGGCATTTTTTGCAACTTTTCCTTCCTCATTGGAATTGTAAACCAGTTTTGTGGGTTTACCACCTCCTCACATACAATTTCCTACTCTTTCACTCAAACATTATCACAAGAGGGGAACATGTTGGGAGATGAATGTAGACTAGTTCAAGTGGTATTTAGGTAGGTTTCAATGGTCTCTTGTTGTATTATGTGATCACCATGATTACCTATGGTTGTACCTATGGTTGTGTCCTCTTGTTTAGCAATGTCTTGCCCAATGAGATAGTTAGGAAGAGAGAAACAACTAGGATTGTCAAAACTCTCATTGATTGGTTCTTCTAACACCAAAATATCTTCTTCACAAATAGGAGAGATATTAGGAGAAGAATGAATGTGATTGTTATGGTTTTCCTCTATTGTATTCTCTTTCAATAAATCATTCTCATAGGGGGGATATGAAATTTTTCTTAGCATGCCTAGAATGGTAAGATAATAACATTGTTTAAGCAAGAATGAAAAGTATTTCTAGCCATCTTATGCAATGCTTCAACAATGTAAACAATGTATATCCAAAGATGAAAAGTAATTTTATCCAAAATGTGCAAATCTTTAAGAATGCAAACAATATGTATCCAAAAATGAAAAGCACTTTTATCAAACTTATGCAAAGCTTTATGAGTGTAAACATTGTGTATGCAAAGAAAAGTACTTTTATTCATATTATACAAAGTTTTAGAAATGTAAACATTTTCAGATTTGATGATGTTTGTTATTGCCTTGATTTAGGAAGAATTCAAAATGACTACCCTAAATTGATTTTTATGACCTAGATGCATAAAACAAAAGTTACTAAAACTTTTCAAACTGATACTATAGGTTACCAACAAGCTTAAGAAGTACAAAAACAAGGTTTTTAATGTTTTAAAAGGTAGTTTCATGCTTGATTTGGGACTAAATTGTCCAGAGGGGAATATGAGTCCCAATTAGGGTTTTTCAAGGGTTCAAATTCTGAAAAATAATCCACATAAAATACCTAGAAGCTAGGTAAAACCACTTGAACTGGGACTAAATCACCCAGAGGAGTGTATGAGTCCCAGATTAGGGTTTTCACACTAATTTCAACAATTTCTAAGTGAATGTTAGGTTTTTTGGTTTGTATGATGTCTATACTAAGTGAAATTATAGATTTTAAGTAAAATTCAATGATGGAAGATGCAAAAATGCAATCTATATGCACTTTCACTATTGCAATATTAAGAAACCCTAGATGAAAATTAACTAATGCAAGACCTAAAGCAAAGTTAATGTAGGTTAAATCTAGGACTCTGATGCACTCCAAATAAAAAATAAGGTGTTCTAAAAGCTAGGTTCACCAAAATGAAAAGAAAAAAATAGGTGTTCCACATTTTGGGAGGTGGAAGACATACTAGGGTTTAGGGACCTAGACCAATTTTCTTCAATTTTCACTCAAGGGGACCCTAGAGATCTCAATCAAAGGATGGAATTAAGGAAAAGAGATCTACAATAGGGTGTCCTAGGGTGTGATTAAAGATAATAAGGGGGGTTCACCACCAACAAAGGCTTGGAAAGATATAGAATGAAAGCAATGTGAAAATATAGCTATGAAGCTTAGAGAATTAAGAACATGAAATTAGAATGATAAAAGAGAATAAAATAGAAAGGTTCCTAGAAGAAAGATGTGGTCAAAATAAGCTCTGAAACCTTGTAATTCTGACTTTTGATGCTCACTATGACTCATACGATAGACTGGGTGATTTAGTCCCAGTATAGGGTTTATGGGAAAGGTTTGGAACCTCCTGATGACTAGCAAAAAGCAATACTAGGACTCATATGCCTAGACTGTTGCAAAGTGTCATGTTTTGTCGCGAAGTGTCCTAGGAGCTGAATTTTGAAGCAAAACTTTACGAGCCTCTGAGTATGGATTAAATAATCCTTTTCCCACTAGTTTCATGTAGATAAGTTGGATATCTTGCTCTAGATCTAAGTTTCCATGAGCCTTGACAACTTTTCATGACAACTTTTGCAACTTTATCATTTTGGTACTTTTGAGGGCTTCAAATCCACTTTTTCTTTAACCTATAAACCTGCAATCACAAAAAGAGAGAAAAAGTGTTGTTTTGTTAGGAAATAGGAGTTTTCCTTGGTCAAACCCCATTTAGGTAATTAAACCTTATGATCAATGAAACAATGAAACATGAACAATGATACCTTGAATGGTGTCTTGAAATGTAAATATGCAATCTAACATGAAGTGACAATGAAAAATTTAGTTATTGATCTTGAATTAGATGTGGAAAAATGCTTAACTTGAATCTTGAATGCTACATCACAACACTAGCTCAACAACGTGCTTGATGCTTTATTCCTTTGACATGATAATGGATCTTGAATTGCCGCAATAATCTTCTTCAAATATGCCTTTGAATGCTCTTGAAATGCTCTTGAATGTTCTTGCGAACTCTTGTGAAAGTGCTCTTGATTGCTTATGAAGTTCTAGGATGAAACTATGTGAAATAACCTTGTAGTTATACTTTTTTATGCCAAATTTCTCAAAATTACAACACTACAAGCCGATATCAAATCTAGGAGAATAAAACCCCACCAAGAATTGAATTCAAAATAGGTCCTAGTTAAAGCAAGACTCATACGCCAGTTGTGGCATATGAGTCCTAGTGGCTTAAACACAGGACACAAACTCCAAGAAGTGTCTTATTTAATGTGAAATTCAAAATCAAGTCCCAAGACCTAGGTGGGACTCATATGCCCAAGGTAGCGTATGAGTCCCAGATCACTAGATTTTGAACACATGACCCAAAATATTTAATTATGATTGGTTATTTGATAAGTGTCAAGATTATCCACATAAAGATGCAATTAATAAGGCTTGTGGATGCAAAATAGGAGCAATTAAGGCTAATTAATTAATAAAGCCCTAGATTAGTTTGAAAGTGTCAAGATACACTTTACAACACCCTAAATGAGGCACAATTAGGTCCATTTTTATCATTAACTATTCATTCTCAAATTAGGTATGAAAAAGGGATGCTTTTTCCTACACTACAATGGGTACTTTCCCATGTAGGGAATTTCCACATGAAAATGTAGAAAAATATTATTTTTCACTCTTTAAAATCCACCATGAAAATACTTATAAGTTTGGATCAAAAGAGACATATATCAACTTTAAAATATTAACATTATTAAAACCAAATAAAATTTTAAAAGGGATAAAAAAATTTACTTAGGAAAGACAAGGTGCATCCTATGGGGTCCTAGTCCTTCGATAGACTAAAATAATGGTGAAATCAAAGAACATGTTAACACTCATTTTACTTCACATGGTGAATTGGGAAAGGTGGTTAAGGATCTCAATTGATCTCTTGTTCTCTTGTTAGTCAACTTGCAAATATCCCTACACATCCAATCCATTAAATATATCAAAAAAAGATAACCAAAGTGATAGGTTAGAATCAAAATGTTATCATGCAACAATTAAGAAAGCTCAAATGCATAAAATAGTATCTCATCACAATAGTTAACATCTACGATGGTGTTGAAACATGATTAGTTTGATAATATCTTCCCAAATAAAAATAACAATATTAAACCATATTTGATTTTTAATAATTTAAAATTTATGTTTAAAACCATAATTTCAATAAATATATCAAGATTTCACTTATCCTTTAAATCAATGTTCTATCACCTACTTTGTTTTCAATGTAATCTATCATTGAAGTATTCACATGACACTGTTAAGAGTACAAATTAATAATGACATCAATCATACTATTTAGCTTTGTGAGAGAAATTCTTGATTGCCAGAATCCTATACAAAGATATTAATATGAATAAATTTACTTACCAAGTGTCCCTCATGCACCAAGATTAGTATTCTCATTATTTAGGGTTAATTCAAGTCCAACACAATTTCTCATATTTATTAGGGACAAGTAGCAATTGAATCGATTTTCAAAATATAAGAATAATTGTCATCATATTAAAATTAATATTACTTGGTTAAACTTTACGAACATCTCAAAATTATTTGAGTTAAAACAAAATTAGAAAAATTCTTCTCAAGAAAAGTGATCACATAGATATTAACCATCTAAATCAAAAGATAATACTAATAATACTTTTTGCTACTCAGATTTAAGTCACTTTATCCACATCGATATAATAGTTATAAAGAAACTAGTTAACTTCATCTACTACATTAAATAACCAACTACTATCATTTAATATCCATGAATCCAAGATTAAGAATAGATATGCAGTTGTCCCAAGGTATCTCAAACTACCAATAACAAATTAACCACATATGATACAACTAAAATCACAAAATAGTCAGGCCTTACAAAATTAGAGGCCTTGTTGTTTATGCTTTCCATTTTGGAAGGCAAAGTTTTGTATGTTCCTCCCCGGCCGCTTTTGTTTTATTCATTGTTTCCTTTACCAGCCTTTTCCTCTAGCATCTTTTTATTATAAAGAATAAAATCAAACTTATCTCTGTAAACGAACAGCATTCATGCTCTGCAACTTGTATTGCCTGATTAATTTCTTTACATCATAGTTTACAATCAGCTTCTTCAAAACTGTGATCAGTTGTCTATGTAGAATCCCTACAAAAATGTAGGGACCATTCTCTGTCAGTTAACACAACAATAAAGTATTTGAAATAATTCTTTCAAAGTTTTCTTTCTTCACTCCTGTTCAACTTACATACTTGATGCAGATTATATGCAAGACCGAATAAGTTGAACTTTTGTTGTGGCTCTGGGTGTTCTTAGTACATAGATCTGCTGTAATTAGGCGACATGATATGGTGGAGCATAGCAATAAACCCCATAACAAAAGCCTGATCATAGCCAGGTTGTACAATCACACTCAGTACATCTCCTCCCAGTGTTATTTCTGATGTCACCTGTTTTCTTCTCATCTGAAAATGAAAACAGCAATGGAACCCTTACAACTCAGTATTGAACATTAAATAAAATATGTGATGATTTATTCAGATTCAATTGTTTTACATCATGATAATTGTTTGAGATTCACTTCTACTTACATCATTTAAATATGATAAATATCAAGAAAATCATTCGTGATTATAAACTTTCTTATAAATCATTACTCATGAAATATAAATCTATAAAGTCATAAAAACACCATATAAGAATTGTAAAACATTAAAACAGATACAAACCTCTACAACTACATTTCGGGAGCTGTTGTAAACGGTGCAGGATGTCTTGGCATAAGATCCTTCAATCTGGTAATCTGGGTGGCTCTTTTGATTTATTGAACTGACAAATATCTGTGCTAAGACCTTACTGGGAAGGAGAAAACGCCTTCTTACCACAAACAATGGCTTCTGACCATCAATCTTATCTCCTAGAAATGCTTCCCATTCATGGTGCAAGCTGAATCTCTGTCATAGCAATGGAAAGAAATAAAACAATTTGCATTTGAAACTTTAAATATCTTAAATGATAAATAACATCTAATAGAGATATATGATAGTTTTTGGTTTAAATTATGTATATTTTTCAATCGATTTTTTGGATCATAAATATCACTCTCTTCTTTTTAATGATGGATTATTGATTGTCATTTAAAACGTAGATTGAAAAATATATATAATCGAAACCAAAAGCTATGATACATCTTATTTTTAAATCTATGTTCAGAACACAAACGTCTCTCCTCTTTCTTATTATGGGTTACCGAGTGGAGATTTTTCAATGAACATTTGAATCACAAAATATCACTCTATTCATTCTGATGACAGATTATTGAGTGTGGTCTGAAACGTAGATTGAAAAATATATGTAGTTAAAACTAAAAGTTATCATACATCTTATGTTTCAATCTACGTTCAGAATACAAACATCTCCTCTCTTTTTCATTATGAATTACTAAGCGTGATCCAAAACATAAATTGGCAAATATACATAGTTAAAACCAAAAGCTATCATACATATTATTTTCCAATCCACATTTAGAATACAAACATCTCTCCTCTTTCTCATTATGGATTACTGCATGTGATTCAAAACATAGATTGAAACATATACATAGTTAAAACCAAAAGGTATCATACATCATATTTTTAATGGATATTTTGAATACAAACATCTCTCTTCTTTCTCATTATAAATTACTCAAGTGTAATCCGAAACATAGATTAATAAATATTCTAAATCAAAATAAAAAACTGTCATACATCTACCATGTTATGGATTGTTAAAAACTCATACCAACTATAACATACAATACATCTAAAATCCACATACCCTGCGCCGCATGGTGAGAAGAGAATTTCCTGCAGCGTCCATGAGAAGAGCATGGTCATTGGGATCAGAGTAATAGTTATCAATTCTGAAAACTATATTCCCCTCTGGATCAAACACTGTGAAACCATTGCAGCTGAACATGAGGGACTTCTTCCACACAGTCAATGCTGTGACTGATTCTTTGCAGAAGCGATCTCCAATCAAAACATTGGCTAGGAGATGTGGGTCCTTAGGATGGATCCTCCCAGGCATAATCTCTGAGGAATATGATCCTAACCATGAAAGCAAGCGAGGCAACCAAGACATTGGTTACACCTTTAACTCCACACAAATAAATGCCCACTGTTGATCGAGCACTAATCCAGAGCCTTAATATATTTTGGAGGAAAATATATTATAAAGAAAAAAAAAAAACTGGTTCTACCGGCATTCTAGGATAAACCTTATCCGTCCGATTCAGTTGACTGTGAAGTTTAAGATACCTGCCGTCATGAAACAGACACGTTTGTAGTCGGCAATATTTACTACTTTGCCAACCGACCGTTTAATGTTTTTTATATTCCAATGTCACCTCACTCCTCTAAATAAATGGGTCAACCACCCCAAATGTCTTAGTCCCCCCTCTTGCACATCATTGATAATTGATTATTAACAATAATACTTGATTATTAACAACAATATTTGATTACTAACAATAATATTCTTCATGTAAGAGCAGGATTGATAGTTTTTTTAGGTATTGAAAGCTATTTTTTCATAAAATATAATACTACCAATTATTATTAACAATATTATTCTTCATATAAGAGAGGATTGATAGTTTTTTTAGGTATTGAAAGCTATTTTTTCATAAAATATAACACTAACAATTATAGAATACACTGGGATGAGCTTTCCATTAAAGTAGACTTTCTATTAGAGGATTCAATGTAAAGATAAGTACAACATGAAATGGATAGAATAAGGTTTTTTTTTTCTTTGAGTGGGTTGTGGCTTGGTGAGGATGATATTTATATATTATAGATGGACACATATTAAAATAGATATTTTAAAGATATTTATTTAGAAGACCGTAGATAATTTTAGACTTTTCAATATTAAATTTGTTATTTATGATGGATAAATATTTTGAGATTTTATCTTCTTTCATCTTCTAGATAAATATATCTTTTTTTCATTTGAGAGTTACTTTATTCTACTTTAGAGTTATTTTATTTACTATATTTAAAAAAATAGTATACTTAACTTACTTTATTATATAGTTATTTTAGTTACTACATATTAAAAGCTTTGGTTACTTTACTTTATTTTACTATACAACCATTTTATTTATTACATATTTTATTTACCTTAGAGTTATGATCTTTATATATATTTTCCAATGTCTGTTCTAAATAATTGTGTTTTCAACTATTCTTTCACTTTCATGACATAAATGCTTCTCCCCCTTGTTGTCATTCTAAATTATGCATCTTGATGTCAAAACATAAAATATTAATTATTAATTAGAAAGCTGATTTTTTCAAAGTATGAATTCAAAGAAAATATTATTTGTGTGTGTGTGTGTGGATTAAAAAAATAAAATTGGAGAGGTTTATGCAAATATATATGTAGTGTAGTGTATTGCATTGTAGTATGAGTTAAAAATTGAAAGAGAAATTAAATATTTCTATAGATAAGGTGATTAATACATTGAATTATTTTATTATTGTGTGATAAATTAAATATATCTAAGTTGATATCAAAGGTAAAAGTCTAAAATAAAATTTTTATAGTTCAATTGTTCATTCACTTTAAAGAAGTTGAATCAAAGGTTTACATGTTGGGACTTGGTTGAGATTCACTTATAGAGCGTATGTGTAGGAAGATTTTTTTTTAAATGTACACTATAGTGAATTGTTGTGAGCTTTAAGTATTGTGCTACATCATATACATAGACTTACATGTTGTGATGTGATAATAAGTTGTGATATAACATACATGGTTTGTTTATATGTGGTGGTGTTGTGATAATTACAAAGGTCTTGGAATAACAACTTTCAACTGCATATGAAATTAGTGTTTATTGGAAGTACAAACATCCAAAATCATCTCTCAAAAAATTTATTATCATCAATCTAATATAAAATATCACTCCTAAATTAACTAGTTAACTTTTAGTTATTTAGTTAATTTCCTCAATTTATCTCCTAACATTGAATAATATTAATTTTAATTATTTATGTAATTCATCTAATCATTTTTCTAGCATTAATTGAATAAATCAAGACTATTTAATCAACTAATCAATCCATATTCTAAAGTCCAACCCTAGATAAATAAATCTAAAATTTATTTATCTAAATCCATCATGCACATCCCCAAAAATAAAATAAAAGAAACATATTTATTTAATTTCATCCTTTTCTCTCACGTCATTAATTCCCTAAGCTCAACTAATTAATTTAATTAATAATTTGCACTAGTCAAATCATGATTAATTTAATTAATCTTACACATTAATATAGTTAATCATGTGTCACATCCATCCCACTTATCTATAAAATAACCCCTAAAATATCAATTGTTTATTTTCTCTAGGAAGATCAACACCCTCCATTTTATGCACATGATTCTTACACATGTGTGAGAGATCTCACTCAACAAATCCCACATCCACATGTGATCCTTTCACATGTGTGGGATAAATCAAATACACCCATGGTCCTTCTCGCATATGTGTGAGGAAATTCAAACTCCACCATTTGACCAAATTAAGATAATTATAGCCATCCAAATATCCTTGATCCTTAGCCTCTCCAAGTGCACTAATCACAAGGTTTCAATTGAAGGATCCCAATTTCTTCAAATATCCCATACAACCCTATCTATTAATCTCAAACTTCAATCTCAATCATTAATCATCTATCCTCAAAACCTATAAATTGACCTTATGGGAGGTTATTTCATCTATACATATTAAATGTTGTAATGAACTACATGTTTTCTATCTAAAAATTGATTTACTTTATCTCTAATAATATCCTATATCACAATGATATTTATTTCTCTCATACTCTATAAGGAGTGTTCATATATAACTCAAAAATGCATTTTTATAAAAAATAAATCAATTAATTACATTATCTCATGAAGAAACTATATTATACAACATTTTTCTAGAATAAATTTTACAAGTATAGAACATAACAACATTTCCTTAATAAAAAATAACTATACTTCATTAAATTATTTGATCATGTAGTCCTTTTTCAAAAGTTACACTTTACAAATATTATTTAATATTTCATTTCAAATACAACATCATGATATTAACATGAAATACATACAATCAATAATACTACATGTTTAATAAGGACATGTTTTTTAATCATCAAGTACAATGTCAATAATACAATCTCAATGAAATCAATTATTGTACCTAATAAAAAATTCTTTGACATGTCAACTATGAGAGGGAGATCATCACTCGAGTACTTTTTCTCCAACCACAAATTGGTGGTTCATTGAACATCTTCCAAGTGGAAGTAGTCCTACCCTTCATGAGGGTAGTAGATCCAAAGGATCTCAATGAATCACCATGTCATCTAAGAAATCATGTTGCACATGTTCTAATTACAAACAATCTACCATACAAATCTGTATTCCATCTAGCTAAGTATGACCCATCTAACTAAATGTAATAAATAAAAACTATGAACCGGTCCAATGTAAGTAGTGATTTTGCATTACTTTTGCAAAATATTTTAATAATAAATAAAAGCAATAATATGTGTCATATGTTCATAAACCTCTTTCTCAAACTAGTTATCAACAATCAGATTTCACATTGATATGGTTAATCAAACACATTATCACATTGTGAAAAAGTTCGCAAGTCTTATTTTATACTTCAGTAATAAAATGGTGTTGTTTTTTATAGATTATATACCATCCTTTTGTAAGTTTAAGACTTGTATATTAAATATGTGTACTCACATACATATATACATATATTTTTTATATCTTTATATTTTTACATATATGTATATTTACATGTATATGTACGTACTTATAATTCCATGCTTATATACACTTCCCATACATGCAATTGTCTCTATACACAACACACATATTCACTTATGTATTTACATATTTTTTTTATTAATTGAATAACACTAATAGACATAGATAAAAGGAAACAAATATCTTGTTATAACATCCTTTCATAGGCACACATATAAGGTCCCAAGATTAAACTGATCAATTTTAATCTAATGCAAGAGCATCCTTGGTTGTAACTTAGCAATCCTATATCAACCAAAAATAGTTCTTTTCTTGCATTGCATTCAGTAGTAGTTTCATTCAGCATTTCACCACGTTGTTGTTTCTTAGCTCACAAAGTAGGATATAACACCTATACATCGACATCTATCACATATCCAAATTTCACATCATTTGCAATTGTTTGTTGAAAGTTATCACTCTCAGAATTTTAGTGTGTTACTAGTTAGAGCATTCAGGGCCAACTGGGTCCAAATTCTTAGTGTGAACCTATTCCAGATTGTGCAAACCTAAATAAAATATCATTAAAGTATCTTGGGTTCATTGGGACCTATCTTGGAGATCTACAAGTTACATCTACTCACGTGGAGTTTTCTATTCATGTGTTGATCATTTAGTGGGTTATTAACCCTTGTGGCTGACGTATATTTATTTTGGAGCTTGATGAGCATATTTATAAGAATTTGTAATCATTTAGGATCATCACTAAGTAAGTAGTTTTAGGATAAGATTATGATCATTACTTTTCACATAAAATACCCTTCAAGGACATGTAATAAGGCCTATCTGGCCAGTTGTATGTTTGTGCTCGCCTATAAGGCAAGGCCTGCGAGCCCTTGTAATTCACCCTTACGAACAATGTTGCATGTAAGCATCCTATATTAATGAAGATTCATGTTCACATATCAATTTTTTGAGTTGTTTCCACTGTGTTAACTCATTGCTACATAGTTTGGACTATTCCTTCTAGAACCCTCCTACCATTACTACACCAAGTGGTATTAGAGTGAGTTTTTGATTCCTAAAGGGATTCCTTGAGGTGAACAGGTCGTTGAACTAAAGTAGACTACATTTTTCTTCAACTAATTATCGATTGTGAGGCAGTTGAAACCCTTGTAGTCAGATCTTTGAATTGAGGTAGTTCCACCGATTCAAGGGGAGATATGCTGCCAAGGAGAGCGTATGCTATGGCGAATGTTGTTGGAAGAATGGATGAAATGTTGGAAATGATGTGTGAGATGCAAGTAGGGTTAGATGCTTTCGAGGAAGATCGAAGGTGAGGCATAAACACTAGGAAAAATGATGAAAGTGATGATGAAGAAGAACATGTGAATCAAATTATAGAAACCCTAGAAGAAGAAGAATCAGATCAAGTAAAGATGTTGAAAGCAATTTCAAAGATTGGAAAGTGACATAGAGTTGAAATTTAAAATTACGTAGGAAATTTTAATCCTAAAGAATTGATTGATTGGATCAATGAAATGGAAGAATACTTCGAATATGAAGAAATTGAAGATCCGAAAAGAGTCAAATTTTTGAATACAAAGTTGAAGGGACATGCTACATTATGATGGAAAGAAGTTCAATTGGACCAAAACAAAAGAGGCAAAGAAAGAATCATCAAATGGGAAAGAATGGTGACAAAGTTGAAGAATCAATTCATACCAACAGATTATGAACTCGGTGAATTGTTGAAGAGATTGCAGAACCTGAGACAAAAAGAAAGATTTGTGAAGGAGTATATTGAGGAATTCTACAAGATGATAATAAGAATCGATTATAGTGAAGAAAGTAAAGAAAAGGTTGCAAGATATATTAGTGGATTAAGAACAAACATTCAAGAAGAATTAAGGTTGGGAAAGATAACATCTGTTGAAGAAGCATACTAGTTTGCATTGAAGGTGGAAGAGAAGTTGAACAAGAAATTTGAAAAAAGGTAGAGAAGTGCAAAAGGAATATTTCAGAAGAATGGACCTGAGTCCAAAGAAATAAAACCTTATGTGGAGTAGAACAGAGATGTGAAACCCTACTAGAATGAGGAAAAGGAAGCCAAAACATACCACAGAGGAAGAGAGGATAGAAATTTCTAGCACAATAATAGAGGAGGTCACAATTCTTACCACAATGATGGATTCCAGAGAGATGAATGAATATCAGAGAGAAGACCATTTAGAGGAACTTGTTTCAAGTGCGGGGGTGAAGGACATAGAGCATTTGAGTGTCATCAAGGAAGTACTAGGAAGAAACCTGAGCATACCGAAAAAGTAGCATATATGTGGAGGAAGAACATGTTGGATCCCCTAATTCATGTGGAAACCCAGAGAAATGTGAATCCTTGGTGATGAGGAGAGAATTGATGCATGAAGAAGTAACTGAAGAACCACCACAAAGGAAATTTTTTTTTAGAACTAGATGTAAGTCTAGAGGAAAGGTATGTAAAGTTATCATTGATAATGGTAGTACTGATAATCTAGTTTCAGAAGAGATGGTAACCAAGTTGAATTTGAAAATATTGAAACATCCAAACCCCTATAGGATAGCATGGATTCAGGATGATCATAAGATATTGGTGAATTAACAATGTTTGGTGAAATTTCATATTGGGTCATATAGGGATGAAGTATTGTGTGATGGTATGCCTATGGATGCATGCCATTTACTCTTAGGATGACCATGGCAATATGATAAGAAAGAAATTCATGATGGAAGAAGGAATACTTATATTGTGACATCAAATGGAAAGAGAATCAAGTTGATACCTTTGGAAGAAGAGAAGACTGAATGTTGTGGCACTGCTAGACTATATTTGGTAAATGGAAGGAAAATTCTTGATGGATCAAGGAATGAGAACATGTTTTTTACATTGATTCCAAAGAAGGGTGGTAAACCAAAGGTAGAGAATTCTACCATAGAGAGTGAAGAAGTTGCATAATTATTGACATAATATGAAGATATCATATCAAAGAATGTACTAGATGGACTACTGCCAATCTAGAGTATCAATCATCATATAGATCTCATACTGGGAGCTAGTTTTCCAAATAAAGAAGCACATAGAATGACATTGACATAAAATGTTAGAAACCAAGATCAGACATGCAAACTAGAAAATACCTTCCACAAGAGAAAAAAAAATAAAAGCAAAGCAATTTGCATTAAGATGTGCAAATGAATTGTATTCACGACTTGAGAAATTACAAGGGATAAATTGATTTATAAAAGAAATGTATGCATAACCCTAAAGGTAAAACCTAATGTTGACCTAAAACCAGCTCAACTAAATAAAGCTTACTTATTAATTAAGTAAACTAATTATTACCTAAGTAAACTTAATAAAGTGTAATTAAATAATTAATTACAGCAACACCCCCCCTTAAGTGCAACTTAGGGAGACTAAAAAAGCATGCACCTAATGATAGGATGAATGCGTGAATGCATGAATGGGTCCCAACTACAAGGCCATGTTAGGTACCCATGTACAAATGCAATGAATGGGAAAGAGGAGAAAACCCAGTAGGACAAAACCACCCCTCAATGAGATGACCTGTTGCAAACAAGCACTGGTAGAGTAACACTGGAATCCTGAATCTGGCAAGCAAGGAAAGATACCTTTGTTTACAAGAAACCATATGAGAGTCACTGAAGCACTCAAGAGGAATCATGATAATGCAACAACAAACTCGATGCCAAGGAACACTAGAAAACTCACAAATTGGAACAACCCTGGAATCTATGAAGCAACAATAGATAAATAAATGATGCCCCCCATAAGAGGGAACGATAAGATGAAAGAATCTAGAAGCTATGTGTATATCGATGTCGATGCCAAACTGTGACTAAAACTGATCCATAGGATCAAGTACTATGAAGATTCTGGAACATTAACCATAAAATGAATGACCCTCAAACTGAGATGTGACCCGATGTGAATCTGATGCAATTCAAGATCATTAACCATAGTCTCTCAATATAAGATGTGAACCAATGCGAACCAAAATGTGTCAAGCTATGAGAAAGATGTGGCCAAAAGAAACTACAGAATCTAGATACAACTCATGCGAGTTGTCATCAATATGAAGATGAGATAAAAGTGGATGCAATGCAATTACACTCTAATCAAATTATTATGCAAGAATCCCCCTTGAAGGAACTTTATATAAGTTCATTTATTACAATACCCCACAATTGTAAAAAGGAGAACATGCAAAACATGCATAAATTAAAGAGAAAATGCAAACCTAGTGCATGGAAACAAAAAAGAGTGCATGCACAAACCAATGTTCACATCTACCTACATGATTAAAAATTGACCTCAGATCTGTGTAGAGGACTGAATCAACTTTTTGATGTCGCGAGAATGGTGAAAAATGGATAACCGAGGAAAAATATATGCCCTCTGAAGCAAAAACTACTTCATCTGACTTCAGAGGCCAAAAAAAGCATCAAAAAAGAAAAACTAGTAAATCAAACCTATAACATTGGATAGTTCCCATAACCAACTTTTCGATGCCTATTCGTTTTTGAAAAATGAAGATTGTACGCAAAAGTTATGCCCTGTTCCGTGAAAGTGCTCCAAACTGCCCAATAAGGCCTACATGCAGTCTTAGGGGCTAAAAACAATTCGGCCCCTAGTCATGTGCACGACCAGGGAGCTGGTGGGTAGGGGGTTGGGGAGAAGCCCCTGGTCACCCACGTGACCGTGGCGGTGGGCTGAAGTAGTTGCCAAGGGCTAGGTGCTTAGCGCCTAGTCCTCCAAAGGACTTGCGGTTGGTGGCTGGGGGCTGGAATCGGCCAGCGGCGGTGGGAGAGGGTGCCGCCTAGTGGCTGCCACTCCTAGTGGCCGCCAGGTGGTGCGGCAGTGGCAAGAAGTTTCTGAACTGGATGTGATTTTTTAAAGCACATTTTTATGATTTTTTAATTTTTTTTTCTCGATTTTTGCAACTTTTTGCCTTGTGAAGCATGCTGGGGAGGCCATACGGCCTCTCTAGCAAAAATCTTTTTGCCTTTTTTTTCAATAGCTCTAAAATTGACCAAACAACAAGCTTTTCTAGGGTTTTTGGGCACTTTGATCATGATGGTGACCTCCGTTTTTCCCAAAAATGCCCAAAAAAAAGGCTACCCCTAGATCTTGCAAAAAGATGTCTGGCTTGAAACCCTCGCTGATCTAGAAAAAGATGATGAAAATTAATGAAACAAAATTCAATCCTAAATTTTTACAGTGCTTTGAATCCAATGGAGTTGCTCGATCTGATCCAAAACGCTTCATAAATAAACTCAAGGCATGAAACCCTTGAGGAACCTTGAACGTGCTCTGTAATGAATTTCTCCAAAAACTGAGAAGGGGGTGCAAATCAAGGCTTTGATACCATGTTAGAAACCAAGATCAGACATGCAAACCAGAAAATACCATCCACAAGAGAAAAAAAAAGCAAAGAAATTTGCATTAAGATGTGCAAATGAATTATATTCAGGAATTGAGAAATTACAAGGGATAAATTGCTTTATAAAAGCAATGTATGCATAACCCTAAAGGTAAAACCTAATGTTGACCTAAAATCAACTCAACTAAATAAAGCTTACTTATTAATTAAGTAAACTAATTATTACCTAAGTAAACTTAATAAAGTGTAATTAAATAATTAATTACACGAACAAAAAACACAAAGTTGAATCAGAAGATTCAAGAGTTGTTGAGGAAAGGATTGATCAAAGTGAGTTTCATCCCATGTGCGGTACCTGTTGTACTTGCACCTAATAAGGATGGAGAATGGATAATGTGTATGGATTCAAAAGAAATCAACAAGATCACTATCAAGTATAGATTTCCATTACCAAGTGAACCACATTTTTTTTGTAGGAGGGTTATCTCTTACACTTCTAGGGTTTTTCACCTAAAAGGAGAAAGGTATCCCACAAAAAATTGGGGGTTCACTCAAGACTAATGCTATTATGATTGAAATATACCTAAATGGAATACCCTAAATGCAAAGAACTGAAAATGGAAATGAATTATGAATGCAAAACTTAAGAAATGCAAGTTGTTTGAAAATAGATTGTGATATGCAAAATGACCTAAGAATACAAACAAATTATAACATAAATGAATAAAACTATAGAGGTGCACCTGGAAACTAGAATGTGATGCAGAGAGGCTTTGGAATCCTATAGAATTTGTTGTTGAATCCAACTAGGACACTTACACCAAGTTGGGCAACTTAGTCCTATTTCAGGGAGATTCTGTTAGAATAGGTTTCAGCCAAAAGGGTATCCAGAAATGCAGAAATCACTGACAGTGGGACTAATTCGCCACAAATGGTGACTTAGTCCACCTTGGAATCTTGGGAAATTTGGGGAAGCAATCTATAGCTCTCAGTCTGCACTTCTCTTCTTGACAGGTATCTGGTTCTGATTTTGTGGAAATCGGGTTGTAAGAGGTCTCCAAGCTTCAGGGTATGTGCAGGATCATGATGGGCCAAAAAGTGGCAATATGATGGGTATGTGGCTGACGACTTTTTTTTACCCAAAATTGATGAAATGAAAAGGGTTTTTAAAGTAGATTCCAACTTTACACAAATATAAATTATGCTTTACTTTGAATTTAATAAGTAATTATTATTCATTTTCTATTCGAATTATGACTAAAGTCTTGATTGATAGGTTGATTGAAAAACATCTATATCTTTCAAATGGTATCACATTTTTTGAATCCAAAACATGTGTCACATTATATGCTTCACATACTATAGGATTGAAAAAACAAAAATTGAATTTTATGAAGTTTTGACCAAGTTAAGGTGGTTGGACATACGAGTTTTTAAATTTTTTAAAAGTTGTAATAAAAAAATCATAATTAATTATTTCCTTGGAAAAAATTACAAAAAATATGCATCACATCGAGGCGTGAGTCCTCTACTTATATCTAAAATCTTATAAAAAATATTATCATTTTATTGTGGTTAGGATGGTGGACATACACCTACTTATTTTTCCCTGAAATTTAAGTACTCTGCATTGAAATTTCAAATTTTCACCAAATAGATTTA
This sequence comes from Sequoia sempervirens, assembly GCA_007258455.2. NCBI lineage: Eukaryota > Viridiplantae > Streptophyta > Pinopsida > Cupressales > Cupressaceae > Sequoia > Sequoia sempervirens. Next base: position 69,979,666 of record VDFB02000015.1, read on the forward strand.
AAAAAAAACAAACCTAGTATTTTAGAAACTACATTCAATTTGCTACAGATTCTATTCTTACATATTTTTGAAATAATATAGATAACTTATTCAAATTTTTATGTCAAGTTGTCTAACTCTGATTTTTCTGAATTTTTTGCCACTTAAGGGCTTGTTTTTTCCATGATGATCTTGCACATACCCTTCACTTAGGGATTTGTTGACTTGAATGAATTTGATGAATTTATGGAACCTTTTAACACCTTTCTCTTTGAAAAATCTGCATACAAGACTTGCAAAACACACATGCAAAGAGGGGGAAAAGGGGTTAAGGGTTAGTGAATAGGGGTTTGCCTTGGTCAAACCCCAATTTGGTAATCAAACCCTTGAAAATGAAATGAAATAAAGAGAGAATGATGAATAAAAAACATGTAATGCTACAACTCACCAAATCCTTGATGTAGAAATATGAAGATATGCAAATGGATGCTCCAATAGATGTATGCTTGAAAATTCCTAGAATGCTTGAGAATGAAATTAAGTAAATGCATTAAGGAAATTAGGAGATTAGAAGATGCAAAATGAGGGGAAAACTCTTTATTTATACTTGATTATACAAAATTTCCCAAAAATAACACATCATAGGCCGACCTCAAGGTTAAGAGAATAATATCCCGCTAGAAATTTAAAATAATTTCAATTTTTGTGCCTAGTGGGACTAAGTTGCCCAGGTGGCAACTTGGTCCCACCAAGGAAATTTTAATGGGTGTTAGAAATTAAAGTGTATTTAATGATGTTTAACGGGATTATTCTTTGAAACACACTTAAGTAGGGCCAAAAAGTGCATTAAGGGGCCATTTAAACATAAGAAAGGGTTGAATTATTGATGACAAGCCTAGAAAAGCATGAAAGTTTGTTACAAATCTTTACAACACTTTGAAATAAGGCTTGGTAAGTGATAAAAAGAGGTTATTTAGTTGAATTATAATAAAAGGGTCCTAGAAAAGTGTGAAAGTGGGTTACAACACTTCACAACACTTTTACAAGACACCATAGAATTCTTAATGATTCACAAGGGTCCAAGACCTAATGTGAATGTGTTGACCACATTACAACATTAAATATAGGAAAAACTAGGCCAACATCCACAAGAAAGACTCAAATGAGCATAAAAATGTCCAAAGATACATTTTTTAGTGACACATATAGCCCCCACTTTAGTGAGAGAATGAACTTGCTTCAAACTCACACTAAAGTAGCCCAACATGCATATCAAGAGGGATCCAAATGCACCCATGCTGGTAAGATGAGACAACAACAATTAAGAGGGGTGATCAAGCCCCCAGGATCAAGATTCTATGGCAAACCAAACATTAGCACAAAGGAACACACATGAAAATGATGAAAAAGAATGAAAGAGAGAAAAGGAGAGGGAAAAAGTGAGTTGAATCAAGCTTCGATCATTTTTCCATCCCGTTGTGGATTAGATCTAGGCTATTTTTCTAGAAAAAGGAAATGTATACTCACTCTGAGGCATTGAAACTCATGGATGTCCATTGGGTGAGAAGGCCTAAAAGGTGAGAAACATAGACTGATGGTTGGTATGCCCTCACACACTTGCAGGTGGCTATGGGAAAATTCATGCCTTAGAATGGGTTTCCTGATCAACCATACCAAAGTTATACCTCCTGATAAATTTAATATGGTGCCACAAAAGAAAATGAAATTTTGAGCTTCATGAGACAAGCAAAACTTTATATTCTTGGAGCTCATGAACAAACACTATGGCAACACAGAAATGCAAGCTATGTTATGCAAGGTGGCCATATAACAAATGAAAAATGAAACATGCAAAAGGATGTTCAAAGGAGTCTTGCTTAGTTCATGCAAGGTCTGTAACTTAGGGAAAATTGTGTCTAATGTCTCCAAGAGAGGACCAATCAAAGAATAGAAGATTCACAACTTAGGGGATGTCATGTGTCACATCAAGCCACCAAGAGGAATGTAATATGCTAAGATAGATCACACTCATGAAGGACATCACACCCATTGTCATCCCCAAAGCGAAAAAATGCATCATATGAAGTAACAAGGCTATACTAAGAACCAAGAAAATGGAAAAATGAAAATGAATAATTCCAATGTATGCCCCCACTTTAAAGGAATTGCTACACACTATTCTGTGAGCAATTACTTTAGAGTAGCAAATGAAAAAAAATACAAACAAGAAGAAAGACATGAGAGCCAACTTGGAAAGCCCTATGCCAAGTCATACGTTTCTGAGTCAGGCTACGTCATGTGAAGAAAATGAAAAAGAAAGAGGGGAATGGGTTGCCCCCAAAAGGAAAACATCAAACACATAAGGGATCTATGGATTTGGGGTCAATATGTTCTTTTCTGCAATGTTTTGTGTAGAGAGCTCAGAACTGTCATCATCCCCCAAATACATAGAACTAGAAGAATGACACAAAGAGAGTGAAAAACAAAGAAAAAGAAAGATCCTTGTGGGTCAACATTTAAGAGACATTTTGGTCTCAATGCCTTGTGTCATCCCCAAAAGGAAAACACAAAAAAAATACAAAAGAAAAGGAAAAGAAAAAGAAAAGGGGCCTTTTGGGTCAACATGAAAGAGACATTTCGGTCTCAATGCTTTGTGTCATCCCCAAAAGGAAAACACAAAAAAAATACATAAGGAAAAAGGTGAGAGCGATGTATGACATATACAAGAATGAAGGTACAAATAGAAGAATGTCACAAAGAGAGAGAACATCAAACATCACATTATGAGGGAACACATTACGCACATGAAAACACACAAAAGAAAAAGAAAGTACAAAAGACTAGTAAGGAAAATGCGAGTCAACCGTCGAGTAAATCATTTGCCTCCCAATCTCAGTTGATATAAGTGGAAGGTGAAGAATGAAAATAAGGGACAATGACAAATGCATTACTAAGACAAGGCTAGCAACTTCTTTCCCCCATAGAGTTCAAGACAAGAATGAGCCGAGGTAGGTGATGGGAACAGTCATGTAATAGTGAGAAGGGAATGTTCTACAACTATTACATGATGAGCTGTTCGGTGGTGGTCTATGGAATTATTGGATAGAAATTATCACCATCAAAATGATACTTGCTCAGTATTACTTTCAATTGGCAACATTCATCACTTCTATGTCCAAGAACGCGATGATATGCACAACGTGGAACGTTAGCATCTTTAGGATAAATCACCAACCTATTCATAGGTGGTAAGAGTATGAGGCCTTTGTTTAAAATTATTTGCAATTTTTTTTCACATTCAGGTGGTGGACAGAGAGGAAAGTTGAGATTTTGTAACTTGTAAGGTCTCTTGCATTTGTTGTCCATTCACCCTTTTCATGAATGGAAGGAGGAGGACCTAAAGGGATCCTCTCATCCTTGTCATTATTATCAGGAAAGGGTTGTTCTCAAGAAAGAAGGACATTCAGATCAGGAGGGGAATCAAATATCACTGTGCCATCATCATGAAGTCTCCAATATTCTCTAGGAGGCTTGCTGCTATGAGAGGGATCTTGATATCCTAACCCTGTTGTGTTATCATCTTTTGGATTTTACTATAAGAGTTGATGAATGTTATGTTCAGTTGTTGTGTCACATCCTTGTTTGCTTAAATTGGTAAAACCTTTTCCATAGGTTTCTTCAGGTTGATTGGAGTATTGGTGACTTTGTTATCATAGAGTGGTTGAGGGGTTTCTTTTTTAGAAGAACTAGGTTCACTTGATGGAGGGAAATTAGGTCCTTCATTTGTTTCAGGATGTATGCAACCAAACATATCAGGAGGTGGTACTGTAGGAAGGTCTTGTTGTTTCATGGATAGATAAAAGGATGCATTAGCTTCAAGGTTGTTGAGGCATTCATTTAGGAAATTAGTCATGATGTCATCATCTTATCCAATGATGTCAACATCATGACATTCATGAGGAGTGGAAGGAGCATGAGGAAGATCAATATCATTAGGATCAGTTCCAAAGGCACAACTTGACATGTCAACTAAGTATTTTAATGACATCCAAAACTTATGAAAACACATAGCCATGATGCAAATGAATGAAAGAAAACTAAGTGCAAGAAATGGAATAAAACAACAAATCTGGAAATAGTAACAAAAATACAATAACAAAAAATAGAAATGCAGATAATGATCAGGAAATGACAGAAATTACAGTGCACAATGTGCAAGTGGACTAAGTTGCCCAGTGTGGTGAATTAGTCCAAGTAGTGATTTTTTTGAAAAAATTTAGAATTTTTTAAATGAAATTTATGCTTTTTTATATTTTCAGATGCAGATACAATATGAAAATGCAGAATTTTGTTGATTGTCAATGAAATTCAATGCAATGCAAAAATGCAAGCTATATGAGCTTTTCACTAATGCAATTTTTGAAACTCTAAGATGAAAATTAAACAATGCAACATGCAGTGCAATGTTAATGTAGGCTATTCCTAGGATGTAAATGCACTTGAAATCAGAAGTAAAATGTTCTAAATGTAGGTTCACCAAAATAAACCGCAAATTTTTGTAGGAGGGTTCTCTCTTGCACTTGGTTTTTCACCTAAAAGGAGAAAGGTATTCCACAAAAAATTGGGGGTTCACTCAAGAGTAATGTTATTATGATTGAAATATGCCTAAATGGAATTCCCTAAATGCAAAGAACTGAAAATGGAAATGAGAAATGAATGCAAAACTTAAGAAATGCAAGTTGTTTGAAAACACATTATGATATGCAAAATGACCTAAGAATACAAACAAATTATAACAAAAATGAATAAAACTATAGAGGTGCACCTAGAAACTAGAAGTTGAGGCAGAGAGGCTCTATAATCCTACAAAATTTGTTGTTGAAGCCAACTAGGACACTTACACCAAGTTGGACGACTTAATCCTATTTCGGGGAGATTCTTCCAAAACAGGTTTTAGCCAAAAGCGTATCCAGAAATGCAGAAATCACTGATAGTGGGACTAATTCGCCACAGATGGAAACTTAGTCCACCTTGGAATCTTGGGAAATTTGGGGTAGGAATCTATAGCTCTCGGTCTGCACTTCTCTTCTTGATAGGTATTTGGTTCTGATTCTATAGAAATCAGACTGTAAGAGGTCTCCAAGCTTCACTTAGGGCTTTTTTGACTTGAATGACTTTGATGAATTGATGGCACATTTTAACACCTTTCTCTTTGAAAAATCTACATACAAGACCTGCAAAACACATATGCAAAGAGGGGAAAAAGGGGTTAAGGGTTAGTGAATAGGGTTTTTCCATTGTCAAATCCCAATTTGGTAATCAAACCCTTGAAAATGAAATGAAATAAAGATGGAATGATGAATGAACAACATTCAATGCTACAACTCACCAAACCCTTGATGTAGAAATCTGAAGATATGCAAATGGATGCTCCAATAGATGTATGCTTGAAAATGCCTAGAATGCTTGAGAATGATTAAGTAAATGCATTAAGGATGTAGTACCCCTTCATTTTGCTTATGTTTATTGTTGGCATGTTTTCACTTTGATAGACCCTGGTACTTTGTTTTGATGTACTGATCGCTAACATTAGAGCGATGGTGGATTTATTTTGTCATGTGATGATACATTGTATGGTGGTAATTATTTTTGACATGCTTTATGTTAGCATAGATGTTTACTTTAGATGTTATTGCTTTATGTATGTTTATGGTAGATTAATTGTTATTTATTTTGTTAGTTTGATGTGATGTGTATTGGTGTGGAGAATGAAGTTGCATCACTCGCTTGCGAGTGCCCTGTGATTTCCGTGATTTTCTCCGCACGATGTGTTTGAATCATGGATTATATATATATATATATGTACATTATTTGTCTGATTGCAGGATTGCAGGTACATGACACCGACTCCACCTAGTTTCTTAGGTCTGATCGTGTCAAGACTCAACAGTAATGTTGAATGGGAGGTAGTAACAAGGTTTTTCCTAGTCTAGTCTCAAACCCAGTCACAGTATGTCGTCAGTTTAGGTTTGGTGTTTTTGGTTGTCTTGCTTGGTCTGTTTTGATTATTTGCCATATAAAGTTTATTTTGTGAATTTAGTGTTAGATTAATGTTCTTTAATTTAATGCTTATTTAAATTAATTTTAAATAAAGTAATTAAAAGCTTCATATTTTATTTAATTAATTAAATTAGTTTATTGGTAAAATAATTTAGTCATTGAGATTAAAATTATTTTATTAAATAGATAAATTAATTGATTAAAGTTATTTTTATTGTGAGAATATATTAAATATAAAATTAAATGCTTTGTGGAAAATAAATTTTTAAATAGGAAATAAAATCAAAAGGGAATTGAATTTTGAATTTTGAATTCTTTAATTCTTTAAAATAAATTAAATTCTTGATAAGTGAGGAAAGAAAGAATTACTCGGGAGTTTGTTGGAAGATATTTTCTTCTTGCCAAGTGTGTTAGTTAAATTTATTGCATTTTTCTTGTTGAGGATTCTCTCGGAGAAGATATTATGTGATTTGGAGAAAACAAGAAATCACTTCATGGGAAATGAAAAGAACATAGAACTGTTGGAAATATTTTTGGTGAATTCTTTTGGGTTTAATTTTAAAAGTTCTGGAAGAAGTTTTGGGATTGCTTCTGGTTTAGTATTTGCATTCTTCTGGAAATTGGTGTTCTGGAAGGGCTTTGGAAGATTGCACGCAGCAGGCAAACAAAGCTTCTCTTCAACAGACAAATTCTTCAAGCTACAGGTTTTTCTCTGTTTATTTATTTTGTTAATTTTTCTTTTGAAAAGATTGTCTGTGTAAAGAAATTAGATTTGTGCAAGTTTATTAAAATTTGTGAATTTACAAGATTGCATGTAGAAGAAATTTATATTAAGAAGCTTTTGTTTTTCTTTTCTTGGTAAATATTCTGTAGAAATTTGTTGTCTCTCTGTGAGAAATACAAGAAAACAAGATTTTGTAGCAAAATTATAGAGCAACTAGAAGGATATTGTTGAACAATAGAAAGGATTCAAAACAAATTAAAAGGAAATCTCTGTTATAAATTTTGGGAAAAGAAGCCTCTGAAAGAATTTACCGGAAAAGATTTTGATAGATTGATTTGGAAACCTTTGTTACAAATTTTGTTAAATGTTTCATGTAGAGAATAATTTGAGTATTTGAGTAATTAAAATTCTGAAGGAAATTTTCTATTATGGAAAATGAAATAAAAATCCTTTGTGATTGAATTAGAATTTGTTGAGGGAAAAATTGTGTATACTGCTAAATTTCTCAATTTCCTGATGAAAAACCCTGTTGTTAGGAATTGCCTGATTCTAGTATATAATCTATTATTCTAATTGTGAATACATTTATAGATAAATATGTATATAGAATATATATATATACAAATATATATTTATATATAAATTGAATTGTGAAAATCTTATTAAAAAAAAAAACATGAGCTTCCAGAAATCGCCGTATAGGCCCTTGGGATTTGGAATATTTAAAAAACGGAATATAAAAAAAAGCTTTCTTGAATTTTCTTTTTAAATTTCCGCAGGGTTATAATCTATGGATTTTATTTATTGTTTTAAAACCCTGTATATGGATGGGATAGGGCTATGGCCGTTCCCACAGCCACTGCCCTTAAGGGAGGCGACGGTGGGAGCAGCCCTAGTGCCACCCCACCTCACAGGTCGGCTCCCTTATATGAAGCCGGCGGCTATGAAAGTATTTGCAGGCCTTAAAAGGCCGTGGCTCTATGTATCACAGGCCCTAAAAATATTGTTTTTAAATGTATTTCTCCATTGGTATAAGTCTGGTTTTTAAATGTGAATTGTTTTATTTAAACGGATTTTGAAGTTATATATATATATATATATATATATGTATATATATATATGTATATATATATATGTATATATATGTATACATATATATATATATGTATATATATATATATACATATATATATATATATATATACATATATATACATATATATATATATATATATACTTACATAGTTTGAGGAGATAATTTAGTATTTCAATAAGATTTCTTTATTTAGATGTTTAATATTTATTTATTATGTGAAATTGAGAAAATCAAAATTAGATTAATTGTAACAATTTCTTTATTATTTGTGAAAAGAACTATAATTAAGTTGTTTTATTTTCATGCTATTTCTAAATGATTTGATTGGATTTAGTAAATCCTAAAATTAGATGTTTATTATGCCTTATTAGTTTTAAATTGTTTTAACTTATGATTGGGCAAATTGGGGATTTCATGTGATTTCAAGTCTTCCAGATGTAATCTTTTAAAGGGAGTTAAATTTTACAATGGTTTCATATCTTTGAACAAACTAGGGTAGTGCACATGGTTTTGTATGGTTTATAGACACCTAGATTCTATGAATAGGTTGTGATGTCTGTTGTGAGTTGTTTGGTACTAGATGTTTTATGTGCACTTTGTCTACCTTAGTTAGTGAACTTATATTCCTTGTGTTATTTTTAGGGGAGTGGCTCTTTGTGAGGGCCGGCACACAAAGTGGTGCCTGGGTAACTCATGTAGAGTTAGTAAATCAGTGAGAACTAAAACAACACATTAGTTAGTTTAAAATCTTTAACTAGATTAATAAGCCTCACTTATGGACTCAAGAGCTAGTCTAGTCTTGAGAATAAGTTGAGAAGGCCTGGAAAGAAAAAATCGATATCTTGTTATTTTTAAAAGATATTCGATTCCACAACAGTTTGCATGTGGGGCCAGGTTTCGTAAGAGGTTGCCAAGGTAACCCAAGTTGGGGGCCAGAACCTAGGAAGAAACACCAGGGTAACCTATGCAACATTGTGATGACACTCCACCTAAAATAACAGTAACCTTGTGAACTTAGCATGTTTGAGGGTGATCCCATAATAGTGGTTTACAATTTTTGGCCAAACTGGACACTGAAATTATTATTTTTAACTAAATCTTCACATTCGGGCACCTATAGCGGCTAAACTGTGAGGAATTTGAAGATGGTGCAAACTAGAGTCTCATCAAATTTTGTCCAGATTCTAAAAATATTTTTTTCAAAATTTTTGGAATCAAATTGCACTTCTTTTTCTATCTCCCACGAAAAAATTGATTTTTTCAAAACAACATTTTTAAAAGTGACACGCATAACGCATAAATTTTTTCCACAAAGGATAAAATTCTAATTCTTTCAAATTTAGATTTGTAACTCTGATATCTAGTGCTTCCACTTGGTTAGATAGTTTTTATTAAATATTTTTTCCTTAATCAAGTTTCAAAGTCAAACAAATTACAATTCAAATAGCGAATCGTATAACCGTAACTTTTTGTATATGTCAAAATTTTATTTTATTTTTTTTGTTGGATCAAGGACTTCAATATCTGGTGCACTCATATTTTTAATTTTTTTTTTTAATAATCTTCTATTTTTCCGCATGTGAAGAACAAAGAAATTTATTTTCGATGAAAAACCTATGTTTAATAAAACTTAAAAAACAAATACATAACAAAACCAAAACATATTAAAATTATATTCATTGGATAGCTTGTTCTGAGGAATACCATAATCATTTGAAATAAATCTTAAATGAATTCATTTGATCCCCCAAAAGTTAAATCAAAAGTGATTTTTTATCAGCATTTTGATAGGTGTAAAGGAGACACATTTATAGGTATGGTTTAAAACTAGCAAGGTTCTATCCAAGGGGGTTTGATCTAAGGTGATTTGATCAAACCCTCTTCAATTGGAATCCTTAAAATGGAAAATTTTAAGGCTTAAATCATTATATTTTCTAAAAATATATGATTTCAGCTAAAATTCGTTCCTCTCAGGAATTGTAAACCACTATTATGATAGCACCCTTGATTATCCTAATTCTGGAAGCAATGTAACCAATAAGTTAAGTGTGTACTTGTATAGATTTTCTATGGTTTTTACTTGTGTCTAGGGTTTGTAGGTTATGTCTAGGGAACCTTATTACTATCTCCTAGCACGGGGGGTGGACCTACGAGTACCACATGGTTGGGTGGAACGTGCACCTTACTCTGTTGGGTCCCCAGTTCATGTTCGTGGCAACGAGTGCTTCTTGGAAGGAGAGCTCGTATGTGGATTTATGTACTTTCTTATCTGTATCTATGGAAACTTTATTTGTGTAACACTCCTCAATTGTTAATGAGGTGAACATTTGTAATATGTAATTGTAAACTATTATTTGATCTACCTCATTTGGAAAATGAGTATTGTAATGTTATTTCAAATACAATATAAGAATCTTATTTGTACTTTATACCTTCATTGATGAAATTCAAATGTTATACAATGTATGCTTTTATGTTTATGTTAATTAAATACATGCAATGTTAAATACTATTTTCATCTATGGGATTTTCAAGTAGTGTGTCATCATGTTATTTAGGGAATGTTTGCAATTAGTTAAGTAAATGAATACACTTTAAAAAAAAATTATTACACTTTCGTAGACAATGCATCATTCTTTAGGTTACAAGATAGGGCATTACAAAGGAAATTAGGAGATTAGAAGATGCAAAATTAGGAGATTAGAAGATGCAAAATGAGGGGAAAACCCTTTATTTATACTTGATTATACAAAATTTCTTGAAAATAACACATCACAGGCCGACCTCAAGGTTAAGAGAATAATATCTCGCCAGAAATTTAAAATACTTTTGATTTTTGTGCCTAGTGGGGCTAAGTCACCCCAGGTGGTGAATTGGTCCCACTAGGGAAATTTAATGGGTGTCAGGAATTAAAGTGTATTTAATGATGTTTAATGGGATTATTCTTTGAAACACACTTAAGTAGGGCCGGAAAGTGCATTAAGGGGTCATTTAAACATAAGAAAGGGTTGAATTACTGATGACAAGCCTAGAAAAGCCTGAAAGTTTATTACAACTCTTTACAACACTTTGAAATAAGGTTTGGTAAGTGATAAAAAGAGGTTATTTAGGTGAATTATAATAAAAGGGTCCTAGAAAAGTGTGAAAGTGGGTTACAACACTTCACAACCCTTTTACAAGGCACCATAGAATTCTTAATGATTCACAAGGGTCCAAGACGTAATGTGAATGTGTTGACCACATTAAAACATTAAATCTAGGAAAAATAGGCCAACATCCATAAGAAAGAATCACATGAGCGTAAAAATGTCCAAAGATATATTTTTTAGTGACACACCAAGGATGGATGACATTATGAACTATTTAAGTGGAGAAAAATACTTTACAAAGATTGATCTCAAGAGTGGATATTGTTGTGTTGTCTCACAACACACTAAAAGATTGTAAGACTTGGGGACCCAAGTAAAAAAAATTAACTCTTATGGCAAGAGCTAGCAAGTTGAAAAGATCACCAGAAGTGAAGAGCAAAGAGAAAATATTTAATGTAAGAGTACTTTGTAATGTAGTGTTTTGGGTACCGGATACTAGGAACTGGGAATGTTTGAAAAGGAAAAAGTTAATGCAAATGTGAGCAGAATGTTCCAATCTAGTAGTTGAGGTCCGGTAAAATAGAAGTTCTGGTAAAACCAAAGTCCGAGGAAAATTCATGGGTAATGTTGAATACCGGGTACTGGGTAGCAATGTAAAATAAAATTTTAAGATCTTATGGTTATCTAATGAGTCTGATAGTTCGGTAATCCGGTATATAGAAGATAATCATGCAAGAATTTGTAATATGTTTGAAAACATATTATTTATGAGAAATTTATGTGATAACAATTGAATAATGGTTTTATTTACATGAGATGTTTATAAATGTTTTCCTTAAAGGGGATTTAATGAGTGGAATTTGTGATTGCAGGAGATGCAGAGTTTGGGTATGGATGGTCAGAAAAATAAAATTTGTAGATAGATCCAATGGTGTTACCAAGTTCAATAATACACTTTGAAAGCTCATGCTGGGATAGAGTTCATTGTGAAGATACACTAGATACTAGGAAACCGGAACTCTGGAGTTTAGGCATACAGCGAAAGAGTGTATCCATTTCAAGGATCGATCATTCCTGGAATGTTCAAATTGAGATGAACCTGAATTTAGGAACAAAAATTCCACCTGATCATTCTGAATGTATGGGAAGTTCCTACATTTTTTTTTAGTGGATTTTTTTCGTTCCAAGAAGGAACCCTAGAGATAAAATATTAAATCCCAAAGTGCTTCAATGTGTGATCGGAGTTGACCTTCATTGACTTCAATTGCAATTCTCTTACCAGTCACTACATTCCATGTGCCTTGATGTGATTCATCCCTTGGATTTCATCTCATGTATTTGTCTTATCCTATATGTTCCTTACTTCTATAAAAGGCTAGAGGATACTTCTTTTTAAGTTAAGTTTAGAATTTATGGATTCCGAAAGAGCCAAAACTTATCTAAGTTTTGTTCTTTTTTCCTGTTTTATGAATCATTTTGGTCTAAAAAATTGTATGCACATAGATATTAATCAATATTGAAGCCAATTTGATAGCTACCTATCTCATGAATCTTTTTAGCCGGTTTTGTTAGTTTAGCGGAACAAGACTATGTGGTGCACTGTTTAAGGGTGCATGCAGAACCTACTCGGTGTCCAAACTAAAACCCCTCTCTTTAAAAGCTTACATTGTTTTATATGTAGTTTTGAATAATTCTGGTGAAGTATAAAGCGGTTTGCTTCAATTTTTTTAATTCTTTGGGGCGTGCGTGGAGAATAACTAGGAGAAATTTTAATTTTTTAGTATTTTTTATGCTTTATTTTAGAATAGATGCTTAAATTCTAGAAAATGTTTAAAAAAAAAAAGAAGATGAATGAATGGAAATTTATTGAAAATCTTTCATTTCCTATGAAATTGTTAAATGCTTATAGCTAAATCTACTTAAGTGATAGCAAAAATTGCTAATGTTCATGAAATATTGTTTCAAATCTTTCAATTTCATGATATTATTTTACAATCTAACTGAAAATCCAACATCTAATACATATGATTTCAAAAAAACATAGTCCCTTTGAGATTAACAGCAATATCACATCATACCCTGAAGTGAACCTAGTACTATCAAGACTTGACTACCGAAGACTTTGGATTGAACTAATCCAACCTTTGTCCTATCATACGGATCCCTTGGGGTTGTCTTTGGTTAAGTCTTTCAAGAAGGACAGGCTCTTCCTGGTTTTTCTGTGAAGAATTTATTCACCCTGTTGCTGCGAGTAACATCGCCATCAACAGATATTGTCTGATCAAGATCAGAGAAGGAGATGAATGGAATACTGGATTTAAGACTAATGAGGGATTATATGAGTGGTTAGTGATGCCTTTTGGATTGACCAATGCACCAAGCACTTTCATGAGATTGATGAATGGGGTATTGAAGAAATTCTTGGGTAATTTTATCATTGTTTACTTGGATGATATTTTGTTTTTTAGTAAGACCGGAGAAGAACATTTGTGGAACATCTAACAAGTATTGTAGAGGTTGAGAGAAGAGAAGTTGTTGACTAATGTCAAGAAATGTAGTTTCATGAAGATAGAGTTGGTATACCTTGTATTTTTTACTTCTGCTAAAGGATTGAAGATGGATCTGGAGAAATTGAAAGCAATTTTAGATTGGCCTACATCAATAAACATTGGGGAAGTCAGAACATTCCATGGATTAGCTAGTTTCTACCAGAATTTTAGCAAAAGTTTCAATAGTGTTTGTAACCCCATGATAGAGACAATGAGAGGGAACAAGAATGATTTTAAGTGGACATCTGGAGCACAAAATATTTTTGAATTATTGAAGAAAAATGTGATAGAGCAGCCAATATTAGCATTACTGAATTTTGACAAAGTATTTCAAGTGGATTGTGATGCAAGTGGAAACGTAATTGGAGCCATATTGAGTCAAGAACGAGACCTATAGCTTTTTTCAGTGAGAATTTGAATGATGCCAAAAGAGGATACTAAATTTATGATCAACAATTCTATGCCATAATTCAAGCCTTGAAGAAGTGGAGACATTAATTTTTCCTAAAGAATTTGCATTGTATATGGATCATCAAGCTTTGCAATATCTGAACAGTCAAGGAAAGTTGAATCAGAGACACATGAGATGGGTTGAGTTCTTGTAGAGTTACAAGTTCATGTTGAAGCATAAGAGTGGGAAGTCAAAAAACGTTGTAGATGCATTGAGCAGGAGGAGGAATTTGGTGACAGAGATGAGAGTGCAAGTATTGGGATTTGAAGAGTTGAAGTATATATATATATATATATATATATATATATATATATATATATGAAAGTGATGCAAACTTTGGGGAAGAATGGAGAGCATGTAAAGAACTAGTAGTGACACACTAGAGCCAATGGTTGGATTATTTCATTCAAGAAGGTATGTTATTTAGAGGAAATCAATTGTGTATATCGAGGACCTCAATCAGGGAAATTTTGATCAAAGAAAAGAATAGTGGGGGATTAGCAAGACATTTTGGAGTGGATAAGATAGTAGCTTTGGTGAGTCAACATTATTTTTTGCCACACATATATAAGGATGTAAGGAAGTATGTTCAAAGTTGCAGAATTTGTCAAGTTGTAAAAGGGAGTAGTCAGAATACTGGACTATACAAACCTTTAATAGTTCCAGAAAGACCTTGGAAAGAATTGAGAATGAATTTCATTTTAGGATTACCAGGAACACGGAGAGATTCTGATTCTATTATGGTAGTAGTGGATAAATTTTCTAAAATAGAAAATTTTATTCCTTGCAAGAAGAATAATGATTTTGTGCATGTTTCTGACTTATTTTTCAAAGAGATTGTGAGATTGCATGGATTACCTAAGAGTATTGTTTCAGATAGAGACACTAAATTCATTAGATACTTTTGGAGGAAATTGTGAAAGAAGATGAAGATAGACTTGAAGTTCAGTTCAACATATCACTTGCAAACGGATGAACAGATAGAGGTAGTGAGTAGAATCTTGGGTAATTTATTGAGATGTTTGGTTGCAGACAAGGTAGGAAGTTGGGACATAATTTTACCATAGGCAGAGTTTTCATATAATAATTTGGTGAATCAGGGTACATGAAAGACACCATTTCAGATTGTTACTGGAGTAAGTCCTAGAGGATTTGCAGAACTAAGAGACATTAGTATGGAGAGTAAAAGGATTTTGGAAGTAGAAGAGATTGTGGATTCCATGGAGACATTGCATAATCAGGTCCAGAAGCATTTAGAATACATGAATGGAAAGTATAAGGAGAAGGTAGATGAACACCAAATACTTAAGGAATTTTTTGTTGGATATGAAGTGATGGTATAGTTGAGGAAGGAGAGATTTCCAGTTGATGCATACAATAAGTTGAAAATGAGGAAGTTTTGACCATGTAAGATACTTAGGAAGGTTGATTCTGGAAATGCATATGAAGTAGAGTTATCAAAGACATTGGGTATATCACCTATTTTCAATGTGGTAGATATATATGAGTTTCATGGAGAACATTCGAGTGGTAGTAGGGATGAAGTGGATTTGAAGGAGCAATTACCACACTAGAAACCAGAGGAGATTGAGTATATTTTGGATACCAGAACTAGAAGAAGCACTAGGAACAAATAGTACAAAGAATATCTTGTGAAGTGTAGACGAGTACAGGATTCATCATGGATTTCTTAGGTTGAGGTGGACCATCTTGGTTTTCCTCTTACCCCTAGAAATCGAGGGACTCACTTTCCTTCCAACCCTAGGTGTCTAATGCAGGAGCATCTCTGGTTGTAAAGTAACCATGTATCAACCAAAAATAGTTCTTTTCTTTTATTATTTTTAGTAGAAGTTTCATTCCACGTTTCACCACATTGTTGTTTCTCAGCTCATGGATTAGGATATATCACCAACACATTGACATCTATCACATAACCAAATTTCACATCATTTTCAATTGTCTATTGAAAGTTATCACTCTCAGAATTTCATTATGTTATCAGTCAGGATATTCGAGGCCGACCGGGTCCAGATTCATAGTACGAACCTATTCCAAATCATGTGGACCTAAATAGAATATCATTAAAGCATCTTGCGTTCATTGGGACCTATCTTAGAGATCTACAAGATCTACAAGTTACATCTTCTCGCGTGGAGTTATCTATTCATGTTTGATCATTTAGTGGGAACTTATTAACCCTTATGGCCGACGTGGATTTATTTTGGAGCTTGAGGAGCATATTTATAAGGATTTGTAATCATTTAGGATCATCATTTAGTAAGTAGTTTTAGGATAATATTCTGATCATTACTTTTTGCATAAAAAACCCTTCGGGGGCATGTAATAAGGCCTATCTGGCTAGTTGTATGTTTGTGAGCCTATAAGGAAAGGCCTATGAGCCCTTGTAATTCACCCTTGTCGCCAATATTAATGAAGATTCATGTTTTCATATCAGTTTTTTGAGTTGTTTCCACTGTGTTGACTCATTGCTACACGGTTTGGACTATTCCTTCTAGAACTCTCCTACCGTGACTACACCATAATCAAACTATATTTGATACCCAATTAAATATATATTTCTAATAAAATGCATCCAATGATATTATCATGATATCACTATTTGGAAAAAAATGTGGATTGATATTAAAGATAAACTATCCTTGTAATTCTATTAAATTGGCAATAATAATTAGATCATTCCTCATGAATTTCATAGTGGTTTCCTTAGTTTGTTCATTAAATATTAATCCAAGGATTGTAAACTTATGAAAGGTGTTGCGGTAGTATACCTAAGGGCTGAAAATAGTGAATTAAGTTGGGATGAATGCAACTAATCCTTACAATGATTATCTACTGAGAAATATGGTTTAATAACTTTGTCTCTACCTTGTGACAGGAAGTCACAAAAGTTGTGCTAGGAAGTTTTAGCAGAAAATAGTTGCAGAACATAAACAAAAAATAGTGACAATGATTTCTTTATTTTACTCAGAATATATTCATTCCCATGCTCTTGTTTAAGAAACCATGATTATCAGATATAGCATTTATCCTGAAAGGAAAATTGATTAAACCAAATTATGAGATGGAAGAGTTAATGAAATAAAATAGAAATGAAATCACACATTGCATGCATGAAATTGAAATATAATAGAACACACATTACCATACCAACTAATCTGATAGTCATCATGTGATCCATGTAGTGGGCCCTTGCTCCTTGGTTCACTTGGTGATGAAATAATAAAACTAGTTTTATGCCAAAGAAATCATTTACATATGCAGAAGTATTCAAACAAAATTATAGAAAAATAGTCATATATATTAATCACCACACATACATGTTCACTCTAAGATAGTCATATATATAAACTAGGTGATATGCTAAAAAGTGATAAATTTGGGTTTGTTATAATGGCCTATGGCCAACAAACCAAAGTATGCAATAAAAAATAAACCATCATCCCAAAGCCAATAGACAACATTTGTCTTTATCAAAAATAGAAGTATAACAAAAAGGTAATCTAGGTAAAATGTTATTAGCAACCGTTCCAACTAAACAACTCTTTCCTTTATTAGCATTTTGTCTTCCATGTACTCATAATAGATGAACCTAATGTTAGAGTAATAAGGCATCTCGCTTAATTAATTTAAACATATTGCTTAATTAACTAAGTCACTTATTACTTTAGGTTTACTTAAGCTAAACTTAGGCACATTAATAATTAATTATATTTATTAATTATTAAGTGTGCACACTAGGGTTTTCCTTTTTAAGTTTTCTTTAGGGTTTCTTGATCTCCTTGTAAACATTTGGAGATTCAATAATCAATATTCTGGTTTTTGTTTGCACATTCTTGCTTGAGGGTTTATAGAACATCTTCTTTTGTTCTGAATATCTGTTGCATGTGATAGGTGATTGCATGCAGGTGAATCTTGGGGACTGTGAAGTTGGATTTCTCAACTTCTACATGGTATCAGAGCTCCAGACCTATGGCTTCCTATTAGTGATTTGAAGATATTTCCTCACAATGTCTTTTTCTGTGCAAGGGTTTTAGCCAGGCATCCTTTTTTGTGGATCTGGGGGTTGCCTATTTTTTGGGCATTTTTGGACAAAACAAACCTCACCATTGAGTCCACAACGCCCAAAAACCCCTATTTTCATATAAAATTTATCCAATTTGGACACAGTTGAACCAGAAGGCAAAAAAAATTGCCCCAAGGTCGTACATCCCCAGGGCACACAAATCGAGGCGAGATTTTTCAAAAACAAAAAAAAATTTAAAATAAAAAAAATGTGCATAAAATTTGTGCGGCTAGTTCAAAACACACCCACCACCCAGCAGCCACTCGGTGGCCACTAGGCGGCCCCCCTGTAGCCACCGCCACTCATCTGCCATCGGCTCACCTCTCATCTATCGTTGGCTCGCCGCTCAGCCCCTGCGGGATTCCATCTGCCAGCCCACAATTCTATCGGGGACCTGTCGCCCACATCCTAGCCTCTTCCAGGTCTTCAGCCCTCGCCGAGGTAATGTAGGTGACCAGGGGCTCCGCTCCAGCCCCTAGCCACCAACCCCTTGGTCCTGCATGCGACCAGGGGCTCTAATATTTTAGCCCTTGAGGGCTTTGGAGGCTTATTGGGCAGATTTGGATCATGTTTATGAAATCAGCTATAACATTTTCATACGGTGTCTGTTTTTCAAAAATGAGATATCGCCGGAAGGCTGATTTGACACCAGATCCAATGGTGTAGGTCTTATTTTCTAGTTTTGATTTTTTGATGCCTTTTTCACCTATCAAAATCTGAAGTTGTTTTCAATTTGAGAGGCATAACTTATGCATCTAGACTCCATTTTGCAAAAAAAAATATGCATTAGAAAGCTAGTTCAGTGCTCTACACAAATCTCAAACCTTTTTTTCCAGAATATTTACCAATTATCTAATATTCTTATTTGATCTCAGCTTTTGCTTCCTGGTTATTTTCTTGGGAAATGAGCCATTCAGGCCATTTTTTTTTAGATCAAAGAGCATTGTTTTTTTCTTTGAGAGTATATTCTATTGTATTTTGTCATGGATGCACTTAGAATTGAACCCCTTACTCCATTCAACTATTTTGGTTGGAAAAAACAAATGGAGATTCATTTGAAGCATCAAGGGTTGTACAGGGTAACCATGGGTATAGAAATTGAACCTACAAGTGCTATTGAAAAGAGAAAATGGTTTAATAGGTGTGATGAAGATTTTGGTACTTTATCTCTGTCTCTTTCTTCTAATCTTCTTTTTCATGTTGAGTCTTGCACTACACCAAATGAGATATGGACAACTTTAGAGTCTTTGTTTGGGAAGCAGGATACTATGAGAGGGTTTTAGTTAGAGAACGAGCTTATTGGCTTAAATCCTAGGGATTTTGACAACATCTAGGAGTTTTTCACCAAACTCAAGTCTCTTAGATTGCAGTTGTCCTAGTGTGGTGTTCATAAGGAAGACTCTTAGTTGATATTGTCAATTCTTTCTAAGCTTGGACCAGATTATTCACTTTTTGTATCTACCTTTTATGCCACTAGGGATGCACTTGGTACAAGATTTACTATGCCTTCTTTTGATGATTTTGCATCTTCTCTCACTCGAGAGCAGGCCAAGTTGGCTAGCATGGGCAAGTTGAAGACCTCTTCATCACATGCACTTATTGCATCACATGAGCCCAAAGATCAGAAGGCTTCTATAGGAAAAGGAAAGAAACAAAAACAAAAGGATTCCAAAACTCATGAGAAGTAAAAGGAGTCCTCAGATTCATCCTCCTCTTCTAAGGGGAAATCATCTAGGAAGGAGAAGGGTCCATGTGCATATTGCAAGAGGGAAGGACATTGATGAGCTGAAGCATCTTCTTCAAAAACATCAGATTGATTTTCCTTCTAGGATTTCTACATCATCTTATTTCCCTCATTCTTCTTCTTCTTCAAAGTAGCATGACAAGGGCACAGCTGGTTTACATACTTCATCAGATATGAAGGGACATGCTCTTTGTGCTACTTTTGGTATTGGATCAGGGAGATGGCTTCTAGATTCAGGAGCATCTCATCATATGGCATATTCAAAGTCTATGTTCACTTCCTTTGAGCCTTGCACTATGTCCCCTATTTTGATGGGAAAGAATACTTACATGAGTGTTATAGGGAAGGGGTCTATTAGTTTTTAGGACAACACCTTTTAGGATGTCTTGTGTGTCCCTCACTTGACAAACAACCTCCTTTCCATATATCAGATCACACATGGAGGCAATGGGAGATCTCTGGAGTTCACATGTGATTCAGTTATCATCAGAGACTTGGAGATTAGAGCAATTATTGCTACTGGGGTGGTGGATCACTCATCTCGGTTGTATTCTTTTACCAATTTTGCTACTGATGGTGCTTCTATTCCTACAGTTGTTCATCACACTTCTAGTGTGAATCATCATTCAGAGGAGACATTTGGCTTCTTGAACATTGGTGTTCTCACTTTGGATCCAGTTCTTGAGCCTTTTGTTTCACCTACTGTTGCAGTTGTTGATGCTTCTATGACTACAGATGTGGTTTCTTTCATTTCAGTGCAGCAGGACATAGTTGATCATTCATCTTTGGAGGTTTCTATTCAATCTTCACCTACTTTTACTTCATTTGTTGAGGTCACCCTTGATTCTATGGAGACATCTTGGGCTACACCTACTTCACCTTCAGAGATTGCATTCATACGGCCTCTTCCCTCTCACTTCTTTCAGGAGATGCAGTTTCTTCAGTCTTTTTGGAGCTACTTCATTCTAAGGGGGCTATGTGGTCTCTTCATTCCTCTCTTCTGGGGGGGTTCATTCATGTATCTTTGTGATGGATGGTGTCCTTGGGGGGTCTTATGGAGTCCTCCATCCTTCATCACTTAGTTATTTTTTGCATTCTATTTTGGGGAGGATTTTTTTTTTCCCATATGGTTTTCTCCTTTACCCCATTTGATTTAGTTTGCATTGCATTTGTACATGGGTACATGATCAGGCCTTGTTGTCGGGACCCATCTTTGCTTTTATGCACCTTTTCCTAGTGTTTTAGCTACTCCCTAAGTTCATCTTAAGGGGGGGTGTTAGAGTAATAAGGCATGCCACTTAATTAATTTAATCATATTGGTTAATTAATTAAGTCACTTATTACTTGAGGTTTACTTAAGCTAAACTTAGGCACATTAATAATTAATTATATTTATTAATTATTAAGTGTGCACACTAGGGTTTTCCTTTTTAGGTTTTCTTTAGGTTTTCTTGATCTCCTTCATAAGGATTGATCTCATTGTAAACATTTGGAGATTCAATAATCAATATTTTGGTTTTTTCTTGCACATTCTTGCTTGAGGGTTTGGGTATGTGTAGGATCATCATGGAAGAAACAGGCCCTTAAGTGGCAAAAAAAATAAGAAAAATTAGAGTTAGGCAACTTGACGTAAATATTTGAATAAGTTATCTATATTTTTTCAAAAATATGTAAGAATAGAATCTGTAGCAAATTGAATGTAGTTTCTAAACTACTGGCTTTGTTTAAAAAAAATAAAAATCTATTTGGTGAAAATTTGAAATTTCAATGCAAGTACTTAAATTTCGGAAAAATAAGAAGTAGGTGTCCGCCTAACCACCTTAACCACAATAAAATGATAATATTTTTTTATAAAATTTTAAATATAAGTAGAGGACTCATGTCCCGATGTGATGCATATTTTTGTAATTTTTTCCAAGTAAACAATTAATTATGAATTTTTATTACAACTTTTAAAAAATATAAAAATTTGTATGTCGACCACCTTAACTTGGTCAAAACTTCATGAAATTCAATTTTTATTTTTTTAATCCTATAGTATGAAAAGCATAGAATGTGACACATATTTTGGATTCAAAAATGTGATACCATTTGAAAGCTATAGATTTTTTCAATCGGTCTATCAATCAGGACTTTAGTCATAATTTGAATAGAAAATGAATAATAATTACTTATTAAATTCAAAGTAAAACATAATTTATATTGGTGGAAAGCTAAGAATCTCCTTTAAAAACCCTTTTCGTTTAATCAATTTTGGGTTAAAAAAAGTCATCAACCACATACCCATCATATTGCAACTTTTTGGCCCATCATGATCCTACACATACCCATTTATAGAACATCTTTTGTTCTAAATATTTTTTGCACGTGATTGGTGATTGCATGCAAGTGAATATTGGGGACTGTGAAGTTGGATTTCTCAACTTCTACACCTAAGACCTTAATCATCCTTGTCAATTAACCATGAAATGATTAATACTTCACCAAATAATTAGTATTATGGACGGTTTTAATTCTTCTCACAATTTATTAAATATATTCATTTTCCTCTTACAAAAGGTGATAGGAAGTGTTAACATGAAAACATAAAAAAGGGTAAAAAGCGAGATAAGGGATGAAATAATAAGGCCTAATTTGTGCCCATCATTTCCCCCCCAACTAAGGGTCTTGCATGTCCCTATACAAGGAAGGAAAAACTACAAACCAAGTTAACTTGGTTAGACGCTAAATTGTGTTGGTAATCTCCCAGGACCAATGTTGTCTCAATGCCTCCATTCGCACCTCATGATATTTGATGAGCATATATTGTTCCTTAGAAATTGTTTCTTGTTCCAACTCCACTTTCAACCTTTGAATTTTAGTCTCCTATGCCTGAGAAGCAGAGTTAGCTTGCTGAAACTAGCTCTGCAACTCTTCATTTTCCCTTTTCAAATTTTCAATGGAGTCCTGCAATTCTCTAATTTTCTATAAAAATATTTCTTTCTCTTCAAATTATTCCTTAGCCTCTTGATCATCTTAACTGAGAAACTCCCTATCATCATCTTGTTCTTTCTCTAGATTATCAATCAATCCATCTAGTTTTTCAACTTCTACATTAGTGATAATAGGGCTTAGCACTTTTACCTCTTGTTCTCCTTTTTGAATATCATCAACCTGCTGATCATGTAGACTTTCATCAAAAAATTTGAAGCCTCCCGCAATATCCAATTGTTCAAGCTCTATTTTTGTATCCATATCCATTCTTGTTTCAAGGTCATTGTCCTTCCTTTCACCTGATGTGGGGAATTCAAGGATTTTTTGTTCTAGTACAATACTTCTTGTCTCGTGAGGGGAAGTAACTATCCTTAATTCACCAGGATCAACATTTTCGGCCACAGGGGCATCACTGAGGTTAAGATCATTACTAGGGTTTTTCAGATTTAGAGGCTACCTTATCAAAACTAGTTTTCCCTTGTTGTTCTTGCCTCTTTCTTCTTGTAGACCATCTATACTCCCTACTAGCTTTCCCTGTTTTTTGAAATATTGTGAATAGAACTTCCAAGTCATAATCAGGGTCTTTTTGGTCATCTAATTCTATAATGTGACTTGCTACTTGGGACAAACCCTTCAATTTATCCATAGACTCTTTACCACTCTTATGCGTTGGGGAGTCTTTTTCAACAATAGGGGATTTGAATCTTGTCTAGTTGAAAGTCTCCTACTAGACCTATGTTTAGGGATTGAGCTAGAGGCAATTGGGATTTCTTTATTGTGCTTTTCTTTCCTATTTGAGCTAAAGGTAGAAGTTTTTTCAAGGGTCTTTTCCTTAGTGTGAGTAGGGCTTGGCATTTTAGGGCTCTCCTCCTCCTCATGATCTTCAGAACTCTCTTCTTCCTTAGTATTTCCATAATTCTCTTCTTTCGGAGCTTCCTATTTCGAATCCTCCCCCAATTTGACAAAACTATCCCAATCACCAAGGGAGACAACTTCAATTCCTAGAGAACTAGTAATTGGATTAACTTGTGATGGGCCAAGGAATATTGCTTCCCACCTTTAACAACCTTACTCATTCATTGCAATGAACAAAAAAGAAAATATAGAACATTCACAAGAAGGCCCTTTCACAAATGTAACAGGAGGCGAAAATGTTGTGCATAGACATATATGTACCTTCCTTCACAAGTGACATATTGTATAATAAACCTAGAAACATCATTCCATGGGGGAGGAAGCGAGCACAACTTAGTCCCTTGGCCCTGAACCATCTCAATAGACTCGCCTCTTTGTAGGAATTATTTTCTCATGGGCCATAAATCTATGAGTTTGAAGAATTATCAAGAAAATAATTTTCCCTAGATAATGGTAGCCCTATTACATCTATAATTTTCTCACCCATAACAGAAAAATTCAATCCTCTAAGAGACACTTGATTCTTGTGGAAACTAAGTGCGAACTCCATGGCTACCTTACTATCATACCCCTACAATCTCTTGAAATATTAATCCCATTGCCCTTGCTTGAAGATTTTATAGGCCTCCTTTGTAGCTCGAAGACGTGTCATGGAGGTGGGTTCATAATGATGTTGACATTCTTGTGCCATAGTTGTGCTAGGAAGTCAGCACTAAAGAAAAAGAAAAAAATCAAAACCACTAATAAAGAAATGGCAAGTATGGAAAACAGACGTGGTAAAAGGTGAAATAGTAAAATGGTGGTAGGATAATAAAATGATTAAATGACATATGATGGGATGATGGTAGGTGAAAATGGACAATTGATTGCAAAGTACGATTAATTGTGTTAGAAAAGAAAGCTAAATTAGTCAAAAAATATGTCCTTCCCAAATAATAATAGCGTGGATAATCATAAGGAATATGCCAAATATAACCCCCCCAGCTAAAGGTCTGACCCGTCCATGAGGAAAATCACCAGTTGTCATGGAAAACAAACACAATTAATAAATTGAAAAAGAATACAAAACCTACCAATTACCAATTACTAACGGATAGTTGGAGGCCAGGTGGCACAAGAGATCCAATCACTGGAGTATGGTGAATGAACGAGCATAAATGAAAATCCCTGGAGATTTAATAACACATGTGGAAAAGGCACTGATATATCTAATAAGATGTGAGAAGATGGAAATGGCCAAAAATATGATGTGGAAATGATGACGAAGGGTGGGGAGAAACGAATGGAAAGTTGAATGGGACAAAAAAGGATGACATAGAGAGAAGGAATGCAGTGGAAGGGTATGACGAATCTAGGAGATGACAGAAAAAATCTAGAAAGGCACAAGGAGGAGCGGTCGAGTCAGCAAAGCAATAAAATCAACACCAACTTGGATTTGAAATAGGAGAACACAAGGATGTGACAAGATGGGATGGAGGACAACGTGGCAGTATCAGAACATGGATGAAAGTCATGGGCTAGAAATGATAGCACTAAGTGGTACGAGAAACACCATGGAAAGGACCCAAACAATTGTCATAGAAGTGACAGGAAGGTTCTTGGCATAAAAAGGCAGCACAAGAAGCTAAAAATGTAGGTGAAGAACCATGAGATCTAAAGACCAAGGGACTAGCCAACCCAAGGAAACAAATAAAGGTAGCATCAAGATGAAAAAAAGGCATCACAAAAGGTTGGAAAGGAAAATTGACACTTACTACACCACAAAATGGGTAGTGGAAAAGAAAATCCTTAGGGGTTGAAGCTCCTGGTACACCTATGACAGTAAGAACAGATTGCAGCTTAGTGATTTTTTTCTATTTTTTTCTTGTTTTCTTTTTATTTATTTATTTTTAATAATGACATCAAACCACTGACTAATCAATTTTCAATCTAATACCGCATGGGGTGTCGAATAATCGATTTTGACTACCAAGGTTATTATACAGTTATTACCCGTCAGTAACCCGATTTTCAAGTAATAACTAGCCAACAATGCCCGATGGTTTTCAGTGTTGGGTAATTTATTGCATTTTTTTGCATTTTGATTTCATTTTGAAGAGGTGACAGGAAAAAGAGTAA
This sequence comes from Sequoia sempervirens, assembly GCA_007258455.2. Lineage (NCBI taxonomy): Eukaryota > Viridiplantae > Streptophyta > Pinopsida > Cupressales > Cupressaceae > Sequoia > Sequoia sempervirens. The sequence continues at coordinate 70,005,448 of VDFB02000015.1, forward strand.
GTTCCTTTGTCATCGTACAATTTTTATTTTTTTAAAAGGGGTTGCTTGTATAGATTTAAATGGTGCTCGTTGACAAGGAGAGACATACATTCTGAATCCACAGTGCACAACTTAATAGCACCATTATCATAAACAGTCTGAATCTCATAAGGACCGAGCCAATGAGTATGAAATTTCCCTTTGAAATCCTAGAACTGAGATTCATAGAGCAATGCCCAGTCACTAGGTTGGAATGTTCACTAACGGATGAAGTGGTCATGCCATTAGGTGCATTGTTGTTGCACCACCTCTATGTGAAAAAAGAGATTATTGATGCATCTCACCTAGAGAATGGAATTGAGTGATTCTTTCTTTCTCGGCATTAGTGAGACTCATCCCTAGTTGAAGAGCAGTATGGAGAGTCTTCACTTCAAATTCAATGGGAAAAACAACCTTTTTTCCATAGACAAGCTTATACAGAGTCAAGTCAGTGGTTATCTTCCAAGCAGTAATGTAGGTCCAAACTACCTTAAGAAGTCTATCTATCCTGTCCTTCTTATGTATCATTATAGTCTTGGTAAGGATATTCTCTAATTCTCAATTAGTCACTTACACTCTCCCATTAGCTTGTGGATGGTATAAAGAATATTTTTGGTGTTTGATTTTATATTTTCGAACCAATGCCGCAACCAAATCGAATGTGAATTGTGGACCCTGGTCTGTAACAATCTCTCATGGTACACCATACTTGGTAAAAATCTTAGAGTATAAGAAGTTAGAAAATTTTGTATCCCTAGCATGTTTCAAAGCTACTACTTCTACCCACTTAGTAACATAATTAGTACAAACTAGAATATACTCTTTGTTTCTAGGAGGATTAATTGGTCCTACAAAATCCAAACCCCATTTTCCAAATGGTTCAATTGATAGTTGTCGATGTAAGGGAATTTCATCAAACCATGTAGATGAGCCCATATGTTGGCACTTATTTCAATGTTGAACAAACCTTTTACAATCTTTGTAGATTGTTGGCTGGAATAATATCCTTGAAGTCAAAACATTGTTAGTAGTTCATTGTGCTACAAAGTGGCCTCCACAAGGCTCAAAATGGAATGTGCAGAGTATGTCAAAGACATCCTCCTCTGCTACACAATGATGCATAATGTAATCGATTCCAGTACGAAAGAGTGAACCATTAATCCAACTATATTGCCCACTAAGTCCTATAAGCTTTTGTCATTCTCTTGGATAAAAGTGGGGTGGAAACCTGTATGTGACAAGATAATTAGCAATGTTGGAAAACCATGGGATTTTTAAAAAAATGGCAAAAAGATGTTCATTGAGAAAGGCATCATCCACAAGAATTGGTTCATTATTACATTGCAATCTAGATAGGAAATCAACAAAAAAAAATTTACATCCTAGTTTGTTAAGAATAGTGATATCAAATTCTTGCAACAATAGTAGCCACCCAATCACTTGTCCTGTAACAACTGGCTTATTCATCAAAAATCTAATAGCAGAAGGATCTGTATGTAAAAACACTTTATACCCAATTATCTAATGGCAAAAAAAGTTTATTGCATAGATTACAGCCACAAATTCCTTTTCAGTTATAGTGTAATTTACCTCTACACTGGTAGTAAAATTCTTATTGATATAATAAATAGAGTAAAAGAGAAAATCTTCCTTTTTTCCAAGTACCACTCCTGTGGAATTTTTTGAAGCATTAATATGGATGTGAAATGGTAGTTCCCAATTGGGTCCTCACAGAACTGGTGTAGTTATAAGCTTCCCTTTGATTTCTTCAAAAGCTTGTTGGCATTCTAGTTTCCATGAGAAATCAACACCTTTACCTAGCAAAAGAAAAAGAGGTGAGGCAATTTTGCTGAAATTTTGGATAAATTGTCTATAATATCTAGCATGACCCAAAAAACTATGTACATCCTTTTAAGAAGTAGGCATAGGAAAGTCTTGAATTATCTTTACCTTTTTGGGATCTACCTTAATTCCTTATGTAGAAATATAATGTCCCAAGACAATACCTTCAGTCATTAAGATGTGGCATTTCTCATGACTTAAAGAAAGATTAGTATCAATGCATCTTTTAAGTAATTTTTCTAGATTTTCCTTTGCTTCCTCATACGTGTCACCATAAATAGTAAAATCATCCATGTACACTTTCCACACAATCATGGATTAAATCTACAAAAATACTTAGGACAGTCTGTTGGAAGGTAGTAGGTGCATTACACAACCCAAAAGGTAAGACATTATATCAAAACGTACCTAATGGGCAAGTAAAAGTAGTCTTGTCTTGGTCCTTTGGGGCTATATGAATTTTGTTATAACCACTCAATCTTTCAAGGAAGGAAAGAACTTCTTTCTAGCAAGGGTATCTAAGACCTGATCAATAAAGGGTAGTGGAAAATGGTCTTTCTTGGTGGCCTTATTAAGGGCCCTATAATCGATGCATATTTACCACTTCCCATTCTTCTTGGGAACTACCACAAGTGGGGGCACCCATTGTCTATCAGAGATAGGATAGATAAATACTACATTAATTAACTTTTGAATTTCATCTTTAATAATTTCCCGTAGGATAGAGTTTATTCTTCTCAGAGGTTTCCTTAGAGGTCTACTTCCTCTATATAGATATGATGTGTACAAGTGGCATGATGTGTTCCTCTTATATCCTGATAATCCTAAGAAAAGGAATCTTTATGAAAACACAACATAGCAATAAGTTCTTCTAACTATGAGGCACTCAAGTTGGGATTTATGTTAATCATTTTCCCAAGTTGAACTTTCATAGCTTGAGACTAGATAGGAGTATTTACAACAAGCAATTGTGAAGTGGATAAATATGGATCATAATTCTCATCTACTAAAAATGGACTATATATACAATTGTGTGGTAATAACTGATGCAAAGTAATGAAATGTTGAGTAGACTGTGAATTACTAACTAATAGAAAGTTCCCAAATGAGCAATTGTTACTTATACCTGAAAGAAAAATAATTGTCTCTAAAACATTATCAACCAAATAATAATTTTGCAAGAAATTATTAATAATATTGTCTTTTGATATTTCTTCAAAATCCCTACTTTGATCAATTGTCAAAATAGGTAAAGTTTCTTCTAAATCACTATCAATCCATAATGGATCCTCCGTTTCTAATAATGGTTGTGTTGGATGGTATAGTGTTACTTGCTTTGTTTTTTCTCCATTCGAAATCACCATGTTGCCAGACCTGAAATTAATAAAAGAATTAGTTGCAACTAACCAAGGTCTTCCTAAATTTAAGGGGTACCCCCAACTTAATCTTTGGTTATCAAATCATAAAATCTGTGGGATATTCCCAGGAATCAATAAAAATAATGATGTCTTCAATCATACCTTTTGGTTTAACAAGCGAGTGATCCACCATTTGCAAGACCATTGGAGTAGGTCTTAGTCCTTGAAGGGCTAGTCTCTCCTTAGTCTCATTTGTCATTACATTTATGGTTGCCCATAAATCCATAAGTTTATTTTGAATAACTATATCACTAATACTTACGTTTATCATTAGGCTCCTAGGATATGCATACTTAGGAATAGAAATCCTCCCCAACATCAAATCTGCAAGTTGTCCAATGACTTGGACTGTCTTGGGGTTATTTTTCTTCTGTTTTTTTCTCCCACATAGTTCCTTAACTGCTTTGGTGTACACTAGAACATATCAAATGACCTGCAACAAAGGAATTTTATTGTTAACATTACATAACTCATTCATAAAATAATTTAACTTGATTGAGATGTTTCTTGTTGTTCTGGTTGTTCTTCTTCCAGTTTGGCTAGAGAATCCTATACCTCTGTGATAGTTGGCCCTTGAAGATTCTTTCTTGATCTTAGTTGTACACCATCAATTTCTAATGCATTGATAGGACAAGTCGGGTATTGTGCCACCTCATTGTTATAGACCAGTTGAGCCACCTTATTATTTGAATTGGGTGATGGTTGCACAGGCATAGGCATTACTTTCAAAAATTGAGTTAAATTAGATGGTTGATTGGAAGATGATGGAACAGGTGGCAAAATTTGGTGGGATTGCTGAAGGTGGTGGATATGGAGGAAATGATTGATGTTGTGGGAACATTGGTGGTGGCACTCGCCATGCTTCCCACGATTATGGAGCATGTGGAGATTGTTGTGGTCACTAGGGGTAGTATGGAGGTTGTTTCCAACCTCCAAACCATCAAGGTTGGTTTGGGAAAGGATTTTTTTGAAAAGGACTATGGGGTGATGCCTGATAATTAGTTGGGGGCATTCCTCATGGTTTCCAAGGTCTCCTTTGGGTCATAAAGTAAACAAGCTCATTTGTATACTCTACTTCAGTCAAGACTATAGGAAGAGGTTTTAGAATGTGTTGATGAGTTTTTTAGCATTGCACAACACAAATAAAGCACAAGTACTCTATCTCTCTTGAAAGGTGATTATCTACAGACAAATTTCATAAAACAACCCCAAGGTCTCTAAGGTCAAGTCTTGACAATGTAGAAAATAGATTAGTTATGATGTGTTTTCCTGGTAACCCAAAGAGTATTTATGGTTTATAAGGTTGGAACTTATAGGTCTGCAACAAGGGTTTCAAAGTCTAAAGACTAGTAAAACCTTGACAATAATTTTAGGATAACAATCTAAAATAGTTTTTAATCATTAGATGTAATAATGTAGTGATGCTAAAATCCTAACTAATCCAAATTTTCAAATAAATAGAAAAATATATAAGGGTTGAGAGAGTGTTTCTAATTCCAAAAACTAAGGACTCTAATAACAATGGAATGTGTTAAGATAGACAGTCTCCCAAAACCAAGTTCTTCTTAACAAATAAAGTTCTATAGTATCACAAAACCAATGTAATCTCCTAAGGTTGTCTTCATATTTTTAGACTATGACAAGTGTTAACACATGAAGTACGAACATACACAATTGAGCTTGAGTGCATTAAAAGATTAAGCTCAAAATAACTTTACACAACAATTTACCATCAACAAACCACTAAAAGTATGATTTGGAAGTGCATCAAATATCTTAACACTTTGTCATCATTAAAACTAAACATTAACTAATGAAGCTGAAAACAGAACTGTAAATGAAATTGAAAGATGGAATCATGCATACATTGAGAGCACGCAAGGAATTTAACACACTTCAATGCCTTCCTTTGTATTGCTTGAAAATTATTTTGTACAACAATTCATCTCTCTCTTTGCAAATGAGAGGAAGCCTCTATTTATATTTTTCACAATTCAAACCAATGGCCAATATTGATTTACATTCAATGGCCCAAATTTACTACTACTTAGGGTTTTCATCATATTAAATGCAATTACAATATTTCCTAATATAAAATTAGGATAATGTGAAATATTCCTTATCCCTTTTTATATTAAAGAAATATTAAATAAAATCTAGCACACACTTTCTTGTAAATGTTTTTTCCTTTAGCTGAAATTACAAAAAAATATCTTCTATCAAGATGTTTCCAGCTTCTTTCTGTACAACATATAGAATAAATTTTCTTTATATTTTCCTTAAGTTTGGAATGAGGTGGTAACTTTGATTTTCTTATTTGGAAGGTGATCATCCTAAACTCATCTATCAACCCCATATGTTGACCCACACACTGGCTTCTTCTTTGAATAATCTTCTCAGAACAGGTGAAGGAACATGTAGAAAAATCCAAAAAGCTCCCCAACAAGCTATCTGCAGCTCCCTCTTTAGTCTTCTTTTGAAACTCTCATCTAACTGGTCCATAGTCCAATTTTTGAGTAGGTATCTCAACTCTACCTAGCAGTTCCAAAATTTCATCACACTCGGACAAATTTTCAGTAACATGAGAATTGATTGCCTCAAGGTTCGACAATGCCTTCTCAAGGACCTCCCTTTTAAACTTGAGGGTAAATAGCCATGCCTCAGATAAATTGTGATTATCTTTAGGTAGGGCCAACTCCTGTTCCAGAACTTCTGCAGGCAATTTTTACGGCGCAACTTTTTGCACATGACATTGTAGTAACTAGGAAAAGCTTTACACTCTTCAATTTCCTTTTCAACTTTAGCTTTCAAAACTAGAAAATTATTATGCATATCAACTCCATAATAGATGGCCTTGTTGCCCATATTAGTCACTTTCTTGAACCAGACTGAAGTAGACCTAGTCCAAGTGCTCATTTTCTCCATCTTATTTATTTCTTCTTTCGATAAAATTGCAGGCATTGGAGAATCAATCAGAGCTTCATCTGTAGGGGTGACCCATTGCTGGATAAAGGTTTTCAATTCAACCACTTGTTCTTTCAATTTTTCCTTAGTCACCTGATCCTTTTCCATCTAATTTAGAGTATTAGTAACCAACCCTTGAAATTCATTTATTTTTTGAGCTTCAGTAGCTAGTCCAATATTGATAGATGTCACTTGATAATCTGTAGCTTGAATTGTATCTGCATCTTTGTCTACTGTCAGAGTCACCACATGTAGAATGTGACAACCAAATGTATCAATTGTGATATGTGACTTGATCTTGGGCTTCTTCTTTTCCTTGTGTTTTACCTAAGCTCATGCTAATATGGCTTCTAGACAGGCTTTGGGGTCCTGCAATACTGGGGCCTTACTTTTCAATTGCTGCTCCAACCATGAAGGAATCTCTATCTCTAGATCAAAGGATGCAATATTGAATTCATGCACCCATTCTATATCCTCATGATCCTTTGATGGCTCATCATCCCCATGCCTCAGAGCATCTTCAACTTCATTTTCTTCTTCAACATGTGCTTCTTCCTATACTATTTCTTTCTTTTTATCATTCTTAGCCTCTCCTTTTTTATTAGTTTCAACATTTATTTTATTAGGATGTTCCTTTGCTTCATCTTTTCTAGTGTCCTCTTCTTTTTCTGAGTGTTGTTCCTCATCACCTGGGTTTGTATCTTATACATTTTCTTCATTATACTCTATCATGTTCTTCATCAGAGGCTTCTAGGTTAAAGCGCTTGTCAAAATTTCTTATATCCCCCTCTTTTGGGGTCTATTGTCCTTCTTCATCTAGATCAACAATCCATTATCCTCGATCCACATTCTTGTAATAATCATCTTGATCAAACCCCACAAATTCCTCAATTGCACCAACCATCTCCTCAAGCTTCTCTTTTCCCTTTTGCATTTCTTCCCATATCTTTTCGCTAGCTTCCATCTTGAGTTGTTCAGTAAGAGGGGGAGGAGTTGGTAGGGTAGAAGTTAGTTGAGACAGTAGAAACTTAGCCTTTGGAGATGGAAAAGTCTCTAAAAACCCTCGAGGCATATTCTACAAATAGGAAACAAAGGATTTGAGAAAAGTAGTCGATATCAAAGGGATAGTAGAAACAGTAGGTGGCAAGGTGGATAAAATGGGTTGTGGAGCCAAGAGTGAAGAGGAAGATGAGGATGATGAGGAAAATTCAATCACAACCACTAAGGTGGTTGGGGTGGTAGAGGTGAAGTGGACCGAGATTTCCACAACATGTATAGATGACATGGGAAGCGAATGTTAGCGGTGTAGTGGATAGTGGAGGTGATTGTGGCTTTAGATCCTCCTCTAGAGGAGAGGGTTCTTACCTTATTGTCTCCATCTCAAGAACAAATTTTCTTGTCTTCTTGGCTTTCTTCAGATGCCTTCACCCCTCTACAATCTTCCTTGTATAAAACTATTGATTTTATGTTGGTTGTTTCTCTGCTACTTCTTTCCTCTTCCTTGCTTGAGTGACCCATGAAGACTTTGGTGCTTCACCTAAAGAACTAGCCTCACCTCACTTTCAGTTTTGTCACCTTCATTGCTTTCCAATTTTTTTCTTCTTCCAATTCTACATAGGTGATTTCAACACCCTGTTGTTCTAGTTGAGTTACATGATCATCTAACCACTTCTTTGTTCATTGGGTTATCATGCACATGATCATGTCCAAATCTATTATCTCCTCCTCTACCCAATCAATAAATAGTAAGGGAGCCCTGGAAATGGCTTTAAATGCATTTTCATCAAGACTGTTGCCATCTTCCACCACTTGGTCTGGGACATCATATAATTTAAGAGTTCTTATGAATTTAGCTGACATCCTCATATAAATCCTCTTCCGAACATCACGATCATCATCACAATTTTCCCATAAATCCTCAATATGTGGCTTATGAGCATGCTATCTACACACCTATTTCTTCAACTTCCCCCATGGATCCATGCTCCCTCGTCTAGTGTGTAAAACAAGATCATATTCTAAAATTTTTTTCTCTGGATTTTTTGTACAAGGAGCAGTAGGACATGGATATAATTCTTGACCAAAGGTAATAGGATAGGGGACACCCACACAATGTGTTGATTGTAGCAACAGATGTGAGGTCTGTAACTGTCATGTGAGTTCCAACAAAATTATCTTATCACTTGGATACCTAGGCAACTAATATGGAGCTCCTCAAAAACCCTCAATTCTCAAGTAAGTGAGCTTTGGGAACTGAATGAACCAGTAGCCAAAGTTATTTATTAATTCCTTAGCACAATGTGACAATCTCTTCCCAAATTCATTTGACAACAACCAAAGAACATGCATGATAAAGGCATCATTCACCTGCTTGTAGTTTTACTTGAAATTCCTATATTGTAGTTGCGAGTAACAATCATAAACAATAGTCCGACCTTTCCTTGTTCCAAGATCACCTATGCACATTAGCCCCTTATATGGAAAATTTACTGCCAACATGTAAATGATATATGAAGTCATATAAAACTCCTAGGTCTTCTTCACTACAACAACTTGAGCATGGATATTATTGCTTATCATCTTGGCCCAATGGAACTTTGTGTCTCCTCTAAAAATTTCTTCTATAAAGTACCACATCCAATCTTCAAAGATAGAGGAGATCAGAAGTCCCATTACTCTACTAAGGAGCATTACTAGATCATTCACTTCCTCCATGAAGTCACTCTGATAAAGTATTTTAGGAAGCTTTCCTACACTAGTGCAGGGATCAATCATCCATTGTTGATTTACCATCTTCATACAAGCCATAGGATTACCTTTCCATATATTAATGGCATACTCCTCGCAGTCTTCCATCTTATCGAATGAAGGAATCTCAAAATTTTACCCAATCGACATGGGTGTTAGGTCAACCAATACCCATTCTTCAGAAGTTCCTATTCTCCTTGAGTGTCTGTGATAGCATTCTCGACACTTGAAAATCAACTCTCGATTAATTAGAGCCAGGGGAAAACCTGTTGCCCATGTGATGACACTTTTCTTAACTTTCCATGCCATCTCATCCTTAGGTTGAACTAAGACACGCTATTGGAATTCATCGATATTAATCTGCCCCAAATCAATGTCTGAAACTTTGTCCTAATGTAGTGGGATCTTTGAGGTACATTCCACTTCATGAAACTCATATTTCATTTTTTCCTTATTCTTCTTGCTCTTTGCCACTTTAGTTCCTTTCCTTATTTTTTCATTATTTTCCATAATTCCTACACAAAGAACACGTAATAAATAGCTTGAAAAATTAAGGAGAAGCAATGTTTTAGTTAGATTATCATAATCCCAAAACATCATCAAATGCATCAGATATCCAAGAAAAATCATTAAATTCATTCATTCTTGAACATTTCTGGCCTTTTGCAGGTTTTGTCATTTTGCAGGGTAGAGCTTTGTAGAGGCCATCATTGCAAAAGTCATCGATGGTGGCACCAATGAAACGGTGCCCAAAAAATGACATCTTGCACTATATTTTTGCACTGATGAATCATTAGGTTATTATGATGCAAACACATTTAGGCACATGGGAAACATTGACTCAAAGTCATTTTGAATCACCACACTTGTAAAATTAATCGTCTTTAGTTTTGTGGAAAATCACCATGCAAAAGTGAGATATGCAGATGCTAGTTAAAGATAGGCCATAAAAATGGCTTGTAAACATCAGTGACCCGCAAGTGGCTTCCCACCATGAAATTCCCGCAAACATTCCATACTTAGTGAATTTTAGATGTAAATACATTTTATAAGCGGGAAATATTGAATCAAAGCTAGTTAATGTCACGACCAAGTTCTCTCCTTAATTTTAACCCATTGCAGAAAATTCTAGTGTGGAAGTCGTGGAGGTGGAAGCCAGTGAAAAATATGCCAAAAATAATGGCATGAAGGTCATGTCTTCCCACACTCGAATCTCCACCAGCACAAGAAACAACAAATTTTAATCTTATCCCCAAATTCATGCATGTGGGAAAAACAATGGCTCATCTACCTCATTTTAATGCTTAGACGGGACATGCAGGGATTACCCATGCAGAAATCAAGATGAGGGAAGTCGTTTAAGCTTGCACCGTACAAACGGCTTATGGAGGTCAGTGTTCCACATGTGGCTTCTTGCATACCAATTTTTGCAAGGCATCTCAACTTAACATTTCGCAACTCAAGTCAAGTATGAATCTCATTCCTCACATGGGTGTTTCAATACTTAGATTTCATTGTTTCAACCTCGGTCAAGGGCAATGCAAAATCACATTATGCAGATGCCATAGGTGCGGGGGTCGTCAAAATTTATATCATAGAAATGACTCATGGGAGTTGGTTTTCCATAGGTGGCATCTCGCGTAAGAGATTCCGCAAAGCACTTCATACTTAGACTCTTTTAAGATTACTCTTTAAGGTACAAAGATAATGCAAAATTTAGGGAGGCAAAAGCCATCATGTTTTGCGCCATTTAAGACAACTCATGTGGTATGGCTTTCTACACTCGGGATTCTGCATAGGTATCAAGACTTGGTGAAATTCATGCTTTTTTTGTGACAGACCTCCAAACACATGGTTCCATGGGGAGGGTTTATCGTTTATGTTGAAACATCAATTATAAAACCCTAAGTAGCAAAGGACATGATTGTAAATCAAATAATGGATGTGATAGGGATTTCAACCTGATAAATACACGGATAGAGGGGCGAACGTTGGGCACTAAGTCTTCACCAACTTAGTACAATAGTAGCCAAAGGATCTCTCCAATTTTAATGATGCAAAATGAAATCCAATAACCACTATTTATAGGGTCCCGAGCAATAAATGAAAGTTATAAAAAAACATGAAAGAAACCCTAGCTCGTGAAAACTTGAGGTGCAAATGTTGAATGTGGTGCGAGACTTAAGGTTACAAAAGCTGAAAATGTGCGGGAATGAGTGTTGTGGGTGCCAAGGAGTTTGACACCACTATGAGAAATTTTTGCAAATGACATAGAAAGCCCCAAAATCCGCATGATGGAAACCCACAAATTTTTTTCCACAACTTGTCCTAACTCAATGAAATTTTGGCAGATTACTAAGGCATCATGGAGACATCCCAAATCTAAAGGAACTAGGCCAAAAGATGAAGGAAAAAAGAAAAACCAAAAAGAGGGGGTCCCCAGTTCAAGTGAGGCATATGTGTGAAATGCAAAACAAATGGTGACTCTGCTAGGAAATGCTCCTGAGTGTTCTAGGGATAAGAATTCATCCAAAACCTAGAATCTCTAGTTTCATAGACCAAGACCAAAGCTTCATAAGATGAATTCAATGCTCATAGAAGAAATGAAATCATTAATTTAATCAACTCACAAAATATCTTAGAGATGTGTGTGCATGGTCAGTTCATTCCTCTCCCATAGAAACTATAAGGTGAGTGACCAGTCAGTCAATACAGGCTATGTAGATTATCTAACTCCAAAAGTAATGGACATTTCCTCGCTACCAGTATCTCAAAGATCTGAAAGGGGACAAGATAGAGCTTGTCGAATTTACCATGCTCCCCTTTCTTTTCATGGTCCTTATCCCAATATAATACCAAGTCAGTGATCCTAAAGGCTTTGACTTTGGCTCTACGATCAAACCAGTGTTTAACTATGCCTTGATGTTTAGCAATTTTTTCTATGGCTTCATCTCGTTTCTCTTCTAGGTGGAGAAGTTCAGCTACACGGGCCTCAAGATGCTCCCCCTCATCATAGTATTTGTTAATGAATTGCAATGTGGGAATTTGGAGATGAATAGGGAAAATGGGTTATAGGCCATAAACTAAATGGTACATGGGGAAGTTCCTATGGCTTCCTTTTTCTAGTATGATCTACCCAAAGAGTGAACCGTAATTGGGTATGCTAGTCCTTTGGACTTTTATCAAGTAATTTATGAATGATCGTTAGAAAATTCTTATTGGTTGACTCAGCCAATCCATTACCTTGGGGATAGTAGTTTGAAGCACATTTCAGAATAATCCCATAGTCGAAATCCCACCCCAAAAATTTTAAAGATGCAAATGCAGAACCATTATCACATACCAAAGCAAAGGGACATCCAAAATGATTAATAATGTATTCTTCCAGAAAATCGATTACCACTTTTGTTGTGCATTGTCTGTAAGAATTAGATTTTTTCCACCTAGTGCAATATTCAGTAGAGGTTAGAATGTACATATTCCTGTAGAGAATGGTGGGTTGATCGAGCCAATAAAGTCCAGTCCCCACTGCACAAATGGTCTTACCACAACAATCGGTTGTAATGGGAAAACATCATGTTTTTCTCAAGTGGTGGTGGTTTGACAAATATGGCAAGCCCTGACATGATTATGAGTGTCTTTGAATAGTGTGGGCCAGTAATACCAAGTCTAGGGCCCAACCCATGTCCCATTCTGAATCTTTCATGGAACTCCTTTAACACTACAGCTGCCTCAACCTTCCCAAGACATTGAAGGTAAATTCCTTCATGGTTCTTCTTGTACAATATAGCACCTTTCAACATATAGCTAGCACTCTTAATCCACATGGAACATCTTGACACCCCTTGAAAATGTGGTGGACATTCATGATTTAGCAAATAATACACAATATCATCATACCAGTCATTGGGAGAAAGATCTTCAAGATTATATTGTTGAGAGGTGTCTTGGATCAATTTCAACCATCATACATGTGAGAGCTTTCCCTCTGACCAACTTCATCAGTTGTATCTCCATATCATATTCTTGCAACATCGTAACCCACTTCACTCGCCTCTCTCCCAACTCATTCTACATCAACAGGATCTTAACTATAGGATCTAGAACAATAGCAAATACTTTATTCCTCAAAATGTAATGTCTAAATTTCTTGATGCCACAGACCAAAACATAAGCTTATTTTTTGACACTAGGATAATGCAACTCAACATATTTCAATGGAGCACTAATGAATATAATGGGGTGTTCATCTCCTTTATCGTTCTTTTGATTCAACATACTTGCACATGATTGATTAGAGGCAAAACAATATATATAAAATGGCTTTGAATAGTCTGGGCTAACCAATACTAAAGCTTCAATGATTTCCTTCTTTATTTCTGTGAAAGTCTACTTTACTTCAGACATCCATTCCACCTTGGAATCTTTCTTTAACAATCTCAACAAACCTTGTATTAAATGTCCTAACAAAATTGATCTTCCCAAAGAACAATTTCATCTCCTTTTTTCTTCAGGGAGGTTTGATTTTTAATATAGCTTGAATGTGCTCAGGGTCTATGGATATTCCATTTTTTGAGATAAGATGCCCAAGCATCTTTCCCTCTGTGACTCCAAAAATACATTTCTTCGGGTTCAGTGAGATACCAAACTCCCTGGGTTTCTGAAACACTTTGCATAGATCCAAAATGTGATCACCCCTTTTCTTCGAGAACACTGATAGTTCATCCATGTAAATAATAATACACCTGCCATTCAAACTCTTGAATGCAATATCCATAGCTCGTTGGAATTTTTCTCCAGCGTTGATTAAACCGAAGGGCATCCTTTTTTACACAAAAGTCCCCCATTTTGTGGTGAAGGTTGTCTTGTGTATATCTTCATATTGAACCATCACCTAATTGTAGATTGATTCTTCGTTGAGGAATGGAATCATTTGTGAATTATTCACAATCTATAGTACCTCCTCTAATGATGGCATTAGGTAGTTGTCAAGTATGTGCAGGATCATCATGGAAAAAACAAGCCCTTAAGTGGCAAAAAATTTAGAAAAATCAGAGTTAGGCAACTTGACGTAAAAAATTGAATAATTTATCTATATTATTTCAAAAATATGTAAGAATAGAATCTATAGCAAATTGAATGTAGTTTCTAAACTACTAGGTTTTTTTTAAATCTATTTGGTGAAATTTTGAAATATCAATGCATTAGTACTTAAATTTTAGGAAAAAAGAAGTGGGTGCTTACCTAACCACAATAAAATAATAATATTTTTTTATAATATTTTAGACATAAGTAGAGGACTCATGTCCGGATGTGATGCATATTTTTTTGTAATTTTTTTCCAAGTAAATAATTAATTATGAATTTTTATTACACATTTTTAAAAATCGTATGTCTGACCACTAACTTGAACTTCATGGAATTCATTTTTTTAATCCTATATTGAAGCATAGAATGTGATGCATGTTTCAGATTCAAAAATGTGATACCGTTTGAAAGCTATAGATGTTTTTCAATCAGCCTATCAATCAGGAGTTTAGTCGTAATTCAAATAGAAAATGAATAATAATTATTTATTAAATTAAAAGTAAAGCATAATTTATATTGGTGGAAAGCTGAGAATCTCCTTTAAAAACCCTTTTGTTTCATCAATTTTGGGTAAAAAAAAGTCGTCAACTACATACCCTACACATACCCATCATATCGCCACTTTTTGGCCCATCATGATCTTGCACATACCCTTTCCTTTTCTGATGCACAGTTTAAATTATGGAAGTCTATGCACAGCCTAATTTTGTCGTTATTTTTTGGACTGGTACTAAGTTTTCCACCCATTTAGAGTGTTTGACTGTAAAAATAATGTGAGCGGATACCAACTTCTTCACCTCCTTAAGAATAACAAGTTCAAGAGACATGTTTATAGGTCGTTGCCTTTTTCTGAAAGGTTTCACATCATGTTTAAGTGGGGTTGTGTGCGCGATGATCAATGTGTCATACGTCTTGATATCCTCATAACCCCAAGCTATGCTATCATGGTATACATGTAGTGCATCAATTATCCCTTCTTTTTTCTTCTGGAGTACAGACTTTACCGATGGATACATTCTTCACATCTTCTACAATACCCATATTATGTGTATCACACTGACTGTCCACTGACTCCTTCCTAGTCTACTAGTTTTGATCTCTTATATGGTCAAAATCAAATATTCTCTCTAATTATACCATGCCCCTGGTGATTATGTTCATCTTTAGGTTAATAACTCCCTCCATGTCAAGTTTTGCTTCTTCTGGTTCCACTTCATCGATGATCTGAGAATTAAAAACATTTGAACTGGTAATGAAATCCAAGATATGCTTGTCATCTTCAAACACCTAAAATTTGGTCATGTTGTTGAGCACCGATGGAATAGGGGTGAGTTCCACCATAAACTTCTTCAATATAGATAGTGACAAGGGTTGTAGGGTGTTGGTTGCACTTGTGCTAATGCATCAACGGTTTGATTTTTACCCTAGGGAATCAACTAAATATTAAATCCATAAAATCTCTCTATCAAGTCCCATACCCTATGCCTATAGTTGGCCATTATTTTATCATGACATGAGTATTGTTTTATAACTTGCTTGATCACTAACTCAGAATCTCCAAATACCTATAATGCTTTGGACTTTTTCTACAATGGCATCAATAATCTATGTACTAACGCTTCATATTCTACTATGTTTTTTGTACAATGAGATTGCAACCTATGTGTTGCAAAAAAAATCTTACCAAATGGACTGATCAGTTCAAAAATAGCTCCAACTCCTTGCTTTGATTTGGATCCATTGAAACGTAGAGTCCAAAACTTGTTGAGATGCACACTTTTTTAATTTATGGAGCATGCTTCATCTCTTGGTAATGGATCTGCCTCTGGGTTACCTTGTTTTTTTGGCTCTAGATTTTCTTGGATTTTATGCTCCCTTTTCTTGACTGTTACTGTGATAATTTTCTTTTTAATTTCATCTACAACAGTTTGGCAAAGGAAAAATTCTAATTCAAAGTGATATGCATCATGTATTCTGCACTAACATGATAGCAATAATTCTTTGAAATCCATTTTACCCCCAAGGCTAAGTTGGTCCTATGCACACTTCTTCATAAACTCTTAGAAACTTTCAAACAACCCAATATTTCCATCAACTTGAAGATCCTCATCATCAGATTCAATCGCCACCTCAATTATGTTAAGAAGTTGGCTCAAGTCCTTGGGTGTGTGATGCAACATTATAATTTATTCTATTCCTTCTTCTTCTTCGACACTTACTACTGGGACATAATTTCCTAACTATGTCTCTAAGAACAACACCTCATTTTTTTTGTTATTATATTCAGTGATCATGAACTTCATCCTCGGCTCACACTCTATGTGAATTTGATTTGGTAGTCCCTTCCATGGTAGCCACATGTGAGAATTCTCAGTCGAGATATAACCATTAAGTGCTCTGGGAAAGTCCCTCCCCAAGATCATTCCATACGTGTCAAGAATGTCTACTACCTGAATGTTAATAACTTGTTGCACCCTTGAATTTGATACAACTAATTGAATTGGAATTTTGTTTACTTCTCCAATCATAGTTACCTCTATCTTGTCCAATTGAGTGACATTTCACTTAGATGGAGTGGGAGTGATGCCTAAAGTTTTGCATACAGTGAAAGGGATGACATTCGTTGAAGCTCCTGAATCTAACAAATTATTATGCAAGTTCTTTCTAAATAAATGAATGGCCAACAAGAAAGGAGGTGTTTCAGGTCTTCCTTGGAATATACTTACTGGAGTGTTGGCCTGGGCTACTAGTACTTGATTTTTGTCCTTCTCTTTTCCTTTATCCTTATCTTGCAGCTGACTTTGATCCTTGGCTAGTTGTTTACCCTGATCCTTAGTTGATTGCTAATCATGATTCTTCCCCACGATCTCTCTGATCAATAGTTCATTCTCAGAAGTGTTAAATGTGACCCTTTTTACAGGTGTTTCTTATAAGGATTTCGGAGGTGCAGTCTCGTTCAATGATCTAAAATATACATTCCTAATAGCGAGAACTCTTAACAATTCAAAAGTAGATAGACACACCTTTACCTTTTTCAGCTCTTCCACAACATGCTCTCCCATTTTCTCAACATCAACTTCAAATTGGCTACTCTTGGTAAAATCATATTTCCCTCCTTTGGTGAGATCGGTTTGTCCATTCTTGGTGAAATACTAAGTCGACACCTTAGGATAGGAGTGAATATTGTAAGGAAACACAACATATGCAGAACAAACTTTCCTAATGTCAAAACTCAGAGAAGAATGCAGATATGACTTTAAATTTTATAATTGCATACCATTAAGACACACATGAAGGAAATAACATAATACATAAATAAACTCAAACACTATTGACACCAGATTTATGTGGGAAAACCCTTACAGGAGAAAAACCCACCACACCAAAGAAAATCACTTGTATTACAGTAATCAAATTACATACAAATTATTGAATCTCCTTTCAGACGTCAATATTACAACAATATTTCCTTGATCAATCTTGTATAGAATATCACAGTTACAATACTTTCTTACAGCATACAATGAAATTCACTAACAGATCATTCGATCAAACAACCATCGAATTCTCAAACCTTCTTACAGTTCTTGTACGTTGCAATGTATAGCAACAGTCATGATCGATTCATTCAACTTCCTCCACAAAGCAACTGTCTAACTTTGCAAGAGTTTAAATGACCTCCTTCCAAGTCAACAACATCCTCCAGTTAACGGCTTACATCTCAGTCAATTCATCAAGTCTGTGCTCTTCACCTTACACCACAGTATCGCTGCACATTCAATAGGTTCCCGCAGGGTGGCGGTTTACCGTGCTACCTCTGGATAGGTTGTCAACTCTTGAGGTATGGCGATAATCACTCTACTACTAGACAGTTTACAAGTATCTACGGTATGGTGGTTTACAATGCACTGCCACTCGATAGATGAGAGGCTCCCACGGTATGGTGGTAACCACTCTACCGCTAAACATCCAGTGAGTTCCTATGGTATGGCGGTAACCGCACCACTGTAGCCCAGTGTAAAGACACCTGCAGTATGGTAGTATCCACTGCACTACCGCTCAACAGCTAAGAGGTGCCTGCGGTATGGTGGTAACCACACTACCACTCCTCTCTCTCAAACACCTGGCGGTATACAGGTAAAAGCATAAACATAACACTTATGAATTCTTTGCTGCTTGATGACAATATCAATTTTTCTACCAGTGAGTTTGAGACACATATTCTCAACAATCTCCCACTTGACGAAGAACTCATTGAACCCTTTTCAATACCAAAAGTCATTAAATATTTTGGACCCCAAGGCCCATCAAATTTTCACACCATTTGAACTTATTTGTTCTCACTGGCTTTATCAAAGCATCAACAACATTCTTCAAAGTATCCACCTTTTCCAAATAGACCTTTCCATCCTCCACCATATCTCATACAAAATGTTACTACACATCAATATGTTTCATCCTGGCATGGAAAGTAGGATTTTTCGCCAGACAAACGGCACTCTAATTGTCACAACAAATAATAATCTACCCTGTATCAAAACCAATATTAGAACACAAGATTTTAAGCCAAATGGCCTCCTTACAGGTGTGAGTTGCTACCATGTACTCAGCCTCTATAGTAGATAAAGTGACTACAACATGTCGCTTACTTATCCAACTAACTACACCGCCATTCATCATGAAACAATATCCACTGGTGGACCTTCTGTTGTCAATGTCCCCTGCCCAATCAGAATCCACATACCCACGAATGTTGAGACTCCTTTGTGATTCAACCAAGTTACCATGGTAACACAAAGCATATTCTAAAGTTCCCTTCATATATCTAAACACTCTTTTCACATCATCCCAATGTGTTCTTCCAGGATTAGCCATAAATTGACTACGTACTCCCATTGCTTGGGCAATGTCTAGCCTTGTACAAACCATTGCATACTTTAAAATGCCAATTGCACTATCATAAGGCACTCTGGTCATGTCCTCTATCTTAGTAGGATATTTTGGACAATCTTCAATAGATAGCTTCGTTCCCTGCAAAACTAGAACAACTAGCTACTTACAATTAGTCATACAAAATCTCTCTAGAATAGTGTTAATATACTTACTCTAGCTGAGCCAAATTTTCCTATTCTTCCTATCCCTAGTTATTTCCATTCCCAAAATATACCTAGCTACACAAAGATCTTTCATTTTGAACTTTGCAGACAACTGAGATTTTAGATCAAAAATCATACACTTACTATTGCCTATGAACAACATATCATCAACATAGAGTGCAATAACAAGAACTCAATCATTTTCAGTCTTGAAGTACACACAATGATCTGATTTTGATCTTAAAAAACCCAGTGACAAAATAAACATGTCAAATTTTTGGTACCACATTCTAGGCGACTGTTTTAAATCATACATAGATTTTTTTAATTTGCAAACCCGATTTTCTTTACCTTTTACTACATAGTGCTAAGGCTAGGACATATAAATTTCTTCTTTAAGATCACCATGAAGAAATGCTATCTTCACATCCATCTATTCAATCCCCAAATCATATGTTGTTGCAAGTGATAAAAGAAATCTAATAGATGTTGTTGGAGTTAAAATGACACTGAGAGGGGGGTGAGTCAGTGTCTTAACAAATTTGACCAATTTTCACATATTCAAAAACATAGTTCATATTTGATCTCAATATTACTCTGATTAATGCATTCATGAGTTGAATGTAATCATTCATAAACATAATTGAGAAAAGTAATAACCAAACAGTGTACTGAAATAACAACACATAAAAGCAGTGAGCACACAGAAGAACAAAGAGACAAAAGATTTGTCGAGTGGAAAACCCTCATGGGGTAGAAAAACCACTCCTAAACTGCCATACTAGCTTAATCTTTTTACTCAACTATTCACAATGCCTTATAGGCTAATTTCTGAGCACCAACTCAAGGAGCACCAACCCCTCATTTTGAAACACCAATTTCAAGGAGCACCAACCCCTCGTTTAGAGATATCTATCTCAAGGAGCACCAGCCCCTCAAATTATTTTCAGAACAATAGTAATATCAGAGGATCTCTCTGTTTTCTAGTAAGCTCAAGAAACTAAACACTCTTGTCTCCCTAATACCCTAAGAATCCAACTCTTGTATTACAGAGTTTTCTGATACATCTCTTGACACGACCAAAATAACTATCTCTCAGAATTACTGGCCAACAACACCCTCACTGTTTTCAACACTAGTTTTTATATACATTTCAAGTATGTTTGTTATCAAGAAATCTTCAACAAGCATTTTTCACAAGATTCTGAAACTTTCTTGCTATTTTTAGAATCTGAATCTGGATAATGATGATCTGTAGATGATGGTAAAAATCAGAGTACTGCATATCCAGAGAGCTTTAATTTCTGCGCTGAGTTAGGAGATTTCAAATTGTAACTGAAAGATTTTCATCAAAGCCATGGCTGCCCACTAACAAAAAATCATAACCTCTAAAATCTCATAGAATATCTTTCCAGAGATTTGATACCAACCAAAGGTGTCTGCATGCAACTATACTTAGAAAAAATCCATGCTAGCCATAGTGTATGAGTCTTTGTTTAAACATTGGCTGAGACAACAGTCGCCACGTGTTCTTTGTGATTCACAATGACCTTATGTGAGCTGCGTTTTCTTTTTCCTTATTTTTCTTTCGCCATGACCCATCATAGTCGGGGACAAGGCATAACGAATACATTATTTTATGCCAAAATCCATGTGTTATGTTCTTTCCAATCACTGAGACATAAGAAAGTTTCTCACCGAGATGCCCTTTTCATTTCATTCACTGTCACTGTAACCTTTTGAAATCGGAGAGACATCTTGTAGACAAGTCTTTGTTTTGCCGAGAGCCCCCATGATCAACCTTGTCGCCGTGACAATTCAACACTTATGCTGAAGGAAACTTTATCGCCATCAGTCATCCCTCTGTTTGTCACTGTGACATTATGTTGTCGGGGAGACGTTATGTAGATTTCATTATGTTTCACTGAAAGACTTTATCCCTTGTGTTTCGCTATGACATTATGATTCTCTCGCCGATGCATCCTTCTACCTTATGAGAGTCACTATAGCATATCATCATCAGGGAGACCTCTCGTAGAATATATTGTGTCATACCAAAACAACCTCAACACACCTTAGATTGCTGAGACATTATCAACCTCTCACCCAAAGCCATTCATTTGACTTTGTCGCCAAGACTTGACGGGTTCGCTGGGACTCTACATCGAAACTCATGAGTCTTACAGAAATCCCACGTGATCATTCCTGTTCGCTGAGACAACTCAATGCTTATGCCAACAAGGTCCATATGTATTCCATTGGTGAGACCCACAGGGTTTGCTATGACATTATACCGAAGAAAAACCTTTACTGATAAGACCTTTTTGTGCACGGTCGGTGAGACAATATGTCTTCGGTGAGACCACATGTCGAATAAAACACTCTTGTCGAAAGACTTCCACATGCATTAGTCGGGGAGACATCACCCTTTTCGCTATGACCCTTCACCGAAGCCTTAAACTCTTGTCGATATGTTCCCATTCAACCTCCAATCGGTGAGACAAAGCAATTTCACTGTGACCACATACTGACAGTATAACTTATGCCGATATAATCTATTTCTATAGCCGAAACAAAAGAGAATTTCATGCCGATAGATGCCTGGAGATGGATCCTGATCGCTGTGACATCAAATAAGTCTTGCCGATATGATCTTTCAACGGAGGTCGGTCTGACATACCAGTTTCACTAAGACATCATATCGATGCCGCAACTCTTGCCGATATGAACTTTCTTGTGCTGGTTGCCAAGACACAAAGCGTTGGATGAAACAACATGTTGATAGGGATTACTTACGCTGATGCACCACCTCATCTATTAGTTGGTGAGACCCGAGTCATTCGGTAAGACCTCTTAGCAGTGAAAGATACTCATGCCGGTAGACTTTTCTTTTGTCTCCAAGACCACGATCAATGTCACGCCGAAAGTTGCCTTTATGTAAAATCAAATTGTTATGACATCAGAAATGTCTTGCTGATAGGCAACATAGACGTTTATCAAAGAAATGGATCGGGCAGACCCAAGCATTCTCACGCCGATATGTTCTTTCTTGTCACCGAAACAATGTACAAATAAGAAACCTGTGACTACACAAAGCTCAAACTAATCAGTACCATAAGATATTAAAATTCTGAATGTAAACTATCCACTGAATGCCAAGACATGTAAACCATATAGACAAAGTTGTACCAAGATAAAGCATGAGAAACTAATCTGAAACAGTCAGCAAGTAGAATCAACTGAAAGGGATCACAACTGAGATCCAACAAACTCCCCCTTTGTCCTTGATGGCAAAACACAAATGACTCTCCCCCTTTTTGCCTCAATGACAAAGGATAGAAGAGAAGAATGTGCAATGCCAGAAAACACAACTGAGAAGCCAACCAAATACCATAAGAACCAGTTGCAAATAGAGCAAGAGTGCAGTAGACATATTGAATAACTTCACATCACCAATGCAAGATAGAGCATCATATTGTAACAACACACCTTCACTCACTTCAAATGCACAAAAATTATCAGAGAAATCAGTAGTAACAACCTGTGCAATAACTCCCACTTCGAAATTAGAAACTTAAGAACATCATGCAGATAATCTATCTTCAAGGCAGCACACCAAAGCTTTCTCCTTTTGTTTTTAACAAAACATGAATTCAAGCAGTTTTCATATATATATAACTTGCACTCACTTTCACAAACAACACTCAATTTCAAATTTCAAAAATAAGTCCCAGCCATACACGATGAGGTTAATACTACCAGTCACCTTCCTTCATCGAAACACAAACATCAGAGCATATCCCATGAACAAACACAGTTCTCAAGACTGTTGTAGCAACCTACTTAGGTCACTGTACCATACTCAAAAAACCAAAACACTCAATTCCTTCATAACAACTTGCAAAATAAATTGTAACTATCTTCATTCAGCACACAATCTTAACTCAACTTCTTCATGTAATACCGAATAATATCATCACAAAAATAACTCATAACATCAACCATATTTTTCAATCACTATTCTCCAAAGATCGACATCACTTCAAAAGGATTTCTTCTTTTTAATATATTGAGGAACTCATCTATATGTCTCCACATCGCTCAAAGATGTCATCAAGACATACCATTATTTCCAAAACCCAAGCATCCAAAAGGTTCATTTAAAAAACAAAGTGCACTGTCATTCCAAAAAAAACTTCTGAAAATTGTCAACCACTAGACCAAGCAAAAACATTCCTTAACATCTTATACCACCAAAAGCAAATGCAAGATGTCATACCTCATTCTAGACTCCATAGGGGTAAAATATATTACCATAAAAGATGCCCCCTGAGTCTTTGCTTCTTCTCAAGACCTGGAAGGCAACTCTTGTGCAAGGAGTGCACAAGGAGTTTTCTCAGAGGCATCTTTATTGCTCTTCTGGTCATCTTGATTACTCTTTCTTCTCCACTCCAATGAATTCTTTTTCACTTGTTTGCTTAAAGTACCTGTCTTTCTATTGAATCTGCATTGTTGTACTTTATGTCCAATGTTATTACATCTGAAACAAATGACTTTGTGATTATTCTGAGAAATAGAAGACTTCCTATAGACATTTCCAGCATTGTTCCCTACATTATTATCACTTGTATTTATTCTACAGTCTCTTCTCAAGTGACCAAAATTGTTACAGTTGTAACACACCACATCCTCATTTCTAGGGACATTAGAATGATTCTTATTTGACCATCTTATGCAATCAATTGCCTTATGACCATAGTCATTACAAACATAACAATATCCTTGGAAATAATGATTATACCTGAATGAATGATCATGCCAAGGATGTGAAGATCTCAAGACATTTTTCCTTTCTCTATGAATATCTTTAGATTGTCTTCTAGTGTCAGTGTTATCCTTTGATGTAGCATTACTGTAACCAAGATCAACCTTCATTCTTGGTGTTTGCTTGGCAGTAAACTTCTTTCCATCTGAAGTATTAAACACTGTTTCATGTTTAGATTTGTCTCCAGAGCTTTGTCCAACCTCATATCCCACTCCTATAGGATCTTTAGAATGCTTTTGCATGCCCAACATCTCATTCAAAATATTAGTACTATGATCAAATTTCTGAATTTTACTAGATTGAGCATTGATACTTTCAAGCTCTTTTCTTAAAGCAACTACTTCTTCAAGTTTTAGACAAACAATCTTTTTAATCTCCAAATCAGAACTCACAACATCTACAATCCTCTTATATTCTTCAATTTCATTTTTCTGACTTATAATCATATCGTCCTTAAGAGTTAGTTATTTTAACAAGGAATCATTATTTGGACATTTATTTAAAGAATCAATCTCATTTTCTAGTTTATTACACAATTAATCCTTGTCTTTTAACTTGACTTCCAAACTCTCTTCTTGCTGAAGTTGTCTTGTTAAAAATAGGTTTTCTTTTCTAAGTTGCTTAATAGTATCTAAGGCACATAGGAGTTCACCTTCCAAATCAACCTCACTTTCTGGTTCATCATATTCCTGTTCAGAGTTAACTTCACTCAAAGATTGAACTACTTTTACACAAGTTTCTTGATCATTTAAATATTCATTAATGATCTCCTTGGACTTCTTTTCAAAACTATGAAGGTTTACACCTTCTTCACTCTCAGATGTTTCACAACTTATTTCAGTACCCAAGGATATCTCCTCTTGTAACTCACTATTCTGATTCATTTCAGTCAACTTGTCCCAAACTTCCTTAGCACTGCTGTAATGGATGACTTTTGTAATGACTTTATTTGGCAAGTTATTAAAAATAGCATTTATAGCTCTAGTATTGAATTCAAGTGCTTTCTTCTCCTCAAGAGTGGAAGGAGATGTTGCAGATGTAGTACAACCCTTTTCAACTGCTGCCAACACTTCAGACCCTAAAGAAAGTAAGTATGTTTCCATCCTATGTTTCCATATAATAAAGTTTGTACCTTTGAACTGAGGAGTTCCAGATCTAGGATACTCTACCATTTAAGAACTACTGTTTATGAATTCTTCCTTGTTATTCCTTATACTAGATTCAGGTTGAACATGATGACTAACATTTTGCTAAGAACATCTTTTCCCCTTATTCCTTATGTTCTTTCCCATATTAACAAAACTACTCCAAGAAACCAAGAACAATCCTAGGTGGTTTAGACCTATCAGAGGACCCTAGGCTCTGATACCAATTGTTGGAGTTAAAATGACACTAAGAGGGGAGGGTGAATCAGTGTCTTAACAGATTTGACCAATTTTCACATATTCAAAAACATAGTTCAGATTTGATCTCAATATTACTCTGATTAATGCATTCATGAGTTGAATGTAATCATTCATAAACAAAATTGAGAAAAGTAATAACCAAATAGTGTACTAAAATAACAACAACA
Source organism: Sequoia sempervirens (assembly GCA_007258455.2). Classification (NCBI taxonomy): domain Eukaryota; kingdom Viridiplantae; phylum Streptophyta; class Pinopsida; order Cupressales; family Cupressaceae; genus Sequoia; species Sequoia sempervirens. The sequence goes on from VDFB02000015.1 coordinate 70,031,020, forward strand.
CAGAAAAGCAGTGAGCACATAGAAGAACAAAGAGACAAAAGATTTGTCGAGTGGAAAACCCTCCTGGGGTAGAAAAACCACTCCTAAACTGCCATACTGGCTTAATCTTTTTACTCAACTGTTCACAATGCCTTATAGGCTAATTTTTGAGCACCAACTCAAGGAGCACCAACCCCTCATTTTGAAACACCAATTTCAAGGAGCACCAACCCCTCGTTTAGAGATATCTATCTCAAGGAGCACCAGCCCCTCAAATTATTTTCAGAACAATAGTAATATCAGAGGATCTCTCTGTTTTCTAGTAAGCTCAAGAAACTAAACACTCTTGTCTCCCTAATACCCTAAGAATCCAACTCTTGTATTACAGAGTTTTCCAATACATCTCTTGACACGGCCAAAATAACTATCTCTCAGAATTACTGGCCAACAACACCCTCACTATTTTCAACACTAGTTTTTATATACATTTCAAGTATGTCTGTTACCAAGAAATCTTCAACAAGTGTTTTTCACAAGATTCTGAGACTCTCTTGCTATTTTTAGAATCTAAAGCTGGATAATGATGATTTGTAGATGATGGTAAAAATCAGAGTAATGCATATCCAGAGAGCTTTAATTTCTACGCTGAGTTAGGAGATTTCAAATTGTAACTGAAAGATTTTCATCAAAGCCATGGCTGCCCACTAACAGAAAATCATAACCTCTAAAATCTCAGAGAATATCTTGCCAGAGATTCGATACCAACCAAAGATGTCTGCATGCAACTATACTTAGAAAAAATCCATGCTGACCACAGTGTCTGAGTCTTTGTTTAAACATTTGCTGAGACAACAGTCGCCACGTGTTCTTTGTGATTCACAATGACCATATGCGAGCTGCGTTTTCTTTTTCCTTATTTTTCTTTTGCCGTGACCCATCAGAGTCGGGGAGAAGGCATAACGAATACATTATGTTACGTCGAGACCCATGTGTTATGTTCTTTCCAATCGCTGAGACATAAGCAAGTTTCTCACTGAGATTCCCTTTTCGTTTCATTCACTATCACTGTAACCTTTTGAAATCGGAGAGAGATCTTGTAGACAAGTCTTTGTTTTTCCGAGAGCCCTCATGATCAACCTTGTCACCGTGACAATTCAACACTTATGCTGAAGGAAACTTTATCGCCGTCAGTCATCCCTCTGTTTGTCGCTATGACATTCTGTTGTTGGGGAGACATTATGTAGATTTCATTATGTTTCACCGAAAGACTTTATCCCTTGTGTGTCGCTATGACATTATGATTCTCTCGCCGATGCATTCTTCTACCTTATGAGAGTCGCTATAGCATACTGTCATCAGGGAGACCTCTCATAGAATATATTGTGTCATACTGAAACAAACCAAACACACCTTAGATCGCCGAGACATTATCAACCTCTCACCGAAAGCCATTCATTTGACTTTGTCGCCAAGACTTGACGGGTTCGCTGAGACTCTACATCAAAACTCATGAGTCTTACCGAAATCCCACGTGATCATTCCTGTTCACCAAGACAATTCAATGCTTATGCCGACAAGGTCCATATGTATTCCATCGGTGAGACCCACAAGGTTCGCTATGACATTATACCGAAGAAAAACCTTTGCCGGTAAGACCTTTTTGTGCACGGTCGGTGAGACAATATGTCTTCGGTGAGACCACATGCCGAATATAACACTCTTGTCGAAAGACTTCCACATGCATTAGTCGGGGAGACATCACCCTTTTTGCTATGACCCTTCGCCGAAGCCTTAAACTCTTGCCTATATGTTGCCATTCAACCTCCGATCGGTGAGACAAAGCAATTTCGCTGTGACCACATACCGATGGTATAACTTATGCCGATATAATCCGTTTCTGTCACTGAAACAAAAGAGAATGTCATGCCGATAGATGCCTGGAGATGGATCCTAATCATTGTGACATCAAATAAGTCTTGCTGATATGATCTTTCAACGGAGGTTAGTCTAACATACCAATTTCGCTAAGACATCATATCGATGTTGCAACTCTTACCGATATGAACTTTCTTGTGCTGGTCGCCAAGACACAAAGCGCTCGATGAAACAACATGCTAATAGGGATTACTTACGCCGATACACCACCTCATGTATTAGTCGGTGAGTCCCGACTCATTCGGTAAGACCTCTCAGTGGTGAAAGATACTCATGCCGATAGACTTTTCTTCTCTCGCCAAGACCACGATCAATGTCATGCCGAAAGCTGCCTGTATGTAAAATCAAATCATTATGACATTAGAAACATCTTGCTGGTAGGCAACACAAACGTTTATCAGAGAATTTGTTTGGGGAGACCCAAGCATTCTCACACCAATATGTTCTTTCTTGTCACTGAAACAATGTACAAATAAGATAACCTTTGACTGCACGAAGCTCAAACTGATCAGTACCATAAGATATTTAAATTTTGAATGTAAACTGTCCACTGAATGCCAAGACATGTAAACCATATAGACAAAGTTGTACCAAGATAAAGCATGAGAAACTATCTGAAACAGTTAGTAAGTAGAATCAATTGAAAGGGATTTTGTCATCAAGGACAAGCCATATGATCACAACTGAGATCCAACAGATGTCAGCTTTGCTACCTGAGAAAATATTTCCCCATAATCATTTCCCTCTACCTGGGAATAACCCTTTGCAACCAACCTTGCTTTGTACTTTTCAATACTGCCATCCAGACCAATTTCTTTTTAAATACCCATTTGCAGCCCACATGCTTTCTAAATTTAGGCAATGGAACCAGATCCAAAGTATCATTCTTCTTTAATGATGTCATTTCTTCATTCATGGCTTCTAACCAGGAATTTGAATCATTCGTTTCAATTGCCTCTTTTACAGTCTTAGGCTCATCAGTATTAGTAATCAAAGCATAGGCACAACTAGAATCCAACATAGAGAATCCATACCTATCAGGTTGCTTCTTCTCATGTGTAGACCTCCTCACAGGCTGAGGCTAAGGTTGTGATTCTTCTTCAAAACTCTCAAAGTTGCTCAAACTCTCCTTAGTTTCAGGTACACTATCAATGTGTTGTTCCTCTTTTTCAGTAGTTAGAGGTATTTCAACATCATTTTCCTCTTTATTTTCTGTTATCTTTGACTGTAATTCTACTAAAGAAGTTTTCAACTCTTGAAATATTACGCTTCTGTTGTGTACAACCTTTTCAGTTACAAGATTCCAAAGCTTGTATCCTTTCACACCAATGTCGTATCCAATGAAGATACACTTAACAACTTTGTTCTCCAATTTAGATATCTTCACATCTGGCACATAAACATATGCTTCACAACCAAAGACACGAACATGTCTCAGAGAGGGCTTCTTACCAAAACAAGCTTCCATAGGTGTTTTATCAACAAGTGTCAAAGAAGGAGATTGATTTACCAAGTAACATGTTGTGGCCACAACCTCAGCCTAGAACTTCTGCTCTAGACCAACATTGCTCAACATACTTCTTGCCTTCTCCATCAGCGTCCTGTTCAACCTTTCAACAACTCCATTTTTTTGTGGAGCGTAAGGTGTTGTTTTATGCCTCTTAATTCCATGGTCTTTGCAATACCTTTCAAATTCTGTAGAACAAAATTCACCACCATTATCTATCCTCAAGCATTTAATTTTCTTACTAGTCTGATTTTAAACCAAGTTATTAAACTCTTTAAACCAACTGAACACTTATGATTTACTTTTTAGAAAATATACAAATGCCCTTCTTGAATAATAATCAATAAACAATACATAATATTTTGAATTTGACAACGAAGGAACATTTACTAGACCAAAAACATCAAAGTGAATATAATCCAAAACACTAGAAGATTTATGAGGACTAGAGTAAAATGTAACACAATGATATTTTCCATATATACAATGTTCCCAAAATTCAAATTCAAAATTACAATCATCAAGCCCCTCAACCAGGTTTTTGTTTTTCAAATATTTCAAGCCTTTCTCACCAATATGACCTAGCCTTTGATGCTAGAGCATAGTCTTCTCTGCAGGAAGTTTAACTTCCAAAAAATTAGCCCCTACAGGAAATTCAGTCTCCTTTTCTGCATAAACAGCCTTATGTGACTTTACAGAGGCATTGTTACATTGAACAAAAAGTGTGTCCAACTTATACAAAGTACCTATAAGGTCATCCCTAGCCAGCACCATCGAGCCTCTAGTCAGTTTACTGCCATTTCTAGGGAATGAGACTTGCACTCCAACATCACTTAGCTTATAGAAAGTAAATTCTGAGCTAGACCTAGTATATGCATTATGCCATCAATTCCCATAATTCTTCCATCAGGAAACTAAATTCTGACTCTTCCATGGCCAACAATATTCAAATATGAATCACTTTCTAAGTACACCTTTCCACCATTGTATTTTTCATACTTTGTGAACCAGTCTCTATGAGATTTCATATGGAAAGATGCTCTAGAATCAATCAGCCAGACATCATCTGATGTCTGTGTTGCCAAAGCTATAATGAGGGCATCTGCATTGCTCTAAGAAGAATCATTGTCGGAAGAGTTCTTCTTATTTTTCTCCTCTTTGCAATCCCTTCGGACATGACTAGGTTGTACACAATTCCAGCACTTCACCTTGGACTTCTTACTAGGAGACTAAAATCTCCCTTCTGATTTTGATTTGGACTTCTTGTCCTTCTTCTTTCCTTTTTCTTTCGATCTGCCTCAAACAATAAGAGCCTCCTTCGCCTTCTCAAAAGATTTCCTTCTCATTTCTTCAGACAACAAAGAAGCAACCACATCTTCCATCTTGAAAGTGGTTGTCGTGCTCCCAATCACCATCACCAAGTGATCCCAAGAATCTGGCAAAGAACATAACAATAGCATACAACGATCTTCATCATCAATTTTTATGCTCATAGATGTTAACTGAGCAATCAACCTATTAAATGTATTCAGATGATTATCCACAGATGCCCCTTCCTCCATCTTCAAAGAGTATAACTTCTTCCTTAAGAACAACTCATTCACTAGGGACTTTCCCTAATAAATGTCTCCAATCTTCTTCCACAAAGAAGATACATTCTTCTATTCATGAATGTTCAAGAGAATAGAATCTGCCAAACAAAGTCTTATCAACCCTTTTGATTTTCTATCTATGAGGTCCCAATATTCTTGCTTCATGCTAGAAGGTTTCATTCTAGACACAACAAGCCAACTATCTCAATCCACCAATAGGTCTTCCACTTTAAGTTTCCACAACTCAAAATTGTTGCCATTGAATTTCTCAATTTCAATCCTTCCTAATGTGCTTGTCATCTTAATCTATAATTTAAATTACCAAACTTCTACAAGACTCCCACTGAACAAAATTGACACAAAAAACCCAACCTACCCATAAGGATAACACAACTAGCCAGGCTCTGATACCACTTGTAAGGAAAGACAACATATGCAGAACAAACTTTCCTAATGTCAAAACTTAGAGAAGAATGAAGATATGACTTTAAATTTTACAATTACATACCATTAAGATGCACATGAAGGAAATAACATAATAGAGAAATAAACTCAAACACAATTGACACTAGATTTACGTGGGAAAACCCTTACGGGAGAAAAACCCACCACACCAAAGAAAATCACTTGTATTACAATAATCAAATTACATACAAGTTATTGACTCTTCTTTCAGACATCAATATTATAGTATCAATATTTCCCTGATCAATCTCGTACAAAATATCACAGTTACAATTCTTTCTTATAGCATACAATGAAATTCACTAATAGATCATTCGATCAAACAACCATTGAATTCTCAAACCTTCTTACAGTTCTTGTACGTTGCAATGTATAGCAATAATCATGATCGATTCATTCAACTTCCTCCACAGAGAAACTGTCTAACTTCCTAGGAATCCAAACAACCTCCTTCCAAGTCAGCAACATCCTCCAGTTAATGGCTTACATCTCAGCCAATTGATCAAGTATGTGCTCTTCACCTTACACCGCGGTACCACTGCACATTCAATAGGTTCCCACAGGGTGGCGGTTTACCGTGCTGCCTCTGGATAGGTCATCAACTCCTAAGGTATGGCAGTAACCACTCTACTGCTAGATAGTTTACAAGTATCTGTGGGTTTACACCACACTACCGCCCGATAGATGAGAGACTCCCGTGGTATGACAGTAACCGCTCTACCGCTAAACATCTAGCGAGCTCTTGCGGCATGGCGGTAATCATGCCATTGTAGCCTAGTGTAAAGACACATGCGGTATGGTGGTATCCACTGCACTACTACTCAACAGCTGAGAGACACCCACAGATGGCGGTAATTGTGCTACCATTCCTCTCTCTCAAACACCTGGCGGTATAGAGGTAAAACCATAAACAAAACACTTATGAATTCTTTGGTGCTTGGTGACAGTATTAGGGTTTCTACCAGTGAGTTTGAGACACATATTCTCAACAATTATTACTTGCATTGGGGTCCAAAGGTATGCCAAAGTTATTTGGTTGTGTCAAAGTGGTGAATGGGCCACCAACCTACATGTTTCATAGATTATATGGTGTCGAGCACTGATGCAACATGTGGACTTCCTCTTCTTTTTGTTCTTCATCTCTTGGGCCTTTGTTAATAGAATCACATAGCTAAGATGGAGTTTCTTCATTGCATACATTGTCAGTTTTGTTACCCCTTTCTGCAGACTCCTTCTTGGGTTCATTATCTTCATCTTATGGGAAAGGTTCTTGATTTACCACCAGGATGAAATCATATGGCTCCAAGGGTATGATTTCACATCCATTTAAATTATCATTTCCAACAATATTTTGTACTTCCATTTGAAATATTGCAATAACAGCTAAAATTTTGCACAATCAAGTTCAAAATTATTGCTTGTTTGATGAAGTCTACCCCAACCTAACAACACAACCTTAGCCAAGTACACTATGCTTGATGATTTCTCTAGGTTACTAAGTGGATCAAGTGGATTTGGTACCCCTCAATTTTTAGGCCTTGTGTTCCATGTCCTATTCTATCTTGGGGCTTTTCTTCTCTCAAAATTTTGTTTGGAACTTTGTCCTAATTTGAAATTCTACCCTGAACCTTGTCCTAGATCATGATTGTCACAACTATAATGGGCTTGTATGCTTTTCTTTGAAGCCTACAATTGATTGTTCTGGTTCCTCAAGTAAGTGACCTGAGTGGTTAACTTCTTCACTTGTTCAACTAGTTCATCTATTCATTCCTTTTCTGCAGTATTATGTGTTGGAACAAAGTTTTGAAGAAATACGAGGTGTGTTGCAAAATAATTTTTCTAAGTGGAAAGAAGTTCAAAATTTTGCAAATACGATGGTATATTATATTGTTGAGGATATGCTGGAAGATTATAATTTTGTAGATAACTTGGTACTAGTGGGGCCTGATTCAATGGTGGACCTGGGTGAGGTACTATTGGCAGCTGAGGGATCTAGTTCATTAAGGGGGTTTGGTTAGCCAAAGCTTGATTCAGCCCATGAATCTACCTAGGGTTTGCAATGGATCCTAATGATGACAAGGGTCCTATCAATTGTTGTCCAAGGTCAATGCTTTTCTTGACCACCTTAGCATATGCATCTACTAGGGTTGCTAGGGGTTGATGCATCCTCTTAACTAATGCTAAAGTAAGGTTATCTAAAGCAACATAGTAAACTACCCTAGATGAGGCATCATCAAAGACATAGGGAGATTGTAATCAAGTGTATTCCTTATGAAACCTATTATTGTAGGAACTTATTGGTTCATTAACATCCCTTTTGACAGATAGAAACTACTAATACAAGTTAGTGGGGCTAAAATGGATTTTGAATTTCTGTAGAAAATTACTTTTCATAAGATCCCAAGTGGTGATTGACTGGGTAGGTAAGTGGATATACCAATAAAATGCCTCTTCTCCTAGCAAATATTGAAAGAATCTGAAAGCCACATCTTCATGCTCAATTTTCCTATCCTTAAGGGTAATTTGGAATATCTTGATATGTTCTTCAACTGTCTTATGAGGGTCACTGGTATGGAATTTGGAGCATAATTTTTCAGTGTTCTTGGGAATTTCATGATAGTCATTGAATGACAAAGGTGATGGGTTATTTGTCAACCAATCCATTGGTGGAGGTGGGCGTGGTAGTGGTTGAGCTACAACAACCTATGGTTGGGGTACAATAATCTGAGTATGATTGGAAGGTAGAAAAAAAGTAGGTGATGTGGATGATGGAGAAGGTGAAGTTGTAGTTCATGTGGGTGGTGTTGATGATGAAGCTTCACCTTTATTATCTCTCCTAGCCCTGGTAGGGATCTTTAGCTATTGGAACTCTCCTTTACTTGGTGTAAATTTTGTAACTCTATAAAATCTCTAAGGAGAGAACGACCCAATTCGATTCAACTTTGTCCACAAGCCCTCCTTCTAGCACCAATTCTGTTGATGAGTGTTTTAGCACTGCACAACATAGATAAAGCACAAGTACTCTATCTCTCTTGAAAAGTGATTATCTGCAAACAAAATTTAGAAAACAACCCCAAGGTCTCTAAGGTCAGGTCTTGACAATGCAAAAAAAAACTCAGTTATGATGTTTTTTTTGTAACCAAAAGGGAATTTATGGTTTACAAGGTTGGAACTTATAGGTCTGCAACAAGGGTTGCAAAGTCTGAATACTGGGAAAATCCTGACTATAATTTCAGGATAACAATATAAAAATAGTTTTCAATCATCAGATGTAATAATGTAGTGATGCTAAAATCCTAACTAACCTAGATTTTCAAAGAAATAGAAAAAGATATAAGGGTTGAAAGAGTGTTTGTAATTCTAAAAACTAAGGACAATAATAACGATGGTAGGTGTTAAGATAGAAAGAGTCCCAAAACCAAGTTCTACTTAACCAAGAAAGCTCTACAATATAAAAAAACCAGTGCAATCTCCCAAGGTTGTCTTCAGATTTTTAGACGATGACATTAACACATGAAGTATGAACATACACAGTTGAACTTGAGTGCATTAAAATAGTAATCTTAGACTAACTTTACACAATAATTCACCATCAACAAACCACTAAAAGTATGAGCTAGAAGTGCATCAAATATCTTAACACTTTGTCACCATTAAAACTGAACATTAACTAATGAAGTTGAAAACTAAATTATAAATGAAATTGAAAGATTAAATCATGCATACATTGATAGTACACAAGGAATTCACCACACCTCAATTCCTTCCTTTATGTTTCTTCAAAAAAAATCCATACAACAATTCATCTCTCTCTTTGAAAATGATAGGAAGCCTCTATTTATAGTTTTCATAATTCAAACCAATGGCCAAGATTGATTTACATTCAATGGTCCAAATTTTCTACTACTTAGGGTTTTCATCATATTAAATGCAATTATAATATTTCCCAATATAAAATTGGTTCACATGTGAACCTAGGAGAATGGGAAATATTCCTTATCCCTTTTTATATTAAAGAAATATTAAATAAAATCCAACATGCACTTTCATGTAACTATTTCATCCTTTAGCTGAAACTACAAAAAATTATCTCTTCTATCAAGATGTTTCCAACTTCTTTCTGTGCAACAACATATAGAATAAATTTCTTCAGAGATTCCTTAAGTTTGGAACAAGGTGGTAACTTTGATTTGCTGATTTTGAAGGCGATCAGCCTAAACTCATCCATGCACTCCATATGTTGACCCACACATTGGCTTCTTCTTTGAATCATCTACTTATAATGGGTGAAGTCACATGTAGCAAAATCCAAAAAGCTCCCCAACAACCTATCATCATCTCCCTCTTTCATCTTCTTCTAAAAAACTCACCTAACCAGTCCAAAGTCCAATTTTTGAGCAGCTATCTTGGCTCCAGCCAGTAGTTCCAAAATTTCATCACTTAGACGAATTTTCAATAACACAAAAATTGATTGTCTCATGGTTCATCAATTCCTTCTGAAGGACCTCGCTTCTAAACTCAAGGGAAAATAACCATGCCTCAAGAAAATCGTGATTATCTTTAGGTAGGGCCAACTCCTATTCCAGAAATTCTACAAGAAATTTTTGGATACAGCGCAACTTTGGGCATGTGACATTGTAGTAACGAGGAAAATATTTACACTCTTCAATTTCCTTTTCAAATTCAGCTTTCAAAACCAAAAAAAAATTATGCATATCAACTCCATAATGGATCGCCTTGTTTCCCATATCAGTAACTTTCTTGAAATAGTATGAAGTAGACCTACTCCAAGTCCTCATTTTCTCCATCTTATTTATTTCTTCTTTCAATAAAATTGTAGGCATTGGAGACTCCATCAAGGCTTCATCCCCAAGGGTGGCCCATTATTGGATAATGGCTATCAATTCAGTCACTTGTGCTTTCAATTCTGCCTTAGTTTCCTGATCCTTGTCCATCTGATTTAGAATATTAGTAACCGACCCTTGAAATTCATCTATTTTTTGAGCTCTAGTAGCTGGTCCAATATTGATAGATGTCACTTTATAATTTGTAGCTTGAATTGTATCTAAATCATTATTCGCCGTTAGAGTCAAATGTATCAGTTGTGATATGTGATAAGTGATCTTGGGCTTCTTCTTTTCCTTGGATTTTACCTGAGCTCATGCTAATATGGCTTCTAGATGGGTTTTGGGGTCCTACAATACTCGAGCCTTACTTTTCAATTGTTGCTCCAACCACGAAGGAATCTTTATCTGCTTATCGGAGGATGTCGTGTTAAATTCATGCACCTATTTTGTATCCTCATGATCCTATGATGTATCATCATCCCCATGCCTCAGAGCGTCTTTGGATTCCTTTTATTCTTCAACATGTTCTTCTTCCTATACTATTTCTTTCTTTTTATCATGCTTCGTCCCTCCTTTTGGAGAAGTTTCGGCTTTTCTTTTATCAAGATGTTCCTTTTCTTCATCTTTTTCTGGTGTCCTCTTCTTTTTTTGAGTGACATTCCTCATCACCTGGGTTTGCATCTTGGACATTTTCTTCATTCTTCTCTTTTCCATGTTCTTCATTAGAGGCTTCCAGGTTGAAGCGCTCATCAAACTTGCTTAGCTCCCCCTCTTTTGAGGTCCTTTGTCCTTCTTCATCTAAGGTCTCTTCATCTATATCAAAAATCCTTAATCCTCAATCCACATGTCTGTAATAATCATCCTGATGAAACCCCGCAGATTCTTCAATTGTACCAACCTTCTCCTCAAGCTTCTCTTTTCCTTTCTTTTGTATTTCTTCATGTATATTTTCGGTAGCTTCCAGTGGCTCAGTAAGAGGGTAGGGATTTGGTAGGGCAGTGGTTAGTTTAGACATTAGAAGCTTAGCCTCTGGAGATAGAAAAGTCTCTGACAACCCCTGAGGAAAATTCTTCAAATAGGCACCAAATTATTCAAGAAAAGTAGTTGGTATCAAAGGGATAGTGGAAACAGTAGGTGGCAAGGTGGAGAAAATAGGTTGTGGATTTGGGAGCAAAGAGAAAGATGGGAAAGACAAGGATGATGAGGAAGAGTTGATCACAACCACTGAGGTGGTTGGGGTGGTAGAGGTGAGTTGGACTGAGATTTCCACAGGAAGTGGAGGTGGAGTGCAAGCGGATGGTGGCGGTGCAGTGGATAGTGGAGGTGATTGTGGCTTCGGATCCTCCTCTAGAGGAGAGGGTTCTTCCCTTATTTTCTCCATCTCTGGAACAAAGGTTCCTATCTTCTTGGCTTTCTTCAGAGGCCTTCACCCCTCTATGGTCTTCCTTGTATAAACCCACTATTTTTCTATTGGTTTTCTCTCTGATACTTCTTTCCTCTTCCTTGCTCGAGTGATCAGTGGAAACTTTGGTGCTTCACTTGAAGAACCATCCTTAGCCTTGCTTTCAATTTTTTCACATTCATTTGTTTCCAAGGTTTTTTCTTCTTCACATTCTCCATAGGTGAGTTCAACACCCTATTGTTCCAGTTGAGTTACCTAATAATCTAACTACTTCTTTGTTCATTGGGTTATCAGATGCATGATCGTTTCCAAATTTTTTATCTTGTCCTCTTCCCAATCAATAACTGGTAAGGGAGCCCTGGCAATGGATTTAAATGCATTTTCATCAAGAGTGTTGCCATCCTCCATCAACACTTGGTATGGGACAACATATAAGTTGAGAGTTCTTATGAATATAATCGACATCCTCATATAAATCCTCTTTCCAACTTCACGATTTTCATCACAATTTTCCTAGAAATCCTCAATATGTGGCCTATGAGCATGTTGTCTACCCATTTGCTTCTTTAACGTCCCCCATGGATCCACGCTCCCTTGTCGAGTGTGTAAAACAAGACCATATTCTAAAATTTCCTTCTCCAAGTTTTCTACACAAGGAGCAATAAGACATGAGTATAATCCTTGACCAAAGGTAATAGGATAGGGGACACCCACACAATGTTTTGATTGTAGCAATAGATGTGAGGTTTGTAATTGTTGTGTGAGTTCCAAAAAAATAATCTTATCACTTGGATACCTAGGCAATCGGTGGAGCTCTTGAAAAACCCTCAATTCTCAAGTGAACTTTGGGAACTCAATAAACCAGTAGCCAAAGTTCTTTATTAATTCCTTAGCACAATGTGACAATGTCTTCCCAAATTCATTTGATAGCAACCAAAGAACATGCATGATAAAGCCATCATTCACATGCCTATAGTTTTTCTTGAAATTCCTATATTGCAGTTGCAAGTAATATTCATAAATAATAGTCTGACCTTTCCTTGTTCCAGGATCCCCTATGCACTTTAGCCACTTATATGGAAACTTTTATGCCAATAGGTAAACGATATAGGAAGTTATATAAAACTCTCGAGTCTTCTTCACTACGACAAGCTAAGCATGGATATTATTGCTTATCATCTTGGCCCAATGGAAATTTGTGTCTCCTCTCAGAATTTCTTCTATAAAGTACCACATCCAATCTTTAAAGATGGAGGAGATTGGAAGTCCCATTACTCTACTGAGGAGCGCTACTAGATCATTGACTTCCTCCATGAAGTCACTCTGATAAAGTTTTTTAGGAAACTTTCATACACTATGGCGGGGATGAAGCATCCATTGTTGATTTAGCGTCTTCATAAAAGCCATAGGATTTCATTTCCATACACTACTAGCATACTCCTTCTTGTAGTCTTCCATCTTATTGAATCAAGGACTCCTAAAAGTTCACCCAATTGACATGGGTGTAAGGTCAGCCATTACTCATCCATTAGAAGTTACTATTCTCCTTGAGTCTCTGTGATAGCATTCTCGACACTTGAAGATCAACTCTGGACTGATCAAAGCCAAGGGAAAACTTGTGGCCCATGTGATTTCACTTTTCTTAACTTTCCATGCCATCTCATTCTTAGGTTTAACCAAGACACGCTGTCATAATTCATCGATATTAATATGTCCCAAATTAGTGTCTGAAACTTTTTCCCAATGTGACATGATGCAGGAGCATCCTTGGTTCTGTGCAATCTTGCATCAACCAAAAATATTTTCATTCAGTTTTTTGTTCTTGTTCAATTCTTGCTCAATTCATGTTGGAAGATTCAACATATTTGCTTACTAGACAACCTGTGGATCTATGTTTTCATTGTGGACATGTTCATTTTCCTTATTCAATAATTTCATAATGATTGGATCTTTTTCTGGCAAGTTATCACTTCCAGATTGAGTAACAATTTTCAAGAACTGACACCAGAATAAGTTTCAAGCCTAATGACTAGTATGATCTCTTGTGGATATTTCTCGTAACTTTTGGATCCTCACAATGTGTTTCAAATTTTTCTATGGAGTGTCCCTGACCTTAATTATTGATCCACACTTCATCCTATGCACCCGCCAAGGAGAAATTCAAATTTGAGGCCGACCTATTTCATGCACATGTTACATTTTCTTCATCAGAGATTGTAATGATCTTTGGCTAACGCGGATGATTCTAGATCTCTAGATGTGATATAAATCATTGTAACCGATCATTAGGATAGAGAATTAAGTAGAACATGATAAGTATTGGATTTGATATCTAATATTTTTGCTCATATTAAGGAGCATATAGGAATATTGTACTTTGAGCATGTTGTATAAGGCCTGTGAGCCGAATCTATAAGCTTGGATGTTGTTGGCCAATTTTAATTAAAATTTCTGATAATAAGAATGTTTGAATATGCATTTTCCTCCAATTTTAGTGTTGCTTCTGTTGTGTGACTCTTGTTGCATGGTCTGGACTGTTCTCTTTGAGGACCCTCCTACCATGACTATGCCATATGATCTTTGACGCACATTCAACTCTGTGGAACTCGTATTTCATTTTGGCCTTCTGCTTCTCGCTCTTTTCCACTTTAGTGCCTTTCCCTGTTTTGTTAGTCTTTTCCATAAATCTTGCAAAAATAACATGTAATAAATAGCTTGAAAAATTAAGAAGCAATGTAGTAGTTAGATTATCATAACCCCAAAACATCATTAAAAGCATCATATATTATAGAAAAATCATTAAATTCATTCATTCCTGAATGTTTCTGGCCTTTTGTGTGTTTTTTTCATTTTGAGGGCCAAAGCTTTTCAGAGGCCATCATTGTGGAAGCCATGGATGGTGGCACCAATGAAACAACACCCCACAAACAACATCCCGCACTAATATTTCCGCAATAATGAATCATTAGGTTATTTTGATGCAAACACATTTAGTCACATGGGAAACATTGAATCAAAGTCAATTTGAATCACCACACTTGTAAAATTCATCATCTTGAGTTTTGTAGAAAATCACCATGCGAAAGCCAAGCATGCAGATATCGGTTAAAGATAGGCCATAAAAATGGCTTGCAAACATTGGCAACACACAAGTGGTTTCCTTCCATGAAATTCTTGCAAACATTCCATACTTAGCAAATTTTAGATGTAAATACATTTTATATGTGGGAAAATATTGAATTGAAGCAAGTTAATGTCATGACCAAGTTTTCTCCTTAAATTTAACCCATTGCGGAAAAGTCTAGTACGAAATCCATGGAGGTAGAAGCCAGTGATAAATATGTCAGAAATAATGACGTGAAGGTCATGGCTTCCCGCACTTGAATCTCCACCAACGTGAAATACTTAACAAATTTTAATCTTATCCCCAAATTAATGCATGTGGGAAATACAAGGGCTCATCTACTTCATTTTAATGCTTAGATGGGACATGCGGGTATTACCCATACAAAATCCAAGAAGAGGGAAGCCATTGTTAGAACCAGAATTTTCATAAAAATTCTAAGGGATTTATCAATTGAAATCCGAAATTCATACTATCATTTTCATAAAAGGTCTCATTTTTCCATCCATAAAGTCAAATTTACGTTTTACCACCATACCACTACCATATTATACACCCCACATAGCCCTTACATCATACCTCTCTACCATAGCCCATTACAAAGAAGTTCGCGGTATGATGGTATAAGGAGATAACACTGTACTCTATCACCTTCATTGCTATACCTCAGGGGGTCAACACATAGCCCGCGGTGGAGCGGTACACTAATAACAGTAATATAAGAAGGCACCACTATACCACGAAGGGTTAGAACATAGCATGTGGTAAAGTGGTATATTAAGGTGGAGCACTGGATGATACCTTGGTACCATAGGAAGATAAAGGGTAGCCCGTGGTATAGTGGTATATTGATATATTTAATAAAGATACACTATGGTACCATAAGAGAGCCAAAGGTGATGTGTGGTAGAGTGGTACACTGAAGAAGGATAACAAAACATACCATGGTATTGCAGGGGAATGAAAAGTGACACGAGGTATTGCGGTAAAGCAGTCGTTGAGACATTTAAAGCATGCCAGTCACATCAGTCAACTTTGAAATATGAAATTGAGCTTGATACAAAGATTTGAATTATATGAATTTATGATTCAAGAGTTAATGCACCTTGGTGTGAAGATCATGAAGTAGATTGAGATTTCTCGTTCACAACAATAGAGACCAAGTGCAAATGAGCTCAAGGTACAGGAGTGAAGGGAATTCTCTAGGGCGATCTATATTTCTAGGTAAGCTCTATTCATCACTCTTTGAATTTATAACAATGGCACCAAATAAAGCAGAAGTAGGAGCTAAAAAAGATGAAGCCAAAACTAATAAACCCTCTTTACAATCACCATTGCTTGCTTTATTACCTGGTTCAGTAGATAAGTGGCCAAAAAGGGTTTTTAGAGATTTAGCTCAGGGATATAGAGACCCTTATATGATTCCTCAATCAGGGTGGAATTTGTATTGGTATTTCTATAGAAACAAAAATTATAAGGTTTCAGCATCAAACCCGTGGACCCTTGATTTATCCAAATTGATTGTTCCAAACATTTTCATTGATATTGAGTTGATTAAAGCCCTAGCCCATAATTACCATGCCCCAACTAAAATTGTCAGGATTCTAGATGGTGGGTGTTTAGTCGATGTGTCTAGGGAGGCCATTGTCAAATGTTTTAACCTGAACAAACAAGTTGTTACAGAGGTGAATTTGGGGAAAATGGAACAAGAATACAAGGGGTTGAGAAGGAAATATAGGAGTGATGAGTTCCCCTTGCATAATAAGAGGGGTGATAATAAAAAAATACTCCCCATCCCTTCCTAAAAAATGGAGCCTTTCCCAGTTTCATATTTTTAGGTTTACTTCAAAAATACCTATCATGCACTATGTCAAGTAGTGGGGGTAGATGCAGAAGAAAATATGTCAGTGGGATTGATGAGGATGGCTATGATTATTCAACACCCTGATTCCAATGTAGAATTTTATTTTTCATCTCTAATTGAAGAACAAATACATGAGGGTTTGTTGTAGGTCAGAGAGGCTAAGGCTCCCATTTCCTTTAGAAAATATTCTTTGTTGTGTCATTTGATCTTGTACCAAAATGAAAGGAAATGGACTAGGAGAATGGAGTAAAGCTCCCTGTATAGAATTGGTGTTATATATGGGATAGTAGATGTGTAGAATGTGATTTTGTTGTGTTTCGAGATGACTTTGCTATCAAATTGATAGATTCCCTTGGTTTCCCAACTCCAAGGTTACTTGATGCATTGATGAAGGTAATGAGACCTGTGCAATATAAGCTAGACCAGGGCTGTACTCATCATTATGTTGATTGGTTTCTCATGCCACAACACACCATTATTATAGTATACAGTTGTGACCAAGCACCACACATCTTGCCCAAATTTGTACCTGCATGAGTGTGAATTCTAGAATTCATGTGGCAGATGCTTTGGATGGAATATGAATTAATGAGGAATTAGAGGAAAGGAACCTTTTTTCCTGATTTAACAGTATTTGAGGAATTGTCTATTGGATCTTACATGTTGGAGGAATTACAGAGGTTCATGAGGGTTAATTATTCCCTCAAGTCTGGAAAGGAAAGAGTATGTGACCTAGAGGGTCATATTAATATGATCAGAAGGACCTTGCTAACAAAGAGTGCCATATCTCATGTTTTTGACCCTAAGGAGGATGTAGTAAGGAATTTGGTATATTTTACAGATGTATTTTAGACCAAAAGGAGATGGATAATGATGATGATGTGGGAAGATTAGAAGAAGGAAAAGAATAAAAGTTTTAAAGGGTTTTTTGCAGATGAACTAAATCTTCTCAAAAGAATGCAAATGATCCTTGGAAAATTTGATGAATTTTATAAAAAGGCCCAAGATGAGGGGTTGGTTCCATGTCCCACACCCCACCAGCCATCACAGGAAGTATCTACATCACCTCCATCACCATCACATCCTTCCCCTCCATCTCCTACACATGAACCCCAGGCCAACAGACAGAAGACCAATTCATTGGTTGAGTATGGCTCAAGTGATGATGAAAAGGAGGAAGTAGTCATAGCTTTGACTGAAATGAAGGAGGTAGTAGAGCAGCAAAATATTCGGGAGCCTCATGATCCTAAAATCAGGCTGTCAGAAGAGGGAGCTGATGAGATTCAGGATGATGAGAGGGTAGTTGCTTCTATGAGGTTTATAGAAGATGACAACTTCATCCATACAAATGAATTTAAGGACTTTTGGATTAAGATGAAGATGAAACAATTTGATGAAAGATTGAAGATCAATCTTATAGGATTTGATGAATCAAAGTAGGCTGAAATCTAGGCTTAGACACTGGCAAAATTAAATATTGATAATATCAATGTTACCCCCCAGGCGGCAAGAGAGCTATTATTGAAAAGTGATATGTTGATTATACTTGGGATGGAGCTATCCAAATTTTTTCTTTTAGATCAGATTAGAGCACAAGATGATCCAATGTTGGAAGCTAAGTTTGATTCAGAGGAAGGTGTTTCAGGAACAGGGTACAACCCTACTACCCAAACTCTTGCTTTGTGGACAAAACATAAGAACACAAGGAAGCCTAGGCTCTTGGATGTGGTGCAGGAAATGAGGGGGTCAACCATGGTGAGAATGATGAAAGACACAACTCCTATAGAGGATACAACCATAACTATGCATTATGCAATGTTCACTAGAGACATGGTAGAAACTATGGAAAATAATATCATTGAGTATGAGAAGAGATTACAATTGTCAAATGATGAAGTGAACAAATTATTTATTGAGAATGTGAAGCTGAAGTAGTAGTTGCAGTAGGCTACCATAGTAAGAGGGGATGAAATAGTTGTTTATCACCCACCTGTTCAGGTTGAAGATCCACAAATTCAACAATTGAAAGATGAAATTGCTAAACTAAAGAAACATAACATGGAAGATGTCAAGCAACACATCATGGAGATTCTAAAGAAGATATTGGAGCATAGAATTGGGATATTGAAGGAGAAGATAGGTGGATTACATGAAATATTTAGCAATTTGATTAAAGCATTGGAACAAATAAATGCTAACTCCCCTATCCTTGAAGAGATCCAGAAGAGGTGGCAACCAACCTATCACATACTGAATAATCTATGAAAAGCCACACAAAGGGATCCAGATGCTCCACCAAGACTCAAACCAACACAGGAAATGGTAAAGGGTGTAATTGAGGAGTATAAGTATCTGGTAGAGATGAGGAAGAAAGTGGAAAATAGGAGGAATGCATTTGACTCCATTAAATGTCGCTTCATTCCATCAATATTCAAAGATGACAATTAGATAAAGGGAATGGATGAGTTGAAAGAAGAGTTCGATCAGATAATTTCAAAAGGCTTGACACATGTACATGATGATGGGGAGATGAGTCTCGACAAACTCCATACTCTACTTGATGGGATTATCATGTTGGATAGTGGATACACAAAATTCATGGTGGACGTCAGAAATCTTCTCGATAATAGATGGAAAAGTCATCTCACAAATTTCACATCTACACAAGAGTTTAAATGGCCAAGTGATCTGACAATAAATAAATGGCAGGAGAAGTATTTAGGCTCTGATGAGGATTGATTGAAAGCATCATGAGGAGATATTATCATACTGTAAAAGCTTTGAACAGGTCTTAGATGACCACAGGCTTTTACTCGTAGATTAATGGATTAACACACATGATTATTGTTAAGTTCTTTTGGTTATGTTTAATTTCATAATTATGTTTTGTTATCAAAAGACGTTTATTTTGGTCTAAAGCTTGTTTCCTCTCATATAAATAAGAGAGACCAAGACCAAAGGAATGCATTAGAATAGATATAGGAGAAAGTAACAGGGGAATAGGGATAGATATAATGTCTACATTTCAAAAGACCATGATGCATGTATGAAATTTTGGAGGAATCAATGAAATATCTCTGATTTTGTGTGGCACAATACTGGTATCAATTGTTTGTTGAATTAATTCAAAATATTATCAGATTGTCTCCAAGGTTGATATTTGTTTGTTATTTAAATTGATATATCAAGTATATACTCAATTTATCAATGCACATTTGTTGTACTTGTGTGGTATTATTAATTGGTTCTTTCAAGTAAAGATTAAATCCTTCTAGTCATTCATAGTAATTTGGAAGTGTCATCTAGATCATTAAGAAGAACCTGGTAATTACATTCTTGCATGTTTATACAAGTTATAAACCTATATTTGTATTCCAAATAGTTAGAGTTTCTTCCAAATATTAGCTACTCATCTTTGGCTTTCATCTGACTCTATTTTACCCAACAAGGCACTGGTCTCACCCATTTTATTTAGTTTTATCATACCAAATTCAAACTTAACATCTATTAACTAAACATATTGAACTTTACCTTGATATTTCTTATACAAGTCACACCAAATAGGTCAGCATCTCTCCACTTCCAATTTCCATTGTGGATAGATTGCTTAAGTAGGAAACACACAATTTAAGTCTACTCCATTTCCATAGGTACACCCGCCTAGGTCTAGCAGAGCCTGAAGAGAAGAAGGTTCAAGTTCATCACTTGGCCTTGTACATTAGCCTAAAACATACCAAGAGCTTGGAAACCTCTTGTGGTTTCTCAACCAACGTTTTTGAGACCTAATAGTCGTTTAAGCTTACACCGTAGAAACAACTTACAGAGGTCGGCATTATGCATGTGGCTTCATGCATACCAATTTTTGCAAGGAATCTCAACTTAACATTTCACAACACAAGTCACGTATGGAGCTCATTCCTCACATGGGAGTTTAAAGACTTAGATTTCATTGTTTCAACCTCAGTCAAGGGAAATGTAGAATCACATTATGTGGATGCCATGGGTGCGGGGGCCATCAAGATTTATGTCATAGAAATGGCTCGTGGGAGTTGGTTTTATGCGGGTGGCATCTCACATAAAATATTCCACAAAGAACTTCATACTTAGACTCTTTTAAGGTTAGTCTTTAAGGCACAAAGAAAATATGAAAGTCAGGGAGGTGGAAGCCATCATGGTTTGTTCCATTTAAGATTTCTCATATGATATGGCTTCCCACACTCAAGATTTTTCATAGGCATCAACACTTGGTGATATTCATGATTTGTTTATGACAAACCTCCAAACATGTAGTTCCATAGGGAGGGTTTATTGTTTATGTTGAAACATCAATTTCAAAACCCTAAGTAGCAAAGGATGTGACTCTAAATCAAACAATGGATGTTATAGGGATTCTAACTTGATAAATACATGGATAGAGGGGTGAATTTTGAGCACTAAGTCTTCACCAACTTGGTGAAGCAATAGCCCAAGGAGCTCTCAAATTTCAATGAATGCCCAGGTGCAAAATGAAATATAATAACCACTATTTATATAGCCATGGGAAATAAGTGAAAGTTTTTGAAAAATGTGAAAGAAACCCTAACTTGCAAAAACTCAAGGTTTGGATGTTGAACGTGGTGCATGACTTAAGGTTGTGGAAGCTAACAATACAAAAGCCAGATAGTTTGTGGGGATGAGCATTGTGGGTTCCAAGGAGTTTGGCGCCACTGGGAAATTTTTGCACATGACATGGAAAGCCTCGACATCCACATGATGGTAACCCACAAAGTTTTTTCTACAACTTTTCCTAACTCAATGAAAGTTTGGAAGATCACTAAGGCATCATGGAGACATCCCAAATCCAAAGGCACTTTGAGCAATAGTCCAAAAGATGAAGGAAAAAGCAAAAACAAATGTGAACCAACCCGATGAAAAGCAAAACCAAAAAGAGGGGGTCCCCGGTTCAAGTGGTACATGTGTGTGAAATGCACAACAGAATGGTGTTCCTACTAACATTTTCCAAAGAGGAATTTTTTGTTCTATTGTATGGACATTCTTCTCCACTATTCCTTTTACGACAAACAAGACAAAAGACAGCAAGGGCTTTTTCAACCTCCTCCTACTTCCTTCTTGTATACAAAGTATCTATTTGCTTACCCATGTGATTTAGTAGGTCAGTCTTGAGGTCCTCGAGCAATGTACCCAATTCTTTTTTTGTAACTCCTAATGTCCCTTCGGGAGAGACACTCTTTCTGACATACCCCCTAGCTGAGCGAGTGGACCTTGAATAGTTCATGCACACATCACAAATGTCATCAAACCTCATTTTAGAAATATCTCCTCCACCTATTAGATTTAAAGTATCCAAACATTCATCTCTAATCCCCCTAAGGAAGAGCATTTTTATATTGTCATGGGTTAACCCTGTGTGCTTGGTTCTTTGTAGACTAAATAAGAAATACTCCAAATAATCTTCTAAAGTTTCTTCCTCATGTTGCATGATGTGGAATATCTCATCTCATGTTTCCTTGGTCCTATAGTATTCTTGGTATTTTTCCAAGAATGTGTTCTTCATATTGTCCCAACTACGAATGGTTTCTCGTCCTAGTCCCATAAACCATCTCAATGCTACATCCTTTAGAGTAGCCGGAAACAATTTTAGTTTTGAGCTTTAGTATGATAATCACAACTGTGACATAAAATGTCAAGTTAAAAAAGAAACATATCAGGGTCTTCCATAGAAAGACCTTGAAAGATTGGAAAATTTGAGTGTTGTATGTTCTTCATAGGGGCATCCTCTTTTGTATGTGCAATGGGAAACTCGAAAGGTACTAGTTTTTTGTTGGCCAATGCTCTCTCATTTTTTATTGTTGTTGTTGTTTTTTTTGTTGTTATCCATAAATTCCCAAGGAGTGTAGAAAGTTGTGAATGGATTAAGGTCACTCGGGGGCTTCCCATTTTGGATTTGTAAGATTCTTGAAATAGTTTAGAAACCATTTTATATAATTCTTCAAAAGACTCTTGATGGGTACTAGAAGGAGTCTCAACAATGGTAGACTCATTGACACATTTTTTGATATCTGGTTCAACTAACTCTTTCTTAGATGGTGTGTGCACAACTAATGGTTTTAATTTATTTTGCAATTTTTCTTGTTGTGAACTACTTCCCTTATCCTTTTTAACAAATATCCCTCTACTATCTCTACTAATATTCATGCACCTATGATTTATAATGGAGAAAACTAAGGTTAATTACCTAGACGAGCTCGACAGTCGCGCAAACTTTTTCCTTAGTGCACTCGTCCTAACTTAATTCACTAGACTAACAAGCCCTTAACACCATTCCCCCGCAACAACCCAAAATATCTGGAAAAAATTGTGGATTGATATTAAAGATAAACTATCCTTGTAATGCTATTAAATTGGAAAATATAATTAGATCAATCCTTGGGAATTTCATAGTGGTTTCCTTAGTTTGTTCATTAAATGTCAATCCAGGGATTGTAAACTTGTGAAAGGTGTTGCAGTAGTATACCTAAGGGCTGAAAATAGTGAATTGAGTGGGGATGAATGAAACTAATCCTTACAATGATTATCTACTCAGAAATCTAGTTTAATAAATTTGTTTATGCTCTATGATAGGAAGTCATAGAAGTGCTAGGAAGTGTGCTAGGAAGTTTTAGCAAAAAATAGTTGTAGAAAATAAAAAGAAAATAGTGACGGGAGTTTCTTTAGTTTAATCATAATAGATTCATTCCCATGCTTCTATTTAAAACATTATGATTATCAGATATAGAATTAATCTATAAAGGAAAATTGATTAAACCAAATTATGAGGTAGAAACATTACTGGAATAAAATAGAAATGAAATCACACATTACATACATGAAATTGAAATATAATAGAAATAAAAACACACATTACCACACCAACTAATCTGATAGAGTCACCGCGTGATCCAAGTAGTGGGATCTTGCTCCTTGGTTCACTTGGTGATGAAATAATAAAATTGGTTTTACGCCAAAGAAATCATTCACATACACAAAAGTATTCAAATGAAATTATAGCATAATAGTCATATATATTAATCACCATGCATACATGTTTAGTCTGAGATAGTCATATATATAAACTAGGTGATATGCTAAAAAGTGATAAAGTTGGGTTTGTTATGGCCTACAACCAACAAACCAAAGTATGTAATCAAAAGTATACCATCGTCCCAAAGCCAATAAACAACAATTGTCTTATCAAAAATAGAATTATAACAAAAAGGTAATATGAGTAAAATGTTACCAGCAACTGTTCCAACTAAACAACTCTTTTCTTCATTAGCATTTTTTCTTCCATGTACTCATAACAACTGAACCCGTGCCCTTAATCATCCCTATCAATTAACCATGAAATTATTAATACTTCACCAAATAATTAGTATCATGGACGATTTTAATTCTTCTCACAATTTATTAAATATATTCATTTTCCTATAACAAAAGGTGATAGGAAGTGTGAATAGGATAACATAAACAAGGGTAAAAGGCTAGATAAGGGATGAAATAGTAAGGCCTAACTTGTGAACATCAATCACTTGAAAATCATAACTTTTACCAAAGAAAAACCTCTACATATTCATACAATTATGAGTGTTTTAAAATAAATTCCCCTCAGTTTCGAACAATAAGGACAAGACATAATTATCATCATAGATAAATGACTATGGCTACATAAACTTAAAATTGTTGAAATTTTAAGAATAGGGTGTAATGGCTCGCCCAAAGCACAAGGAAAAATTTGATCAAACAACATTGTTTTAACACAACAACCACAACATCGAAGATACAACATCAATATGTCACACTTGAAAAACAATGTGCACACAAGCATCATATAAAACATGACACAAGGACAACACAACAAGATGACATCACTATTTCATAAGCAAGGTGTAAATAGTAGAAGACTAACCACTCATGGAATAAATCCACCACAAAGAACAAGAGAGAGAGAAAGAGAAGGAACGTCTCCTACATGACGATTGATTACAAACCATGATCGCATTCTCTCGCAACATGACTCTAGAATAGGATGAGGGAATCATCATCCTAAAATCCACATCTAAACTAACTTAACCAACCAACACAAGGAAAAATCTTCACCAAAGGATTTCAAACTACAAGATACAAACTCTCCACTAACTAGAATAACCACAGGTCACTTCTAGACAAACCACATCCTTCCCAAGATGTCACGTTGCAACGTGACATCACACAAATGGAAATATATCACAACACAACAATCAAGACCTATGAGGAATGTTGAGGAAACTCATAAAACCAACCAAGAAGGTTTACAACCTATGACTATAATCATAGTATGAGCTAAACACACTAGATCCAATAGATTCCAAGTCATATTTAACTAACTAAGCTATAATCCCAATGAAATACTTGAAAACCATTAAAATAAGGAAGCCATTAAGCACAAATAACAAGAAATGAATAATGAAAACCTATTTAAATTCTTCAAGCCTCATCATCTAGGATTGGAGGATTGGTGCCATACTGATATGGAATGATGACTGTTTCCTAATCCCTTAGATCGAAACAAGCTTGGTTTGATAGATTGATGAATGATAATGGTGATTTGAACCACAATGGATGAAAAATGCTCAAATTAATGCTAATGGATGAAATTGTGGATGCATTTCAACAACATAACTTTGCTCAAATGACTGTGGATCCATTTCTCTCCAAAATGGGAAGTATTTATAAGAGAAAATTGAGAATCAAGGGTCAAGATCAAATTGGACAATCAATGGTTGAGAGACAAGGAGAGATCAAGGAATGGAGCAAGGATTCTCATCAAGGGATGAGAATCCAAGTTGACATTGATCAAAGAGTTAATCAATGGCTCACAATGATCCAAAGAAACATGCTTCCTAACAATTAGGATGTGATTAAAAAATATTTTCATTTTGAATGAGTACAAAGGAGGAATATTCCATAGGAATATTCCCTTTTGGAGGAATGTGCAAAGGAGAAATATTCCATGGGAATATTCCATTGCAAGTGGGAGGGTGAGGAAAATAGTAATTAGATAATTAAAACAAATTTTTAATTGTGCAAGTTAAAGGAAATTAGGATTATCATTAAATAATTAATTTATGTAATGAAAGGGGCTAAGTGACATTTAATTCAATAATTTAGATTATTTAATTAAATGAGAGGACATAAAGGGGTTTAATTTAAATAATTTTTATCATCCAATTAAAAAAGATGAAACGTTAGTGTGAAAGGGGGTGAATTAACCTAATGAAATTAATTATCAGATTAATAAATGAGAATGGTGCATCTAATTGAACAAATAGGATTATTCAATTAAATAGTCGAAAAGAAGATGAATTTAGGGAAAAACGGTGTTAGTAATCAGATTTAGATGTGCAGTATCAGTCAAGAAAATTTTGTGTCTACATTTTTCCCCTCTTTAAAGCGAGGTACCTGTTACATTGGTTCAAAGACTAAAACTTTTTGGATTAATGCTGCTAAGATCAAAAATTTAAAATGTCCTAGTTTTTTGGATGCCCCACTGTTGCCCTAGTGGAAGAAATTAAGCTGGCACCCTACCCCCTTGAGAGATCAGGTGGAAATTTGAATTTTTGGGTCGATATCATGACAAATATTGAACATAGGTTCAGCTCAAAGAAGACAAAAAATACTTCTTTAGAAATATCAAATATTTGATTTAGAATTTTTTATGATGTATAGATAATCATCAACCATGGGCAGCCTCATGTACATTTTGATATATATCACATAGATTTGATACATGGATAGAACTATTAATAAAGATAGAAGAATAAGAAGAATAAGATGGATAGAAGTAGAAGAATTTGATGGACATTGATTAACCATTGTTTTGAGATTGATTTAGAAGTCCAACAAGTATATGATCATTCAAGACTTTATTAGAAATGGTGATGAGAAAGATGATTTGCTTGTTTTGGGGATTGGGATACTTCATCATTTCATTCCTTATTTTGATATAACACATAGACACAATGCATCAAGGTATCGATAATGAGGATGGTGTTGTATCTAGTGCGATGGAATTTGACTCTGCAAATAGATAGGAAAATCCTTTCTCACACCTCGACATACAAAAACCTTGTTGGAATGTAGTTTAGAAGTTTAGAACATTTCAAACCAAAGCATACACAATATTCAACAATCTATTCAAAACAACCTCTCTACATGCAACTAAGTATTTGCCAAGATTATTTTACAAGAACATCCCACAGGAACAACAAATGAAAGATAATGATTGATGCCCCATTCCTTTCTAAATTTTTTTGATAGACATCATCGAGAGGTCCTCAGGATGGGTCAATAAGATAAATCATAAGACAAGATCAAAATGAACAAATAGTCAATGTTATTTATATCTCTTGCCAAAAGGTGTAATGTGTTTTGCTGAGGATAAGTATCCAAAGTGATTTCCAAAGATGATGCCCATTGTAGGAAACATGTATCCTAGGACATGTTAGTGGATGCTGGTAGGTTGATAGGTTGTTTGAAAGGCCGTTGATATAAGGTTTGATTGACATGTTTGATAATGATCAAGAGTTTTATTTTTTGTTGCATTTAAAGGTTTGCTTTCTAGTTATTGTTGTACCTATTTCTATTTGTTTTACCAAAAGTTGAAGACGATGATTGATTTATTATGAATGGAGGTTTATTGTGGGTGAAAGTGAAATGTGATGGGTGGTTTTTCACTTTTTCGAATATTTCAATGTTTTTGGTATTTTGTAATGTTTTTGAGGTTGTTTTTTATCTTTTTTCGGTATATGTGAATGTTTATGTTTTCAGGTTATTTGAGGTTGTTTAGGACTTTTTTGAATGTTTTCCAATGTTTTGGGTTTTCAAGTTCTCAAATATTTTTGTGTTTTTTTGAGTTTTGACCAAGACCTAAGAGGGACTAACGTATGGCCTTAGGGGCTTATCAAAGATTAGCCTTGCCTACATTATACACATAGAGACCACATAGTTTGATTGACTTTGACCAATAATTGTTTATTGATGAAATATCAACACTTGATGGATTGTTAGTTTATTGTGACAGACTCTTAGAGGACTGACCTAATGCATCTCGAGGGCACATAAGTGATGGCCTTGCCTACATTCAAGCTCAGAGACAACATAGTTCGACAAGGCAATGATTTTTATTTTTTTATGTTTTGACCTATTTAGGGATTTTGATGTGTTTTGGATGTTTTGGATTTTGATTTTACAACTTTTTGAGTGTTTTTGGATTTTTGATGAGGTTTTCGAATGTTTTGGGAGTTTTTGAGAGATTTTTAGAAAATGATACTTAGATCACGATGTCGATTTCATGTTACGAGATATAAGACATGGATCAAGAGTTATTTGAAAACAAGAGTGAAAGAACCTACCCCCAATGTCTAGCAATGTTTCATAGTTCAATGCACAAACCAAGATAGGTAATGTATATGCAAAGAGTTCACCAGAGTTTTATCATGCTAGATATGGGCTATGGGACTTCATGTGAAAAGATGGTAAAGATCTTGTCAAGATTTTTCCATGAGTAGAGTTGAAGTATACACAAGATCAAGATAAACAAGAATATCTAGATAAATCTAGATTGGATGGATGGAGGGAATATTGGATTTATCATGACAAGGATGAGATAATTTTGTCTAAGAAGGATCATATAGATTCTTGATTCTACTCATGATGCATGTTTTCCAAGTTTTCATCATAGTACATGCCCAAAGTGCCACCAAAGTGGTTTTCACTGGAGGATGATTTTTATTTTTACTATTTTCTTTTTTCTTTTTTTTTGACCTTTTTTTAAAATTTTACCCTCATGTTGAACCACCTGGTGGTACTGATGTAGAGGCCACCATCATAACGTGCCAATGATATCATGCTTGAAGAAGCTAATTTTCAAAGATACGAGCACTTGAATACAACTTCTGAGAACTTTGATCTATGTTGTTGATACCAGAATTAAACTCGTCTATGTGTGTGCATCATGATAGGGTGCCTTCAGAATCCTTATGATGAAGAGTAGTAGCCAACACATGGTTAACATGAGAATTGGATATCATGAATGGAGTGTACAGTGTCATGCATGAAGGAATATGTGATGATCGGTCAATGGTTTGGAACCTTTGACTCTCGAAACTTGGGAATATGAGCAATGATGAGTGGATATGGTAGTTTTTGTGAAATTAGGACCAACCACTTGAGATACATTGTTCATCTCTTGAGAAGGTTGCTTCTGTATTTGACGATGTCTTTGATGGATATGTTTCCATTTTTTACTTTTCCCCATAGTTTCTTTAACTAATGGAGTATGATTGGGATGATTTTCTTCTGTATTCTTTGTATCCATTTGTATTTACTTTGTCCTTTTTGCTTTACCACTTCATTTTGTTTGGTGATCTCCTTTCTTTGATAGGAATATTTATTTTTACGTTGGTCCCAATTTTTGTATGAGATGATGGGTGGATGATGATTCATGATACAACTAGTTGTAATGTTGATAGTATTTTCATCATAAGGATTCTTCATGCCCCCTATGTTGATGTTTTTTTAGACAAGATTTCCCTCGACGTTGTAAAGGTATTGAAAATACCTAATCCTCTGCCCTGATAATGTATCCTTTGATTCATATCCAATGAATATGACTTGTTGTGAAAACATGATATTGCTATGGGTTCTTGTTGTTCAGGAATATGAACTATTTGTTCTGATTCCATGACATCTTTATTTGTTGATACCACTTCAAAAGATGTTGGTGTTGATTTAGAAGATGTTGATGATGCACAATCACTATAAGAATTGAGAATCTCAATCGTTGCTTGCTCTTGTGTAGGAATATCAAGAGTGGGAGACTCTTGTTTTGGATGAAGAAAATATATATACCCATTAGAAAAAAACATCTCAGGGGTGATATCAGGGATATATTTGGAGTTTAAAATGGTTTGGAAGATGTCCCTCAACTCTTGATAAAACTCTGGGGAGATGAGCTCTTCATCTTCACTTAGGGTAGAGAAATCATCACTTGCAGGTTGTGAATTATGGCAATGTTGTGGGGATAGGGGTTCTTGATCCTAACTCTATTCGAAGCAACTTTTTTTATCCTCAAGAGCCTCCTCTTGACCTAATCCTTGGGTGGATGATACATCATTGGTAAAAGACTCTTCAAAAATATTTGTAAGTATTGGCTGCAATAAGGGATACTTCTTGCTCTTTTGGCACTTCTTCAATATTCCCAAGATTCATGGTGTCATATATGGAAGAGATATCACAATATAATACATACTTGATTCCATTGCGGTATTAAATATTACTAGACGCTATTGATTGGTTTGGAATTTTTTTAAAATAGTATCTTGATATGTGTTTGATTCCCCATGTTTTGATGAATGAATAACATGAATGTGCCCCATAGTGCTATCATGGGTATGGTTTATGTTATTTGAGGTTAATGCCTTTCCTAAATCTTTTGCTTTTGTATGATTAGGCATAGGGTTTGTGTAAATTTTTAGATTGTCATTCTCATATTTTTGATCTACATCAATGTCTCCTTGCTCAATAATATCTTGTATTAGATGTTTTATTCTAAAACATTTTTTTGTTATGACCTTTATATCTATGAAATTCACAAAAATGATCTTCTCAATAGCTAGGACATTTAACTTCTAGCTCTTGATCATTTGATAAATCTAGGAGTGTGATAAGGTTAGACTACATCAACTTCTTCAACACATCCTCCATAGGTTCCCCTAAGGGAGTGAATTGTCATTTAGGAGCATTGTTTGTTCTTTGTGGTCCATGTTGAGTGTTTACAACATTGATTGTTGTAGGTTGATTGTTTGTTTTCTTGGGAGCAGTTAGGACCACCTTTGCATCAACAACACCATCACTAGTAACATTATTGTTCTTAGCCCATACACGAGGTCTATCATAGGAACTAGTAGATGGTTGGTTATCTTTGTATGTATGGGTGTTTCCCTATGCAATAAGGGCTCTTTCGATGTTGAGTGCCCTAGGGATAAGTTCCTCATAGGATGTGACACATTGCATTTTTAATTGAAAGGATAAGTATATGTCAACATTGGTAATGATGATTCCCACTTTTTTCTCTTCAGGGGTAGGCCATTTGCTCTTGCTAGCTCTATGCCTCCACCATTGTAGGAAATTTGTGAAGGATTCCCCCTTATTTTTCTTTAGGTTATACAACTCTTCTAATCTCACATCCATGTATAGCTTGAAGGAGAAATGGTCTATGAACCTATCGATTATTTCTTGGAAGTTTTTAATTCCCAGAGACAACTGTGAGAACCAATCTATCGCTAGGCCTCCCAAACTACATGGGAAAATATGCATCAAGTAGGAATCATTGTAAGCAACCTCCATACACATTATGTGAAACTCTTTGATATGATCCACCAGATTTACCTGCCCTCTATCTTTTTCAAATTTTGGGACTTCAAGTCTGAGTGGGAAAGCTACCATCACAATGTTCCTATCGAAGGGGTATGGACACAAATTATGTTTCACATGTGGTTTCTTTGTTTTCCCCATTTGAATGTCTTGGATTTGTTGCGTGAGCGCCTTAATTTGTGATGCCAAATCATCTTGAGGATTTGGGGGAGGTGCATACATGTTATATTGTGGGATGGTAGATGATTTGTAGCTGGGGTTTTGATATGAGAGGTTTTATACAACATCTAGGGTGAATTTTGATATTGTGTAGGTGATGGTGATAGTGGTGGAAATGTGTATACTCCTTGCAAATTTATGTTCAAGATGTTTTGTGATGTATTGGCGTATTGTTGGTGGTTGTAGTAAAGCCATTTTTTTGTTGTTGTTATTGTTGTTGGGTGTATTGTTGTGCTTGCAATTCTTTTTATTGGGCTTTTTGTTGTTGGTGAGTGAGCAACACTTGTTGTTTGGCTTGTTGTTGTTGCATAATCAATGCCTGTTGTTGAGATTTTTGTGCTTGTAGAGCTTGTTGTTGTTGCAATGCTTGTTGATAGGTTTGTTGTGCTTGTAGGGATTTTTGTTGGGATTGTTGTTGTTGAAAAGCTTGAGCTTGATCTTGTTGTGTTTACAACACTTTTTGATAGGCTCGTTGTTGTTGCAAAGTCGTATTGTATTGGGTCAATTTTTTTTATTTTGTGGTACATCTGGTGTATTTTGAGGGACCATGATGGGAGTGAGTTTTGGGTTGATTTTATTGTGAGGTGGTTGTTATGTGATGATATTTTGGGGTTTTTTTCACACTATCATTCCTTCTAAAATTTTCAATTGGGGTGGAGGAATGTAGGTTTGGGGTCCCATTTGATTTTTCATGATTTGGGTGACCAATGGTTGAGATGATGTTGCTATTTTGTGTTACAATATCAATGGAATGCTCTGGATTAATTGATTGGAAGGGTTCCATTGATTGTTGTGATGGTGAGGGTTCCCTTGTGTTTTATTTGGGGCCAAGGTATTACCTTGGTTGATTGAGTTCATTACAAGTGGTTTGATGTGTGTCATGGGTTGGTTGGAGTGGTTTGTGGAACCAATTGTTTTGATGTGTCAATTTTGGGTTTGATGTAGATGGACCTTGTTGCATGGATTTTTGACCTTGTGTTATGGTATTGAATTGTCCCTGTTGACCCACTTGGGGTACTTGGCTCACATGGCTTTGTGTTACACTAGGCACACTTTGGGTACTTGTGGTGGTGGAAGAATATGGTTGGGAACTAAATGTTGGTGTCCAATTTATGTTTTATGGAAGGGTGGTGTATTTTGTACCCAAAAGTGTGTTACCTCCTAAATTTGGAGTGAGACCAAGGTAGGTTGCAAGTCATGTTGCAAGACTAGTTGTCAACAGTTGACTTGGTGCATGTGATGGGGTTGGTTGAATGATGGATTGAGTCACACCTTATGTCAACAGTTGTGAGATGGAAGCTAGAAGAATTAAAGCCTCATTTCCTAAGGGTTGTTTCCTAATTGTGTCAAAATCAAATTTCAAAGGGATTTTAGCCCCTTCCTTTGCTAAAGCTATCATGTATTGTGTAGGGTTCATTTTCATCAAAGATTTGATGATATGGCTTGTTTTAGGATCTTGTTGGTATTCAAGCAATTCCTCTGTGGTGAGCTCAAGGGGGTTTTTTGTGACATATTCTACCTCTTACCCCATGTCTAGTGGATTTTGTTGTTGTTGTGATGGGGTAGAGTGGCTCCTAGGATCAAATTCTTGTTGGGTGGTATCACTTGTGGTAGATGTAGTTTTGTTTGCTCCATATTTTTCTTGTGTTGTGATCTCGTTGTAACCATATAAATTATGGATCAACTATGGGAAACATGTGTTGAGATTTGTATTCTTGGAACTCTCTAGTTGACTCAAAGTTTGATAAAAGTGGCCCTCTAAGTTGTTTTGGACCAATGATGTGAGTGGATGATGGAACGGGTGAGTGATATGGAGGATGAACTTTCTAAACTTTGGACAAAACTTTAGACTAAAAGGTTTGACATGTTGATGTTTTGGATATAAGGTGCTAATGAACTTGGTGAATCTAAAGGTAGATGTGTGACCTTTAAGATAGACTAGTTCAAAAGGATGATGACTAACTCAATTAAGTTTATGGAAAAGGATTCATTTACACACATATAGCTAAGTTAGGGGATTGGTTTGATGATAATCTAAGTCTAGAATGTTGATGTATCCAAAGTTTCTAAAGTTGTTTGTGAAGTGAGATGTAAAATGTTTTGAGATGGATGAAATGTTTGACCCAAAATATGTTAACCTAAAAGGGACCTTTGTTTACAAGACCAAGGTAGTGAAAAACATGTTTTACCCCTAAAGTGATAATCCTAATAACTCAATGTTTAGATAATAGAACTTGGATTCAATATTTGGCAATACTTTTCCTTGTTTCACTTTGTTTCTTGGAAGTCAATGTGTTTGAAAATAAACCCAATATGTGGTGTGTTCACTTTTGAATTAAGCTTTGTTTAGTGAGATTGCTTTATTACCACATCAATATGTCTTAATTAAGTTCAAACTAAAATGTCTATGACTAAGAAAATTTCATTTCACAAGGTCCAATATGTGAAAATCAAGAGGCTAAAGCCATAGTCTCCTATGTTGACTTTAGAATGTGTGAATTGAGATATAAGCCCAAATATTTAGAAGCCTCTAAAGAAAAAAATCCTTAGGAGCAAGAAACAATATAGGGATTTTCAAATGTATTCACACTAAGTCCAAAGGGTTTGAAATTTGAAGAACATGTTGATGTTTGTTTGAATTGTTTTGGAACCAAGCAATGTGTCAAACTGACTCAACAAGAACAAGCAATAACAAACCTATAGAGTAGGTACGTACTTCTTGGTAGGCTTACCTCATCCCTTAAGGAATGATGTAATCTATGAAGATGAAGTGGAAAAATAGGCTATATCAAGGAAATGTATCATCTTGACACGCCAATCAAAATATTCCCTTCCCTATTTGCTTTATTGCCTCAACCAAAAAGAGGATGTGGTAAGTAACTTCTGGGAGTGGTGCACCTCCTATGTACTACTTCAAAGTACATTTTGGAAAACAAGGATAGGTTGCTTAGACAAAGTGTTTAATGAAAACCATGAACACCAAGATGTATAGATCAAATCTAAGCCACTTAATACTTTAGTTGTTCCTACCCAACCCATATGTTCAGACGAGGATGAGGCACGATATACTATTCCCACCGTAGATTGAAGCTACTTTCTTTAGATTTCACAACCTTTATATAGCCTACTGGTAAACATGCTTTTTTTAAGAGTCACTTATATGAGTTCTCCATTGCAGGATATGTTTCATGTGTAGGCCCTTATCTAAAAAGAAAAGAAAATTTCTATTTCTCTTCACCCAAGGTTGCACAAAGCACAAAGGGAGAGGATACATAGCAAGTTATTGGGGTGACCAAAAAAAATTTGTACACTTGGAGTATTTCTCTTCACCTAAGATCACACAAAGTACAAGGGGAGTGGATATGCATTGCAAGTTTAAACAAGAAAATCACTCATGCAATACACTCATTCTTTTTAAATCCTCAAAGGCAATGATGACTTCATTTTAAATAACACCAAACTGAAGTATGAAGTTGTATTTATTCAATTTTAAACAACTTTGAAAGACTATAGCATTGTAAATTTTAAACCCAATTGAAATCTAGTTGTCCTAAAACATGAAATAAAACAACATATGATGGGTTATATCATCCAAACTGAGAAAAACCGAATATCCAAATTTCATATTTTTTTGATATTTTCTAGGTTCTAGTAAATCGCATTTTCAGAGATCTTTGAAGCGAAATTTGGGATTGAAACTTGTGTCAATTCCTTAAAATAATGTCAATTGCATTATTACAATTGGAGACCTTTCCAATGGCATAAACGGATTTGAATTTCGAGCACCGAGTAGAAAGTTATGACCCCACCAAGTTGGGGTAAATAATTTCCTAATTTTTTGCTCCTTTCCAAATCTGCAAATTTAGTTAGCCTCACAAAAAAAAACCAAAATTCAGTAAATGATCAGAGAGTTGACTAAATTGAAAAATCAAAGCAAACATTAAAATCTAGCTCTGTATTTTACCTGTCGTTGGACCACAAAAGTGTCGCTTTAGTACACTGCAAAAGTGTTGCTTATCTATAAAGGCATCATTATATTTCAAAGGCGTTGCTCTGGTAAAATAAAAAAGTAACTCTTTATTGTACCTATCAAAAGCCAGAGACATCAAAAGGGTATGTGCAAGATCATGATGGGCCAAAAAGTGGCAATATGATGGGTATGTGTAGGGTATGTGGCTGACGACTTTTTTTTACCCAAAATTGATGAAACGAAAAGGGTTTTTAAAGGAGATTCTTAGCTTTCCACCAATATAAATTATGTTTTACTTTGAATTTAATAAGTAATTATTATTCATTTTCTATTTGAATTACGACTAAAGTCCTAATTGATGGGCTGATTGAAAAAAATCTATAGCTTTCAAACAATATCACATTTTTTGAATCTGAAACATGCATCACATTCTATGCTTCACATACTATGGGATTAAAAAAAGAAAAAGTGAATTTCATGAAGTTTTGACCAAGTTAAGGTTGTCAAACACACAATTTTTTATATTTTTTAAAATTTGTAATAAAAAAATCATAATTAATTATTTACTTGGAAAAAAATTACAAAAAATGTGCATCACATCGAGACATGAGTCCTCTACTTATATCTAAAATCTTATAAAAAATATTGTCATTTTATTGTGGTTAGGGTGGTCGATAGACACCTACTTCTTATTTTTTCCCTAAAATTTAAGTACTACTACATTGAAATTTCAAATTTTCACCAAATAGATTTCTTTTAAAAATAAACCTAGTAGTTTAGAAACTACATTCAATTTGCTATAGATTCTATTCTTACATATTTTTGAAATAATATAGATAACTTATTCAAATTTTTATGTCAAGTTGCCTAACTCTGATTTTTCTGAATTTTTTGCCACTTGAGGGCCTGTTTTTTCCATGATGATCCTGCACATACCCAAAAGCATCACTATTATGAAAAGTGGCTCTCTGCTTAAAAATTCAAAGCGATGCCATAAAGAAAAAAGCATTACTGAATTTCAAAAGTGACTCTGCATTGAAAAAGTGTCACTCTGGTAGAAAACAAAAGCAACTCCATGCTTGTAAACTACAAAACACAGGAATCTCAAGGAAAATTTGTCAAATAAAGTTAGTTTTTCCCTCCTAGCACCAAAATGTGACTATAATCATAGTATGAGCTAAATACATTAGATCCAATAGATTCCAAGCCATATTTAAAGAAGCTATAATCCCAGTGAAATAATTGAAAACCATTAAAATGAGGAAGCCATTAAACACAAACAACAAGAAATGAATAATGAAAACCTATTTAAATGCTTCAAACCTCATCCCATTGGGGGATTGGTGTTGTATTGATATGGAATGATGACCCTTTACCAATCCCTTAGATTGAAACAAGCTTGGTTTGATGGATTGATGAATGATAAGGGTGGGTGCAAAAATTTGGGGGGCCAAAAAGTGGCCAAATTTTTTAAAAAAAATTGAAAAGCCATAACGCGAGCGCATTATAATGCACTCACATTATGGCTTGGTGTGATCGAGCCTATAATGCGCTTGCATTATAACACAAGCGCATTATGAGTTGTTATAAGAAAAAAAAAGAAAATCGAATTCATTTTTAGACTGTCACATTTCTTCCATCCATGCCCTGCAAACCCTTCCAAGGAATGCTCATGTTGTGGAGACCCCAAATTCAATAATTTCTTCACTAAATATTTTCTATTTCTTCGCCAGAATGCCGCCATGTCAACGAGGAGCTCAAAGGAGTAAGATTTTATTTTTTTGTGAATTTGTTGTTAAATAGGTAGATTTAATATGTTTTTTATGTTAATTTCTTTAATTTTCAGGAGTTGAAAATCCACCTGATTCTCCTCCTCAAAATACTTCTCCTCCTCATGAACAACCACACCAAAAAAATCCTGAAGAAAAACCACAACAACAAACTCCAAAAATTCCTCAACATCCTCTTGGAACTCAAAAAGATTTAATGGGGGAAATTGAAAACCTCAAAAAACAAATTGAGGAGTTAATTGCAAGGTTGAACAATCCTGTAAGTTCAAGCTCAAAAAGAACCATGCTTGCAAATTCACTTCAAGCTATGTTAACACATGTAGATGCAATTAGCATGAATTTAAGTGGTTGGGAAGATTAGAGGTAGGAGTACAAATATTTTTATGTAGAGAAACTATCCTACAAACAAGTAAAAACTGAAAAAATTATAAAATATGACTTGTGTTCACTATTCACTAACCCATGTACAAATAAACCTCTTGACCTTACAAGCAAGAGGTTTCCTATCCATTGGTGCAACAACCAAGGGATAAAGGACATTTTTTGGAAGAGGTGGTGGATGGTTTTTTACCATCCTCCATGCAATAGTAATGAGGTCCCCCAATATTTCTTGAGGAAACTCTATTGTAAGTTTTGTAAGTTTATCCTCAACAAAATCCCCAACTATTTTGATATGTGAGACTTCTAGGGGAGAGGTTGTGGGTCAGAAAAGGCTAGAATAGGTGCACATCTCAATCCTTAGTGGCAATGAGATAAGCACTTGCTAGACTAGGTTATGAGCACATTGCTATCGCTTTGGTTATGAAGGAGGGTGTTGAGGTGGATATGTTAGCGTCTATTAGTTCTCTGACCTAGATTATCATCAAGCGTGCGAGTCTTGTAGTACAACGTGAGCTAGGAGAGACTTCGAGGGGTAGGGTTCTACCCCATATATTTAAAGCTTGTGGGACCACCTATACATATGACCCCACAAATAGTCAGGAGGCCGATGCGTAGGCTACATCTGCAACTGACCAGTTGGTGATGATAGATGCCATATTGAATGAGGCTTTCAATCTCAATACTCGAGTAAATGTTAGCATGTTCATTGAATTTAATTTATTAAATTTCATTTTTGAAATGAAAGATTAACTAATTTAGTTTAATTATTATAATAAAATTTTAGGGTCATAGTGTTCATACTATTTTCACCGTCCCTCCAACTCCTTTTTACTCCATGACATCTAGTGTTGACGTATGTAACTAGTAAAAAATTATAGATATTATATATGAATAGTATTGTAATATGAATGGTATTCTAATATTTGATTTTAGATGTTGAATAGGTTAATATTGGAGATTTCAAGGCAACACCTCCTAGCAACGATGGAGTTCAAACCTTCACTCAGGTAATAGAATAAAGAGCTTAAATAATGAATTGTACTTAATAGATTTGTATAGTTTATATTCATATTCTTGATTACATTGCATTGCACATCTTTCAAACTCAAAGCATTACTTCACATTGCATAACTAATAACTAGATATTGATAGATGACAAAATTTCAATTACAATATAGCTTTTTAGAAAGTCAACATAAGCAGTGATGCAATTACTTCACATAGCATAACTAATAAATAGGAGCAGCTACCAATCGCATTTTCTTGTCATGGTATTCCATGAGACCAAATTTTGTTGAGGCATTTTTTCAAATAGTTCACTGCCTTGTCTATGCTATAGATTCTTGGAATTTTTTTATCAAAGCATAATAGTAAGCAATAGCATAGATAAGGAAATGAGTTGTTTGAAAAAGTGCCTCAAAGAAATGTGGTCTCGTGGTGATGTCCATCACCATGAGACCACATTTCTTTGAGGAATTTTTTCAAATAGATCACCACCTTGTCTATGCTACAACATTTTGCATACATGTCTACCAAAGCATTTTATCTAACAATTCACTTCCTTGTTGCTATGGCTAAAAGCCTAAAACAAGTGCTTTCCAATAAATTAAGGATGCTTGGAAAAAATCTATCAAAGCATAATAGTAAGCAATAGCATAGACAAGGAAGTTAATTGTTTGAAAAAATTCCTTCAAGAAACATGGTCTCATGGTGATGGAATGGTGGCAATGAGTTTCTTGAAAAAATTCCTCAAAAAAATGTGTGTTGAGACCACATTTCTTTGAGGAATTTTTTCAAACAACTCACTACTGCCATTCCATCACCATGAGACCACATTTCTTTGAGGCATTTTTTTAAACAACTCACTGCCTTAAGAATAGTTCACTACCTTCTCTATGCTACCACATTTTTCGTACACGTATACCAAATAATTTTATCAAACAATTCACTAATTTGTTGATATGGATAAAATCCTAAAACAGGTGCTTTCAAACAAGCTATGGATAGGGAAAATAGTAAGCATAATAGTAAGAAATATTTAGTTCAATAAGTACTCAAAATATTGTTGATTATCTCATACATTATAATCCATGACCTGCATCGCTATTCTAATTTTTATGATTGAATAATTTTTTATTTTATTTTCAGATGATGGAAGCAAAAACACCTCTTGATGCCAATAGGTAAATGGATTGTGGTGTATCTTCTACAATAGATAGCATGATGGCTCTCATGAGGATATGAGGCAGATTAGTAAATTTCAAATTACTTTCGTTGTTATAGTTTCTTATTATTGAAAAATCAAATGATTATTGATTCGTGGTTTAATTTCTATTTGGATTGTTTCTATAGGACCTTGGCATGCCATACCTTGAGCATGCAGATCTTTTGCTTGAGGAGAGAGATCATTTGGAAGTGGTAAGTGATTATTTTCTTAAATATATCATTTTTTATAATGTAATTTCTATATATTAATGTATTTACTTGTTATTGTAATAGGTGAAGCTTGATCTGGAACTAAATAGGAGGAGCATCCCTTGAATTCAAAGTAAATGAGTGGCATACACATTGCCATCCACCCAACCAACAAAGGCCAGTTGTCTATTTCTTCCACTTGGAGGGCAGTGACTTTTGATTGGGGTCCTTTTTTGTATGCCTAAATGGAATTTTTGGACATATTTTGTATTACATATACTTGACATTGTATGCCTATATGGTATTCTTGTAAGCCTATATGATTATTTTGTATATATTTTATATTTATATCGACATATATTGATGTATGCCTACATGGTTATTTCGTTAATACACATATTTTGTATTGATGGTGTCCATATTTTCATTATAAATTCATGCTTCAATAGATATTTGTAGATGGTTTACTTCAAATATTTAAAATCTAAGTGTTTTCCTACACTCTTATTTTCTATAATTGTAAATATATAATAAAGTTTGAACATTATTCTCCTATAAGATTATTGAACATTAAATCAATCATATGAATATAGTAATGATTCATTCTTCATGCTTCATGTGTATGCTTCATGGTTTATATCATTGAGGAAGACATCTACCATTCCCCGTGTATGATTCATGCTACCATTCGCTTGTATGCTTCATGCTTCATGTATTATGTAGATAAAGAAAATATCATAAAACTATTGACAAAAGAAAATGGAAAGTAACAACTAAGTCTTACAAATTAAAAACTCAAGGCATGCAAGTCTTATTAAAGATCATAAGGGCATTGGATTATTGGAGATTAAGAGACTGCAAATCAACCTTCCTAATAGAAAACTTCATAGATATTCATCCTATTTCTAAACATGAATTCAAACCCAATAATTAGAAGAATGAAACTTTAAAATTCAAAATTGCATGCTTACAATAGTCTAAAATTCAAAATTGCATGCTTACAATAGTCATTAAACAACTTTAAGAGAGGTTCATGACAAAAATAGAACCAACTAAAAGTTCAAGAATTTCCTTTTCCCCAAGCATATCTCAAAAGTTTCAAATAAATCAATTTAGGTTCTCACGAATATTTATGATATGAATTTGGTTGTGACTTTTCAATGGAAAAAAGTTGTGACCCTTTGAATAGGAAAGACTACAAACCTTTTATAATGAAGCGTGGTAACCATGCCTAGTGTAGATGTGCCCACCTAGATGTGTTGGTGCTAATTTTTTGGACTCATGAAGAACAAAACAAAAAGTAGCTTACCTTGCAACTTTACACTACATGCAACTGACCTGTTTTCCATCAATTGAAATCTGTTTACCACGGGAAAATGACTTCGAGCTATCAAAAAATAAGAGAGATTGTTGTAGAGGTTCCCTACATGATCCCATAGCCTCAGACAAAATATTTCCAAGTGTCTTGATTTTCAAGTAATTGCTAGTCGAAGTTTTTTGTCCTTTTGCACTTTGGTCTCTTAAGAAAATTCCCTGATAGAATGTGGATTGGCATTTTTGGAGGAAAAATAGGACCTTTCCTAGGATAAATCCACCCATATGGACATGCCAGAATAGTCGGTTTAGTCGTATGATCAACATAATGAAAGTTACACCACTTTCCAGCTTTACACTACATGTAACTGACTCAGTTTCCATCAACTAAAATTTGTTAACCATGGGAAAACAACTTGGAGCTATTAAAAACTGAGAGAGGTTGCTATAGAGGGTCCCTCCATTGATCTCGTAGCCTCAGATGGAATATTTCCAAGTGCCATGATTTCTAAGTAATCGTTTGTTGAAGTTTGTTGCCCTTTTGCACTTTGGTCTCTTAAGAGACTTTGCCGATAGAATGTGACTCAGATTGTTTCGACATGTTTGGGTGTGAAATAGGACCTTTCCTAGCATAAACCCACCCATATAGACATTTTGGAATAGTCGATTCAGTCGTATGACAAACATAACAAAAGTTACACCACTTTCCAACTTTACACCACATGCAACAAACCCGTTTTCCATCAATTGGAATTTGTTCACCATGAGAAAACAACTTGGATCTATCAAAAAATAAGAGAGTTTATTGAAGAGGGTAGCTACATGATCATGTAGTCTCAGATGAAATGTTTCCAAGTGCCATGGTTTTCAAGTAATCGCTCGTTGAATTTTTCTGCCCTTTTACATGTGGTCTCTAAAGAGACTTTGGTAGTACAATGTGGCTCAAATTGTTTCTGTGTGTTTGGGTGAAAAAGAGGACCTTTCCTACCATAAAACCACCCATACGGACATGTTGGAACAATTAGTTTGGTTGTATGATGAACAAAATGAAAGTTACACCACTTTCCAACTTGTCACTACATGCAATTGACCCATTTTCCATCAACTGAAATATGTTCACCATGAGAAAATGAATTGGAGCTATCATAAACCAAGAGAGGTTATTATAGATGGTCCCTATATGATCCCATAGCCTTAGGAAAAATATTTCCAAGTGCCATGGTTTATGAGTAATCGCTCGTCAAATTTTATTGCCCTTTTGCACTTTGGTCTCTTAAGAGACTTCACCGATAGAATGTTGCTCAGACTGCTTTAGAATGTTTTGGTGAAAAAGAGGACCTTTCCTAGTGTAAAAACTCTCATACATATTTGTTGGAATAGTCAGTTTGGTCATATGATGAACGAACAAAAGTTACACCACTTTCCCACTTTACACTACATGCAACTAACCCATTTTTCATCAACTAAAATATGTTCACCTCGAGCAAACAACTTGGAGCTTTCAAAAACTGAGAGAGGTTATTGTAGAGGGTCCCTACATGATCCCATAGCCTTAGAATTAATTTTTCCAAGTGCCATGGTTTCTAAGTAATCTATCATCGAAGTTTGTTGCCCTTTTGAACTTCGGTCTCTTGAGAGACTTCATCGGTAGAATGTGGCTTAGACTGTTTTAGTGTGTTTGGGTGTGAAATAGGACCTTACCTAGCATAAAACCTCCCATACAGATGTTTGGAAAAGTTGGTTTGGTTGTATGACAAACAAAACCAAAGTTACACCACTTTCCAACTTTACACTACATGCAACTGACCCATTTTCCATCAACTGAAATCTATTCACCACAGGAAAATGACTTGGAGCTATCAAAAAATGAGAGAGGTTATTGTAGAGGGGCTCTACATGATCCTGAATCCTTAGACAAAATGTTCCCAAGTGCCACGGTTTCTAAGTAATTGGTCATTGAAGTTTGCTGCCCTTTTGTACTTTGGTCTCTTAAGAGACTTCACTGGTAGAATGTCGCTTAGACTGTTTCAGAATGTTTGGGTGCAAAAGAGGA
Organism: Sequoia sempervirens; assembly: GCA_007258455.2. Taxonomy (NCBI): domain Eukaryota; kingdom Viridiplantae; phylum Streptophyta; class Pinopsida; order Cupressales; family Cupressaceae; genus Sequoia; species Sequoia sempervirens. The sequence continues at coordinate 70,074,328 of VDFB02000015.1, forward strand.
CCTTCCTAGCATAAACCCACCCATACGGATGTGTTGGAATAGTCACTTTGTTTGTATGATGAACATAGAAGAATCTACACACACACCTTCCTCAAAATCTTGAGAGCAGAAAGAGTCTCTTTATTGAATACATTATGCATCTCATTCAATTTGGTATGCTTCTTTTCCAAGTTCTTTTAGAGAATACTAACCAACTTTTCGTTGATGATAAAATATTCTTCTTGTCTTTTAATTCCTTTTCTAAGTGGTTAATTTTAGTCTTCAGTTGTTTTGCTTCAATTTCAACACTTCCAACTATTGCCTTTGCATCTGCAACTATTGTTATCATCTTTGGAAGTGTCTTTCTGATTATAGAATGCAAATTTTTCTTTTAACAAGTTCTTTACAAAAATTCTCTACCTTTATTAGATAAGACTTTCAGGTGTCCACTGCATCAATTCTCCTTCTTTTCACTTACATTTCATATTGCTTCTTTCTTATCATCTATTTCCAGTTGTATTTTCTCCATGGAAGTCTTAAGTTCAAGAATATTTGAGTTCATTTTTTCATTTATCAATCTGCCCATAAAGATTGGAATGATTGTAAGATATGCCCAAAATGGAAAATGTATGGAAAATGTGGTAGCATAGATAAGGAAATGAGCTATTTGAAAAAATTCCTCAAAGAAATGTGATTTATGGTAACGCACATCACCATGAGACCACATTTCTTTGAGGAATTTTTTCAAATAGCTTAATACCTTTTCTATGCTTTTGCTTACTATTATGCTTTGATAGATTTTTTCCATGCATCCATAGTTTAGTCGAAAGCACATGTTATAGGATTTTAGCCATAGCAACAAGGGGACCTATCAAAACGTAAAAGGGGGATTTTCATGAGTGTTATGGTTGCAATTGCCTTAGTAGACACATGAAAAATGTGGATGCATAGATAAGGCACATGAAATATTTGAAAAAATCCTCAATGAGAGATGTCCTCATGGTCAATGTGGGTGCATTGACAAGGTAGTGAGCATTGTAAGAAAAAATTCCTCTCCTACCCAAATCATTATAGAACAACTGAAAGAAACCTTGCACAAACTTTGTAGAATGTGTGTAATCATCACTAATGTAAAATTGGTACCCCCTCAATACCTTCTTGATATCCTCTATACTATCAACTGAATGAATGAATGCTATGTGAACAAATATAGAAGCCTATGTCGATTTGTAATCTTGTGATTGCAATTCACGTTGTGGTTGTAGAGTGTAGTTCTCTGCAATGTCAACAACTAAAAAAATGCTACCAAGTGGAAAGGTGTCCTTGCATAACTTGAATTGCAAGTCCAACCATCGAGCTCTATGGGTGTGCCTTGCATACTCATAAACTATACTGTCATGAAATGTAGACATAAACTGATACACTAGAATCTTTTGAATAACCAAATCACACCTTTTGGCTTCTTTTCCATCTTTTGTATTGTAGGTCACTATTTTATACTTGTCAAACTCTACTAGTTCCTTTCCAACCACATGTGTTCTTTCCATATGTTCACATATTAGAATACATTGCAAGCTATCACAATGTTGACATGTTCCATTCAAGCATGATTTCCTATAGAATATTTGACCTTCCTCTCTTTCACATAATTTTTTTGATAAGAAGTCTCTTGAAGATGTTGGTGGAGCATGTATGCCACAATCCTGCAAAACATTTTTAGTATGAAAATCTAAACATATAGAATGATAAACATAAAAATGGTTAGAAAATTCAATATGTGATTTACAACAAGTAGTGTGTGTGTGATTTATCTTGACATAAAAAGGTTTTAGCATTTCAAAATATCTTTGACAAATTTTAATTTGAGGATACTCCTATAGAAATTTACAAAAAAACTATGTTTGATTCATATCCAAAAAAATATTTGGATGTGGCTCAAAGTTTCGACTACCGATTCTCCTTCTTACCACATCCCTTTGATTCAGAGACACCCTTGTGTTATTCTTCCAAAAGTTTTCAATTAGTGATCTCAATGCTTCAACAACTGGGTATGTGCAGGATCATCATGGAAAAAACAAGCCCTTAAGTGGATAAAAAATCAGAAAAATTAGTGTTAGGCAACTTGACGTAAAAATTTGAATAAGTTATCTATATTATTTCAAAAATATATAAGAATAGAATCTATAGAAAATTGAATGTAGTTTCTAAACTACTAGGTTTATTTAAAAATAAATAAAATCTATCTGGTGAAAATTTCAAATTTCAATGCAGAGTACTTAAATTTCAGGAAAAAAAAGAAGTAGGTGTCTGTCTGACCACCCTAACCACAATAAAATGATAATATTTTTTTATAAGATTTTATATATAAGTAGAGGACTCATGTCCAGATGTGATGCATATTTTTTTGTAATTTTTTTCCAAGTGAATAATTAATTATGATTTTTTTATTAAAACTTTTTAAAAATATATAAACTTGTATGTCTAACCACCTTAACTTGGTCAAAACTTCATGAAATTTAATTTTCCTTTTTTTAATCCTATATTATGTGAAGCATAGAATGTGATGCATGTTTCAGATTCAAAAAATGTGATACCGTTTGAAAGTTATATATGTTTTTCAATCAGCCTATCAATCAAGACTTTAGTCATAATTCTAATAGAAAATAAATAATAATTATTTATTAAATTCAAATTAAAACATAATTTATATTGGTGGAAAGCTGAGAATCTCCTCTAAAAACCCTTTTCATTTCAATAATTTTGGGTTAAAAAAAAGTCGTTAGCCACATACCTTACAAATACCCGTAATATTGCCACTTTTTGGCCCATCATGATCCTGCACATACGCAACTGGTTTATATTTTCATGGTAGTGTCCCTGAGAATTCCCATTATTCAGTGGAATCAGTGTCCTCAATTCTTTGGCGTCTTTGAATGGTTCTTGATAAAGTTTTTCTATTAATTCTCAATTCTTGACTTTTCTTTCTAATGAGACAATCTTTCCTCATTTTATTACTTAATATTATCGACGTAATAACACATGATGTGATATTACTATGTTTTAAGCATGAGGTCTTACCCACACTCTCATATACATCCATTAGATTCTTCATAATTGTTTTTTCCACTTGAAGCATTCGATGTTCTCAACCCAAGAATCTTCATGATGGACCTATACTTTATACTTCACATCATTTCAAAAAATAGTTGACATCTTGCGATCTCATTTAACTTTTCAAAGAACACTCTCCAAATATTATGAGCATATGTTCTACAAGTGCATTTTGGAATCTTTCCTTCCATTGGCTACAAAATATTCTCATCAATATTAACCAAAAACTTTGTCTTTCTATGCAAAATTCTAGGTGGTGTTCTCAAAGGTAAATTCTTCTCAACATTAGGAATTTCATCAATATTTAAATGAGATGGGCTAGATGGTGTACCTTCAATCGAGGATGGAATAGATGATGTACCTTGAGGTTGAGATGGGAATGATGGCGTACCTCCTTCCTCACATGTGAGTGATGATGTAATCTCAACTTGAGATGTGGTAGATGGTATCCCTCAATATTCACTTGTGGTAGTGGGAGTGTCTCCAATTACGGTATTCAAATCTCTCTTAGTATGAAAGTTTCACATTCGTTCCCTTTGTTCCACCAATTCCATATCACTTCTTGATGGTTGAGATTCCTCTTCAATTAGTATGTATTTTTCAATTGTTTCCAATGTCTTCTTCTCACGATGTTCCCTCATACATGCTGCTTTATTTGCATTCTTAGCTTCTATCTCTTCTTGTGTTGGTTTAATCCTTGATCATTTCCTCCGCATGATAGATAATTTTATCTATAGCATGAGAAAGAGACAAATATTAGTTCCTAAAAAATGAATCCATACAAATAAATGAAATATGTGTCATTCAACCCTTCATACAAAATACTTACAATCATCATGTAGAAGAGTAAATGTCACTCAACCATGATGAATAAATAAGTGCAATAAGAACACAAGGAAAATGGAAAGATTTTTTTTTTTTAAGTATTTCTAGCATAGACAAAGCTCACATGAATTTTTTGATGGAATTCCTTAAAGAAATGTGGTCTCATGGAATGCCATGATTGCAAGATAGCCACAAAACAGATTTTTTAAAAGAAATTACAAACTTTCAAGAAAACACAATTGGCTTGACTATAAATCCAAATTTTGCAGCTTTTGTTAACATCCTAACTTTGAAACAAGGTATGGGCATCAATCAAAATATTGAAAGAAAGGGGGATTTTTGTCGAATGTTATAATTGCAACTCCCTTGGCAACAATGTATGAGAAATGTGGAAGCATGGACAAGGAATGTGAATTGTTTGAAAAAATGTTTTGGTAGGAATGTATGCAACATGTAGTAGCATAGACAAGGTAGTGAGTGAGCTCAATAGCTTGTCAACACGGTAGCATTGACAAGGTAGTGAGTGAGATCACTAGCTTTTCAATACGGTAGCATTGACAAGGTAGTGAGTGAGCTCACTAGCTTTTCAATACGGTAGCATTGACAAGGTAGTGAGCTGTTTGAAAAAATTCCTCATAGAAATGGGGTCTCACGATGATTTTTCAATGTGGTAGCATTGAAAAGGTAGTGAGTTGTTTGAAAAAATCCCATTTCTATGAGGCATTTTTTCAAATATCTCACTACATCACCATGAGACCCATTTTGATGAGGCATTTTTTCAAACAACTCACTACCTTGTTATGGGGACCTTGGAATGGGGTATGACATCTATCAAAACATAAAAGGGGAGAATTTTCATGAGTGTTATGGTTAAAATTTCCTTAATAAACACATGAAAAATTTGGATGCATAGACAAGGCACATGAACTATCTGACAAAATACCTCAATGAGATATGTCCTCATGGACTACAATCATTGCAAGATATGCACAAAATGGAAAATGTATGGAAATTTGGTAGCATAGACAAGGGAATGAGATATTTGAAAGAATTCTTCAAATAAATGTGGTCTCATGGTGAATTCCATCACCATGAGACCCCATTTCTTTGAGGCATTCTTTCAAACAACTCATTGCCTTGTCTAACATGTTTGATAAAATGCTTTGGTAGACATTTATGGAAAATGTGGTAGCATAGACAAGTTAATGATCTGTTTGAAAAAATGCTTCAAATAAATGTAGTCTCATGGTGATTGAATGTCATTCCATCACCATGAGACCACATTTATTTGAGGCATTTTTTCAAACAACTCATTGCCTTTTCTAATATGTTTGATAAAATGCTTTGGTAGACATGTACAGACAAGGCGCATGAACTATTTTACAAAATGCCTCAATGAGATATGTCCTCGTGGACTGCAATGATTGCAAGATATGCACAAAATGGATTTATTGAAAAGGCTTTAGAAAATTTCAAGAAAATGCAATTTCTAGGTGTAAAACCAAATTTTAAAGCATTTTCCAACATCCCCCATGCCTATACCAAAATGGAAGCTTTGGAAAGGGGTATGCACATCCATAAAAAAGGAATGAGAAATGATGTATTATATTACATAGATATAACTACTCTCATAAATGTGTATACAAAATGTGGAAGCATACACAAGGTAGGTCAATTGTTTAACAAAATGCCTCAAAGAAATGTGGTTTAAAATGTAATTGGCAAGTGTACAGAATTGTGTAGTTTAAAATGTGCCAAGAGGGGCTAAGGGTATAATGAGAAACAAATAATTTGATGAACATGGAATATGCATAATAACATATCATAGCATTGTATTAAGCATGCATGATAAGGGATGATACAAAAACATAATAGAATTAAGGAAAATGTAAAGAAAATGTGTAAGGACTTGACATACCTAAAAAAAAAGATTCAAATGGAGGAACTACCCAATTATGTAGTCTTTTTTTCTTCTTGAATCAAACTCCTCAGCAATTTGAGTTTTTCAAAAGCTTGCTTCCTTTTCAACGTTCAATTGTATATCACTCAAATAGAATTACTAACAACAATACAAATAACCAATGTATAATGTTAAATTCCTACAATTCAATCACAATTAACAATGCAACACTACAAAATTTGAGACTTGAATTGATATATATCAAATTTGATGTGAAAACACTATTATTTCCTCTTTCTTAAGTTGGAAAACCATAAAAAGGTGGTGGAAAGTTCATGCAAAAGTTGTATAATGTGAAAACTTTACATGTGCACTTCCCAACAACATCAAAAAGCTCTTTTTTTTCAGAACACGTGCATAACCAGTAGAATAATAGAGCATGTGGGCCTGGATCATGGGTGTGCTGACCTTTTTACCATTTTTAGAGCAAGCCAAAATGTGCTCACATTATAATGTGAGTGTGTATTGTATTACTATACAAAATAACTATATCTCAACTTCTTCAAAATGTGCTCATGTTCTAAAAATATCAATTTTCTAAAGCTTTCCTCTCACTCTATCTCCTTAGCCATCCATCCCTTCTTAGCCATCTAGGTCTCTCATTTAACCCTAAACCCTATCCCTAAACCCTCAACCCTGGACACTATTCCTTAAACCCTAATCCCTCAACCCTAAACCCTACTCTCTCTCTCTCTCTCTCTCTCTCTCTCTCTCTCTCTCTCTCTCTTTCTCCCTCTCTCCCTCTCTCTCTCCCTCTCTCTCTCTCTCTCTCTTTCTCTCTCTCTCTCTCCATCCCTCGCTCTCTCTCTCTCTCTCTCTCTCTCTCCTGCCCTACCTAGATAAGTCCTCACTCCAACCCCCTCTCTCCCACTCCCTCTCTCTCAAGATTCTCCCTCCCACCACCTCTCCCTCTGTTAGGTCTCTTTCTCTCTCTCAATCCCTCTATCTCTCTCCCTCTCTCAAGTCTCTCCCTCCCACCCCCTCTCTATCTCTCTCAAATATCTCCCTAAGGGACACTGCCTATATAACTATGAACTCTCTCTCTCTCTCTCTCCTTAGCCATATAGGTATTTCACTTAACCTAAACCCTCAACCCTAGACACTATGTCTTAAACCTTAATCCCTCAACCCTTAAACCCTAATCCCTAATCACTCTCTCTCTCACTCATTCCCTCTATCTCTCTCCCACTCCCTCTCTCTCACTCCCTCTCTCCCAACCCCTCTCTCTCTCTCACTCCCTCTCTCTCCCACTCCCTCTCTCTCCCTCCCACCCCCTCTCTCTCTAGCACCCTACTTAGGTAACTCTCTCTCTCTCTATCCCTCCCACCCTACCTAGATAAGTCCCTCTCACTCCAAGTCCCTCTCTCCCACTCCCTCTCTCTCCATCTCTCTTAGGTCTCTCCCTCCCACACCCCCTCTCTCTCTCTTAAAATTCTTCCTCCCTCTAAATACATACATACATATAAGTAGACATACATACATACAAGCATACATACATACTTACATACACACAAGAATACATACATATGTACATACAATCTTACATCATACATACATACACTGCTACATGCATACATACACATACACTGATACATACATATATACATACATACATATAGGCATACATACATACATGTGTACATACATGCATGAACGCATGCATACATACATACTTACATATATACAAATATATATACATACATTTAATAGACTAGCATTTAACATAAAGCAAGACATAATGTGAGCACATTATAATGTGATCACGTTATGTCTTGCTTTAGCAATTCTTGAGCACAAACGCAAAAATTATGTCAAAACCATGAAATAACACAGGTGCGTTATAATGCACTCACATAATTTCTTGCTTTTAGAATCCCTAAACCTTAGGCTTGGTATTTGCTTTGGATTACCAACCCAAAGGCTTGGAGTTTCTTCCCAACATCCAAAGATGTGTTTTTGCATATTCTACAAGATTTCACATAATTGTGTCTGTGCCAACTGTTAGGTCTGCACGTGTTTCAAGGTTAAACAAATCAAACACCTATGTATTGTTAGGCTCTCTCTTATATATTTAACAATGTATTTTTTTTACATTTTGACAATCTTAAGCCTTTCATCTTTAATTTCTTTTTTTGTGTGTCCATTTTTTGGCAAAAACTACTGTTTGGTATTTTTTCATTATAAATTAACTGTTCATTGAAATTTCAAATAAATTACATTTTAGAAACTAGACTCCATTCTACACATTAAAAAAAACTATTTTTCAATTATTTTTCAAAATTTATAGGGGTAGCATGGCCAAAAATCTATTTTTCAGGATGTGTCCACTTTGAAAATTAGTAAAAATCAAATATTCATTAAAAAAATATCAGAAAAATCAAGCATAAACTACAAATTGTTAGCTAATTTCTCATTGAAGCGATTTTAAAAATAACAAAAAAAAATCACCTTTTGAGGGAGCCACAAAAGTTGTTATGTTATGTATTCTAAACAAAAATAGCACCAATTTATGTGGCTCCCTCTTTTGAACCCCTTAATCTCTACCATTTAAAAAAAAATAGTAGTTTAGAAAGTAGACTAGGAGCACTACGATCCTTGTTTTTCTTACATCTAAATTTTTTGAGTGTAACTATCCTAAATTTCACATCCAAGGTAGGTATATCCTAATTTTAGAAAAACAGTGGCCACTTAAGACCCCTTTTTGGGCCCCCATATTTTTGCACTTACCCATAATGGTGATTTGAACCACAATGGATGAAAAATTCTCAAATTAATGCTAATGGATGAAAGTTTGGATGCATTTCAAGAGCATAACTTTTCTCAAATGATTGTGGATCCATTTCTCTCGAAAATGGGAAGTATTTATAGGAGAAAATGGAGAATCAAGGGTCAAGATCAAATTGCACAATCAATGATTGAGAGGCAAGGAGAGATGAAGGCATGGATCAAGGATTCTCATCAAGGGATGATAATCCAAGTTGACATGGATAAAAGAGTTAATCAATGGCTCACAATGATCCAAATAAACACACTTCCTAAGAATTGGGAAGTGGTTAAAATATATTTTCATTTTGAATGAGTGCAAAGGAGGAATATTCCCTTTTGGAGGAATGTGTAAAGGAGGAATATTCCATGGGAATGTTCCCTTGCAAGTGGGAGGGCGAGGAAAATAGGAATTAGATAATTAAAACCAATTTTTAATTGTGCAAGTTAGAGAAAATTAGGATTATCATTAAATAATTTATTTATTTAATGAAAAGGGGTTAAGTGACATTTAATCCAATAATGTAGATTATTTAATTAAATGAGAGGACATAAAGGGGTTTAATTTAAATAATTTAAATTATCCAATTAAACAATATGAAACATTAGTGTGAAAGGGGGGAATTAACCTAATGAATTTAATTATCATATTAATAGATGAGAATAATGCATTTAATTAAATAACTAAGATTATTCAATTAAACAGTTGAAAAGAAGATGAATTTAGGATGAAACAGTGTTTGTAATCAAATTCAGATGTGAAATATTAGTCAAGAAAATTTTAAGTGTCTACACAACCTTCCTAAGACTTTACAAGACTAGGTGCACAATCTCCTTAACCCTTGGTTTTCCAACTGGCCAACTTCAAAAGAGTGCATGCCAAATGATGCAGGAGAACCCACAAGTTCTCAATGAAGACTCTTAAGGGAAGGTTCCAAAAATTACTATACCCATAGGAACATGATGAACAACTTTCATTTACATTGTTTACCCATCTAAGGTACCAAAAATAAGAGGAATTGACAAGACCAAAAAGAGAGAACAATTGACTAGGTTTTTAAAGCCTTAGTCGAAAAAAATGATCACCACGGGAAAACAAAAAGGAAAAAATTGACAAGGGGAGAAGGCTTATAAAAACCTTAACTATCCCTTGTTAAGAGTTTTTACATTTTGGAATTTGTATGGGGACAAGGCCGCCCCAACATAGAACTAAGCTGCCCAAACACACTTAGTGAAAATTTTGAGTTTCTAACCTACAAAACCAGACCACCCCAATTGCTACCAGGCTGCCCTACTTGCCACTAGGCTGCCCTAGAATTCTCTAGGCTTCCCCAATAGTGTTAGGCATTTTTTTAGAAAATTGGGTTAACTTAGCTTATAACAAGGCTGGCTAGATATAGTACCAAGCCGCCCAACTATGAAATTTAACTAAGAAATTCATTTTAAAAAACAAATAAAATGTGCCTAAGTTCATTTTAATCCTCCAAGTCATAATTACATTAATATTCATTTATAATCATTCCTAACACCAACACCGAGGCAATCAACTAGACTAAAACACTCTTTCGAAAATGAACAAGTCATCTCACAAGATAGGTCTACTTAAAAAATTACATTACAATTACATTGAGATTACACAATTCAAGGACTCAAAATGTCCTTAATCAATTATAGTACCTTATATTAAACTAATACAAAGAGATGAATGAAAGAGAAGAGGATACTGATGTCGATTCACTCCATGAACCTTTAAACCCCAATAGTGGTTTCCACACCACCCTACTATATGGAACCAACAAGGTTCACTCCCACCATGTTAGGAGATGCCACAAGTCTCAAACACACTCACACAAGACACATTGGAAAAGGGTATACTCTCACACCAATCATAGAGTAAACATTTATCAAGCATATCACACAAGAATAACTAATACAATCAAGCATCAAATGATGATCCATATCAAAAATCCATTAGCATGAACATAATTTCATACATAAGCAATCACATTAGGGCACATCTTATTCTTAATAATTCCAACTTAACTTCCAATAGTCTCCTCCCATATATTCTCGTCTTTCATTCTTATCCAAATAATCAAATTACCACCTTGAATCCATTATTTTATGAGTCTCGTCATCACAACCATCCCGAACATCTCCTCTCTCTTGATTATTATGATGAAAATATTGTTGACCAAGATGAGTATGAATTCAACCCCCTTGATTCAATTACCACCAATAGGATTATTTCAATCTTCCATTACTCACTCATCCATAACCAACTACATTGTTACTAAGAATTTACTAGCACTTTCTACCCCATCATACTTACATGCATATCTATTAGTCACCATTTTGATACCTTTAACAATGGAAACATGTCTTATCCTCACCCCATATCTCCATATTATCTCCCATCCATGTATCAAACTCACCCTTTCTATAAGGCCACCATTGTCTCCACCTTTTATCCAAATCCTATTTTCCACTATCCAAAAATACCTACACCCAACCCTCCACCTAATTTTGAACATTCTAGTCATTCATGTCCAATTTCCTCCAAGGACTATACCTAAATTCTAAAATTGTGGATTCACATGACCCCACTAGTTCAAAGTCACCTAAGTGCATCATTAATAAGGTTATTTCTCTCCCACTCCTAACCCCTAATCTCATCCAAAATCCTAACCCAAAATGAAAGTATAACACCATCCAATCCCCATCTCATTAATATATTGAATCCTCTATCCCTCTTCCCACCCAATCTAATAAGTTTAGCCATGCTAAACATACCTCCCCTATCACACCATCCAGACAAACCCGACCATGTTACAAAATTATTCTTAAACATGCCAAACCATCTCCCCATCCAAATCAAGATCCTTCCATCCAATCTATTCTCCCTCGCAATCACTTATCACCTCTTATCAAACCATCACCTTACCCTCTTTGTTTTTAACCCTTACTTGAGTATCTTACTATAATGGAATACAAATATTCACAACTCATATCCATCCACCTCAAAATATATTTTGGTCATTTTTACAAAACAACAGACATCCAAATACCAACTAAATTATCAAAAACATAAATTGTCAAGGAAAACTCTTAGGAATTAACGAGAAATGCATCTTTGATCCCATCCATATTAAGGAAAATTCATGATTTTTTAGCCTTAGATACACATCCCAAGGTGGTTAATCTAAAAAGTATATACAAAATGTGTTCCTCCTAAGGAAGCTTCTTCAAAATCCTCAACAGGTGCCTCTCATTCCTCCAAAATATTTATTGTCATCACTTCTCCTCCATCATATCAATTCAAAATAAAAGACACTATCCCTCCCCCATATTAGAAACATATTTTAGGCCCTTATGTTCCAAAATTCACCTTTACATGTACCTTATCTTCCCCATCCTTATTGGGTCCCTACATTCCAAAATCTATTCTCCCAACTCCTACTCATCCTTTCCTTACAATTAGTAGTCAAGTCCAATAAACACACACACTCGTGAACCCCTTCTATTACATTACATTCACCCCCCTTAAAAGTTCATTATCTAAACCATCCAAATATACACACCCACTCCATTTGCTTTAAAATATTTGGATTCCAAAACAAAAATATTAAAATAAAAGAATCCACAAAATCCAAGGATCGTCATGTCCCATAAAAATTACATGTAAAAAAAAGAAAGATTGTATCTAACATCAGAATAAATCTAAGCAGTCACAAAGGACCCTCAAGAAAAAAAAAACCATGTGTATCCCAAAATAAAGTGAAACAATGCGTCCAAAAAATTATTCTTTCTTAGGAACTATGGAATTGAATTGAATCAAATCATTCTTCGAGGTCTTGATTCTTGACCCATTTCTTATCCAAAACTTCCTCCTTATTCCATCATCATGATCCTCAAAATCCTCTTTTTATTATTTCAATCTCATTATTCTAATTCATCCCCAAGTCATCATCCTAAGGTCCTAGGTCCAAATTTCTAAAAATACAAACCATTTTTTCCAAAATCATCAAACTTCTAAGTCCATTGTCACAACCCTCTTTATATCCAAACTCATGTTACTCTATTATTTGGATTTAAAATAGTAATTATAATTCAATGAATTCACTTCCATTAGAATATTAATAATGTTGTTAGTAATTAAAATAAAATAAAATAATAATTTATTAAAAAAATTAAGATGCAAATATTATTTAATTTATTATGAAAATGGGTAATACTATGACACATGAATAATTATTTTATGGAAGTTACATGTCAAGAATAATACTATTCATGGGAGATTCTATAACAAAGGTGTGAGTTATGAATTATATTTATGTCAATAATATTAATATGATAATGGGAGTTATAATTTAGGGATGGCATAATGTAATGGGTAATGGGGATCTTGGAGGGAAAAAACCAAGCCTTCCATGTTTTCTCTTTATTGATTACTAATTTTTTCCCAAATAAAATAAATATTTGTAATGGTGAAGATTTGAATGATCTTATCTGTTGTTTCTAGCTTTATGCTTTTCCTTTTCAATAGTTTTTTGTTTTAAAACATAATAAAAACTGCAGTTGTGTGCAGTTGTTATGGAGGAAATGGATTTAGTTCTACAATACTTTAGCTTTGTTTTTAGTTTTTTTCCTTATCTTTGAGCTTTCTTAGCTTTTTTTTTCCAACAACATGATCATTGTTTTTCAAATACTCTTTTAAATAGAGATGTTTGTAACATATTATCACATAGTTGAATACAATACATTCATTCATTTCAGTCTACTATACGCTCATTCATTGAGTAGAATTATCAAGGTTTTGTTTAGTCATTTATATGTGATGATTATTCAGTTTAGTGTAAGAGCTTTAGAGTTTTTAATATTTCAATTGGTATCAAAGCTAGTTGTAGGAATACGTTTTTATTGCAGGCAGGAGGGTGATAGTTTTCTCCAAGAAAAATCAAAATGGCAAATGGTTGCAATTTTTCATTCCATCTTTCACTGTCTACTAGAGACAACTACGAATATTGGAGTATAAAGATGAACCTACTATTATCCCAAGATCTTTGGGAATTAGTAGAAGTGGGATACACAGAATGTGCAAATCAGACTACTTTGTGTAGACACTAAAAAATGACCTAGGCCTGCAAGCTCTATTTTTACCACTTTTTGTCCTAGCATAATTATGTCATTTAATTAATTCATGTCCCTTTATTCTTCATGATTATTAAATAAATAAATTTTATTTATTTATTAAATACATCATTAAATGTCTAAGTCTTCCCTTAATTAAATAAATTTCTTAATTTATTTAATTACCCTTCTTCATGTACTTCTTCCTGATTATTAAATAAATGAATTTCATTTATTTATTTAATATGTCACTAATTGTCATAATTAAATGAATTGATTAATTTATTTAACTATTAATCATATCTGCTAAATTAAATAATTATCTTTAATTATTTAATTGTCAAAATTAACATTTCTCTCATTTTAAATAAATTAATTATTTAAAATGATTTCACATTCTTAACTGTTAGTTCATTTTAGTGAATAATCTGAAAATTGATTATTTATTATTTCACAAAATCCATATTTTGAATTAATTTAATTCAAAATGGTAACTAATATTCTAAAAATCAAGTAATCGGGCAGATTCTTGATTTTCCAAATCTGATCTTCAGTTCAACTCTTATCTTCTTGATTTTTGAAAATCTTTATTTTCGAATTAATTATCTCATTTATTCTCCACCGCCGATTCAATCTTCTTAGATGACATCTCGACCACTCGTTTAAGAATTTTGCCCTAACCCTGATTAGGGATTATCGGATTTAATCTCATCCTCTGATTTTGGGTCTTTGTCGAAAGTCGATCTCGTCCGTCCATTCAAAATGGCATTTTCTATAAAATGATATTTTGCTCTCATTTTTAGATTACACAATTACACACTTAGATATTCGACAGAAGTTGCAACATTTATTGTCATATTCCATTAAGTTTTGGCATATTTAGGCATAGGCATTTTTAATCATTTTGTCATAGGCATTTAGATTCAAATCCTTCAAAGCTTGTGTAGGACTTTGTCAAAGATTTCTCGCACATTCGGTCTAAGGGCAACACGAAAATCAACAAGTTAGAAGGTGCTACGAAGAGGAATCATGGAAGCTTAGCAATTATCTGGTATACTTGTTTCATTTATTTTAGTTTCCATTGTACTTCGTAGTTCTTTGGGTTTTAGTCTTTGTTGATTTGCTAACCTCTAATCCAACCTAAAATTAACCCTTAGTTACATTGGTGAACCCGACGTGAATCTTACAATTTTTCAAAGAAATTGGTTTGTTTTCTTATTTGTTTTTGTTGTTTTGCAGGTTACAGCCAAGAATTCATACGAAATCTCGTTATCTTCTTTTGAGCACAAAAAAATGGGCGCATGGAATCTTTAAAAATGATTATCAGGGTCTTGTAGGCCTTGTTCTTAGCTTTCTGAAACTTCAAATGCTTTAAAATTTCGTTAAGATTTGAGAAAGTTATGGCTGTTTTAGTATTTGTTATTTTTTAATCTAACTTTTAAAACCCGCGTTTTCTTTTTCCTATAACACTTTTTTTGTGCAAAATCTTGGAAAAATACTTTCTAAGTTTTGAAAGTTTTATTTTCAGCTTTCTGTGGATTCAAACGATTTAAAATTTTGCTAAGTTTTGAGAAAGTTATCACTATTTTAATTTGTTGTTGTCAATAAAATTTTATTTTGAGTTACTAATCTCTTGTTTTCAGCATGTGGCACAGCTTGGAGGGAGTCTAAAAAAATGTTTCTATAGAAACAAAAATTGAGCTTTTTCATTTCTTTAGGCATAATCAATTTTGTTTTTTTTCAACAACAACAAATTGCATTTACAATCATGAGGATAAAATGAACCACAATTTGCATGTCACTCATTTGGTCTTAAAATGAACAACAAATTGCATTTACACTCATGAGGATAAAATGAACTACAATTTTCATGTCACTCATTTGGTCTTAACAACAAATTGCATATTTCATTCATGGGGGTTAAAACGAACAACAAATCTGCATGAATCACTCATTGGGCCTAAAATTTACAATTACAACTTGCATTTTCATGTCATTGGGCTAAAATGAACACAAGCATGCATTGAAACTCATATGGTTAAAATGAACTTGCATTCTCACGGCATGAGTTTAAAATGAACTTTGTTTTTCATATTTCAAGTTAAACTTTTAAAAAGAAAAAAGTGTCTTGTGTGTCCTCCTCACATTATCATTTGGTAATTAAAATTTACAAGTGTCTTCAAATTTTTTTCACCTTGATGCAATAATCAAAGTATCCTCTCCCCTTGTGCATTCATGCGATCCTGGGTGTAAGAGAAACGGTTATTGCCTCTAGAACTTGGGCTTGTTCTGTTGGGAAAAAGTACTCACCCCAGGATGACTCAAACTGGTAGCACCCTGAAACCGAGGGACTTCCAGCCGGTATATAAAAGTGGATTCTTGGGGAAAGCCCAAGAATCACGCATATGGTTCCGACAAGATGGATCCGAAAGGGGACTCTCGCTGCATGGATCATGCCCTATGAACGGAATTCCCGTACTAAACACCTTTTGTTTTAGAGGCCAACCATTCTTCAGCCGTTGCTTGGTATAGTGCAGGGTACAGTATCATGCCTGAAGACACTCACTACTGATCCCCTTGAGTAGAGATAGCAGTTCTTGGGAAGTCACTACCCAAGAATTCAAAGTTGGTGTGCTCGAATGACGTTAATGAGTCGTAGAGGGGAGCCAATGCCACCAAAATTCTAAGCTATCCGCTCTTGAGAAGGAAAGGTTTTTAGCACCAATCCGAGGTATATTGGTAGGCTATACCAAGTATACAAAACCTTGGCCTATTGGCCCATTAGGATCATGTTTTTCTCATGTGTTTTTGCATACACCAAAATATTGTGCTTGCCAAGTGTTTTCAGACATTCAAACAAAACAAAACATCACTGTCACAGACCAGAAATCAAAGTCAAACTTGTCCAAACTGTGCATAAACATCTTTTTCTAGAAGCATAGAGTGGTTAGGAAACTTTCTTCCAATTCATTTGGACCTTTGCATTTCCATACTTTAGACATTCAAGTCATCTTAGTCATCACCTTACATAATTTATCCTTAAAAAAAGAATCCAAAAATATTGTCATAACTTTCATCATAGTCCTCATTTGGCATCTAGACTTGGCATTGGTCATTTTCCTTAGTCAACATTTTCATAGTAGTCTTCATTGTCACCTTGGCATTTGGCATCCTTTCTTAACAATTTTATCATCTTGCATTAGTCATTTCCCTTAGACAAATTCCATTATCACTCTACATTTAACAACATCATGACATCCACCACCTTGTCTTCACTTCAACAAAATATTGATAGGCTCGTTAGTAAAGTTGAATACCAATTACTCTGTAGAGGTCAATACCAACAAGCCTTAGACTTTAGGAGACAATTCCTCCAAACCGACAATCAATGTCCTTCATACCTACAATCCATGAGTCCTAGTCCTCCGTCCGTCTACACTCACTACCAAAAGTCACTTAACACCATCCATGACATTAGTCTCCAACAAACGTCCAGTTATTACCCTTATCCTAACCTTAAAAAGGGAAACCAACTGTCCACTGGTCCATTTCAAATCTCCACATCATATGTTAGTCCTTCACCTATCAATCCCATTCACGTCTACATGCCCCATCAACCATCTACCAACCCATGTCAATTCCCCACATCATACTATATCGATCCCATCCAAGCATCTGCATCCTATTTTAGTCAACCTTATACCAATCCAGACCAAGTCTCTATATCATATCCTAGTCCTTCACATACTAATCCAGTCCAAGTCCCCATGTCCTATCCTATTCCTTCATTCATTAATCCTTTTCAAGTCACCCCCTCACAAGCCACATTTAGTCATGAAAATTCTATCATTACTCAAAGGTACATCCCATCATCTAAACTTGAGGGTACATGTCAAAAAAAAATCCCAAAGCATGACCTTATAATGTCACCCTCATGTCAAGAACAAGGTAGTCCATCCCATGACCTATCTTAAAGTCCATTCAAGAATTCCTTCAAGACAATCATGACATCAAAAATACACCTACCATTGACCAAGAAGTCCAAATCCATGACAACCCCATCTTTGACCAAGACCCTACCATTGACCAAGAAATCCAAAACGATCCACTCCTTGACCTTTATGCCATTTATGATCAAACACTTGATGACCCTATTCAGGCCCCAACTATCGACACTTTCCAAGATGAGACACTTTCCTTCATTGGACCCATAGACGATCTTCCTCCAGAAAAAGAGTCTTCCACTATGGACATATTTGCAAATGACCACGTTATAGCTGAATTTACTGGACTCTATGACACTGACCATAACGATGGCTTCAACATTGACTTCGAAACACCAATAGAATCATCTGAACATGAGATGTCACAAGATCAAACCAAAGATATCAGTCAGAAATATGTCCAACATGACAATGAAGCTAAGACACTTTATCAACTAGGGTCATCTTTCTTTATCAGAGAAGGCTTTCTCACAGATGAGAACATTATAGGTAACAGTGTCCACATACATCATGATGGGTTAGCATCTTGCTTTCAAAACAAAAAATACCCCATCGCAAACAAAATTTGTCAAAGCATGCATTATCAAGGCAAAGGACTAGGCATACATGAGCAAGGCATTCAAGAACCAATACAACTTCAGGAAAATTACAGACATCAAGGTCTTGGCTATTCCTCAGAAAACAAATCTAATGATGTTAGTGGAACCTCCTCGATACTGGGGGCAACCTTGTCAGATACAAATTTCAAAATAAAGTCCATGAGAAATCCTTGTCATAAGGTTGTTGCCAACACCCTGTCCATCCACACCATAAACTGTCATTCTCAACATCTTAAACCTTCCCTTTGGAACCAACAAAAACAAAAGTCTTACAAAGTTAAAAATCAAATGTCAAAGGCCATTAAATTAGACAAAAAGACAAGTGGACAAATGAAATTAAAATGGATCCCAAAGAAAAGTGGATCAAGCAAAGAAAATATGTCAAAAGGAAAAGTTAATTACAATGTGGAGCCACAAGACAAGAGGACTCCCACATACAACAAATGTCCACCTCCTTCAAAATGGTCATCAAGCAAGGCATCTAAAGGTGTTGGTTCCAAACGCCACCCCTCCAAAATATTTCATCCACCATCCCAAGTTTGGAAAATAAAAAAGTGATTCGTCCAAACATCCAAACAACCTTTCCACAACTACCATCATTCGTCATAATCCTACATCTTGTCTAAAGTCCAAAAATTCCACATCACACATCTGTCACATCTTGGCAACATAAGGACTCTCATGGTAGTCTATCACGATGTGTGTATTCTGATAAGGCCAACTCTAGTATCAGAAAGGATCACAATGACATCGATCAGTTGTATGCAAGCGCTATGATCCTGACGAGACAATTACTTTAGAAAGGAAATTATTGGCATATCATGGCGCCAGTCTATGCATTGGCACCATCAGTGGATTTAGAACAGTCAATGATCATCTAAAGCATCCTAAAATATCAAAAATACAAAAAAATTAAAAAATGTAAAACATCATCACCCTGATGAAAGCCTGGCAAACAGGTGTCTTGGTGACACCAAAAAAAATCAAAAAGTCAAGAAAATAGTAAAGAGAAAAATTTCATCCAATGGTGAAAACCTGGCAAACAGGTGCCCTGGATAAGTACCATGATGAAAACCTGGCAAACAGGCATCATGTGTAAAATAAATCATCTATGTGGACTTTTACACTTGGGGGCAAGTCGTCTCATTTCCCATGCCTTCCTCATGAAATTTACGTCCATCTAAGCCCTATCATTTCTGCACATTTTTCCCACCTACCTTGGTGTTGACATAAAACTGGCACACATAAATCATGCTTTGGGAAAACTTTTGACATGCCTATCCTTTGGTCATACATTATCGGTGAAATGTCATGTCATTACTGACATAACCTCATTATCCTTATGTGACACAGTCCTTGAAAATCATATGACAATTCCCTTAGTCTCATGTCTCCCGTCCTTTACTAAGGCCACCTCTCATCCTTTCATGTATGTCACCTATCTTGGCTTTCCCTTGTCAAACAGTCTAAGGATACTCCATCATCCCTTTTGGTCCTAACCAAGTCATTCCAAATGCAACGAGTCTAATCTATACAAGAAAGTTATCCAAAACATTACTTGCCTTTGTTCCTGGCTCGGCTGTAGACCTCAATACTTTCGTCACATTATTGTCGTCCTCACATTGTTTCAAGATGCGTCCTTTCCACGTCAAACAACATTGTCATCACTTGTTAATTGGTATTCAGCTTGACTAGGGGCACAATCATGTTTTTCCTTGGATTCTCATGTGTAGGCATCAGTCACATGCATTTGTCATGATCCTCTTAAACCATTCAAAAAGACAAAAACATCATAAAAAGTTTTGAAAAAAGACAAAACATTGTAAAATGTCCTGAAAAAAGACAAAAACATTATAAAATGTCTTGAAGAAAGACCAAAAAATCACAAAATGTCCTGAAGAAAGACCTAAAAATTGAAAAATGTCCTGAAGAAACCACAACAAATGTCAAACTTCTCAAAAACAAAAAAATAGAGTCATCTCTTGTCAAGTCCGTCATGTCAATCAATTAGTCTTTATCATTTGTCTGAACTACGTTGTTTCTGCGCATTTGTTACATAGGCAAGACTCTTTTTCGAGTCCTCGAGACATTAGGTCAATCCTTTTAGGTTTGTCAAAATAAAATCATGGTGCAATCTTTGGTCATCAAGACAAAGTCATTGGTCATGTCAAACTACGAGGTCTTTGAGTGTATGACGTAGGCAAGGCCATCTGTTGATGAGCCCCCGAGCCCGTACTAGGTCAGTCTATTAGGGTTCATGGCACTATACTGGCACACACGTCAAAAGTCTACAGGTCAAAACGACTTATTAAAATAAAGTATGGAAATCATTTATTCCAATATGACAATCACATTAGCATGTCAAGAAAATTGACATATGGACAACACAAGTCAAAATTTGGTCAAATCTCAGCCAAACTCAGTCAAAATAGGTCAAATTGTCGCAACCAACCAAACTGTCAATCTTGGTTATCTTTCAGATGTTTCCTTCTGAAGAATAACCTCTGTCATTTATGCCTTAGGATGTGTCCTTCCTAGGCATCGCCATCCAACATTTTTTTTTTTTAAGGAATCCTCTTGACATTTAAGGATCACTCCTCTCGACATCAATTTTCTTTCAGATGTGTCCTTTTGAAGAACAATCTCTATCATTTGTGCCTTAGGATGTGTCCTTCCTAGGCATCGTCATTGTCATCTGACATTTTCAAGGGATCCCTTTTGACATTTAGGGATCAATCCTCTCAACATCAACATTATTCAGGATGTATCCTTCCTAAATTTGGCAATCTTCGACATTCGTCATCTTGGCATTGTCAAAACCTTGACACCCTGGCATCCCGACATCATCATACCTGACATCTCGACATTACAAAAATTTGGCATCCAGGCACACTTGGCAAGCACTTGGCACTTGTCTTTTGGGATTTTTTTCATCATGTTACTAGCTTTTCAACGAGATCCTGACAAACAAGATTTAGAAAAGTAGCAACGTATCATTATTGTCTTATCTTGTCTTTTGGCTTTCATCATGTTACTAGTTTTTTAGCGAGATCCTGACAACATGATTTAGAAAAGCAGTGACGTATCATGATTGTCCTTGGATTTTTCATCATGTTACTAGTTTTTCAACGAGATCCTGACTACATGATTTAGAAAAGCAGCGATGTATCATGATTGTCTTATCTTGTCTTTTGGTTTTCATCATGTTACTAGTTTTTCAATGAGATCCTGACAACAGGATTTAGAAAAGCAGCAATGTATCATGATTGTCCTTGAATTTTTTGTCATGTTACTAGTTTTTCAGTGAGATCCTAACAACATGATTTAGAAAAACAACGATGTATCATGATTTTTTTATCTTGTCTACGGATTTTTGTTATCATGTTACTAGTTTTTCAGCGAGATCCCAACAACAGGATTTAGAGAAACAACGGCGTATCATGACTTTGACACGCATGTTACTAGTTTCTTAGCGATGTCCTAATTAAGGGATTTAGAAAAACAACAACGTATCATGATAATGGCTATATTTTTTCCTATTGGCAATCATGTTGCTAGTTTCTCAAGGATGTCCTGGAAACAGGATTTAGAGAAGCAACGACGTTTCATGAATTATCCTTCTTGTTTTTTTTCTGCTTGTGGTTTATTATGACAAAAATACTGGGGCAATTGCGCTCTTAGTATGATTCATAATCATCCTTGTCTGTGACTACTCATCTTATGTGATGGTACGACCTTGCACACCTTGATCTATGTCATATCATGGTGTTTGTTGGCCATCACAACAATTTGCCCAGTGATGATTAAGAGCAATAAATATAAAAAGTCCTATGGTCAGGTTTTGAAGGATTTGGTCTAGGAACTAACATGCATCTCCTTTTGTCTTGTCATCTTCTCTCACTCATCTCATATAGGCATTGCGTCCATATCTTTTGCACTAACATTTCTTTGTCTCTTCATATTCTAGTCTTCTCATCCATTTCGAGAGCACACCTGTATTCTTGGAACCCATATGTCCTCTCGAGGGGGCATACTGCTACCTCCCTCGTCGTTCTTCCTCATCCTATTTTGCACTAAGGCATATTTTTGACTTATTTTCTTTGTCACAATGCGACAAGAGGCATTATGACAAAGAGGGGCAAAATGTAGACACTTAAAAATGACCTAGGCCTGCAAGCTCTATTTTTTACCACTTTCGTCCTAGCATAATTATGACATTTAATTATGTCTTTGGTCCACATTTGATTATTAATTAAATAATTCATAATTGTTTAATTAATTCATGTCCTTTTATTCTTCATGATTATTAAATAAATAAATTCTATTTATTTATTAAATACGTCATTAATTGTCTAAGTCTTCCCCTAATTAAATAAATTTCTAAATTTATTTAATTACCTTTCTTCATTTATTTCTTCCTGATTATTAAAATAAATAAATTTTATTTAGTTATTTAATATGTCACTAATCCTCATAATTAAATGAATTTATTAATTTATTTAATTATTAATCTTATCTTCTAAATTAAATAATTATCTTTAATTATTTAATTGCCAAATTTAACATTTCTCTCATTTTAAATAAGCTAATTATTTAAAATGATTTCACATTCTTAACTGTCAGTTCATTTTAGTAAATAATCTGAAAATTGATTATTTATTATTTCACAAAATCCATATTTTGAATTAATTTAAATGGTAATATTCCTCCAAAAAATCAAGTAATCAGGCAGATTCTTGATTTTCCAAATCTGATCTTCAGTTCAGCCCTTATCTTCTTGATTTTTCGAATCTCACAAATCAGGAAGTCTTTATCTTCTTGATTTTCAAAAATCTTTATTTTCTAATTAATTATCTCATTTATTCTCCACTGCCGATTCAATCTTCTTAGATGACATCTCGACCACTCGTTTAAGGATTTTTCCTTAACCCTGATTAGGGATTATCAGATTTAATCTCGTCCTCTGATTTTAGGTCTTTGTCAAAAGTCGATCTCGTCTGTCCATTCAAAATGGCATTTTCTATAAAATGCTATTTTGCTCACATTTTTGGATTACACGCACATAGATTACATTATTATGGCATATTAAGATTTAGATTTCTTTGAGTCATATTGTCATAGGCATAGGCATAGTTTTATATTTTAAATCCTTCAAAACTTGCATAGGACAATGTCATAGACGAAATGCTCACACACTCAATCTGAGGGCACAAATCATATGCTGCAAGCTAGGAGGTGCTATGGAGGTAATCATGGAAGATTCGAGGAATAGGTATAATTGTTCTTGCATTTAATTTCCTTTGTGCTTCATAGTTCTTTGGGTTTATAATCTTTTATTGATTTTCTAACATCTAATCTAACCTAAATTTAACCCTTAGATACACTTTGAATGCCTTAACAAAAATTCAATGAACTCAGGTGAAAGAAGAAAAGAAGAAGGATAATCAAGCTCTATTCATCATTCAATCTGCATTGGATATGTCTATTTTCCATAGTATAGCATGTATGTCAAAGTTGAAGAATGCATGGGAGGCTCTACAAATTGCATACCAAGGATTTGATAAAGTAATATTAGTAATACTTCAAACCCTTCGAAGATATTTTGAAAATATGAGGATGAAATAAGTTGAGTCTATTCAAGAATTTATTACTAGGACACAAAGTATTGTGAATCACCTTAAAAATCAAGGGAAAGTGTTATAGAGCAAAAAATTATAGAATTTTTTTTTAGATATCTTCCTCCAAAATTTGATCTAGTGGTCATATCCATTGAAGAAAGTAAAGATCTAACCACATTCAAAGTTGCAGAGTTGATAGGTTCTTTGCAATCTCATAAGGAGTGTATGCAACATTCTATAGAGAACCTAGTGCAAGCCTTCTAGTCTATTGTAAGAATTGAAGAAAATTCTACAACTCCTCCATCTCACACAAATAAATCTCAAGGTGAGTCTTCTTATAATAATATAGGATGACATAGAGAAAGAGGAAGAGGAAGAAGTTTTGTAGATCGTAGAAGCATCCAATGCGGGTATTGTGAAAGGTATGGACACTATGAATCTGAATGTAGAAAGAAAAAATCTGATTTGAATAAGTCAAGAGCCAACTATACTGAAGAGTTTTTTGAAGATCCAAATAATTCCACGTTCTTTACATTCAATTTGGCAAAAGAAAATCACAAAGATGTGTGGTTTCTAGATAGCGAATGCTCAAATCATATGACAAGAAAATCTAATCTCTTTGTCAAATTAGATGAATCTATGAGAAGTCAAGTAAAATTTGGTGATGATAAAGAGGTTGAAGTAATGGGAAAAGGTACCCTTGCAGTCAAAACTAAGCAAAGAGAAACTACATTTAATCATGACACTTTGCATGTGCCCAAATTATAGCATAATCTTTTAAGTATTGGGAAAGTTGTAGCAAAAAAATATAAGGTTGTGTTTGAAGATAACTGCTGCAAAATATTTGATAAACCAACTAACCATCACCTTGTAGCACAAGCGTATATGAAAGAGTATATTATTTCCTCTCACATTGGTTTCTACAAAGATGCATGCCCTCAAGGAAACCACAAATGATTCATGCTTATGGCACCAACGTTATGGTCATTTGAATTTTCAAGGATTAAGTTTGCTTCATAAGAAAATGGTGAGAGGACTTCCTGCAATTTAGGCAAAAGAAGAAGTTTGTTCAAGGTTTGCACTTGGCAAGCAGCATCAAGACATTTTTCTAGTGAACAAATCATGGAGGGAAAAATCTCCTCTAGAACTTGTGCATGAATATATTTGTGGTGGCATGCAAGAGGAATCATTGGGTAAGAATCTTTACTTTTTGACTTTTATTGAGGATTTCTCTTTCCACACATGGGTGTATTTTCTTAAGCAGAAATTTGAGGTATTTGAATGCTTCAAGCACTTTAAGGCTATGGTAGAAAAAAAAAAGTGAGTATTCTCTCAAAATACCCAGAACATATAGAGGGGGAGAATTCAATTTCAAATAGTTTGTTGATTTTTGTAACACTCATGGCATCAAGATACAACTAACTACAACTTATACACCCCAAAAAAATGGTATTGTAGAAAGGAAGAACCATACCATTTTGGAAATGGCATGAAGTATGTTATAGTCCAAAAATATTCCAAATTGTTATTGTGGAGAAGCAATTGCAATGACATTATATATTTTGAACCAAATTCCTACAAAATCAATTCAAAACATCACTCCAAATCTTGGAGTGACCATAAGCCTTCAGTGGCTCATCTTCAATTATTTAGGTGGCGTGCATATGTTCATGTTCCAGTTCAGAAGAAGAAGTTGGAAGTAAAGTCCCAACTTTGTATTTTCATGGGATACTCAGATGCAACTAAGTGATATAGATTTTACAACCCCAACACAAAGCAATAGATTGTTAGTCAGGATGTGGTTTTTGATGAAGGGTGAGTATGGAAATGGAAGAAAGGATTTCCACAAACTACAACACTAATCATGAGTATTGAAGATGATCAAGTTCCTCCTCTCCCTACAAGCTCAAGTGGAATTTTAAGCCCAAGTTCACCAAGTTCCTCAAGTTCATCTTCAGGTGATAGTTCAATTGCACCATTCAGTCCACATTCTTCACGAAAGGTACGAAGTTTAGTTGAAATTTATTAGAAGAGTACAAATACAAATCTTGTTGTTAATTTTTCTTTGCTTAGTACAATTCAAGTTGAACCTTCTATGTATGATGAAGTTGTGAAAGAACAAGTATGGATTGATGCTATGAATGAAGAGATGCATGCAATTGATAAAAGTAATACATGGGAATTACTTCAACTTCCTTAAGACAAATAGGTCATTGGAGTCAAATGGATTTACAAGGTCAAATACCATGCAGATGGTTCAATAGAACGTCATAAGGAAAGATTAGTTACCAAGGTATTTGCACAAACACATGGAGTAGATTATTTAGAAACCTTTTTCTCCAGTTTTCGGACTTGATATAGTCAAGATTATATTGGATATTGTTACACAATACAAATGGTCAATATATCATATAGATGTAAAATCAATATTTCTTAATGGTTATATAGAAGAGGAAGTATATGTGGAACAACCTATGGGTTATGAAATTTTAGGAAAAGAACACGTAGTCTACAAGTTGAAGAAAGCTCTTTATGTGTTGAAGCAAGCTCCTTATGCCTAGTATGCTATAATTGATAGTTATTTTATGAAGAAGGGATTCAAAAGAAGCCACTTAGAGCCCACATTGTATGTCCAATGTATTGGTAATTATATTCTCATTGCTTTCCTTTATGTTGATGATCTTATTTATACAAGTAATAGCCCAACTCTCATGGAGAAATTTCAAGCAGAAATGAAACAAAAATTTGAAATGTCAGATCTAGGACTCATGCATTACTTTCTAGGATTGGACGTGCAACAACACTTTGAAGGTATATTTATCTCTCAAACCAGGTATGTGGATGATTTATTGAAGTAGTTTCGAATGGTTTCATGCACAATAGTTGCAACCCCAATAGCTCTTGGTGATAAATTAACCAAGGAAGATGCAAGTTCCAAAGTGGATGCTACTTTATACAGAGGTTTGGTTGGGAGCCTCATGTACCTCACTAAAACTAGACCTAATATTACGTATGTTGTGAGCATCATCTCTCGGTTTATGCAGGATCAACATGAGTCTCATTGGCGTGCTACAAAAATAATTTTAAGGTATGTGAGTGGTACACAAAATTTTGGCATTCATTATTCTTGCACTAATAAGTTTGAGCTAGTTGGCTACATAGAATATAATTGGGCTGGTTTAGTGGATGATAGAAAATAAAAATCTAGTTATGTTTTCTCATTTGGTTCTGGACTTGTATCTTGGAGTAGTAAAAAATAGGCAACCATGGCTCTCTCTCTTCCATAGAAGTAGAGTATATTGCAGCAGCATCGAAAAGTTGTCAAGCGATATGGATTCAAAGAATTTTAGAGGATCTACATTTGGTTCAAAAACATCCAACTACTATTTACTATGATAACAATAGACCCATTGCAACGACCAAAAATCTTTTGTTTCATCCTAGATCAAAGCACATTGAGATCAAAAACCATTTCATACATGACTTGGTTCAAGATGGGATAGTGGAATTGCAGTTTTTCCTTACATTTGAGCAAGTTGTTGATATATTTACCAAGGATCTTCCTACATCCAATATTTTTTCTTTAAGACTTGGTTGGGACTCACCCCTATTGATCATTCAAGGGGAAATTGAAGATTTGAATGATCTTATCTGTTGTTTCCAACATTATGCTTTTATTTTTCAACAATTTTTTTTTAAAGCATAATAAAAACTACAATTGTGTGCAGTTATTATCTAGGTGATGGATTTAGTTATATGATGCTTTAGCTTCATTTTTAGTTTTGTTTCCTTAGATTTGAGATTTTTTAGCTTTTTTTTTCCAATAGCATGATCGCTATTTTTTTAAAACTCTTTTAAATGGAGATGTTTGTAGCATATTCTCACATAGTTGAATATAATACATTCATTCATTTCAGTCTATTGTGCGCTCAATCCTTGAGTAGAATTATCAAGGTTTTGTTTAGCATTTATATGTGATGGTTATTTCAATTTAGTGTAAGAGCTTTAGAGTTTCTATTCTTTCAAATGACAGGGAAGGCTGAAAAAGGAGGAAGTGTTTGATAATCCAATCAAGGGTTGATATTCCCAACTTTGATTAGCGCAACAAGAGTGAAACTCTCTTCAAACAACATGATGGGGAAGGCAAAGCTAAGAAGTATACTACAAAGGAAATAACAGCAAAGGTTGATGCAACAACCTCTAGTAGAGGAGGAGGAAAGGCAGGTTTACAAGATCGTACTGGTAGTGAAAAATGGGTGGCCATGCCAAGTATGAATGACCTCATTGTAAAGTTAATGCCCCTTACATCAAGATGATGTAGATATCATGAAGAAAAGCATCCCAAAATTCCATACGAAGAAAGAAAAATTATAAATCTATATGGCGTACATGCTCCATATTTCAATAGGCCTTGACCTAGAATTTGTGGTAGTTTAAAGAAATGAGATAATATAACATCGAGGAGTATATTTGAAGAAGCTAGCTGGTTTGTAATGCCATGCAAGAATATTTGTATTCTATCTCATCTAGGAAGGCTAAGGAGGAGGAGACGAGACCTTGAGACTAATTGTTGAATCATTTAAGAAGTTGGCATCTGCTATTATTATAGAAAATGATGAAAAGAATGATGGTGATGTTCAGCTGGCTACATTCTCCAATGCTTGTTCCTTGGTCTCTATTATCTTTCACTGCCTTAGAATCACCTTCAAATTTGCAGAAATGGACTATGTTGCTAAGGAAGGGCAGAAGTTCCAAATCTGAAAGGCCATCACCAATGGGTATAGAGGAATATGAAAGAAGTCCATATGAAGCCTTTGATTTCAAACCAACTGTCCCAGCTTAAAGATATATAATAAGTGTTGGTCAAGCTGTGGAGACATGGAATTATAGTATGGTTGCATGAGGGCTTGGGAATCTATTTTCATGGAGCTAGAGGTTCCATGGGAAAAAAATGTGCTATGGGATTAATTGGAATCTTTTCCTAAAAAATAGCAACCCCTACCTTTTAGGACTGTAGATTTCAGCTGGTGAAATTGAGGTGGGGCTAGAAATTTCCCCTATAGCTTAGGATTTTTTTTTCCACTTGTCTATCATCTAAAATTTTAAATTCTTATCAGAAAATAAAAAATGAGAGAATTTTCTTTTATTTATTATTTTTTATCAAAGCACTATAGTTCATTCCTTAAATTTTAGAGCTTAAAATTTTAAGCAAAATTACAAACATTAAATCCATGGGACCAAGAACTTTAAAATATTCCTAAAAAAGCTAAGTAGCATCCACTAGGACTTTTAAGGAAGCCCCCCTCCATGGGATCTTACCCTTATAAGCAAAGATATGATTCAAATAGGTATGATTTTTCTTTCTAATTACTTCGATATAATTCTACAATGACAACACGACATATAGGTGGTAGCAAATCCGTGAAAGAAAATAAAATCTACATTCTATTTTTATGTGTAGTGATTTTTTATTGATTTTTTCTATTGTTTAAAACAAAAAACATTACAAAATTCTATTTTTATTATTTAATGTAATGATTTTTTTTCATCTAATAAGTCATTGAATGATTTTTTATTTATTTTAAGTTTGCTAATTGAAAAACTTGGATATTTTTTGATGTATTGCATATAAATTATCTTAAAGATATATATACTAATTATTATTCTATATGTATTATAGATAGTTAATTCTATGAATAAATAATGAGAATGTAGGATTTTATATATTCTAGAATGAATCTTTGGAGCACAATTTAAATTGAATTTGTTTGAATGTTTCTAAAACCCATCTAATCTGTGTAAATACCACGATCATTATGTTCCTTCATACGTCATCTCTTGAGGTGTTAATTCAAACACTTCACTTGCTTTGTCCCTATTTCCACATTTTGCATGCTTGATGTTATATCTCTTAATGTGTTTTGTTTAACCATTTGCATTTCTTGTATCTATTTCCATATTTTGCATGCATGATTTTTCTATTTCTTTGATGCATTTTGTCAATTGTTCATGTGCCTTGTATTTTTTCCACTTTTTGGATTCATGAAGCAATTCAAGTTTCCATAAATTTTTTCACATTTATTGACTGGCAGGGTTGTTACATCCATCCACAGTGGCATCTCAAACATTATGGAAACAATTTCTTGTCTATTTACATTTCCATGAGAGCTACATAGTATTGTGCTACTACTACCTTATGCACAAAATGTATTGATTTTATTATGAACACATCAATGTATATATTCATGAAGTTGGTTTTGACTATTGCAAGGTGTGCGCTCTTGGTATTTTTGTGTTGTGTATCACAATGCTCAGGTTTGTGACATGGCTTAATCGCCTCCTATGGATTCATTAACTCTAGCGGTTGTATCGAGCATTAACAAGTCGATCTTTTGGTGCAACTACACTGCTTGGATTCATGACATGGCTTAACTACCTCTCATGGATTCATTAACTCTGACGGTTATATCAGAAATTAACAAGTCAATCTTTTGGTGCAATAAAAACCATTTGTGCAACAATGAATTCATCTTAGAGTTTAACCACTAATCCATAAGCTAACATTTGTCTGCTACAATATAAGGCTTGTTGGATCCATTTACACATTTTCTTTTGTAGAGTCTTGTGAGTGCAACTCTTATGAGTGTAGAGTCACATGAGTATCAATTGGGCATTGTATATGTAGACATGTAAAAATGACCTAACACTTATCACACATCCTAAATGACATTTTCTCATCATCAACATCATTATCACCTAATATCTCTGCATTTCACATCAATTACATAAAAATCCCTAATTTCCTCTATTAATTAGATAATATTAAATTATTTAATTAATTCACTTTTTATCATTTTTGACTAATTAAATAAATTTCATTTATTTAATAAAGTCCTAATATAGCTTTATTCCTTCTAATTAATTAAATAACATCAATTATTTAATTATTTTGCTAATTTACCCTATTCCCCTAAATCAATTAAATTATTGCCACTTAATATTTTAATTAAATCACTTTCCCCTAAACATGAATAATTGAATAAATTATTCAAACATCATTCAAAAAGGTCAAAACAAACAATACAACTTTTCTTGTAAAAGTCAAACATGACTTGCACGTTCAACTCAAAAAGGCTTAATTAATTAAAACGATTAATTAATTACCCTCACCCACTTTTATGATTGAGAAAATTACAATCCCCCAATTGCTCACTCTAATTGGCTGACTGATTTGTCGATTTCTTGACTAATTCATCTGTTCTTCAATCCCACTGAAGGCTCAACTTGATTTCCTCAATTCCACTGAACACTCAAATTGATTTCATCAATCACACTGATTATGTAATCAAAATCGACTAATTCTTCCCATCTAATTCCTCTCAATTGTTTTGAACCATTGATCGGGATATTCTACTACACAATCTCGATTGTTCATTTCAAAACACAAAATCTATATAACAATCATCTTCATACTCAGAAACAATTGGAGAATTGACATCTTTTGCACAACAAAGTAATGCCAAATTGACAATCGATTTCACACAAGATTTAACACACATCTTCGATCAACATCGCATACATTGGAGCTTTTGCAACACATAAATGAAGGCTTCACATTTATACAATGATCCAACATCATTGCAAATACACTTCGACAGGAGATGGGTAACAATATAGTTAATTGAATTCTTTTGTTTATTCTTTGTTTGTATTATCTTAGTTCATTGAATTCAATAATCTTGTATTTTTCATTGCGTGAGTAATGGGTATGAATCTAAATCTTTCATTTGAATTAGATTACTTTAATTCATTCATGTTTGATTTCTGTTTACATTTATTGATTTCCCCCTAACACATTCTAGCATGCCCGATGGGACC
This sequence comes from Sequoia sempervirens, assembly GCA_007258455.2. Taxonomy (NCBI): domain Eukaryota; kingdom Viridiplantae; phylum Streptophyta; class Pinopsida; order Cupressales; family Cupressaceae; genus Sequoia; species Sequoia sempervirens. The sequence continues at coordinate 70,106,195 of VDFB02000015.1, forward strand.
TCGGTCCTTGACATTAACCTTTTTATGAGTTTTAATTGAGTAGTTGCAAGTTTCGAAATGCAAATGCACTTTCCAGAAATGCACTTGAAAAATTTTCACTCAAAAGCTACAAGAGATTCACATAGACGCTCCTTTGTTTCTATCGTAGTTTCCTTTTTTCAACCGCTTTTCAAATTTTTCTAACTACCTTTGCTTCCAAAACAAGGCCGCTTTTGAAAATGATGACTGTAGTTGCATATAAATAGGGCCACTTTTGAATTTTCTAACTGCATTTGCTAAAAATAATAGGGTTTATTTTGATAAAAATTTACACTTCTACTCTATCATTTTTTTATTTCAAAATCTGAAAGTAATTTTTCAATTTCTAATGCTAACAAGTGGTTGTTTTGGATGTTTTGTGTTTGATAACTTTTTTTGTTCATCTCTTGTAGGGATATCATACAATTTACATCAAGAACAACTAACATGTTTATTGCAGAGAAGGTGAATAATCCAATCCCAAATGTTCAAAAAGCTTTCTAGAGTTTAGAAGAGATTTTTATTTGGTGCTTAATAAATGAACCCCACAACTTGCACGCTTTTGATTTGGTGATTTAAAAAGAACATTTCAAAAAGCTTTCTAGTTTAGGAAAAAATTTCAATTTGGTGCTCAACATCAAAACATCAACATTTAAAAAAATATTTTGAAAAAACTTTCATAGTTTAGTGAAATTTTTCAATTTGGTGCTTAATAAATGAACCCCACAACTTGCACACTTTTGATTTGGTGCTTTAAAAATAACATTTCAAAAATCTTTCATAGTTTAGGGGATTTTTTCAATTTGGGGGTTAATAAATGAACCCCACAACTTGCACACTTTTGATTCGGTGCTTTAAAAAGAACATTTCAAAAATATTTCTAGTTTAAAAAAATATTTTGATATGGTGTGTTAAAAATAAATTTCAAAATCTTTCATAGATTAGAACAACACTTTATTTTGGTGCTCTAAAATAGAATGCTTTTTATTGACCAACACTTTCATTATGTTGACGAAACAAACGATGTTATTTTGTTGACCATATTATGACAAGGATTGTTAGAAACACTCAAGTTGGTGCTTAAAAATGGACAAATACATTATGATTTTCATACTACTATCTATTTGCTTGAAATCCATAACACTTCAAATTCGGTGAACAAAAAAATAAATTTTTATGTTGTTCACACTTCATTTTTTTTTGGATAGTGCCACTCAAGAGGATTAAAAAGAACATTGCAATGAATTGTATGTTGTGTATTCCATGTTTGGAAAACTAAGTGTCTATCCTCTCCCCTCGTGTCTTTTTCCAATCTTGGGTGATGAAAATCAATTTGAGTTTTGCACTTGTTTCATTTTCAAAGCATTACCATTAGAGGGCCTGCCTTTGAGACACATCCCACATTGGAGAACTCAAAGGTGACTCAAAGTGGGTTTTCACTCAGGCTGCTATATAAATGGTCAAGGCTAACCGCTAAATGACTTAATTGGTGATTACTTTTCCATTAGTGTCATTCACAAAAGGGGAGGTACCATTGTGTGTATAGAGCCCCAAGTAAGTTGGTTAAAGCCTTAAGTGGATTGTTGGATGCTAGCAAAGCATTGGATCCCTTGAGCATCACTAAGAACCAATGTATTAGAGGCCACCTTTTTAGCCAAAACATTCTTTGAAAGTAGTGTATCAGAATTTACTTTCAAGAAGTTACTTACCAAGTCTGATTTACGGTTGAGATTAAAACACTCTCCATAAGTTGCATGTAAAATCATCCCTTCGGGGCATGAGGTAAGCCCACCTAAAAGAATGTGCCTATCTCTAGGTTGTAAATTGTCTTCACGAACTTTCCAAATTTCTCGATTACTTTAAAACATCAAACACTTTGCTTGATTTTAAAAATGAACACATCAAAACAAGCATTGAACATGGTTATCAAACATCAAACCCTTTTGACTTAGCATGAATACTTTGAAAAGAGCCCTATATTTGCACTCCTTAAAAGATATGTTAAAAAAATATCTCTAAAGGTTTTTGAATATTTAGGCTTACATTTCAAGTCGCATTAAGAATGATGTCAAAAACTATAGCTTTAGTGTTTTGACTTTCACAAACTTTGAGCATTTTTGGAAAGAAACTTGCTTAAGCTATAGACATTTAGGGTAAAATAGTTTTGATTATTGTGTTGCATCATATCACTTGCCAAAATTCTCAAATCAGATCAAAACAAGGCATCAAAATCTACAAATTTATCCAAATTGCTGCCAACATAGAAACTCAAAAACAAACCTACATCGAAAACCACTATTGTTGTTATTTTTGCCACTGTTGACCTTAAGAATATTGTAGTTGATCTAAAATAGGCCGCTTTTGCTCTTTGTATTTTGATAGTTAGCATAAAAACTTGCCACTTTTGCAAAACTGAATGCACTTGGCATAAAATTTCCACAGTCGATCCTAACATTATCGCACTTTGACATATTTTCTTAGCCGTAGTCGACATAAAATTGGTCGGTTTTGATCCAGAAGGCCGCTTTTTCCTATACTATTCACCAGTCATAAAAATTGCAAAAAGAAGGTGACTTTTGATAAATCCTACCACAATTGCTTTTCAGACTTAGTCGCAGTTGACAAAAATTTGGCCGCTTTTGACAAAAATTACCGCTACTATTCTAAAATTACCGCTTTTGTTCTATTTTCTAGTGAAAATCAGAAGACTAATCCAAAACTGGTTGCAAATATTTTTTAGAACGAAATAGTTAGACACCCAAAACATGTCATAATCCATTTGCAAAATTGAACACCTCATCCTAGTTTTAAGATTCAAAATTAAAACACAAACTTTGGATTATTCCTTCACTCAAAATTCTAATATATCAACATTTTATTGAACCTCAAGGCTAGTTGAAGTAGATTCTCCAAATCATATCCTCTAGAAAAATGAAGTGAAATATCAATCCAATTTTTCAACATTTTGAGTCCCAAAAATAACATCATCCAAAACATCACTCAAACTTTAGGGTCTTGAGTATCATAAAAACCATATCAAAACACCACTCACTTTATGACCATTTGGCATCCCACTGCTCCAGTTCAACAACCAAATCTTATGACACTCATTATACAAACAAACCTCACACAAATTGAAGGTGAACAATCGATCATCATCAGTAGTTTGAGAAGCTTTGTATTTGAGAAAAAGGAAACAAAAACTCAGTGGAGAAATACAACTAATATCCTAGAAAAAGAGGAATGAAAAAAGGATCTTACAGCCAAAAGGCCCATATTACCACCTCCTATGTGGCAATAGATACCATCCTTTTAAAATAGAAAACACCAAAAACACTCAAAAATAAGAAAACCCAAAACCAAAGCATTAGTTCATTCCATAAGTTAGAAATCACAAAATTTCAAAAAGTCTTGGCACTTGTTTATGACAACTACGTGATCACAACATAGAAAAAAGATGGAAGCCAACAAAATTAGCTCTAGCATGCCCCCAACAAAGATCACAAATGATGAAAGTGAGCCATGGGGTTATAGACCAAGTGACCTTATAACTCCTCGAAAGGAACCTACATTCAACACAACATCGAACCAACCACCAAGTGAGGAGGAGGTAATTCGTAAACAACAAGAACTGATGGATAGATCAAACCAAAACCCAAAGGACATGGTAATAGAAGAAGTGGATAGTGAGGAAGAATTAGATGAGGAAGAATTCTTTCAACAATTCAACAATCCCAAGGTACTTGAATTGATGGACAAATTGCTAGGAAAGGATCCAAATGCCTAGTTCTTCAAATTAGCACAAAGCGGTGCTAAATTTCCTATATACATTAATGTGGAAATTCTTAAGGATACTAACCTCATTCCCTTAGGGGATAAATTAGTTTTGAGGAAAATACCCAAACCAGTGGAGATTCAGAACATGCCACCAATCTTCTCACAAAGCAATGATCGACCTAAACAACAACCAATGGACAACCCTTTGTTCAAGAAACCATCCCAAATCGAGCAAGTTGTAGTGGCCCAACAATATCAAGGAGGTCCACCTCAATACATGACACAAGGTAACAACCCACCACTAGGACAATACATGCCACATAATCCCAACATACCAATCCAACAAGGTGTACCACCAACACACTACTAGGGCAACCTTTAATATAGTTCATCCCAACAACAAGGTGTTCAACCAACACACTACCAGGGTAACCTTCAATACAATTCACCCCAACAATAAGGTGTACCACAAATTCACTATCAGGGTAACCTTCAAAACAATTCATCCCAACAACAAGGTGTACCACCAATGCACTACTAGGATACCCTTTAATAGAATCAGCCACAACAAGGTGTACCACCAATGCACTATCAAGGCACCCCTCTTCAAAAAAATCAACAAGGACCTAACCCTCCTTACATTCAACAAGGACTTAATCCTCCTTCCATACAACAAGGACCTAACCCTCCTTACATTCAACAAGGACTTAACTCTCCTTCCATACAACAAGGACCTAACCCTCCTTACATTTAACAAGGACTTAATCCTCCTTTCAAACAACAAGGACTTAACCCTCCTTACGATCAACAAGGACTTAATCCTCCTTTCGTACAACAAGGAATTAACTCTCCTTCCACCCAACATGGTTACCAAGGTCCTATACCTCCACAATATCCAACCTATGATTGAATGGACATTGTGGGACAATAAGGCTACTACGCACAAGGTCCACAAACAAATTTACCAAACACAAAGGTAGGCATGCAACTACAAGCCCTAAATCAAAAGATATTGGACATCCAGATTGGAAAACCAAAGAAAACCTACAATCTCCAGGATATATGTCTATTCCCATTCGATCACTCTATTACATGCTCCCCTTCCCAAAAAAACTTGAAATACCAAAGTTTGACAAGTACAAGGGAAAAGGATATCTGGTAGAACATGTGTGAGATTTCTTGGTAGCTTACATGGAAGTACAAAACAATGATTCCTACCTAATGATAATTTTCCACATAGTCTTACTGGTCATGCTATGGAATGGTTCTCCCATCTACCACCAAGTATTAAGATTTTTGATGAATTAACTAACATGTTTGTGAACCACTTCTCATTCAACATAAAATAGGATTCCAACATCACTGACCTCTAGAAGATTAAACAAATCCAAGGGGAATCCTTTACATCCTACCTAAAAAGATGGAGACATAAAGCTAGTAGATGCAAGTGGCCTATTCCCGACAAAGAACTAGTGGATATCTTTGTTTCCAATGTCCAAGCATAAATCAATTACCAACTCACCATGTTGTGCCCCAATAACTTTGAAGAGACTATTGAAAAGGAAATACACATTGAAAGAGCTCTCATAGCGAGGGGAGTCATTAAACTAAACAAATCAAAAGACAACCCTTCTAGTTCGAATGACAAACCCAAGATTTAGGCCAAGAACAAAAATGTTAGCAACAATGGAGTAGTTGATTCTAGAGCTGTATGGAACATACAAAACCCCAATAGACTGCAAAAAAATCCCAAGTTGCGTAAACGAGCTACGCTCCCAACAATGTACAAAATAATCAAATCAACTATCCCCAAAATAATCAATCAAATAACCAACAGACAAATCAGGGAGGACAACAAAGACAATATAACCAACCAAGGAGGAAATTTACTACATTAGGAGAACCACTTGAGACAATCATGCACAAATTAGTTCAACAAAACCTCATCAAACTCAACAAGCGTACAAACTATGAAGAGTCGAGTTTTTAAACACTATGTTACAATGAAAAGACTTATGTGGGTTCCACATGATCAAAGGACATATGATGAATAACTGCATGATACTTAAACATATAGTGCAATAATTAATCGACAAGGGAGAAGTTGATATAGAACACCATCCTAGAAACAAAGACCTCCAAATCTACATGAATCTAATTCCTAACCATGCTAAGTAAAATGAAAAAGGGAAATAACAAGACTATGACAATGCCAACTACACCAATGGTGACACCGTCCTAGGTACCCTCTCCCAAGTAGATGAGTTAACTATATAGGGAAGGAACCCTAAATGTAATGTAACTGCTCATCGAGGGAAAGTAAACATACAAGGATCCCCACCTAAACCCACAGCTAAGTCATCCAATGACTATAGTATTGTGGAACAATTGAAGAAGACCCCCGCTTTGATCTCCATCCTAGAGTTGTTGAAATTATCACATGTGCTTAAGGAAATACTAGAGAAAGCTTTAGAAGCATCGGTCCCTAATGACCTCAATCCTAATTAGTTTCAAGCCATGGCTAGAAAAATCATGACCACTCATCACTTAGTCTTTTCTGAGAAAGACCTTCCATAGAAATTGTTCCACAACCAAGCCCTCTATATAGAGGTTGGCTTACACAAACATAAGGTCAAAAGAGTATAGATAGATAATAGTGCAGGTCTAAAAATTTGTACCTTTAAATTTTTTAAACAACTGGGGTATTCAAATGATGTAATTGACAAGGGAAAAAGCATCACTATAAGGGCTTATGATGACCTCGAAAGAAATTCAAAAGGAACCATCAGGCTTCCTGTACAAATAGGACCAACAACAACAAAAGAAACATGTCAGGTACCAGACCTTGAGCTACCATATAACCTTCTTCTAGGATGCCCATGGATTCATGCACAATAAACAGTTCCTTCAACATTTCACCAGTGTCTAAAATTTTCTCATGGAGGAAAGGAGGTTACAGTATACGCTGATCCCAAACCCTTCCACTACTATGTAAAATTGGAGGAGAAATACATGATATATCATTCCACTCCTTCTCATATATTAACCCATCAACACTGCCATCAACCTCAACTAAAACCCCATCAAGTGAGCAACCAAAATCAGATTCCAAGATTCAAGTACTTCAAAAGGGTAACATAAACTACCATTTCAATCAATCCTTTTGCATTTGAATGCTTCCCCTAATAACCAAGGTTTATGGAGGGCCTAAAGAGATCAAACATGTTCAAGCAGTACCAATGGTAGTCAAACCCATGATCTTTACCAAGTGGGGATATATGAAAGATGAGGAAATATTCAAAGAGGACCTCTCATCAATGATCTACAAAGAAGAACAAGAACTAAAACAACTACAACCCCTTCCCATTGATCCTAGCAATAAAGAGTATCAGCTAGCTAAACAAATGGGATACACTGGAAAAGGTGGCCTTGGGTGACACAAACAAGGAAGATGAGAACCTATTATAGTGGAATAAAGAAGGAAGAACATGGGACTAGGATATGGTTTGATATATGTGGTTACTCCAACCACTGGATTTTCCTCTTTTGAGAAAGGATCTCCTTCTAATGATGTTAAGACATTGGATACCTACCATCCTATAAACAACAATTTCAAAGATAACAAGTTTCCACAATCCATATTGATAATTGTTGAACAATTTTTGGATTTGATTGTCTGATAATTTTTTGCATCAACGTTTTGGATCACACTCTGTGATCCATCATCAGGATGAGAAAAGAGCACAAGGATAAGATTGATGCAAAAAATTATCTCACAATCGAATCCATAAATCGTTCAACAATTAAATAACAATTTATCAATCGAGGACCTATTTGAAAGCTTTAGAATAAGTATAGTCCCTACCCAACCTAAAAAACCTATACTTAAAGACTATACTTATGAAATAGAATCCAATGCATATGAATGGGATTCCCTCACTTCTAGCAATGATGACCTAGATACTCAATTGGAGAACATGATGCCACAACTATATTGACCATTTTGACAACTTCCGTAAGCTTTACAGATAACAATGACATCCTACCCCTCTGCTACTCCTAGTTAATAGATTGGGACCATTAACAACATCATACACCTATTTTGGATCAATTCCAAAATAATGAAGCAATTGTAGAGTTTATGGGACTTCAAACTGATATACCATCAGGATATCATAAAATAGGGTTTTTCATGGAACTCGAATAACAAGCATCTTTTGGAGGGGAGATTGTGTCCTCTAGTTGCAAAATTGAAAAAGACAATGTCAAAATCAACATGAGATCCCCTGGGGAAAACTATGATGTGGCTCTATCAGATCTTGACAAGAGAAAAATAAAGGATGAATCTAAGGGTGAAAACCTCTTTGATGCACTAAAAGATGGAGGATTCAATCTCCCTATTTCTGAATATCAAGAGAAGTCGACACTCCTAGTTGAACAAATTGAACCTATCAATGTTGGGATAGCAGAAACACCCAAGATCACATATCATGTAGCGTCACTTGATCCTAAAGAGAAAGTGAACTTATCAACGTTCATCAATGAAAGGAAGATAAACTTCACATGGAAATATGTAGACATGCTAGGGCTAGATCTAGCATTGGTCATGCACCACCTAGCCATATTTCTTGGAGCTAAACCCATCAAGCAGAAGCTACAAAAGATGCATCCCTAGATTGCATTTTAAATAAAAGTAGAACTGAAGAAACTACTAGATGTGGGTTTCATCAGAACAATTGATTATCCTGAATGGATATTGAATCTAGTACCAGTATCAAATACCATTGGGGGCATAATAATCTGCACAAACTTCTAAGATCTAAACAAGGCTTTCCCAAAAGATGACTTCCTTCTTCCAAGAATTTATATGATCGTAGATCTAAAGGAGGGCATGAAATGTTGTCACTAATGGATGGATTCTCTAGATATAATTAGATAAAAATATCTCCCGAGGATCAAAATAGAACATCATTCACTTGTGCATGGGGGACCTTATGTTGGAGCATCATGCTATTAAGTCTAGAGAATGCAGGGGCAACCTATCAACGAGAGATGACTACAATCTTTCATGATATGTTGGATAAAACTATCGAAGATTATATGGATGACATACTAGCAAAGTCCATCAAAAGAGAAGACCATTTGACCAACCTTACAAAAGTGTTTGACAGGCTTGAACAATATAACTTGAGGCTCAATCTAAAAAAGTGTGTATTTGGAGTAACATCTGGGAAACTACTAGGATATATAGTATGAAGAAGAGGCATCAAAGTAGATCCTACAAAGGTAAAATCCATATTAGAAATGCTTCCTCCCAAGACATTGAAGTAGCTGAGAAGTTTACAAGGGAAACTACAGTCCATCAAGTGATTCATCATGCAATTGCAACAAAAGTGTAATCCTTTTACCCATCTAATATACAAAGACATCACATTCAAATGGGAAGGAAAATGTGATCAAGAATTCTAACAAGTCAAAGAGTATCTAATCAGTCCTCTAGTATTAATGCCACCTATTCCAGATAAAGCAATGATACTCCATGTGTCTACAACGCAAGCTACATTAGGAGCTCTCCTAGCATAGCTAGATGATAATAACAAGGCAAGAGCAGTCTACTACATCAACCAAACATTGGTGGGCTACGAATTGAACTATTCACCCATAGAAAGAGAATATATCTCTTTCATCTTTGTGGCACAAAAGTTAAAGCACTACATCTTGAATAGACAAGTAAAGATGATCTCAAAATTAGATCCACTAAAGTTCCTATTAGCAAAAGTAGCTCTAACCGGCAGGATTTTTAAATGAGTGATGATACTAAGTGAGTTTGACATAGAATACATAGATAGGAAAGACATCAAAGGAAAAATAATAGCAGATCAACTAGAAAAAGCACCAATGTAAGATCACTAGCCTCTCACAACGGACTTCTTGGATGAACGCATACTACTAACAGAATAGACAAGCTGTTGGACCTTGTACTTTGATGGGTCCCACACTCAACATGACTCAGGAGCAGGTATCTTATTTCTCACACCACAAGGAGATAGTATACCTAAGGCTTAAAAAATTACTTTCCCATGTACAAATAACATCTCAGAGTATGAAGCACTAATCACGGGACTCAAAATGGCCATATAATGGAGGATAAAAGAACTACAAGGTTATGGAGACTCTTAACTAGTGATCAAGCAAGTAAATGATGAAAAGTTGATGTCATATAAAAGGGTGGTGGATAGTTTAAAACATTATTTTGTCACAATCACCTTTGAATAGGTTCCCCAGATCAACAACAGAGTGGCTGACACTATGGCAACGATAGGTTCACTTCTCGATATTCCACAAAACATTCCAAAGTACAAATTCCTTGTGGAGCAACTACTCATGTCGGAATTTGATATCTCAAAATCAAAACTAGTTTGTGTTGTTGTTGGTCCTAACTCACCATGGTACCAAGACACATTCGATTATATCCAGCATGGTATCATACCACTTGACTTGACAACAACCCAAAAGAAAACCTTTACCCGTAGGGCTTCTCGATTCATAATCCTAGGAAACACCTTATATCGTCGAAGTTTAGATGGTATGTTACTCTAATGTATTAACGAAGAAGAATGCAAACTACCCTACAAGAGGTACATGAAGGAATTTTTGGGTCCCACTCTAGTGGACCTAACCTAGTATAAAAAATTCTAAGAATAGGGTACTATTGGCCCTCCATGGAACAAGAATGCATTCAATACTCTAGAAAATGTCATCAATGTCAACAACATAGTGACCTTTTTCACGCACCAGCACAGGAGCTAAGACCTATCACAATACCATGGCCTTTTTTGCAGTGGGGATTAGACTTGGTAGGTAAGATATATCCCACTTCATCCAATGAGAATAATTTTATTATCACCGCAATTGAATACTTCACAAAATGGATAGAAGCAATTCCATTAACATACATCACAACAAAACAAATATCCAAGTTCATCTTGAATTATCTGATTTGTCGATATGGAATTCCCCAAGCCATCATAATGGACAATGGAACCCTATTCAAAAACCAAGATGTCAAAGAGCTTTGTTCCAAGTTTTCTATCCAGCACAAATTCTCCACGCCCTACTACCCCCAAGGAAACGATCAGGTTGAAGCATCTAACAAAACCATCCTGAAGATAAAAATAATGTTAATGATGTTGACTGTCACTAGAATTTGTAACTAAACCCATCCCTATGGGCTTACCAAACCAATATTCGCACATCTACAAGTGCCACACCTTTTTCCTTGGTCTATAGATTTTAAGTTGTCTTACCTATCGAAGTTGAAATCCCCTCATTGAGAATATCACTAAAAAGCATGGTCAGCAATGAGGAATATTAGGTCTCTCAATTGAACAAGTTCAAACTCCTAGATGAAAGGTGTTTGAGTGCAGTAAAACATCTTCAATTTTATCATAATCGGCTCAAACAAAGCTATAATAAAAAGACCAAAAATAGAAACTTGTAGGTTGATGACTTGGTACTCAAAGAGAATCAAAAGGTACAACTGAATCAAGATGGAAAAGCTAAGTTTGAACCCAACTAGATCGGTCCATTCATCATCACAACAAGTTATGGCTCTGGAGCTTACCAATTGGCTAGTCCTGAGGGAGAACCTTTAGCCAAACCGATGAACAACTATCTTAAAAAGTTATATACTTGAACACATCAAAGTACCCCAAGAAAAAGGGTACAAATCCAAAAAAACAAAAAACAAGAAAAAAAGTAAAGAGAAATAAAACGTTCTTTAGATGAAAACCACTTTGTGGTGCATCTAGAACAGGTATCGTAGTGAAAACTTGGAAAAAATGTGCTATGTTTGGATAAGACATGCATCATTATCTATCAGCACTATCTAAAGCATCCACCCATTTCATCTCATAATAAAATGTGTATCCAACCATGGCTCGTAACTCATCAAGTGTCAAACCTTGTTGCACCATCAACATGTGTCTCCCCTAGTGAAGGTAGTCTTGTCTCAAACTGGGGGAAACTTCCCAAAACTAGTAGCGGATTGGATCCTTGTGCATCCCATCATGGTCAAAAACTATCAAAATCAAAAAAATCTAGAAAACAAATAAAAATCAAAACAAATTCAAAACAATCAAAATCCAAAGAACATGTTATGCTTTTTAGTCAACACCAGTCAAACTACGTGGTCTCTATGTGTACAATGTAGGAAAGGATTATCAGTCCCCGAGGCCTTAGGATAGTCCACTTAGGTATCTATCATCCTTTCTTTTAACTCAGCCAAAACTTCAAATTTCAAAAACATTCAAAAAACAAAAACAAAAAATCCAAAAACGTGTTATTATCAAACCAAGCAAACTATGAGCCTTGTGTGTATAATGTAGGAAAGGCTTATTTTTTATGAGCCCTCAAGACCCTAGGTTAGTGCCTTGAAAACAACAAAAACCACATCAAATAAACTAAGGAAACCAAAAAGGCCCTACCTCCATTATCAACAATTTGTGATAAACTTCTCATCCATAATAACCAAATCATCACAATTGCCCTTTGACAATGCAAACAACAAACAAAACAAACATCAAGATCAAAAATTAAAAAGAGAAGAACAAAACAATTAGATAACTATCAAGTGAAAACATGCCAAAGTGTTAACTACCTATCTATTCACAACTCACCAACAATATCCTAAGACATGTCTTAATGGATAAAATGCTCCTACAATAGACATCATCAACACCAGATAACAATATAAACCTCAAAAATAATATGGCAAGTGATACTGCAACATTGTTTATCTTTTTATGGTCTTACCTTTTTTATTTATCGTAATACCGCATTCCCAGGATCTCTAGAGGATGTGCATAAGGATTTAGAGAAGAAGGAATGGTGGTATTAAAACTATCGATTTTTTTGTTAGTTATGTTTGTAAGATGATTTTTTGATACTACCATGGAAAATAATTACTTTGTTTGGTGTATGGAAGTTGTTGTAAGACAATTTGTGTAGCGGTTGCATGTTAGGTATTTCATACCTCTCTATGTAATTGGTCTAAATTTTTTTAACACAACTCAACCATATATTCGAACAAGGTATCCATATGTTTGGTATGAGCAAGAATATTCTTTGTATGTCGAGTCAAATTCCATGCAATGGATACAAAGCCACCTTGGTTATTCATACCCAGTGCATCGTGTCTCTTTCCTACATCAAAAAGGATTGTTAAAGATACAAAGCTTCTATGCAAAGCAAAAGAAAAAATCATCAATAACTAACATGAATCAAATTTATATCCATCATCCAACATTTCTTCTAACTAACAACTCCATATTGTATCAAAATATCATTAGTACCAAATCCATCCTACATCCACAATATATCACTACATATCATGACCATAGTAAAAATGAAAGGATAGCAGAGGTGCATAAACACTTTCCTAATGTCAAAACCAAAGGGAAGAATGCAATGCAGGGCTTTTAATTTTTCAAATTACAATCTAATTAAGACAAACATGAAAGATTTACAGAAATAGAGCAAATACTCAAAGACAATGAACAACTGATTTACGTGGGAAACCCTTACGAGAAAAAACCCACCACACCAAACTGAATCTCTTTGTATTATAGTAACAAAATATTACATACAATTTAGAGATACAACTCTCCGGTTATCAGTTCTCAGAAACTACATTCACTATTCATCAGTTTCAGAAAAATTTCTCACTCAACAATTTGATTCACTCATCATAATGCTCAAATCATAATCAATCTGCTTTTATTTTATCACATTCTGATTTTGCCTTTTGTGCATCCTTATCCGCTAGATCTTCATTGAGGAAAGTTTCCATGCCATTTCAGATTTTTCCCTACAAGCTATTTTTCCAGTGCTGCAACAGTTACAAAAAACCAACTGTCATCAATTTGAAAACCGCTTCCTCTGATTGGTCCAGCAGGATGCCACACAGGATGGTCACACGGTCAACGGCGTCCAAACTTTGTTGGCATATTAGTGAGACACTAACAGTGTCTCCCCGATGCCACAAAGTTTCTCTATCGATATCCGCTTAAGTCTCCAATAGTCGGCAAGACAATCATAACGAGTGTCAAATCTCATACCGAAACCATCAAAGTCCATTTCATTCCTATCAGCAAGAGTTTCCTTTATTAGCGAGACTCATATTGAAAACCATAAGTCACAATGAACAGACATTCTTATCGGCGTGACATACCGATCTCGCCAACACCTCTCACTGAGTCTTTATGTTACATCGATGACCATTCGATATTGGCAAGACTCATGTCTTTCACCGTGAGGTTACACCAAGCATGCCTTGTCATCTCGAGTCGGCAAGACTTAAGTCTTTCGCTAAGACCTTACATTGGCCGAAGATGTCATACCGAAATGCCCAGTAGTCGGCGAGACTTATCGCCTTTTCCAGGACTTCATACTGAAGTCCTAAGTCACACCAACGACTACCATTCAGCAAGACCTATACCAAAAGCATCTAATCATCGGCAAGACATTTTAATGTCACCAGGACATCTTATCGAAGCTATTGAGTTACCCTGATAACCTTAGGCTATTAGCAAGACATCCTCCAATCGCTAAGACCTCACTCCGATCGCTTTGAGTTACACCGATGAATGGTTGGATGTGTTCCCGTCGGCGTGACCTTCACTATTCGCTAAGACCTCACACCGGGATCTTTATGTTACGGCGAATACTCCTGTCGGTGAGACATTTCATACTCGCGGAGACATCTTATTGAAACCCTTTGTTTCACCAATAGAGCTAGATACTGTCGGTGAGACATTCCAAATCGGTGAGACCACATACCAACAATAGACCCTTCGGCCAAGTCTCCCTAACACCCATTAAGAACACACTGTCGCTCGAAGGTTTCCATTTGCCAAAAGGTCACGCCGAACACAGAAAGTCACAGTGATAGACTTTTCGGCAAGACTTCAACCCTATCACAGTGATAGGAACATTTTAAGAGCTTCAGAACAGTTAGTTGCCCAGACATGAACAATGTCACAGTGACTTTTCCCTTCAGGAGTTCTATGTCAGTAAGGATTGAGGCACATATTCCAACAAGCTCCCACTTGACAAAGATCTTACTGACACCTCCAGAGCATAAACAAACTACTGAAAATCATGGGCCAAGAGGCCCATCAAACTGGCACACCACCTGAACTTGTCTATGCTCACAGGCTTTGTTAGTGCATCTGTAACATTCTCTAGAGTATCCACTTTCTCCAAAGAGACCTTCCCATCCTCCACCATATCTCGTACAAAGTGATACTGTACATCTATATGTTTCCTCCTGGCATGGAAAGTAGGATTCTTTGCCAAACATATAACACTCTGGCTGTCACAATAGATAGTAATCTTTTCTGCATCAAAGCCAATGTTAGAACAAAAATGTTTTAACCAGATTGATTCTTTACAGGCATGTGTGGCTACCATGTATTCTGCCTCTGTAGTGGACAAAGTGACAACAGCCTGCCACTTGCTCATCCAACTTACTGCACCACCATTCATCATGAAAATATATCCACTGGTGGATCTTCTGCTGTCAATGTCCCATGCCTAATCATAATCCACATAACCTTGAATGCTGAGAGTCTTCTATGATTCAACCAAGTTACCATGGTAACACAAAGCATAGTCTAAAGTACCCTTCAGATATCTAAACACTCTCTTCACAGCATCCCAATGTGTCCTTCCAGGATTTTCCATAAACCGACTAAGAACTCCCACTGCTTGGGCAATGTCCGGCCTTGTACAGACCATTGCATACATAAGGCTGCCAACTGCACTTGCATAAGGCACACTGGTCATGTCCTCCATCTCAGTAGGAGATTTTGGACAATCCTCAACAAATAGATTTGTTCCCTGTGTAACTGGAACAACTAGCCACTTGCACTCAGTCATACAAAATATCTCTAGAACAGTCATGATACTTACTCTGACTGAGCCAAAGTTTTCTATTCTTCTTGTCCCTGGTTATTTCCATTCCCAGAATATACCCTGCTGCACCAAGATCTTTCATCTCAAACTTTGCAGACAACTGAGACTTAAGATCAGAAATCATTAGCTTACTATTGCCTATGAATAGCATATCATCAACATAGAGAGCAATAATAAGTATTTGATCACTTTCAACTTTGTAATACACATAGTGATCACATTTTGATCTTACAAATCCCAATGACAAAATAAATGTGTCAAACTTTTGGTACCACATTCTAGGGGACTATTTTAAACCACACAGAGATTTCTTCAATTTGCAAACTAGTCTTTCTTTACCTTTTTCCACAAAGTGCTCCGGCTGGGACATATAAATTTCTTCTTCAAGATCACCATGAAGAAATGTTGTCTTTACATCCATCTGCTCAATTTCTAAGTCATATGTAGTTGCAAGTGACAAAATAAATCTAATGGATGTCATCTTAGCTACAGGAGAAAATATTTCTCCATAATCAATTCCCTCTACCTGGGAATACCCTGTCGCAACTAGCCTTGCTTTATATTTTTCCACACTTCCATCCAGACCTATTTTCTTTTTAAAATCCATTTGCAGCCCATAGCTTTTCTGCCTTTAGGAAATGGCACCAAACTCCAGGTATCATTCTTGTCTAATGATGCCACCTCTTCATTCATGGCTTCCAACCAAGAATTTGAATCAGACATTTTAAATGCCTCTTTCACAGTCCTAGGTTCATCAGTGCTAGAAATTAAAGCATAGGCACAAGTAGACTCAATTAAAGAAAACCAATACCTATCAGGTTGCTTTCTTTCACAAGTTGACCTCCTCATAGGCTGAGGCTAAGGTGGTTCTTCATCTTCATCAGAACTTTCAGAACTACTTGAGCTCTCCTCAGTATCATGTACATTTTGATTTTTCAATTCCCCTTTATCTGGTGTTGGACGAATTGCTGCTACATCCTTTTCATTTTCTGATTTCTTCTCTGACTGTAGATCCAAAGTAGAAGGTTTCAGCTCACGAAAGATAACGCTTCTATTATGCAAAACCTTCTCAGTCTCAGGATTCCAAAGCTTGTATCCTTTTATGCCAGCACTATAGCCTATAAATATACACTTTACAACTTTGTTTTCCAACTTGGATCTTTTTTCAAATGGCACATATGCATATGCCTCACAGCCAAAGACATGAATATGTCTAAGAGAGGGCTTCTTTCCAGACCATGCTTCCAAAGGTGTCTTCTCAACAAGAGCAGAGTTAGGAGAGCGATTTACAAAGTAACATGCTATAGAGACTGCTTCAGCCCAGAACTTCTCCTCCAAGCCAACACTGCTCAGCATACTTCGTGCTCTTTCCATTATTGTCCTGTTGAACCTTTCGGCAACTCCATTTTCTTGTGGAGTGTAAGGTGTAGTCTTGTGTCTTTTGATCCCATGATCTTTACAGTACCTTTTGAATTCATTTGAATAGAACTCACCTCCATTGTCAGTCCTTAAACATTTTATTTTTCTACCAGTCTGATTTTCTACAAGGTTTTTAAATTCCTTAAACCGACTGAAAACTTCTGATTTAATTTTAAAAAAATATACAGATGCTCTTCTTGAATAATCATCAATAAATGACACATAGTATCTTGATTTAGACAAAAAAGGAACATTCACTAGACCAAACACATCAGAATGTATATAATCAAGCAAACTAGAAATTTTGTGAGGACTGGAATAAAATGAAACACGGTCCTGCTTTCCATATATGCAATGTTCACAAAAATCAAACTCAAGGTTACAATCTTCAAGCCCTTCTACCAAGTTTTTATTTTTCAAGGTTTTTAAACCTTTCTCACTAATGTGGCCTAGCCTATGATGCCAGAGCATAGTCTTCTCTGCTGGAAGTTTAATCTCCATGGAGTTTACACCATTAGGAACATTTTTCTTCTTTTCTTCATGAGCAACCTTAAGTGACTTTGCAGAGACACTGTTGCATTGAACAACCAGTGCATCCAACTTGTACAGAGTACCAATTCGATCACCCCTAGCCAGCACTATAGACCCTCTAGTCATCTTGCAGCCATTTCCAGAGAACGTGACTTGCACTCTGATATCATTCAACTTACTTACAGAAAGTAGATTTTGAGCCAGACTTGGTATATGCATCACATCATTGATTCCCTTCACTCTTCCATCAGGGAATTGAATTTTGACTCTTCCATGACCAACAATTTCCAAAGATGAATCACTTGCTAGGTACACCTTTCCACCATTGTATTCTTCATACTTTGTGAACCATTCTCTATGAGATGTCATGTGGAAAGATGCTCCAGAATCAATCAGCCAGACATCATCTGATGCTCGTGTAGCTAAGGCTACAATGAAGGCATCTGCATCACTATGAGAAGAATCATTTCTAGAAGAGTTCTTCTTCTTCTTTTTCTCCTCCTTGCAGTCCTTTCGGACATGACCAGGTTGCACACAGTTATAGTACTTCACCTTGGACTTCTTGCCAAGAGACTTTGATCTCCCTTCTGATTTCGATCTGGACTTCTTGTCTTTCTTCTTGCCTTTCTCCTTTGGTCTACCTCTAACAGCCAGAGCCTCCTTTGCCATCTCAGAATATTTTCTTCTCATTTCTTCTGATAATAGAGAAGCAACAACGTCTTCCATCTTGAATGTGGATGTTGTACTCCCAATGGCCATCACCAGATGATCCCAAGAATCATGCAGAGAACATAGCAACAGCATGCAACGATCTTCATCTTCAATCTTCACACCAACAGATGTCAACTGAGCAATCAGCATGTTGAAAGCATTTAAGTGATCAACAATAGACCCTATTTCCTGCATTCTCGAAGAGTATAGCTTCTTCCTCAAGAACAACTTGTTCACCAAGGACTTGCCTTGATAAATAGATGCTAATATTTTCCACAACGAAGATGCAGTCTTTTCTTCATGTACATTCAGAAGAACACAATCTACTAAACAGAGCCTTATCAGCCCTTTAGACTTTCTATCTACTAGGTCCCAATCCTCTTGCTTCATGCCTTGAGGCATTGTTCCAGACACAACAGTCTAAAGATCACGATCAACTAACATATCTTCCAATTTGAGTTTCCACAACTCAGAATTGCTACCATTGAATTTCTCTATTTCCATCCTTCCGGATGTGCTCGCCATCTCAATTTGTAATTAAATTAATAGACCTCTACCAGACTCCCACTGAAAAATATTTAACACAAAAAACCCAACCCACTCACAAGGACAACACAACTGGCCAGGCTCTAATACCACTTGAAAGGAAATCAGAGGTGCGGAAACACTTTCCTAATGTCAAAACCACAGGGAAGAATGCAATGCAGGGCTTTTAATTTTTCAAATTACAATCTAATTAAGACACACATGAAAGATTTATAGAAATAGAGCAAATACTCAAAGACAATGAACAACTGATTTACGTGGGAAACCCTTACGGGAAAAAACCCACCACACCAAACTGAATCTCTTTGTATTACACTAACAAAATATTACATACAATTCAGAGATACAACTCTCTAGTTATCAATTCTCAGAAACTACATTCACTATTCATCAATGACAGAAAAATTTCTCTCACTCAACAATTTGATTCACTCATCATAATGCTCAAATCAGAATCGATCTGCTTTTATTTTATCACATTTTGATTTTTCCTTCTATGCATCCTTATCCACCAGATCTCCATCGAGGAAATTTTCCATGTCGTTTCAGATTTTTCCTTGCAAGCTATTTTTCCAGTGCTGCAACAGTTACAAAAAACCAACCATCATCAATTTGAAAACTGCTTCCTCTAATTGGTCTAGCAGGATACCACACAGGATGGTCACATAGTCAACGACGTCCAAACTTTGTTGGCATATCAGTGAGACACTAACAGTGTCTCCCCGATGCCACAAATTTTCTCTATCGATATCTGCTTAAGTCTCCAACAGTCGGCAAGACAATCATAACGAGTGTCACATGTCATATCGAAACCATCAAAGTTCATTTCATTCCTATCAACAAGAGTTTCCTTTATTGGCGAGACTCATATCAAAAACCATAAGTCACAACGAACAGACATTCTTATCGGCGTGACATACCGATCTCGCCAACACCTCTCACCGAGTCTTTATGTTACATCGATGACCATTCGATATCGGCAAGACTCATGTCTTTCACCGTGAGGTTACACCGAGCATGCCTTATCATCCCGAGTCACGGAGACTTAAGTCTTTCGTTAAGACCTTACACCGACCGAACATGTCATACCAAAATGCCCAGTAGTCGGCGAGACTTATCGCCTTCTCCAGGACTTCATACCGAAGTCCTAAGTCACACCGATGACTACCATTCAGCAAGACCTATACCGAAAGCATCTCATCATCAGCAAGACATTTTAATGTCGCTAGGACATCTTATCGAAGCTATTGAGTTACCCCGATAACCTTAGGCTATCGGCAAGACATCCTCCAATCGCTAAGACCTCACTTTGATCGCTTTGAGTTACACCAATGAATGGTTGGATGTGTCCTCGTCAACATGACCTTCACTATTCGCTAAGACCTCACACCGGGATCTTTATGTTACAGGGAAGACTCCTGTGGCGAGACATTTCATACTCACGAAGACATCTTATCGAAACCCTTTGTTTCACCGATAGAGCCAAATACTGTCGGTGAGACATTCCAAATCAGTGAGACCACATACCGACAATAGACCCTTTGGCCAAGTCTCCCCAACACCTGTTAAGAACACATTGTCACCCGAAGGTTTCCATTCGCCAAAAGGTCACGCCAAACATAGAAAGTCACAATGATAGACTTGTCGGCGAGACTTCAACCCTGTCACAGTGATAGGAACATTTTAAGAGCTTCAGAACAGTTAGTCGCCCAGACATGAACAATGTCACAGCGACTTTTCCCTTCAGGAGTTCTATGTCAGTAAGGATTGAGGCACATATTCCAACAAAAACAATAAAAACACCATGCATCGTATATAATCATACATCGCATATATAAGATATCATCATCCATCATATACATCAACATCCATCATTTACATAATAAAACATCATATATCATATAGATATATAAATCATCCATCCATCCACATCATATGCATACATCAGAAAAGTACAAAAAAACATGAACATGAGCATACATCATAATCTATAATCATCTCCTAACACATAATAAAGTCGAATCAAAACATGGTATATCTCATATATCATCAAAACTGAAAATGTCAGGTACATCATCAAATAACATATACAAAAAAATACATATGTATACGAGGCCTCAGCTGGGCTAATGAATGTATATACAAATCATGTATATAAAGTCTACTATAAAATACATCATAAATATAAAAAACACTTAGCCCTATTGGTTGTCCCGAGGTGGAGATCTCGATTGATGCTCATTGTGATGAGGGGATGGTTGAGGCATGACTGGTGAATGTCTAACTGAATGCTCACCTGACTCTACCCCAGTCTGAGTGTTAGGCTCTTTGAAGCGTAGCCACTGCTGAGCTCTGGGTACAAAGGCCTCATAAAGTGTCTGATAATATGTCACCTTTTGTACTAGTTGCTCTCACTTAGCCTGATGCAAAGCCATAGGAATTCATCTGGCCAAGGAAATCTCTGCAGACCATCCAAGTTGTCACTCTGTCACTAGCTCTTATCTAGTAGTTTCTCTCTCCCGCCTCGCGGCATCCTGCTCAGCAATGAAAACAACAACCTGTGCCTCTATGGCCTATCACCACACAATCTTTGCATCTCTAGCAGCAGTCAACTGTACAATCTATGTTGTCATTGTTGCATCCCCAGGAGGAGGAGGGGGACCTTGTGCTTGATCCTGCTGCATAGGATCATCCTACTAATCCTAATGCCCATCCTATCTTTCTTTGTCAAGCTACTCAATAGCAATCCAAAGTCATTATCTCTCCCCTCTATAGTCAGTAATACTCACTCTCCCAATGGTTGGAACAAAAGCAACAAGATCTATAAACTTGAGATGAATCCACTAAGCCCACCACTGATCATAATCTGGAGTGGTACCAGGATCTGCATGTCCAATGGGCCACACCCATCCAAATGGGGAAAGCTCTAAACTCAACCACTATTGCATCACAATCCACCTGTAATCCCCAGGCCTAGACCTCTCGGGTGGTCCTGCCAAAATGAGCCTAGTAATCATCTCCAAAACGGCTCTGACTCTTGCCAAACTAGAGAAGTACTCGATCAGGTAGATATCTCTCCAACAAAGAATGCACTCAACCGATCAACCAACAATTTTGTCTACAAAATGGTAGCTATTCTTGATTGTCATGCCATGCATCAAAATCCAACCATGGCCTCCAAACGAAACTAGAAATGTCAACAATCACACGATGCCAGTAATGTAAGAGTACGGATCATCCTCTGGATCCCATCCAAGATACCATCTAGTCTAGTAACTAGGATGTGCTCCCAGAACCATACATGAAGCAAGGTGACACCGATAGAGATGGAACTACCTCCATGATAGGCAACCTCATGCATGTCTCTATAAAGATTAGCAAGGAGACACGGGCCCCATGCATACCTTGTACCATACTTAAACATCTGCTCAATACATACACCCCAACCAATAGGAAACCTTTTTCCTCGCTAATCAAGAATGAGGAACCCAGAAACCAAAGCACATAAAACCAATGAAATAGGATCTACACTTCCGACAAAGGGAGACAGGTCTATCTCTAACTCTCGACCCCAAAGATGCCTAACACCAAGGACTCGATGCATAGCATGTGTCCCCTACCATACAAAATAGGTCACAAGCTCTCCATGAATAGGAACATGGAGGATCCTACATACATCCTCTAAGGTAATGGTGGCCTCACCAGTCAGTAAATGAAAGGATGATGACTCAGAGTTATATCTCTCAATTAGAGCGGTCATCATCGCTTTGTGGCATCTAATCACTAGCATGTAGCGTATATATCATAACCCCAAAACATCTAGAAAATCTCGCTCAATCTCATGAAAACCATTGATCAAACCAAACAACACACGTGGTTGTTGCTCTCTCGAGTAAAGTGGTTTGAGATACGCCTACAAACACTCAACCCACGACGTTAAGAATTTTCTATGAAAACATGAGACAAACCTAAAACAACAAAAAAGCTAGCTCAAACTTTCAAAAACATCAAAAGCGGTTACTTTTTTGTCAAAAGTGGTTGGTTATGGGTATTTTTCACCTTCTCAACACAGGCACCTCACAAGTGCACTACCTCTCTTGAAAGGTAGAAATCTATAAACAAGTTCGAGATCACTACCCCAAGGTTTTGGGTGTCACGTCATGACAATTCTTGGAATATCTCAGTTGGTTGATGTGTTTTGTTGGTAATCAAATGGTTCACCTTTATGGTTTACAAAGCAAGGGAAGTTGGGTTTTCAAATGGAGTTTCAAAGTGTTGGAAGTGAATGAACAGTGGCTTCCTACTCAAAATAGCAAGCTATAACTCACCATGTTCATCATATTAAGTATTGTTTTGATGCTTTGAATCCTAATCTAACCAAGGACTAAAAGAAATAGTAAAAGAGGAAGGGTTGAGAAAGTTGTTCTAATCCTAAGCTATGAATGAGAAATAACAATGGAGGGTGCTATAGTAGATAGACTCCCACAAACTAGATTTTGCTTGACCAAAAAAGACCTACAGTTACACAAAATCAGTGCAATCTTCTAAGGACTACAGGTTTTCAGATTGTGCATTCACCTCATGAACATACAACTGAACTAAGCTGCAACAAATAAGTTAGCTCAAAATATCTTTACAAAGTGATTCATCATTAACAAACCACAAAAAACATGAGTTGGAAGTGCATCAAATATTGTAACAGCCAACACCATTAAAGTCATCCAAGAAACTACAAGCTAAAAATAACATGGAAGTAGAACCATGAATGCAAGATGAGAAAACTCAAAGAGAACATCCATAAAATCATGCAATGTTGGCTTTTATTGCTAAAAATGCCACTTGCACCAATTCTCCAACCATCTAAAAATGAGGGGGAAGCCCCTATTTTTTAGTTTTACAAAGCCCAAATGAATGGCTATGATTGATTCACAATGAGTGGCTCAGATTTGATACAAGCTAGGGTTTCACCTACCCCCTAATTTAGCAATATAAAATACATCTTTGTCTTTTCTCTATTTTGTCTTGTACTGAGCTTGTCATTGTAGCACTTTTTTCTTCTAGTTGATTGCCCTTTTGCTACAACTGAAATTGTTTAAAGGGTGCCTCCTGTTTGATGGATTTGCAACATTCTCTTTGAGCCTCATTTGTAGATTTACATCATTGTGAAATAGACTGACTACCCCCCCTGATTCTGCGAGATGGCCCCTAATGGATTGTGATCATTTGATGAAGAAAAAGATAGCTCCTCTTGTGCTCTTGGCACTAACTTGCTTTGGCATGATATTATCTGTTTGTCGGTCATCCCTTATGAGTTGATTATAATTTAGCCACCTTTAAGTGCATCATTTGTGCATTAAGATCTTCTCCTTGGTTTGGCCTTGCAAGTGATCTTTGACTATTGTTTCCTTTACAAACCTAGTAGGTAGTATGTAGCTCCCTCATTTGGACAACAACCCCTTAGCAACACAACATCGTAAGTCGGTACATCGCGAGCAATTTCCTTCTGCAACAAGCTTCTTTGATAATCTCCATTTTATAATTTGAGCCCTACACAAAAAGATAAGTTGAATTAGGCCCATAAAATAGAATTAAATAAGTAAACTACCTCGATGGAGCTTTAACTTCCTTAAGTATTTACTCCGCCAACCTCAAAGTTAAAAGGGAAAGAGATATTTGAATGTTTGTATAATCCTCCGCTTCTTTGTGATTACTCAATCATGGCTCAAATGCTCCTAAATCATGACCATGTACATCTGCCTAAATTATTAAATATCCTCCCTTCACTGTAACTTCAGACACATATGCAATGGTCAAACTTCATCATAGAGATCATTAATCCACCCACACTTACCCTTGTGGACCTATACAATTATTGTCAAAGGAGCATCCGCACATGTATAAGGCTACCATATAAACCCTACCCATACTAAGGGATGGGCAAAACAATGTGGGAAAATTGGTGCGAGCTGTTGGAGCAAGAATGTTATAAAGAAGACGTCCTTGTGAGAAGGGTTGTCCTAGCTACAGAACCCGCAAGTAGAGGCTCTGTCTCACAAGCATCATGGAGACGGTTCACTTGCTTCACTTCTTTCAGTGATTTGGCATTTCGATTCATTTTAATAGCTCAAAATTCCCTTGCCCCTACTAATCTTGATGTGTGAACCATCATCCTCATTTATTGGTTCCATCGTCCCCAACCTACTGCGTGACCCACCCTATTAGTCACCTTCCTTTAGTCTATAGCACCATGTGGGATTGTCGAGAACCTACGACATTCACGGAGAGAATGGCTATGGGTACTGCAATACGGGAATCCACAAGGAGAAAGACATTGGGTGACGACAGAGGTGGTAGTGACCCCCGCAACACACCACCTGTGAACTCCCAATGGAGGGTTTAATTGAACATGCCCCCACCCCTCCTTACTCCCTTTTTTCATCAGTCAAAATGAGTGCCTTTTGTAGTCACATCCGTATGATAAAATCATCCCTTTCCCAGCTTGAGAAAGCACATCACGTGGAAGACCAGAACTAGAGCATCGTGGAGGAAAGATTAATGTCAATCTCTGTTAGAGTGGTAGAATTCCTACCTTTGCTCATATCATTTTTTTAATGTTTTCTTCCAATCAGTGTATCCATGACCTGTAATGTTGCCACTCTACTTGGGCATGTATTGAGCTTTAATGGCATCACACGTAGGAGCAGGTGTATGATGCCTCGTGGGATTCAAATACCAATTATCTTTTGCTCGTGATGAAAATACTTTACCATGAGTTACTTTGACTTATCCTCCAAGAAAACACCATTGACTCACCCTTACCTCACCAATTAGTATGCAATTTTCATTTAAACTAGAGTGGTTCCTATCGCAGCTGGTAAATCACATGAATGCAAAGATCGACGTGAAACTAATGTATGATTCCCATATTATTAAATCCACCCTTATGTAGAATGAGGAGAGAGTCGTGCGGAGACTACAACACCAACCAAAGAAGATGGTAAAATCGGATCCACAAAGAAATTGGTTGCGGGATCCCCATGTGGGTGAGCCATTGCCAAGGTCCACAGGAAACTGAATACGAGGAGTTGCCCAGTGATGGCATTACTGATGGTAGCCTCCATAGCTAAACCTCCCACCACACAAAACTTTAATAATTCATTGTGTGTAAGAGGGCCTTAAATTCCAAAAAGAAATCCTACCAAATTATTTGATTACTCATCACACAAAATCCCCATGCTGATCCATGCTCAAAATGATATCGCCCAGATATTTCATGGTCTCCCACCTTTTTCAAAAAATCACACATTAATCACTACGAAGAGGAACGAACATGGGAGAATTGAGCGAGCAAACTGCCAAAAGGAGGAAATTCCTCCGAATTAGATAATGGACACCATCAAGAGCCCATGAGTGAGTTTCCATAGTTGGCCTTTTCATCTTTCTCTATGCACCCCTAGCTTCTCACAAAGTAAGCTCTTTTTGAAGTCGTGTCTTCATCGATTTAATTCACCTTACTGATATTGTAAGTTCTTGCAGCCTACCCTGAGGAGAAAAATTCAAGGCAAGTGATTTAATACTTGAGAACTTTAGATCTTCCCCACCCACTGATGCTACCTAGATCTTTATGAAATGGGGATTTATAAGATAAGACCATATGACACTCGGGAGGAATTCCTTGACCAAGCATCCTTTATGTGCATAAGAGATTTGTGGGAGGTTGCAATGAGAGCGTAGTGGTCAGGAAGATGGTGGAAATTAGGAATGCACAAGGCATCACATGGAAGGCCACTGATCAAACGGAAGAATAGAATGTGGGCTCCACCAAGAAAGATGTCAGTGAAGGTGGTGTGGGGAAAATACTGTGGAGGGAAACCTATGGATGGCCGTAATTATCAGCTGAGGAAACGGTAGCCTTGTGAAGCGTGGGGTGCGCACAAATGATGTCCACTAAGGGACTATGGGTGAAAGTGTGCAGAGAGTCGAAGCTCATTTGTCGTGGTGATGATGTGAAAATCTTGGCCATCAGAAATGTGTTGCCTGCATGATGGAATGACCACCAACTAGGATCCCCCCTATGACCACACTATATTGATCGCTATTACATCACCTCATTTCCTCATGATTAGCCAAATACTTCAGTTCAAATGTGTAGAAAGAATGGCCTTATAGATTAAGAGCCATCGTCATGAAAATTATTTTTACTTGAATGAAGTGCTTTATCGAATTCCCTGTGATGAAAGTCATGACCCATCGAGGCTTGTGTAGAACAAGCCACTACAACCAACCAAGATCTTCAGAAATATCTTTAAACTTCTACCCCATTCCAATCACCTAGTTAGTCCCTATTTTGGTTATTTTATGCAAGGATGAGCGAGCTCGACGAGAGGTGAGGTGGCACAGCAATCATGAAAAGGTCACAATGGAAAAATGTCATTTAAACGGCTGAATAGGCCATGAACTCCACAAGCAAGGCTCCCACCTAAGGAAATGCTTGAATGAAGAGGTTCTTGCGATTTGACCATGCTATGTCAATTGACCCCCCATATCCCTCACGGGTCATGAGATGTCTGAATACCAGATCCCTTCTTATGAATGACCTTTAGGTCCACTCTTATACACATCAAAATATTCCATCTTCTGTTGTTTGTTACTTTACTTGTTGATAGCGTGAGAATTATTTCTATGATCACGTTGGAAGTGTGGATTCAATCTAAACCAAGACCTTCTATGGTGTTGAGAGTGTGGGTCAACATCACTAGAATGTCGTCACGGGTGTATGAGGCGGCCATAGGGGTTGTTAGGATAGCGTGGGTAAGGATGGGCAGAATGTCGATGTTGGAACATCGTAGTAGTCATGGCCGATGACGAGCAAAGACCCGTGTATAATGTCCCAATGGAGCCCAAGACAATACCATCCACCATGAGCTTGAAGATAGAAAACATTGACCGAGCCACTTCCCATGATCTTGACGCTTTTCAAATGAAAGCTCGCCACCGATCCCAAGGACTTGAATCTCTTTTAGGTGCCTTGAGTTTATTATTTATGCTAGAGACCATTTTATTTCTTCATTTCAAACTTTAAATGTTGCCTAATGATGGGATCGGCCTTCACCGTTACTACGTTTGTTTGGCCAATGGGCCTCCATCTTTCACAATTAATTAGTCGCTAATGAATACGTGAATTATGCAGTGTAAAATCATGCCAAAGCTACAAGGTTTGCATTTGTGGGCATGGGAGGTGGTGACGCCATCTGTGGGGAGTCATTTCTAAGAGTGCACGGTGGGAGAAATGGTGGGCCCCATATGGTGTAAGTTTTCCAGCCGCTGAGACGTCATCGAGACAATGACGAGAGACAGGGAAAAACCACAATGTGGGTTTCACATGAGCGATGGACGATGGCGCCAATTTTAAATATCATCATGAGCCCCCATTTGGCTCTCTTGTTCATAGACTCTTTAATGAGTTTATATTTAGTGACTTTGCAACATCTCTAACCTGTCCTTGTTGTAGGAGGAACATATGAACATTCAATGCGAGATGATGATGGAAGAGGGCGAGGCACCATGAATAATTCGTTGCAAGAGTAACGGTGATGGTAAAAAAAGGTAAATAGCTTGTAATAGAGAGATGTGGGAAAGCAGTGGGGCTTCATTGTCATAAATTAAGGTAGTGGTAATGGCGCCCAACCAGTGGCAGCCTGCATGGGTGGACCTGCCAACAAGCTCAGACTTATGACCCAACTAGTGGTCGTGAGATTTTGCATCAAGGAAATGACGTATGCGGGACCCGCACAGTAGAACAACCCTAAGGTTTCATCATTCAAATAACATCTGTCAAAAGATGACTTTTTGTTAGTCGACACCCGCAGCCATTCGGGAAGACCGAGGTAATTGTTATCTTGGTGGTTTTTATACCTTAGGTTCCAAGGCTAGGGTCATTGATATGGGATACCTAGCGCATCACAAAGGGGCAACATGAAGACTTGATCATTGAGGGACAAAAATGAGGACGATGAGACGGAGTGCAGATCTCACCATGCAAGAAGAAGTCAAGGGTCAGTCACTGCTTAGCGGTGAAACAAGAATGGAGACCCATACAGGGCGACCCATAATTGCGGGTCCGCAAAGCATGAAGGACACAATGGAAAAAGCGAATGTGGGGCCCGCCCCACAAGTGGACAGTGGAGCACAATGGTGAACGGCAAGAGGAAACCCGTGAATGCTTGTCTGCGAGGGCCAATGGAAATTGGGCAAAAAGCTAAGGGAAACCTGTAGGACTAAACCTGCAAGGGTAAATGACTTGGTGAAAATCAGGTTTGTGAACTTGGCCAAGGGGAATTTGATTGTTTATGGCTTGTGACCATCTTTGTCTTAGAAATAGGAGCACGCAAAGCAAGGCGGGGAAAAACAGCCTGTCGGGAGAAAGAACAACCCGTCAAGAGCGAAAAAGAGGGGGTCCCTACCTTCGGTAGGGCATTTGTGAAAAATATGCACAATAAATGGTGACTCGCTAGGGAAATGCTCCAAATCATTTCGATGACAAACTGGAATCACAAACCCAAAATCTCAGGTTCCAATCTTCACGCTAGGAAAAACAAACCAGACGCTCAAGAAAAGGATCAAAACCACTAGTCAACCCAACCTTCAGTATGTTGAAAATCCAAGTGTGTAAAATGAGTTCATTCCCATCCTTTAGTTGCTATAGGAATCCAAGCTCTGTCAAGTTAAGCTATGTAGTTTATTCCAACTCCAAAAACATCTGGGACATTGCCTCACTACCAGTGAAACGTCCATAGCCCCAACGAGGTTGTCGTTGTGATTCTCCCGAACATTGCTCTACTGCCAACTGGGCGTCCATAGCCCCGATAGAGTTGATCAGATCTCCCTAAAAAGTTGAATTTTTTTTTTTTTTCAATGTTTTTATTTTCTTTCTTTTCTTTTGATTTTCTCTTTTCAACTCTTTTCTTTTCAACCCACAAGCAATGAAGCTCGCACTCAGGGCTGAGAATCACAGTGGCACTGAAGCAAAATTTAGATTTTTCACTTAACTCAACTTTGCAAAAGGACCCACAACAACTGTTAGATTCTTAAAGTATGTGTAAGAGATATAAGATTTCATAATACATGAGAATTAGGCCAACCAATCGACTTGTCCCCTTCGAATCAAACATCCAGATCACTTGACACTAACAGAAGACCCTCACCGTCCACTCTGAAAACTTGATTAAATTTTACCAAAGAAACACATAGAATAGCCCCCAGGCAATAAAATGATGTTTTTTGTGTGCATGAATGTGCCCAGCTAAAAGCAAAGGAACCTGGAGCAAAGCAACATTAAAGCAGTGACAAAATCGAAGCAAAACAGAAGCAAACGAAAGTGAATGGAAAGCAAACACCTAAACTAACCAAAACAGGAAAGCGAAAGCAAATGGAAGGGAAAATAATCTAAGACAAACTAACCTACAATAGACCAACCAACCCTAACAAAAGTAGGAAAGCAAAGTATATACACGAAACCAAAACTACTCAAAATGAGCTATGTACAAAGATATTTACAAAGAACAACGTTTAAGCACGACAAACCAACATTCATGCCCATTGGATCTCGCAATGCATGCACAAGGAAAAGAGCAATCATTATAGTTATTAACCATGCAGATTCATCTTTGTATTCATAAAAATAAATTTCAACATTGCAACATTCAAATTTAATCATATATTCAAGAAAAATCAGCAATTGAGGTAATTAAGAAAACTCATGGTTAATCCATAAACACATTCGTCTCCCCTCATTCCCATAATAAAAATGATAAACATAGTTATAAGCATTCACAAGAGTAAGGAAAGATAGAACCTAGGTGTTGTCGTGCAAAGGTGACAACATTTGATAGTTAAGAGCAAGCACTACATTGTCGGTCATTGTTTTGGTAGACTTGAGTGGAGGCATTAGATGTTGTAGCATCCTCAATTTTGTCTTACACAAGGTGGAGAGAAAGAGGCAACAAGCACCTCTTCCAAGTCACATGTGGGATCCGCAACCTGTATCAGCTATCCCTTGAGGAGATACACTTCATCTTCTTGATCTTCCATAGTCTAGCCCTCTACCTAATTGTTGCCTTCAAAGGGCAGCATGCCATCCCATCTCCTTCCCTAGGTGTTGACCTTAATTTTATGATGTTCAATGTCATGAGAACATGACATGGACAATTTTTTCCTATTGCAACTCTCGAGATGTGTGGGAGGATCAACAATCATTGAGGAAAGACTTGCAGTTACAACTTGTCCTTGTGGTTGGCAAGGTGTATTATCTCTATGGACAACCTCTAAGACCTTTCTTCCTTCGTCTACTTCCATTATTTCATGTGGTGTACTAGTATGCTCACTTTTCTCCTCTTGTTCACTATTGTTGTAGATGGAAAAGGAGTTCCTTTCCCAATCCGAAAGTTCTAATGTTTCACTATCTAGAGGTTCAGGTAATATATCTTCATTGCTGCCATCCTCTGAAATGTACTCATCCTCAATGTCACTATATCTTTGTGGCACAATTTCAAGTGGGAAGAAATCAACAAGTGACACTGGCCTATC
The DNA here is from genome assembly GCA_007258455.2 of Sequoia sempervirens. NCBI lineage: Eukaryota > Viridiplantae > Streptophyta > Pinopsida > Cupressales > Cupressaceae > Sequoia > Sequoia sempervirens. The sequence continues at coordinate 70,137,758 of VDFB02000015.1, forward strand.
AAGGGGATCAATGTATGATGTAGGGTCCATCTCTAAAATTCCTTCATAAAAGCTATCATCCCTTGCGTACAAATTCTCTACAAGAGGGTAAGACTCTTGATGTCTAATGGGAAGCCTCCCCATTTGGTTTATTTCATCATTTGGAGGCTTTGAATGTTGTTTTACTTCTTATGTTGTCCTAATACCTTCTTGAGGACTTGCTTTAGCTAAGTTATCACTCAGTTCAAGCTCTTGGTCTTCTACTTCGATCTGGGTGGCAACTAGGGAAGACGGGGCACTTGGCTGCTCCACTTGTTCTCTAACTTGTTTGACAACCTCTTTGCATAGCTCACACGTGAACTTAGAATGTGTTGAATCATGGAGCCTACACCAACCTGGCAGTAACAACACCTCAAAATCCACTTGGAATCTTAGCTCTACCCAATCCCTGGTGATTCTTCACACCAGTTCATCATATCTTTCCACCATCGGATCCTCATCATCACTTAGGACAGAATTTTGATGGTAAACAGTCATGGCGTGTGGTTGTTCCCACTCCTCTAAATCTTCATTTTCAGATGCGTGATCACTGCCATTCATGAAAGAGAGGTCCTCTATTCTTATTTCACTTATATCTTCATCATCATTTTCTTCTGCCTCAAGGCTTTCAACCTCTTCCTCCTTCTCTTTGACATTTTCACTGGCTATCCTAGCATGTGTTGCTACAAGTTCTGTTAATTCATCTTCGACTGCCAATTGTTCCTCTTTTTGAGTGGAGGACCGCCCTTTACCGATGAAGGAGAGGCTTTTCAATTCCCTTCTAAGTGGGCTATCACCAAAGTTTCTTGTTGTCCCAAGGAAATCAGCTCCTTCCTCTTGACTTTTAGCCTTAGTGTCTGTTGTCCCAGCACTAACTTGTGTCAAATTTCTCGGTTCAACTTCAATGTGTTGTCCTTTAGATGTTGACAGCTCTCCCACTTCATGGGATGACTCCCCTTCATTGGGAGTTGGTTGTTCTAACTCGCCTAAACAGCCCTTGACTTGAGTGATGATGTTTGCACATGAGGGACAAGTGAATTTTGAGTGGGGTGCATTGTGGAATTTGCACCAAATAAACGTCAGTACCTCCTCTAGTTCTAGTCCATCCTTGGTATTCAAATCCTCTTGGATCAGCTCCTTGAAGGCCTTGGCTACCATGTTAACCAATTCCATTTCTGGGTCTGGCGGAACTAAGGGTTGATATATTTCCCAAAAGGGAATTTCTCCTTGCAAGACTCTTTCAATTCTATCCAAGAATGTTAGACATCCCAATTCATTGTGTCTACGATTGCCATGGATTATGCATTTGTCTTGCCAATGCAAATTGCTGCAAGGGTCTCCTCAATCTCCTATTTAAATCTACATGTAGCTGAGTAATGTTTTGCAAATGTTGTTCCATCTTAGCTCAACTCTTGTTTGCCTTCAAATTTTTTTGATTTCTAAACTCCCAGCATATAATGGGATCTCCCTATCTCATATTTTTACGTGAAGTTTCTTTTCAACTTCCAATTTTCAGCTTTGTAACCTCAAGCTCAGCCATGCCCTTCTTCTAGCACCAGTTATATTGATGGGTATTTTTGAACCTTCTCAACACAGGCAGCACACAAGTGCACTATCTCTCTTGAAAGGTAGAAATATGCAAACAAGTTCCAGATCACTACCCCAAGGTTTCGGGTGTCAGGTCATGATAATGCTTGGAATATCTCAGTTGGTTGATGTGTTTTGCTGGTAATCACAGGGTCGGCCTTTATGGTTTACAAAGAAAGGGAAGTTGGGTCTACAAATGAAGTTTCAAAGTGCTGGAAGTGAATGAACAGTGGCTTCCCACCCAAAACAGCAAGCTAGAACTCACCATGTTCATTAGATTTAGCATTGTTTTGATGCTTTGAATCCTACTCTAACCAAAGAATAAAAAAACTAGCAAACGAGGAAGGGTTGAGAAATTTTTTCTAATCCTAAGCTATGAATGAACATTAACAATGGAGGGTGCTACAATAGACAGACTCCCACAAACTAGATTTTGCTTGACCAAGAAAGACCTATAGCTTTACAAAGTGATTCATCATTAACAAACCACAAAAAGCATGAGCTGGAAGTGTATCAAATACTGTAATAGCCAACACCATTAAAGTCATCCAAGAAACTACAAGCTAAAAATAACATGGAAGTAGAACCATGCATGCAAGATGAGAAAACTGAAAGAGAACATCCATAAAATCATGCAATGTTGTCTTTTATTGCTGCAAATGCCATTTGCACCAATTCTCCAACCATTTACAAATGAGGGGAAAGCCCCTATTTATAGTGTTCCAAAGCTCAAATGAATGGCTAGGATTGATTCACAATGAGTGGCTCAGATTTGATACAAGCTAGGGTTTCACCTACCCCCTAATATAGCAATATAAAATACATCTTTGTCTTTTCCCTATTTTATCTTGTAGTGAGCTTGTCACTGTAGCACTTTTGTCCTCTAGCTGATTGGCCTTTTCCTACAACTGAAATTTTTTAAAGGCTGCCTTTTTTTTGATGGATTTGCAACATTCTCTTCAAGCCTCGTTTGTAGATTTACATCATTATGAAATAGACTGACTCAACTTCTCCTATGCTCTTGGCACTAACTTCCTTTGGCATGATATTATCTGTTTGTCGGTCATCCTTGATGAGTTGATTATAATTTAGCCACCTTTAAGTGCATCATTTGTACATTAAGATCTCCTTGTTTCGGCCTTGCAAGTGATCTTTGACTATTGTTTCCTTTGCAAAATTGGTAGGTAGTATGCAGCTCCCTCATTTGGATAGCAACCCCTTAGTAGCACAACATCATAAGTGGGCACATCGTGAGAAATTTCCTTCCGCAACAAGCTCCTTTGATAATCTCCATTTTATAATTAAAGCCCTGCACAAAAAGATAAGTTGAATTAGGCCCATAAAATAGAATTAAATAAGTAAACTCCCTCGATGGCCCTTTAACTTCCTTAAGTATTTAAACTTTTCCAGCCTCAAATTTAAAAGGGAAAGAGATATTTGCATGTTTGTATAATCCTCCACTTGTTTGTGATTGCTCAATCATGGCTCAAATGCTCCTAAATCATGACCATGTACATCTGCCTAAATTATTAAATATCCTCCCTTCACTATAACTTCAGACACATATGCAATGGTAAAACTTCATCATAAAAATCATTAATCCACCCACACTTACCCTTGCAGACCTATACAATTATTGTCAAAGGAGCATCCACACATGTATAAGGCTGCCTTATAAACCCTACCCATACTAAGGGATGGGGAAAAAAATGTGGGAAAATTGGTGTGGGCTGCTAGAGCAAGAATGCTATAAAGAAGACATCCTTATGAGAAGGGTCGTTCTAGTTACAGAACCCACAAGTAGAGGCTCCATCTCACAAAAATCATGGTGATGGTTCACTTGCTTCACTTCTTTAAGTGATTTGGCATTTTGATTCATTTTAACAGCTCAACATTCTCGTGCCCCTGCTAATCTTGATGTGTGAACCATCATCCTCATTTATTGGCACCATCATCCCTAGTCTACTGTGTGACCCACCCTATTAGTTACATTCCTTTACTCTATATCACCATGTGGGAATGCTAAGAGCCTATGTCTTTCATGAAGAGAATGACTATGGGTACTGCAATGCAGTAATCCGCAAGGAGAAAGTTGTTGGCCGATGATGGAGGTGGTAGTGACCCCCGCAACACACCACTCGCGAACTGCCAATGGAAGGTTTAATTGAACACGCCCCCACCCTCCTTACTCCCTTTTCTCATCGATCAAAATGAGTGCCTTTTGTAGACAGTTTTGTATGATAAATTCATCCCTTCCTGGTCCACAAAAGCACATCACATGGAAGACCGGAACTAGAGCATCATGGAGGAAAGAATAATTGTGATCTACGTTAGAGTGATAGTGTTCCTTCCTTTTCTCATATCATTTTTGTAACGTCTACTTCCAATCATTGTATTCATGACCCATAATGTTTCCACTCTACCTGGGAACGTATTGAGCTTTAATGGCACTGTCATGCATAGGAGCAGGCATATGATGCTTCACGAGCTTCAAATACCAATTATGTTTCACTCATGGTGAAAATACTTTACCAAGAGTTACTTCGACTTATCCTCTAAGGAAACACCATTGACTCACCCTTAGTTCACCAATTAGTATGCAATTTTCATTTAAACTAGAGTGGTTCCCATAGCAGTAAGTAAATCGAACGAATTCAAAGATTGGCATGAAACTAATATATGATTCCCATATTATTCAATCCACCCTTATGCAGAATGAGGGAAGAGCCCTGCGGAGACTACATCACCAACTGCAGAAGATGGTAAAGTAAGGTCTGCAGAGATATGGGTTGCGGGATCCACATGTGGGTGAGCCATTGCCGAGGTCCAAAGGAAACTGAATTCGAGGAGCTTCCTGGCGATGACATTTCTAATGATAGCCTCCGCAGCTAAACCTCCTACCACACCAAACTTTAATAATCCGTTATGCGTAAGAGGGCCTTAAATTCCAAACAACAATCCTACCAAATTGTTTGATTACTCATCACATGAAATCATCATGTTGATCCATGCTCCAAATGATATCGCCCAAAGATTTTGTGGTCTCCCACCTTTTGCACAACGTCACACATTAATCACTATGAAGAGGAACGAACATTCAAGAATTGAGGGAGCAAACCACCATAAGGAGGAAATGCATCCGAATTAGATAATGGATGCCATCAGGAGACCGTGAGTGAGTTTCTGCAACTGGCCTTTTCATCTTCCTCCCAACACCCTGAGCTTTTCACAAAGTAAGCTCTTTTTGAAGCCGTGTCTTCATCGATTTAATTCACCCTACTGATATTGTAATTGCTTGTGACCTACCCCGAGGAGAGAAATTCAAGGCAATTGATTTAATACTTGAGAACTGTAGATCTTCCCCACCCACTAATGTTGCCTGGATCTTTATGAAACGGGGATTTATAAGATAAGACCAGATGACACTCAAGAGAAATTCCTTGACCAAGCATCCTTTATGTGCATAAGAGATTTTTGGGAGGCTGTAATGAGAATGTATTGGCTGGGAAGAAGGCGGAAAGTAGGACTTCATGAGGTGTGACACGGAAGGCTACTGATCAAAGGGAAGAATAGACTGCGGGCTCCACCAAGAAAGATGTCGGTGAAGGTGGTGCGGGGAAAAGACTGTAGAGGGTAGCCTGTGGATGACCATAATTATCAGCCGAGGCAATGACAACCTTGTGAAGCGTGGGACGTGGACAGATGATGTTCGCCAAGGGACCACGGGCAAAAGTGTGCGGAGAGCTGAAGCTCGTTCGTAGTGGTGACAACGTGAAAAGCTTGGCCATTAGAAATGTAGAGCCCGCATGATTGAACAACCACCACCTAGGACCCCCCGTACAACCACACTATATTGATTGCTATTACATCACCTACTTTCCTCATTATTTTCTGAATACTTAAGTTTGAATGTATAGATAGAACGGCCTTATAGATTCAGAGCCATCATCAGTAATATAGAGGCTTGTGTAGAATGAGCCACTGCAACCAACATAGATCTTCAGTAATATCTTTAAACTTCTACCCTGCTCCAATCACCCAGTTAGTCCCTATTTTGGTTATTTTATGCAAGGATAAGAAGGCTCGATGGGAGGTGAGGTGGCGCAACAATCACAAAAAGGTCACAATGGAAAAATCTCATTTAAATGGTTGAATAGGCCATAGACTCCACAAGCAAGGCTCTCATCTAAGGAAATGTTGGAATGAAGAGGTTCTTGCAATTTGACCATGCTATGTCGATTGAGCCCCCATAGCCCTCACAGGTCATGAGATGTCTAAATACCAAATCCCTTCTTATGAATGACCTTTAGGCCCACTCTTATACACCATTGAAATATCCCATCTTATGTTGTTTGTTACTTTACTTTTTGATAGCGTGATAATTCTTTCTATGATCACGTTGGAACTATGGACTCAATCTAAACCAAAACCTTTTGCGGTGAGGAGAGTGTGGGTCAACGTCACTAGAATGTCATTGCAGGTGTATGAGGCGGCCGCAGGGGTTGCAAATTCCGTAGTAAAGAGGGCCGTCAGGATAGCTTGGGTAAGGATGGGCATAATTTCAATGTTGGAATGTCGTAGTAGTCACGGTTGACAATGAGCAAAGACCCCCATTTAATGTCTCAACGGAGCCCAAGACAATACCATCTGCCACGAGCTTGAAGATAGAAAACATTGACCAGGCCACTTCCCATGATCTCGACACCTTTCAAATGAAATCTCAACACCGATCCCAAGAACCTGAATCTCTTTTAGGCACCTTACATTTATTATTGCCACTAGAGAATATTTCATTTCTTCATTTTGAACTTCAAATGCCGCCTGACGATGGGATCGACCTTCATCGTTACTATGTCTGTTTGGCCAAGGGGCCTCTGTCTTTCACAATTAATTGGTCGCTAATGAATATGTGAATTACGCAGTTGGAAATCATGCCAAAGCTGCAAGGTCTACGTTTACGGGCATCGGAGGTGTTAGAACTGTAAAATTTTGAAAATTTCATGGTTATTTATACTCATTAGTTTCCTAAGATTCCCATACCATAAGCATAAGAATCGGCTTTGCATAACATATTTTCCCATGTTTTAGTTACTTTTCATCATTTGGTCCTATAGAGTTCACCTAACCCTGAGCATTTGAATGCATAAACTATATCAGCGTAACATGTTGCAGGTCCCACCGATCCCAAAATATTATTTTATACTAACGCATATTTTTTTTCACTCTATCGACAAGAGGTCGGGAATGTCTTACCGATATGATTTCATCTGAGGATTTATATTGGCATGATGCAGTTCACAGTCTCAACGACAAAAGGATCCTATTGGCAAGACAATAGTCATCAGGGTGAGTCATATCGAGCACATATCTGTCTTACCAATCAAAGTACAAAGAACTATATCGGCCAGACTTGGGCCGTCGGAGTGAAGTCTCATAGCATTCATCCGATCTTGCCGATAAGGCGAAGGAGGATTTTGTTGATATGAGTTCATTGAGTCCTACCGACCCCCTATGTCACACCAAAAAAGTTGTATTGGTAAGGAATTAGTGATATGTTTTGATCATCAGTGAGACATACTTCACCGGAGAGAGATAGGAGAGTCATATCGAATGTTGTTCCGTCGGCAAGAAAATAATTATGTCTCGGCGATCAGAATTGATGAAGGAGATATCTCGGAAAGACACGAAGTAAGCGGAGGAACATCTACCCAACTTGCAAAGTCACAGTGATAGGTTTGCATTAGTGAGAGTTATAGCGATACACTTGAGACTGAAGGGATGACTGTAGGGGAGACTCAGAACATCGGTGAGACTATAGGATATCATAGCGATATATAATCTGTGGTAGTCAGAGAGACTCAAAACGTTGGCGAAACTATAGGATGTCTTAGCAGGTGTCTGATGAACATTGGTAAAAGTTCAAACAAATGGATTGCCCAAGATTTGAATATGAAAGGACACATCCTTTCATGTTGCTGATGTATAAATACCCATTTTTTGACAATGAATAAAAGGAGAGAGATAGCGAATAGGAAAAAATACAGTAGATATAATGTTTTACAATTCTGAGACTATGATGCATGTTTGAAATAATGGAGATATCAATGGAAGTTATTTGATTTGGTGGTGTATTTCTGGTATCAATTTTTTGTTGTGTTAATTGAAAGTATTGTTGAAGTTGTCTCCAATTTTGATGTTTTCTAATTATTTAAACTGATATATCAAGGATATTTTTCAGTTTATTAGTGCACACTTGTTGTATCTGTATGGTTTGATTAATTGGTTCTTTCAAGGAAATATTAAATCCTTTTAGTCAATCATAGTAATTAGGGAATCTCATTTGGATCATTAAGAAGAGCTTGGCAATCATATTCTTGCATGTTTATACAAGTTGTAAACTCAAATTGGTATGCCAAACAATTAGAGTGTCTGGCAAAAAGAAGTCACTAGTCTTTCATTTGACTCCGTACACCCAATAAGGCACTAGTCTCTACCATTCTACTGTTTAGTTTCATTCATTTTTACATATGAACATATTAGATTTTAGCCTTGATATTGCTTATATAATTTGTACCAGAATAAAATTCATTTATCCACTCCCATTTTTGAGTGTGGGTAAATTACTTTAGGAAATAAACAAAAGTCAAGCCTAATTCATTGTCATAGGTACACCCACCTAGGTTTGGCAGCACCTGAAGAGTAGGAGGTTCAATTCATTTGGCCTTGTCTGTTACCCTGAAACGTTGTGAGAGCTTGGCAACCTCTCGTGGTTCAAACTTGTGTTTTTGAGAGCTAACAAATTGGTGACTCTATTGGGGAAATTATTTGTAGAATATCCGATTGAAGACCATCATATAGAGTCATTGAAGAAAGATTCATAATTTGAGAAGTTTTAGGAAAAAGTGATTCTACTAGGGATAAAATCAAGAATTATTTCATTTTTCTCACTTTTAACAAAGTGACTGGTGACTCTGACAAGAACATTACATCAATTCAACATGAATGGTAGAAGATCCCAACACAAAGGAGGTCCTACTGGCAACAATAAGTGGACACATAAGGATGATAAGGGTAAGAAGATAGTTGATGACATGTGCATAACAAACAAAGACAAAGCATCAAGACCACATTGTGAGACATATGACCATTATGATAAATGGAGAGATAGTTCAAGTGGAGAGCCTTGTACTCCTAAAGAAAAAAGAAATCTTTTCTATAATCCTCAGAAACAAATGGAATTTGATGCTAAACTTGAAGCTGAAGGAATCAAGTATCAATAGGAAAATGATCAAAGAATGGAGGGTAACCAAAATGAGCCTATTGGTCATGTAACCCCTCAAGAAAATTTTGAGTTCTTGACTAACAAAGAGTTAGACGTATAGTTGGAGTTTCAGAAACAAGAAGTAGAAAGAACAAAATCAGAACTGGAACAATAGAGGCTCCAAAAGATAAAGGAAATCCAAGACATGAAATTACAGGAAGCCAAAATTAAGGCTCAGACAACTAGTCTTTCAAAGTATGTACTGCCTCATAAGCAAGGAAACAATTATGCAGGGCCTTCAAATCAACCAAAGGCTCCTCAAAGTCAGATAGGAAATCAATACAAGTAGCCAAACCATCCACTGTATACCACATCACAACATACAAATGCCCAACCACCTCATGGTCAACAATATGTGCCATATCTTCATACACAATACAATAATCCAGTGTACCAGTATCAGCACTTTCATAACCCTCCCTCTTAGCAATACACAACAATGATTAGACAGTTTGATTTGACAAGGTTTCAATTATATCCTTACCCTATGGATAGCAGTTGGAGAAGTCTTGTTCCTAAATTTATAGGGAGTAGTACAATTACTGTTGAAGATCATTTGAGGAGTTTTAATGATTTTGTTCAAGATTTGGATATACCATATGAAGATTTACATATGAGGTTGTTCATGATGTCACTCACCAAAGAAGCTAGGGATTGGTTCAATAGCCTGCCAACAGCTTCTGTTGATTCTATCCAAAAATTTAAAGATCGATTTCTTGAACATTATGGAAATCTATGTGCACCAGATGCTGCTTTTCATGAATTAGTATGGATTCAGAAAAATCAGAATGAGTCAATTTATGATTTTAACCAAAGATTCAACAAATTGCAGAATAAGATACCACCAGGGTCAAAGTTGTCAGACTCTATAGCATTGAGTATTTATTTGAATGCATTTGATCCAAAAATAGGGTATGAAGTGAGAAATAGGTTTCCAAGAGATTTAGTTGAAGCCCAAAATATAGCACTAACCATTGAAAACAATAGGAAGGTTGATGGGATGATTAGTAAGAGAGATAATCCTAGGGTTCCTCAACAAGTCAATAATTATCAGTACAAACAAGAGAACACATACAAAAATGAGAGGCCTAGGTTACATGACATGCCTTACAATACAAATTGGAAGGATGGAAAACCTGTAATAGATAGACCTAGGAACAAAGAAACACTTGATCCATTAAAGAAGAAGGGAGCATATATGGTCAATAATAATCTTTGGTGTGAAGGTTGTGATGGGCCACATTCCCCAGATCACTATGTTGTAGCCCAAGAAATGCAAGAAGAAGGAATGTTAGTAGGTAACAATGGAGAGGATCACACAGTGTATTTGACCTCAAATACTTTTCACCCCGTTGAGGAAAAATATTCATCTTCAGAAGATGAAGGTTGTGAGTACGATGTTTCAAATCAAAGGTGCAATGTCCACATGGCTTAACAACAAGTTTTTTCCAATTCTGAAGAAATTCATGTAGTACAACAATCTGCTGAGGTGCCTACTCAATGGAATATAAGGAGACCCACTGAAGAAGAAATAAAGAGGTTAACCATTGCTGTAGTTGAGCAAGCAAAGAGTAAGTATTGGTTAAGAAATAGGACAGTGAATGAAAAAGAAGGTGTTCCTAGGGGAATATTTATGAAAGACAGAGAAGTAACACTAGGAGTTTTGAAGAAAACAAAAAATAAACAACATGATAAGAATGAACAGAAGCTTGTCCAAAAGGAGGAGAATAAAGAGATACACAAAGAAAAGCAGAAGGCTAATCAAATGAATAAAAGGGAGAAGGAAGAAAACAAAGGAGAAAAAGTAGAGCAAAATAAAGTAATTAAGGTAGAGGGTTCTTCTTTTGACTTCTCTTAGGCTTTATCTTAGGTAAAAATGTATGTCCCAGTGCTCAAGATGATGAGAATTAAGGAGTATAGGGATAGTGAAATTCAATTGATATCAAATGGAAATTGGAAAAGTATAAGTTTTGAAAATCAGATGGCCACTAAAATGGTTAATAAGCAAGAGAAGGCGATTGTTCCAGAAGTGTGTTTAAATGATGTATTGGTAAATTCCCCACAAGTTGATCCTTTTTTCACCATACTACTTATAAACAACAAACTGTTGAGGAATTGCATGATAGACTCTGGTGCTGCTATCAATATCATGCCAGTTGGAGTTATACAACAGCTTGGCATGTGGGTGGATACTAATGGAGGGAAGTGCTATTCAATGGATAGCAGGCCTGTTCCAGTAGTAGGTGTTATGAAAGATGTTGAAGTCAAACTAGTTTCTTATCCTCAGGTGGCCTATAATATAGATATAACTGTAATTGATACCCCTCCTCAGTTTGGGATGCTTCTATCAAGATAGTGGACAACAACGGTTGGGGGAAATGTCCAATTTGATTTATCTTATGCAACAATTCCAGTGAATGGCCAAGAAGTTAAGCTATACAGGGAGCCAAGGATGAACCAAATTGTAGAGTGTGTACCTCAAGATCAAGTCAATTGCTTTTGTGATGTGGATCTAGGGAATTTTAATATAAGACCAGCTCAGCTAGAGTTAGTCAATGTTGATCCAATTGATAAACATGTTGCAAAAAACTGCGATGGTGTGTGGAAAATGTACTTTGATGGAGCATGTAGCCAAGAAGGTAATGGAGCAGGAATAGTATTTGTTTCACCTAAAGGAGTTACATTTAAATATTCATTTTTTCTAGCATTTGAATGTATGAACAACATAGCAGAATATGAAGCTTTATTAACAGGTTTGAATATGGCTGTAAAACATAAGATCAAGCTACTAGCTATTCTAGGGGATTCTGAGCTTGTTGTTTCTCAAGTTAAATCAAAATATGAAGCAAAACACAAGAGGCTGAAGCAATATAGGAATGTTGTATGAGACATAATTGAGTTGTTCGATGCTTTCTCCATTGAGTGGATTGATAGGTCGAAAAACATAATGGAAGACTTTTTAGCCAATGTAGCACTAAGAAGAGATGACATCACATTGGCTAGAGTGTCTCAAATTGAGTTCAAAACAAGACCTGTTGTGCCTGAAAATATATACAATTGGGGGGTTTTTAATGATGATGCTGACCTCCTAAAATTTCTTCACTGTATAGATCAATATGAAGCTCAAGAAATTGATTTCAATGCCTTTGTAGAAGAAACAAATGGAAAGTAGACAACATTCGGGAAGGAGGTCTTACAACTTAGAACTAATAAGCTTCCCAAAGGGCTAGTAGCATTGGAGAGGGTATATGATGGAAATGATCGGTCCCTCATGAAGCAAACACTAGTCAAGAGGGAGGATATTGAAGAGGTCAATTTAGGGACTAAGTTGGCACCAAGAAAAGTATATATTGGAAAGAAAATAAGCCCTACAATTCGAAGAATGTTGATTGCATTATTGAGAAAATATAAACATGTGTTTGCATGGTCTTATGAAGACCTCAAAGCATATAGGGAAGATTTGTTTCAACATGAAATCCAGCTGAAACCAAATGCAAATCCATTTAAGCAGAAGCAAAGACCTATTAACCCAACATTGGAACCAAAAATGTAGGAGGAATTGGCAAAGCTTATAGATGGGGGTATCATCAAACCAATCAGGCATTCAACATGGGTTTCAAACCTGGTTCCTATGAGGAAGAAGAACGGGGATATCAGATTGTGTGTGGACTTTAGAAATCTAAATGTGGCATCTCTCAAGAATAATTATCCTCTACCTAATATGGAGGTTGTACTACATAAAGTAACAAGGTGTGAGTTGTTATCTATGATGGATGGGTTCTTTGGTTACAATCAGGTCAAAGTCAAAGAATCTGAGCAACACAAGATAGCCTTTACAACCCCATGGGGAACATACGTTTATGTGAGAATGCCATTCAGACTCACCAATGCAGGCACAACCTTTCAAAGAGCTATGGATGTAGCATTTGCATACTTGATTAATGCTATAAGATAGTATATCAAGATGAACTTACTGCTTATTCAAAAAGGGATGAAGATCATGTAGAACATTTGGAAAAAATATTTATTAAAGCTCTAGAATATGGTATTAGTCTAAACCCTAAAAAATGCCATTTTGCAGTCACAGAAGGAAAACTCTTAGGACATATTGTGTCAAAGGAGGGAATTAGAATAGATCCTGAGAGGGTTGAGGCCATAGATAAAATCCCTATTCCTAGAATTGTCAAGGCCATCCAATCATTTTTTGGACAGATCAACTTTGTTAGGAGATTTGTCTCTAATTTTGCTGAAATCATTAAGCCCATACAAAGATGCTAAGGAAGGGACAAAAAATAGATTGGACTGCAGAAGCACTGGAAGCTTTTATATCCATCAAAAAGGCCATCAAAGAAGCCCCTGTCCTTAAATCTCCATATTTTGCAAAACCTTTTCAAATATTTTTATTTGCTTCAATGCATACTATAGCTGTTGTTATGTTACAGAAGAATGAGGAAGGTCATGAGCAGCCTATGTCATTTTTCAGCAAGTCATTGCAGGGGTCAGAATTAAAATATGATATAATGGAAAAATGAGTGTTTGCATTGGTAAAAGCCACAAAGGCTTTTAGACTGTATCTTGTTGGAGCCAAAGTGATAGCTTATGTCCCTCATGCAACTGTTAAAGATATTTTGACACAGTCAGAAGTAACTGGAAAGAGATGCAGGTGGATTAATAAAATTCAAGAATTTGATATGGAAATACAAATCACCAAATTAGTAAGAGGTCAGGGTTTGGCCAAGTTAATGGAAGAAACAAATATTGAAGCAAATCAAATTTGCAATGTAGAAGATGAAGGAAATGCAATTACGAGTATTGAGCATACTTCTTGGTATACAGACATCATGTATTACCTTAGATACATGAAGTTCCCTAAAGGATTAAGTGATAATCAAAGAAGAACTCTGAAGCCGGAAGCATCAAAATATGTGTTCATGGAAGGTGATTTGTTTTGGAAAAACAGGGATGGGATGTTGTTGCTATGTCTAGATGAGTCACAAGTCAAGCATGTTTTAAGAGAGATGCATGAAGGGGTCTGTGGAGGCCATTATTCTACAAAGACAACTGCACATAAGATTCTCAGGGTAGGTTATTATTGGCCAAAAGTCTTTAATGATTCTTTTTCATACGTAAGAAGATGTGAAGCATGCCAGAAGTTCTCAGGGAAAATGAAGTATTAGGGACCTTTACCACTTAGAACTTTGCAGGTTGAAGCCCCTTTTCATCAGTGGGGAATTGATTTTATTGGTGAGATACAAGATAAATCAAGTGGGGGACATAAGTGGATACTGGTAACTACTAATTACTTCACCAAATGGGTAGAGGCAGTTCCAACCAAGCAAGCAACCAGTAAAGTTGTGATCAATTTTTTAATGGATAACATTATTACCAGATTCGGTACACCATTAAGATTGATTACAGATAATGGGATGTGTTTCAGATTTGATGAGTTCAAAGATTTTTGTAGTTCACATGGTATCATTGTTTCTTATGCAGCTCCTTACCATCCACAAGCTAATGGTCAGGCAGAGTCCAACAACAAGAGTCTTATGAAAATCATAAGGAGAATGCTAGGTGGGAATAAAAAGGCTTGGGATTCAAAATTGAAGATGGTCGTGTGGGATGATAGGATAACTGTGAAAAAGGCAATTGGAAAATCTCCATTTGAATTGGTAAATGGAACACAAGCTAGGAAGCCTTTACAAAATTTGTTACCAGTTTACAAATTTATCCTTCAGGAAGATATAGATATTCCAGAACTAATGGAGGAAGAATGGAGCAGCTGGCAGAGCTTGATGAGATAAGAAGAGAATCTCAAAACCAGAATGTGAAGTTGTAGGCACAAATGAAGTATTTATTTTATAGAAGAGTAAAAGATAGAAAATTTGAAGAAAATGATCTGGTGCTAATGTGGAATGCAAGATGTCAGGAAAAGGGAAAACATGGGAAATTTGAAGCTTTGTGGCTGGGACCCTTTGTTATTGTTGGTAAGAAAGGAGAAGATTCATATTACTTACAAAACATGACTGGTGAAGAACAAGAGTTGCCTGTACATGGGCAATTTTTGAAGCACTTTTTCTCTTAAAAAAGGAATACAGAGGATTAAGGGTTGCCAGTGCATGGACAACTCTTGACAATCCTCTCAAAAAAATTTCCAGGCACAATAGTTTAGGAAATAAAAAGGAACAGGAATTGCCAGTACATGGACAATCCTGACATTCCTTCATTCAAAATAAATCTTTCCATGTACAGTAGTATAGGATCATGTTCATTTCCACTTCCATTCATTCCATCCTGCTCGCTAGTCCATAACCTTCAAAGTTTGGTCTGCTCATCCAAAGATCTACATCCTTGCAATGATCTCACAATCGTCCATCCCCAAACGGAGCCACTGTTAGAACTATAAAATTTTGAAAATTTCATGGCTGTTTATACTCATTAGTTCCTAAGATTCCCATACCATAAGCATAAGAATCCGCTTTGCATAAAATATTTTCCCATGTTTTAGTTTGTTTTCATCATTTGGTCCTATAAAATTCACCTAACAATAAGCATTTGAATGTATAAACTATATCGGCGTAACATGTTGTAGGTCCCACCGATCCCAAAAGATTATTTTATACTAACGCCTATTCTTTTTCAGTCTATTGGCAAGAGGTCGGGAATGTCTTACCGATATGATTTCATCTGAGGATTCATATCGCCATGATGCAGTTCACAGTCTCAACAACAAAAGGATCCTATCGACAAGACAATAGTCATCGGGGTGAGTCATATCGAGAAAATATGTGTCTTACCGATTGAAGCACAAAGAACTATATCGGCCAGACTTGGGTTGTCGGAGTGAAGTCCCGTAGCATTCATCTGGTCTTGTCGATAAAGCGAAGGATGGTTTTGTCGATATGAGTTCATTGAGTCTTGCCGACCCCCTATGTCACACCGACAGAGTTGTATTGGTAAGGACTTGGTGATACATTTTGATCATCGGCGAGACAAACTTCATCGGAGAGAGATAGGAGTCATACCGAATGTTGTTCCATTGGCAAGAAAATAATTATGTCTCAGCGATCAGAATTGACGAAGGAGATATCTCGGCAAGACACGAAGTAAGTGGAGGAACATCTGCCCGACTTGCAAAGTCACAGTGATAGGTTTGCATCGGTGAGAGTTATAGCGATACACTTGAGACTAAAGGGATGACTGTTGGGAAGACTCAGAACATTGGTGAGACTGTAGGATATCATAGCGATATATAATCTGTGGTAGTCAAAGAGACTCAAAACGTTGGCAAAACTATAGGATGTCTTAGCGGGTGTCTAATGAATGTTGATAAAAGTTCAAAAAAATGGATTGCCTGAGATTTGAATACAAAAGGACGCGTCCTTTCGTGTTGCTAATGTATAAATATCCATTTTTTGACAATGAATAAAAGGAGAGAGATAGCGAATAGGAAAAAATACAGTAGATATAATTTTTTACAATTCCGAGACTATGATGCATGTTTGAAATAATGGAGATATCAATGGAAGTTATTTGATTTGGTGGCGTATTTCTGGTATCAATTGTTTGTTGTGTTAATTGAAAGTATTGCTGAAGTTGTCTCCAATGTTGATGTTTTCTAATTATTTAAACTGATATATCAAGGATAATTTTTAGTTTATCAATGCACACTTGTTGTATCTATATGGTTTGATTAATTGGTTCTTTCAAGGAAAGATTAAATCCTTTTAGTCAATCATAGTAATTAGAGAATCTCATTTGGATCATTAAGAAGAGCTTGGTAATCATATTCTTGCATGTTTATACAAGTTATAAACTCAAATTGGTATGCCAAAAAATTAGAGTGCCTGCCAGAAAGAAGTTACTCATTTTAGATCTTTCATTTGACTCCGTACACCCAATAAGGCACTAGTCTCTACCATTCTACTATTTAGTTTCATTCATTTTTACATATGAACATATTAGATTTTAGCCTTGATATTGCTTATACAATTTGTACCAAAATAAAATTCATTTATCCACTCCCATTTTACAGTGTGGGTAAATTACTTTAGGAAATAAACAAAATTCAAGCCTACTTCATTGTCATAGGTACACCTGCCTAGGTCTGGAAGCACCTGAAGAGTAGAAGGTTCAATTAATTTGGCCTTGTCTATTACCCTAAAACGTTGTGAGAGCTCGGCAACCTCTTATGGTTCAAACCTACATTTTTGAGAGCTAACAGGAGGTGGCGATGTCGTCTGCGGGGAGTCGTTTCTAAGAGTGCACGATGGGAGAAATGGCAGGCCCCGCATGGTGTAAGTCCACTGGCCGCTGAGACGTCGCCGAGACAATGACGAGAGATAGGAATAAACTCACAATGCAGGTTCCACATGAGCGATGGATGACGTAGCCAATTTTAAATATCATCATGAGCCACCATTTGGCTCTCTCATTCACAGACTCTTTAATGAGTTTATATTTAGTGACTTTGCAACATCTCTAACCTCTCTTTGCTATAGGAGGACCATATGAACATTCAATGCGAGCTAATGATGGGAGAGGGTAGGGCACAGTGATTAATTCATTGCAAGAGTAACGACAACATAAAATAGAGGTAAATAGACCATACGAGAGAGATGCAGGAAAGTAGTGGTGCTTCACTGTCATAAAGTAAGACAATGGTAACGACACCCAACTAGCGGCGGCCTATATGGGTGGACCCACCGACAAGCCCAGACTTAGGACCCGACTAGTGATCGAGAGATTTTGCATCGAGGAAATGACATATGCAAGACCCGCACAGTGAAATGACCCTAAGGTTTCACCGTTCAAATAACGACCGTCAAAAGATGGGTTTTTGTCAATCAACATCCACAGTTATTTGGGAAGACCCAAATAATTGTTATCTTGGTGGTTTTTCTACCTCAGGTTCCCAGGCTAGGGTCACTGATATGGGATACCCAGCGCATCACAAAGGGGTGACACGAAGACTTGATCATAGAGGGACAAAGACGAGGATGGCAAGACCAACTGCGGATCTCGCCATGCGGGTGGAAGTCAGGGGTCGTCCACTGCTTAGCGGTGAAATGAGAATGGAGACCCACACTGGGCGACCCACAACTGCGGGTCCGCAAAGCATGAATGAGGCAGTGAAAAAAGTGAATGTGGGGCTTGCCCCGCAAGCAGAGGTCAAGGCTTAGCTGCAAGTGAACAACGGATAACAATGGCAAATGACAAGAGGAAAACCGCGAATGCGGGTCTGCTAGGGCCAATGGATGCCAAGCAAAAAGCTAAGGGAAACATGCAGGACTTAGCCTGCAAGGGAAAATGACTTGGTGAAAATCAGGTTGGCGAACTTGGCCAAGGGAAATTTGATCGTTTATGGCTTGTGACCATCTTGGCCTTAGAAACAGGAGTGTGCAAAGCAAGGCAGGACAAAACAACCCGTCAAGAGAAAAAAAGAGGGGGTCCCTACCTTTAGCAGGGCGTGTGTGCAAAATATGCACAATAGTGGTCAAAACAGTTGAAAGTGGACTTGTTATTATCAAAAGCGGTAAAGAAATTCAAAAGTGGTACAAATAGCAAAGGTGAAATTTTTTCTCAAGAGCGAACAATTTTAACAAAGGCAATTATTTTACATGGATAAAGTCAAAAGCAAAAAATTAAATAAAAGGAAAAAATAAAAGTGAAAATTTTTCTGAAAAGTGAATATTTTAATCAAAAGTAGTTTAGAAAGGAAAAAGAGGCACACTTAAAAACTACAAAGGCAGTAAAAATGATGAAAGTGTAGAAAACATAGAATTACTATTAATGCCTAAAAAGTTTTCATGCATTAATTACTCAAAAACGAAAAGATGAAAATAAGAAAGGAAAGGATGCATATCAACGTACCAATGCCAAGAGGCCTCCCAAACTCATGAACCGCATCTACATGATGTGAGGCTCCTCGAATCCTCGACATAGCTCCTCAACAATCGCAAAATCAAGAAATCCAGAGGCAAGAAGTTACTAAAGGCTCAAAATGCAAATGAGGTAAATTAAACCCTAATTACCTATTTTAACCCCCAAACCCTAATTTTTTACCTAGGAAATCCTCCTAGGTTGAAACAAAGAGCTCTCAGGAACATCTGAACTATCAACGAAGGCCCTGTAAGCTTAATTTTTCATCCTCTGTGCTTTTGAACTGAAATGGAATATTATCGCGAGCCCGACCCAAAAAATGACTTTTTTGGCCAACCTCTCAAGGGGGCAACCCAATGTCCTACCATCATTCCACTGACTGATGAGGCACAATGGGGCATATAATTTTTTTCAAATCTTGATCTTTACATCAAAATATTTGAATCAAAGCAACCAGTAATTTGTCTCAAAGAGGGGCAAAATGCAGACATGTAAAAATGACCTAACACTTATTGCAACCTAAATGACATTTTCTCATCATCAACATCATTATCACCTAATATCATTGCATTTCACATCAATTACATCAAAAATTATAATTTCCTCTATTAATTAGATAATATTACATTATTTAATTAACTCACTTTTTCATCATTTTTGACTAATTAAATAAATTTTATTTATTTAATAAAGTCCTAATCTAGCTTTATTCCTCGTGATTAATTAAATAACATCAATTATTATATTATGTCACTAATTTACCCTATTCCCCTAAATCAATTAAATTGTTTCCACTTAATAGTTTAATTAAATTACTTTCCCCTAAACATGAATAATTGAATAAATTATTCAAACATCATTCAAAAAGGTCAAAAAAATAAATACAGCTTTGTTTGTCAAAGTCAAACATGACTTGTGCATTCAACTCAAAAAGGCTTAATTAATTAAATCAATTAATTAATTACCCTCACCCACTTTTATGATTGAGAAAATTACGATCCCTCGATTGCTCACTCTAATTGGCTTATAGAAAATGGTTTGAGATTTGAAACTACCAACTTATGAATTTCCCAAAATTATCTTCTACTAAATATCACTCAAAGAAAAGTTAAAATGGCTACCCCTGAATACCTCATTGTGTGTTTTAATTTAGTAATTTTCTACTTTAGCTATCATATTTGTAAAGGTTAGAGTAACCTCTAGTCAACTTGTTATTCCAAGTTGGTGTTTGAGCTTTGATGAGCCTAGTTTTTGGTCCAATTTTGGGTAGAATCTATAGTTTATTTGCTGATAGATGTCATGGACTTTAATGTTAAATGTTGGTATTTTCATAATATTTCCCTCAAACCATTGACATTGGACTTAATCCTATCTCTGGAAGTTTTAATGACATTCCACATATTATGTGGATTATCTATATTGATTTTGCATGTGGTTAATGAATGTTTCTTAAGGTGGTTACAGATGTGTAGTTATTATATGTACTGACATTTCCATGCATATTTAAAATGCTAAGTTGAGGAGGACACCGCCAATTGGGCATGCACCATAACCTCCAGCAAAGGAATCACTCCAAGTCAAAGGAGGCTGATGAAAAAAGATTCTTCATGCAACTGAATGTAACTACCTTGTTGTAGTGGAATTTAATGATTGAGCATACATGAGCATTACTATTGTGCTAAATCTACGTCTAACCTACATGTCTGACCAGATTCTATGCATGCATAACCACTACCGCTCCACTTTCCCTGTTTTCCCTAAAATGGCATCCTCCCAGTCATGGAGTTGAATGCCTTATTTAGCTATTAGTATAAATAATGATCTGACGCTCCTTCTTCGAAAAGGTTGCACAATTTGATATTGTACTTGCACTCTCTAGTTTTCAATAATACAAATACTACTCTTTTGTACACATGATTTACAGTGAATAAAATATAGTTCTAAGTTTGAGCATCTGAGTTCTCATTAGTTTTAGAGGATACTTATCCAAGGGGGCCCACTTGGTGAGTAATCCATCCTTTAGTTTAGTATTAGTTTAGTTTTACTTTATGTTTAGTACTTAGTTAGAAATCTTGCATTGATTGTTCCTACAACCACTAGAATTCCATTCTGTGACTTCCTGCAGCCAAAGCAGATAGAATAGTTTCTTGTTTGTTGCTCAGATTTTTATTCCTGTTATGCATTTCAACTTAGCATAGTCGTTGATTGATGTTCATAATTTGTCTCATTCCTTTTCAAGCAATTTACTTTTAGTATGATGTGTTCCCTAGTTGTAGAATAGAAATGGCTACATAGCATTCCTAGTGCACATACTATGCTGGCCCATTTCAAGTTCACATCCCTGGGTTGACAATTTAAATGCACCTTCATAATGATTGAAATAGCTATTCAGGTTAGATGTCCAATCTTTGAATCATGGTTGTAAGGGTTGAGTTATCAAATCATTGTAGGAGGCCAACATTTTTGGTGTTGTTGTCAGGGATGGTGTCAAACTAGGGAAATATTTTTGAGTCATTGGTAGTTTTTCTTGTTGTAAAGTTTTTGGAAGTTGTTCTTAGTATATCCTCATTTAGGAAGTAATGACCCCCCCCTCATTCTTTACCAATTCTTTGTGTGATCTGGCTGATAGTGAGTAATACCACATGCATAGAGGTAGGAGAAGGGATACTTATGGGAGATTCCTTCCTAACAATCCTAATCCATTCTAGCTAGTTGAATATCAGAATCTGCCAAGAGAAGAAGAAGAAGATCTACATCCCTTTGCTGATGCATTTCCTAATCTGACTAGCTCTGAAGTCTCCTTTGAAGACCAAAATCAGCTTGAGAACCCCTTTGCTTTGGAACTACATCAAGCAGACATGGGTGATGAAAATGGGAACACACCTAACCCCCCATCTTTTCCTTTTCCCATTTCCCATTAGAATGAAGTTGACAACATAAAAAATATCCCTGCTTCAGCACTCCCCAAGTTTTATGGACTTGTCACAGAAGATCTTGATACCTTTTTATTTGAGTTTGAAATACTCTGCAGGAGTTATGATTATACTACTGATGCCCATAGGCTTAAGATATTTCCTACCACTTTGAAAGAGGTTGCATTAAGATGGTTCATGAGCCTAGGCAGAGATACTGTGGAAACTTAGGAAGACATGAAGACAAAATTCCTTGAGAAATACAAGGAATATTGTAGGGGCAGCAACATGAGAGGAGGCGACATTTATAGGATGCAACAAAAGGAAGATGAGAGCTTGGAAGATTATACTGCAAGATTTTTCTTTTTTGCCTACAAAAATATCCACACCATACACCCAATGAAGACTCATAAAAGTTGTTTTTTCTAAGAGGAATTAATGATAGTTGCATTGATGCCTTGGACCTCATGGGAGGAGGAGATATCACTCAAGTTCCTTGGGATGATATCAAGAAAATATGCCAAAACTACTCTAGGGAAGCTTCAAAGAAAGGGAGAGCTTACCAATCTTCCATGGGTAAGTCAACTACCGGTGGAGTTTCAAGAATGGAGATTACTCATTTGCTAGAAAACTTCAAGCAAGAATTATAAATAATCTAGCTACTCAGTTAGATACACTTCAGGCCAAGAAGAAGCAAGAGGAGGCAGAGGCAATGTTGACAGAGTATTGCCCCCAGTGCAGACAAAAGAAGAAGGACTGCAGATGCAAGATGGTAGCTAACCTTGAAAGCAAGCAAATTTCACCTGAGTTCAAACCAATCTAGATTGAAGAAGACCAAGTCTACTATGTTGCACAAAGGAAGCCTTGGGCTTCAAGACAAGGTATACCATTGGATCCACTATCGTATGTTGGGGCATATTTTAATTCCTATTCATCTGGTAACCAATGGCAACCCTCATATCCATCCAGTTATGGAGGATATCCACCACAGCCTTGGAGTACCCCTTCAAATGCTTGGCTCAATCATTAGAGTTCTCCACCCCAGTGGCATCAACCTTAATGGAATTGACAACAATTTCAAGGGCATTGGCAGCCAACTCCAGGAAATTGGCAGCAAACAAATCAATGGAGAGGAGGACAACAATGGCCTACTCAAGAAACCAATTGCATGCAACCACCTTCTCAGCCCCAATAGCCTACTATAATGCCTCCACCTGCTAATCCAAGCTCAAATGAACCTAAACCTACTCAACTACCAGCTCATCCCACACCCAATCCAAATAACAAACCACAACAACAACCTGCATACTCTGCTTATTCAAATCAATTCCATACATATGTTGTGAGTGTAAGTGATATCCATTTGCATTTAGGAACTACTCTACCAACCCCTTCCAAGCCCATTATCACTGAGCTTCCTGTGGAAGAGGAAGAGGCACCTCTGAATGATCCCATTCACCCAAGTGTACCTTAAAATCCTGAACCAGTCCAAGTCAAGTAGACTGAACAAGAACCACCATTTCCTTAAAGATTGGAAGTTTCCAAGAAGAAGGACGAAAATGAGGATACAACCTTTGACATCTTGGATCAGTTGAAGCATATATGTGTCCAGATACCTCTATTTCAGGGCATAAAAGATGTTCCAATCTACGACAGGGCAATCAAGGAAGCATGCCTCAAGAAGCCAGGTAGGAAAAAGAAGGACCCAACTATAGTTCATGTGGTGGGATAGCTAGCTGACATCATGTTGGGAGAAGTAACTATCCCCAAGTATAATGACCCAAGTAGTCTTGTGGTAGTAGTTGTTATCAATGGAGTCCAAATTAAGAATGCTTTGATTGATTTAGGGGCAGCAATAAATGTGATGACCAAAGACATCCTGCAACAACTAAATGTTGCAAGCATGAGATCTACTCCTAATGTCTTGCAGCTTGCTGATAGCTCTACTGTTAAGCCTGATGGTGTAGTGGAGGATCTTGTGGTAATTTTAGACTCTTGGGAGTACCCAACAAACTTTATGATTCTTTCTCCTAAAGCTACACTAGGCAGGTATCCCATCATTCTTGGAAGACCTTGATTGGAAACTACAAACACATACATTAGATTCTGGTTAAGTGACACGACCATCTCAGATGGGAGGAGCACTAAAACGTCTGTTCTTTATCCTCCTGCTCAGCCATCTCATGATGAAGATAATCCCTTCTGGCCACATGTTAGTGAAGAGGCCAAGGAAGTTAATTTTGTGGCACAACTTATGATGCTAGGTAGAATCTCTTGCATGCAACTCAAAGATGAAGATGAAGTATTGGTTAACATCATTTAGAACCATTGTGAAGTGGAGGAAGCATCATCTTCTGATTCAGCTACTCCAGTCAAGATACTTTTGTCTGCTCTTCCTGCAACCACTGTTCTTGCAGACATTCTTCCTGTAGCCATTGTTCCTACAGCAACAAATATGTCACATACATTGCTTCCATATGAACTAAAGGTACCATTTGTTAATGAAACAGCTATGATAGAGCTAACTACACAAGTACAAGTGTCAGAAGGAAAGTATCTGAATGTTAATAGTAAATTAAGTAGGGAACATAAATTGTTATTGAAAAACGTATTAAGGACCCATCAGCATGCATTTGTGTGGGATTATCATGATATGAAGGTATTGGACCCTAAACTTTGCACATACAAAATTTACATAAGAGATGATTTCACCCCAGTAAAATAGCCACAAAGAAGAATTAACCCTACACTAAGAGAAATTGTAAAAGGGGAATTGCAGAAATTACTAGATGTAGGATTCATCTACCCCATTTCAGATAGTTAGTGGGTGTCTCCATTAGTGATTTTTCCCAAGAAATGAGGGAAATGGAAAGTTTTTTTTTTATTATAGGGAACTTAATGCTGCCACCAAGAAGCACCACTTTCCCTTACCCTTCATTGATCAAGTTTTGGACACACTTGCAGGAAAGCAATACTTATCTTTTCTAGATGGATTCAACAGCTACAACCAGATCCAAATTGCACCTAAAGACCAAGAGAAGACCACATTTACCTATCCATGGGGGACCTATGCCTATTTGGTACTTCCATTTGGCTTATGCAATGCACCTACAACTTTTCAAAGGGCAGTCATTAGCATATTCTCAGACATTTCTCATGATTGCATGGAAATTTATATGGATGACTTTACCACTTATGGTGTTGATTTTAATCAAGCATTAGAAAATCTCAGGAGTTTCCTATAGAGATTTGAAGATAAAAACTTGTCCTTAAACAATAAAAAGTGCTTCATGATAATGCAGGAAGGTGTAGTTCTTGGCCACTACATCTCCCACAAGGGAATTCAAGTAGAACCTGCAAAGATTGAGGTAATAAAAAATCTGCCCATGCTTGCAAAACATAAGGATGTTAGGAGTTTCTTGGGTCATGCAAGATATTATAGGCATTTCATCAAGGATTTCAAAAAGGTAGCAACACCATTGTACACTCTTCTCACTAAAGATGTTGAATTTTAGTGGACTAAAGCTTGTGATAGGGAATTTTTTGACTTGAAGGCAGCTTTGACTCATGCTCATGTACTCAAAGGGCCTAATTGGGAAATTCCTTTCCACATCCATACTGATGCATCAAATTATGCCATAGGAGCAGTATTAGGACAAAAAGAAGGAGCTGTTGAAAATTCCATTTACTTTGTCAGCAAGAATTTACAAGGAGTTGAATTCAATTATACAGTGATAGAGAAAGAGATGTTGGTAGTAATCTATGCACTAAAAAAATTCAAACATTACATAATAGGCTACCAAATATTTGTGCACACTAATCATGCAGCCATTAGATATCTCATGAATAAACCTTTGATCATAGGTAGATTGGCAAGATGGTTATTTTTTATGCAAGAGTTCGATATAACCATTGTGGATAAACTAGGGAAAGCCAATGTTGTTGCAGATTTTCTTTCAAGGCTGACTACATCACAAGACAATCAACCCATAGATGACTCTTTTCCTGATGAGAATCTATTCCCCCTTAGTTTACAAACACCTTGGTATGTTGACATAGCCAATTACTTGGTCACAGGTAGAGTTCCTTCTCACTTCTCTCCAAAAGAGAAAAGGGCACTCATTGAAAAATATTTTCCTTTCCCTTGGATTGTTGGATGTTTTTTTTATACTAGACCAGACCATGGCACTAGGAGATGTGTGAGAGAAGATGAGACATATGACATTTTGCATGCATGTCACAATGAACCAGGTGGAGGAAATTTTACAGCCAAGAGGACATCAATGAAGATTTTGAACACAAGATATTACTATCCAACACTTCACAAGGATGCAGGAAGGTATACCAGAAAATGTGATAGATGTCAAAGAGTGGCCAGACCAACCAGATCTGATGAGATGCCACTTTTACCTCAGGTAGTAATCACTCCCTTTGACAAGTGGGGATTGGATTTTGTGGGACCCATTGACCCTCCATCAAATGGTAAATCTTATATATTGGTATGCATTAATTATGTAACTAAATGGGTAGAAGTTAAGGCCATGAAGCATGCAAGAGATAACAAGGTTGCAAAATTTCTTTATGACGAGATTTTCACAAGATATGGAGTCCCAATAGAAATAGTGACTGATCAAGGGGCTCAATTCACATCAACCCTTGTTGCAACACTAGTCAATGAGTACAACATAAGGCATAGGAAGTCTACTCCTTATCAACCCCAAGCTAATGGCCAAGTTGAGGTGACCAATAGAGAAATTGAAGCCATTCTGACTAAAATAGTAGCTATTCATAGAAAGGATTGGGCAAACAAAATACTAGAAGCTGTTTGGGCCTATAGGACAACCTGGAAAATAACGACAAGCTTCACCCCATTTGAGTTTTTGTATGGAAATACAACCATGATGCCCATTGAATTTGAACATAAGACTCTTAGGACTACCATAAATTTGGGAATGGATATTTCAGAGGCACAGAGAGAAAGAATCATGCAACTAAATTCTTTGGATGAGATAAGAAGAGCAGCCCTATAGCATATAGAGGTAGTGCAAAATTAGAGAGTCAAGTGGCATGAAAAATTCATCAAGGACAAGAAATTCTAACCAGGAGATTGGGCCCTACTCTATGACTCCAGATATCAAGACAATGCAGGAAAATTGCAGACAAGGTGGCTAGGACCATATGAAGTTGTTGAGGTCTCTCCTAATGGAGTTGTTTAGCTTACTACCATTGACCCTGTTAGATTCAAATTTTTTGTCAATGGTCATCACCTCAAATTATATCACAAGAGAAATTCCAAAGAAGAGTTCCTATAGAAATTCACCCAACACTCAGCACCCGAGCTTCCTGCAGCCGAAGGAAATGGAGCTAGTGTCTCTCCTTCTAGCTAATTAAGGTACATACTTCTCATAATAAAGACTTTCACTTACGAGGAAGTCCATTTCTTCGCCCATCCTCTCATCCACCCATCCATCACCACCTTTCTCTCTCTTCCATCACTTCATTCCACCTCACCTCATTCCACTTCATCTTCATTAATTGCTTAATTTATTTCTCTACAAGGCGAGTGGTACTTTCTCCACAATCTTTGCAGCAAATATTCAACACATTCAGGTATGTGCGCATTAATTGCTATCTTTAATCATCTTTTAAGTGCGCTCATTTAATTACTATATGGTAGTATAGATGTTTACATGAAATGCCATCATCCCTATCAAATAACCACTCCCATCTCGCATGTGTGGACACATATCCAAATTTAGGTTGGGGGGAGGGGAAAGAAAAGATGTAAATATATTTCCCATGTGTTAATTTATGCTAGGCTATGTCAAAAAAATTAAAATGAGCTGATTTGAAATCCGAGTGAGAGGACGACTTGCATGTGTGAAGTGACATTAACTGTAGTTGCCATTTCTTCCCATCATAATTCTCCTTTATCACTCCTTTTCTTTCCATTATTGACTCTACCGTAATCTTGAGTTGCGAGCAAAAAGGTGAAGTAAAAGAAAAAGAAATTTAGTCGACATCGACACTAGAAATTTAGCAGGTATTGCAAGAAGGTGAACTTGATTTCCAGATAGGAGTTGTAGGAAAGAAATTGCAGAACATTTGTTTGATTGCAGAAAATGGGAGGTGGGTTAATTCGAAATGAACCCATGGTGCATGCTATTTTATTGCAGGATGCACAATGCCTGGCCGAATTTCAAAACTGTGAATGGTTAGACTACTTCCTGAAGTTGGATGGCTTTGATGAAAGCATTGCCCTTGAATTCGTCCATACATTCTCTGAAGGAAAAACCACAGTAAAAGGGTTGGAAGTTATGGAAACTAAGGAAAGAATTGCAGAGGTTACAGGGTTACCTATTGATGGTGAAAATTACCCTACTTCTAGGGATGCCAGATTGGCTAGGGCCGAATTTATAGAGCCAAATGACCCTCCATTGAGCATTGATAAACAGGGTGCAAAGAGAATGTCTCTGCTTGAGTTGTGGAAGCAGATAGCCATTTATGTTATCGAATACATCACCTATGAGAGTCGCCTGTCAAATTTGCATTCCATGCACTTCAAGCTTTTGAATCACATGAGGCACAGAAGGAGGATGAATGTGCCTAACATGCTATACAATCTTCTCTCAATTATGGTGGCCAAGACCCAAAAAGGTAGGGACAATTCTATTTCCCACCATTGTCTAATTAAATTACTAGTTGAGAAGTCTCTACATGATGTGTCTGGAATGACCTAGGAAGAATTTATAAATATTGATCAAATTGGACCTAAGCAGTTGCAACCTAGGGTTTTACCTCAACCCTACAGGTCTGGCAGGAGATTGAGCATAGTTGAAGCCACTCTTGGTGCTTCAACCTCTGGTGCTAGCTCTAGTGTGAATCCTCCTGCAGCAGAAGAAACCATAGAAATTAGTTCTTCTAGAATGGAGCACTCAGAAAAAGAAAGCTCTTCCTCAGATTCTGATGACGACATTCCACTTGGTACCTTGATGAAAACTAGGGCATAGAAGAGAGAAGTAGAAATGAGAAAAGGAAAGGCCAAAAGGCAACTGACAGAAAGAAAGGTGCCAAGTTCTAAGAAGAGGAAGGCTGACATTGTTCATCCTATAGCCAAAGAAAAATGTGAGAGCCCTCCCAGGAAATCAAGACCAACTGGGCCAGCGTTTGGTACGCCTCTGTAGGAAATCCCTAAGCCTAGTGAGACATCCCATGAGGACCCTAAATCTCCAATGGGGTAGGATAATGTCGAAGAAGAAGACATATTTAAGAGAGCATCAAACATAACATTGGCCGATCTTGCTAACATTGCAGAAGAGTTTGAGGAAAATAAGGATTGCCCGCAACATGAGCAAGAAGTCCTGCAGCAACAACCAGAACTAGGGCAGGAGTTCCTGTAGCAACAACAAGAACAAGAACGAGAGTCCTTGCAGCAAGAAGTGGGAGAAGAAACAATACCCTTGCAGCCAGAAACAACTGGACAGCCTAAGCCCATGCAAATAGTGTCATATGAGGAGCCACCATCGACAAAAAGATTGGTAGGAATTCATAATCCTCCTAATTTTACGGTACATACAACAAGTTTGAATTTATGGAAAGAAATACAAAGGAGGAAGAATGGAAAAAGGAAAAATAGAAAATGAAGAAGGAAATTCAAAAGAGGGATGAGGAAATTGAAGATAAGGATGCAGAAATTGCCACCCTAAAGCAGAGGGTGGATGATATGGCAGCTTTGGCACCACATATTTTGGAATGTAGGACCCCTCCTACGGTCTATGCTCTACTCTTGAAAGAGAAATACCTCTCTTTTAAGCTTTCAAGGATTTTCCCAGGTTTGAATCTTTCTATTGACACCCCTATTGAATTCTTCAATGCTTATAGGATTGCCTCACCTGAAATTAAGAATTTTATGTGTGAATTTTATTTGCACAATTATGCTATAACTCAAGACCATGATTGGAATCTGCTATTGTATGTTGGGGATGTCCAATTAAGGGCATTTATGTCTTGGGTGCAAAATGAGATTAGTTGGGGACAACAACATGGAGCTTATAAGCAATTGGAGTCTGATATCCCTTTGCCTGTTAGGGCTGAATCAAGCAACACAAGGGATATTTACAAAGAATGGCTTAAAATTCTTCCCATACCTAGTTATGGGAATAGGATTATGCCTTGGATTGAGGCAGTTTATAGTGAGTATGAGGTAAACACAACAACAAAGGAGGAAACTAAGAGAAGATGTCTATCACAAAGATGGAATAGCCTAATTGATGAGCTGAAATAGGTCGAAACCCATTCCATCCAAAATTATGTTGTAGCACTAAAAAGGATTGATAGGTACATTCAGATTGGGAGAATGGAGGGGCAATTTTTTCTTCCCTTGATTTTCCAACCACCCATTCTCATGTGGCTCGTGCCAAAATTCAGATTCTACCAGTATGACATTGTTGCAGAAAAATAGAGATGGAACAGATTTGACAGATTGGGAGGATTCTATTGGGATCCTGATTCATGCACTGCAGCCACTAATGTTGGATAGCTATCAGTTGAAAACTTCAGAGCTTTGACCAAGTAGAAGAACAATCCTTCCCTTGCTGGAGGACTAGAAAAAACATTAGGTTGGCGGGAGTGATGAGCCTAGTTTTTGGTCCAATTTTGGGTAGAATCTATAGTTTATTTGTTGATAGATGCCATGGACTTTAATTTTAAATGTTGGTATTTTCATAATGTTTCCCTTAAACCATTGACATTGGACTTAATCCTATCTCTCCAAGTTTCAATGAAATTCAGCATATTATGTGGATTATCTATATTGATTTTGCATGTGGTTAATGAATGTTTCTTAAGGTGTTATAGATGTGCAGTTATTATGTGTACTGGCATTGCCATGCAAATTTAATATGCTAAGTTGAGGAGGACACCGCCAGCTGGGCATGCACCATAACGTCTAGCAAAGGAATCGCTCCAAGTCAAAGGAGGCTGACGACAATAGATTCTTCATGCAACTAAATGTAACCACCTTGTTGTAATGGACTTTAATGATTGAGTAGATGTGGGCGTTACTGTTGTGCTAAAATTGTGCCTGACTTGCATGTTTGATCGGATTCCATGCATGCATAACCTCTGTCGCTCCACTTTCCCTGTTTTCCCTAAAATGGCATCCTCCCAGTCATGGAGTTGATTGCCTTGTTTAGCTATTAATATAAATAGTGATCTGATGCTCCTTCTTCGAAGAGGTTGCACGATTTGATATTGTACTTGCACTCTCCAGTTTTTAGTAATACAAATACTACTCTTTTGTACAAATGATTTACAGTGAATAAAATATAGTTCTAAGTTTGAGCATCTGAGTTCTCATTAGTTTTAGAGGATACTTATCCAAGGGGTCCCACTTGGTGAGTAATCTATCCTTTAGTTTAGTATTACTTTTTGTTTAGTACTTAGAAATCTGGCATCTACTATTCCTGCAGCCACTAGAATTCCATTATGTGACTGTTCTTCCAGCCAAAGCAGACAGAGTATTTTCCTATTTGTTGCTCAGATTTTTATTCTTGTTATACATTTCAGCTTAGCATAGTCATTGATTGATGTTCAGCATTTGTCTCATTCCTTTTCAAGCAATTTACTTTCAATATGATGTGTTCCTTAGCTATAGAATAGAAATGGCTACTTAGAGTTCCTAGTGCACATACTGTGCTGGCCCATTTCAAGTTCACTTCCCTAGGTTGACAATTTAAATGCACGTTCATGATGATTGAAATAGCTATTCAGGTTAGATGTCCAATCTCTAAATCATGGTTGTAAGGGCTGAGTTATCAAATCATTGTAGGAGGCCAACAAGCTTCATAAATTATAGTTGTGGATATCGTGTTTTATTTGGATTGATAATTTACTTTTAATTTCTATTGAAAAATTCCATTCTCTGTCTCATTGCATATTTCTCAAATAATTGTTACTTAGTGGCATGCAAAGGAAATAAGAATTGATCAAAATTTAAGGTTGAATATAATCCTATTAAAACTAAAACTTTTTTGATGAATAATATTGAGTTTTAATCATTATTACCAATAGTTAATATTCAACTATAAAAGAGAAGTAATAGTGAATTCAACAACTTACTAATTCAAATATCTAAATTTGAGAGTTTAATAGTTAGACATTTAGCTATAATTAATAATATTTAGTTGGTTATCCTACGTCAAAATATAAAATTTATAGTTACTTATGTTATCCATTTCACATCTTTAATTTTTAGAAATGAAATGGTTATATGGTAACCTTGTTTGAAGATGATTAACTAAATTATCATGTTGGTTAGTTGTCTATTAAGTTATTTTTTCAATAGAATTGATAAATATCAAGATGTTACTATTCCAAGAAATCATGGTTATCAATATTGTGTTTTGATTATAAGGGAAAAATAGGTTTTGAAGGGACATGAAACCCTTTACAAAAAAATATAATAAGTGCTACTAAAAATGATTTTTAGAAAGTTACCAGCAACAACCCATTATCCAAAAAATAAAACAAAATGGGTGCTAGACTAAATATAAGACAATAAACTACCAATAGCAGCCAGCAGCATTAAAAAAGCAAAACAACAAGAAAAAACCTAAACCCAGTAGGAAACAAAAAGCAACTAAGAAGAAAACCAGACACTAATTCAAACTACTCAGGGTGTTGGCCACCTCAAGATGTTGGATTCTATGCCTCTCGATCATATACGGAAGCTCCTTCTTCTTAGCATCAAAGGATCTCTTCCAATCAACCGACCCTTTAACAACAGGTCCTTTGTCATCATCCTTAGCAGGTTTTTTACCTTTTCCTTTAATCGAGTGCTCCTTCTCCATAAGCTCAGCAAAATAAACCTGATCCTCCTCGAGCTCACTTATCTTTCTAAAAAGGACATCCAAGGCATCCACATTGTTCTTCACAGAGATATGACACGCCTACAAAATATTTTTGATATCCACATTCATTCCCATAATCTTAGCTTCCAGAGTAGCCAACCTATCTTCACACAGAGATTTGAAATCATGGTAGGAACCTTCAAGGTCCACAATTCTATCAATAACAATGTCTGGCACCGAGCCCTTCGAAACATTCTTTAGATTCTCCTTCAAACCTCTAATTTTGATATTAATCTTATTGAACTCTTGAAGAGACCACTTAGCTATCTTAAAAGTTCCAGTAGCCCTATTCCTAGCCATTTCCAATAGTTCAAACATGGAGGTAGATTCATCATCGAGGTAAGAAAAGTCCTCAGAGAGAGGATTTACCTTTAAAGGCTCATGTTTCTCTTTTTTCTTCTCCGCATTCTCCTCATCAAGACCCCTTATTTCCTTGTCCTGCTCCACATAGGAAAAATCATGCATCGAGGAGTCCTCAATGGCCACTGTCTTCTCACCAGAATCTTTTCCAACACCAAAAACATTGGGGTCCTTTGCCAGCCCATCTGAGGCCTTGTTCTTTAGGTTGGCAATATGCTTCGACGACCTCTATGGCTTATCATCTAATCCCAAAACATTTTCTTGTGACCCCACCTCAAGGCCACCACCAACAACATCCTAACCAACAACCACCTCTGTGGTCTTGGGTGAGGAATCATCTGATCCCACTTTTCTATCCTTGCTTTCATAAAGGGCAAGTTGCTTAGGTGCCCTATTACTCTTAGAACCACCCAGCTTCCTCTTCTTCAAAGACGTAGTCACAACGGCTAGAGACACATCCTCCTCCTCTTTGTTCCATTCTTCTTCCTCATCCAAAGAAGAATCCAAGCCCAACGACCCAGATACATCACTCAAAGTCTTCTCCTTACCCTTAATGGCCGGAGCAGGGAGAAGATACTTAACATGATTCATAATTAGTAATATAAGACCTTCATGGAGAATGGAATCCCTCCTATTCTTCAAATGAGCGTACATAGAGACCTCCAAAGACAATAACAAGAAAAAAAGGAAAAGAAATGAACAAACCATGTCTAAAATGGTTGAGTAGAGTGAAGTGGTGACCAAGAATCATAGTAAACCTCCCCTCCAAAGTCACATAGCGCATAAGAACCTCAGCAACACTCACCAAAATTTTCTTGAGGGATTCCCTCTCATAACCCCAACTTTCCAATTTAACTAATTTCTTTTTCTCATCATCTTTGAAAAATTGGTCCATCGCTTCCTTGTTACTCTTTTTTTCCTTGAAGAACTTGTGGCCAACCATCGGCATACCAATAACAACAACAACCAATTCCTCATTCACCTCCACTTCTAGGCCATTAATCTTAAGCTTGCGGTTATGCTATAATGACACAAAATGCACCGAAGCATTAGGGTCATGCATGTGCAGCCTCTCTAAGAACAGAGTGAAATTACCAAGACGTAGTATATTCCAAAGCTTCTTCTTTTTCCTAATGCCCCCGCAAGAATGCAGTTCAATTTTTATTCTATCACCACCCATGTCGAACAACACCAGAACAAGCAAACCTTTGTGAAAAGAATTCAACTGGAAGCTAGAGAGAAAGAAAACACCCACAAAGCGTGTAAATTGGAAGAAGGTATTGGAACATAAATGTGGCAATGTCTCAACCCAAACCATCATTCCTCAATAAACTCCTAGCTTTCTCAAGAAGGATCGATCCCTCCTCCCATGCAAGAAAATCATTTAAACTAACAGCCTTGTTGGCAAAAAAATATTCCAATGAGTTTCCTTCTCAGTAAACGTGAGAGACACAAGTCTCTTCACAAGATCGCAACATGATTATAGTATCTTTAATGAGCTGATCCGCATTCCAACTTGGAGGATGAGAGCCACGTAGATAGTTAATTATGTTTAAAGAATCGCCTTCAACCCATAATTTGGAGTAACCTTTACTGATTGCATATTTGACACTTATGAACGTAGCCTCTGCCTCCACACAATGATTTGTCTAGATCCCCAATGGGGGTGGGTTATCGATATTGTGTTATTTTTGTATAGTTGTTAGGTTTATATTATATTTTTTAGTAACACAAGTCATCAATGCAATAATTTAATACTTTTTATTCATATATTAGAATTGAGTAATTTTCAAGATAAGATCCTTAGCATAGTTATTAAGTTTGATCTTACATGGTTAGCATTTGGTATTTCCTAATCCACCATGGAGATAGTGATTAATTCGGTGTCATTTAGTATTTATTTGTGATATTTTTTGATTTAGAGTTTTGGTTCTTGGACATTGAATTATAAGATTAAAAGGTAAAATTAGATCATGCATTATAGTGATGATTCTAAAGCATTATTGTGATTTTTTTATCCTTGAATAACAATTTTCAATTAGGTGAGAACCTAGTTACCTTTATTGAGTTATATATTAACCGATTTGTGAAATTTAGCTCTATATTAATTAAGAATGAGTTTTATTTTTTCATCCAGTAGAAACCTTGTGATCATTAAACTATAAAATAATTTCTTGTTCAAATTAACACTATACTCAGGTTTCAAATGCTATATAGGTGAGTTTTTTTTTATAGAGATAGAAATAGGTTTGTTCTTCTAATACCTTTTTATGATATAAAATATCTTAAGATTACTTAACCAGAGAAGTTAGACATTATAAGTATGTCATGGCTATAAGATTTAAAATGATTTGAATGGACTTTATCGAGCCTCATAATTAATTAGAAGATGAGCAAGATTTAGTAGTAGATTTCTATTAAGATATTTTTTTATCATTTGCACAACATGTTAGTGATAATTTTGATTAGCAATGTTTTAGAGATATTAGGTAATGGTATGTGTTTGTTATCCTTAGTCAAAGAATTATTAATTAGTAGTTATTAATTTGATATACATAAGTACATATAGTTATTTCTTGACATTCTAATTTTGATGCCATTAGTATGGAATGTATAAAAATAATTAGATACTCTTGGTACCATAAATTAGTTATTGAGTTCATGTTCATCAAAATTGAATCGTTATCTATTCAATACTTAGTACTTTTGCACAATCATTTTAATCCATAGTAATTGTTTTGATAGACATTAGCTACATCATATAGTTATAGTGATTGAAATAATAGTTAGTGTATACCTATTCTTAGTAGTTCTTAAGTAGTAGTTGTAGAATGCTTATATACTTCAAATTGGTGATTAGAAAATAGTGAATAATATCTTAGTTCAATGAAATAATAATATTTTCAAGTAATTTTTCATTCAAATAGATGAATCGGTTTCTATAAAAATCTCTTAAGTTTTGATAGAAGAGTGATGTGAAATGTACTAATGGTTTGGATTTTTGCAAATTATCCTTAGTCAAAGGTCATCCATATGGTGTAGTCATAATATATTTAGATCATTTGAATAATTTAGAAAAATTAGTTTGTTGATAATGTATGAGCATCTATCCATGTTTACTAACTTAGTATATATTAACAGACATGGATCTCATCACTAAACATCTCCTTAGAGTGTGTTGTTTAGTAGATTTATAATTAGGTTTATGTCCATGTTTCACTTGAGTGGGTGGCAGCCAACAAAGAATTGTCTGAGGAAAATTGGACCCTAGAAAGGGTTGCGTACCCACTCACACAATTACATGAAACATAGACTAGAAAACAAAACTAAATATGTTATGCCTTGATCCCATTTGGAAGCAAGGTATGTAGGAAGTCTAGGAAATCAAGGATTCTCCCAGTACTCAGGCGTTCAAGGATGGGCTTAGGGTATGTCTAATAAAGATCATGTTAATTTGATTTATAATAAAATATTTAATAACAAAATTTCTTGATTAAGAGGACTAAAATATTTATCATAAAGATTAAGATAAAATATGTTCTTCGTATACTCAAAAGGAATCCTGTATGGATTCGCTTGACTCCCTAAGGCTTTAGGAAAATTTTTGAGGTGGGACTCAAGCTAATTATTTATTTTATATATACTCCTAAAGATGAAAACCTTGGTGCACTTCCAATAAGGGAGTGTAGTCTTTAGAGAAAGACTCAGGTCCCAATGAGTCTAAGTCTCTATCCAGATCATATTCTTATCCCTTATGGATAGATTTATACCCTAATTGGGTAGATTCCTATCCTGGATGGATATATGAACTCTTTTCTTGTATGGACAGATGCCTAACCCATATGGTTGGATGTTTGTCCTAGATGGACAGATGCCTATCACATATGGATAGAAGTACTTGAGTATAAATTTGAATAAACACATAAAAAAGATTTAAAACAAGGAAAAAGGAAATGGAGAAAAAAATTAGTGGTAATTTTTGGGTTCTTACATCCATAGTTTGTTGTATTTGTACCCTATTTTAGTGCATTTTCACCTTATTTCACTGTTTCTGTATTATTTCAGCACATTCACTTTTTGGACCCCCAAAACTATACCTCAACACATCAACACCCTAAATAAACAAATCTTGCATTCCTGAGTTCATTTTCTTCTCAATAATTCCATATTTTAGTGTATCTACACCATATTCGATGTATGCACACTAAAACAATCATCCACATCCAACTATAATATTTCTACTTCTTAGACCATTATTTCCATCCAAAATAATTTTAATCACTTCCAACATCAAGTGTCATACCTCTTTGACCTTTATTTGACCATCAAAACCATCCATTCATTTAAAATCAATTTCCATTCTCTCAAACCTAAGCTTAATCCAAATCCAAATTTGATCTTTAGTAAAACAACCTTGAGATATATTGATATCAAAAAAAATGTTAAGATATTTTCTCCCATCTTCTTCTTATTAATTCCAACGTATCTTCCAATAATATCTTCCCATATATTCTTGTCTTTCATTCTCATCCAAATCATCAATTGGCAATCTTGAATCCATTTTTTATGAGTCTCTTCATCACAACCATCCCAAAATATACCCTCTCTTGATGATGATGATGATGATATTATTGATAAAGATGAGTGTGAATTCAACCCCTTGATTCCATCATCATTAGTAGTATTTATCCAAGCTTCAACTACTCTCCCATCCATAATCAAGTACATTGTGACTAAGAATTGACTAGCACTTTCTACCCCATAATAACTACATGCATATATATTATTCACCCTTTTGATCCCTTCAAAAATTGAAAAAAATCTCTTATCCTCACCCCATATTTCCATCTTATGTCACATCCATGTATCAATCTCCACCTTTCTATAAGGCCCCCATTGTCTCCACATTTTATCTAAATATTGTTTACCACTACCAAAAATACCTACATCCAACCCTTCACCCAATCCTAAACCATCCTAATCATTTGTGTCCATTTCCTCCAATGAATAAACATAATTCTAAAATATGGAATCACATGACCCCACTAGTCCAAAATCGCCTAAGTACATCATGCTAGAATACAATGATATACTGAGAGGAGGTGATTCAATATATCCACAAAATTATACAATTCAAATTTATTAACCAAAACTTCTTACTATAATAAATATATAAAGCATCAAATGTAGATAAAAAAACACAAGCACACAACCATAACACCAAATTTACATGAAAATTCATAGAAGGGAAAAACCATGGTGAGCAAGCTGCTTGGAGCTATTGTCCAAATCTAGTCTCACAAATAAAAAAAAGATTTACAAGTTTTATGGGCTACAACCCAAAGGAAGATTCAAATCCCTATAGATTACAACACTTACAAAAAGAGGCTACAACCTTGGTGCAACTTGCTTAACACAATTTTGTTGATCAATCACCACTGCAACACCAACACTTTTTACACTGACCTATATCCTTAATCCCTTTGCTCAACAACCACTACTTCCTTTAGGTCACATATTTTAGCACGCATCCTCACACTTATACTCACACATAACTCTACTCAACAAGCTCTTCTACCTTTATCTCACTACTTTTGGCATACACTTGCACATACATACACAATCTGCAACACCTATGTTATCTACGGCTCACTATCTTTAGCACACTTCCTCACTCACACATATGCAACTGCCTTCGGATCACTTCCTACAACACACCTCATATACTTATTCACGTACTCACTATCTATAATAAGGACTCACTATCTAGACTGACTATCCACAAGGTTGCAACCTGAAGATACAAAATAAGACAAAGAAGACTTTTTATAGAGAGACAACAATCCCAAAGCAACAAAGGATTCCACCACAATCACTAATCAATCTACATGAATGATAGAGTTCACCTTCTGCTCATTGCATCCAAAAACTTAGCATTAAGCTTCAAACAAATCAACCACACAAATAACTCACACACTTTTAGAATAGCATCAAAGTTACATCTTCTCTTTTACTTATCTTCCTTCTTTTATGGTGTACAATTTTCATTGCTAGCTCATTCTGTATTTATACTATCTCCAACCTTGAAAAGATACAAAGTCGGCCATCAAACTTAAAATTCAAATTAGATCAGCACCAAACATCCTAGGGTGGGATTAGAATGAAGGTGACCCAAACACATGCTTCATCGGGACCCATAATAGATCCAACATGCTTCATCAACTTTGAAGATAGTGCTTAAAACTTGGTCATCCAAACCAGTGTATAACACATAGAAAGATTAAGCTCGACACTTCTAGAAACCAAAAATATATTCAATGCAATCAAAACATCTTTTCTCTAAACCCCCAAGTCAAAAGACTTCATCAAAGAGAAATCCAGACTAGAAACATTTCTCCAAAATCTCAGCCAAAATACAAAAAAACATAGTTCACAACTGGTGAACACAATTCGATCTTCACAAAAAACCAATAGCCAAGAATCTAGATATAGCAACCTTCAACAACCTTAAATAACATATCTGATCCATGCAAACATAGAGACAAGTACCAAAGCAACAACTTCAATACCTGAATACCTATAATCTTCCTTTAATACAATTTTCTCAATATCCTCAACATATACAGTCAATAGCAACTAGTAGATAACCAGCTAACCAATTGAAATCAATGACAACACTTTCATTCCTCTTTCCATTCTTGCAACAATCTCCCCCTTTTTCATTCATGGCAACACATGATGTGGAAAACCATCAAAGACACCATACCAATTCTAGAAATACTTCTCAAGATTTTTCTTTTTTCTGCTCCCCCTTAGAAGATCATCTTCCTCATTACTTTCTTTCTCTTATCAACTTTCTCTCATTTTCACATGCTTTCTCTCCTTTTCACATGCTTTCTCTCCCCCTTTTACATCAATGGAAAAGGAAAAAGATATGTTCATTGAATCTTCCTTTGACATGAAAAATGCATATGACAAAACTTGAAACTACCTGCTCCCCCTTAGAGGTAGCCACCAAAACACCAGTACAAAAAGATAGAATCATGAATCCACAGGATTGATGCACCTCCAAATGCATCTTATTTTATGAAAGGAGGGGAAATAACCCCTAACTTCTCCCGGAGATACTCAAACGTATCTTTAGGAAGATCCTTTGTAAATATATCTGCAATCTGATACTCAAGCTTGACTTCATTATCCATGAAATTCTCTCTCAATAAATGATATATGATAAATGTATGCTTCATTCTGGAGTGTATCACAAGATTCTTCGAAATGTTAGTTGCACTTTTATTATCACAGAAGATAGAAATAGGATCATCATATAGCACTGTGATATCCTTCAATGTTTGCTTCATCCATAACACTTGTGTATAGCAAGATGCATCAACAATATACTCAACTTCAATAGTAGACAAAGAGAATGAATCTTGCTTCTTACTCATCCATGCCACCAACCTACATCCAAGAAAGAATGCACCACCACTTGTACTCTTTCTGTCATCTATACTTCCGGCCCAATTTGCATCTGTATAGGCACTAAGTGTAAAGTTAGTATCTTTAGGATACCATAATACATAATCTAGAGTGTCATTCAAATATCTGAATATTCTTTTAACTATAGTAACATGTGTTTCCTTTGGATCTTCTTGAAATCTAGCTACAAGACAAGCAGCATGCATAATACCTGGTCTAGTAGCAGTCAAATATAGTAGTCCACCAATCATAGATCTATACTTTCTCTGATCAGCCTTAGGTGAATCATCATCTTTACCCAACTTGAAACTAGTCACCATAGGAGTACTTACTAATTTGGAACCATCCATCCCAAACTTCTTCAACATCTCTCTCACATACTTAGACTATGAAACACAAATTCCTTTCTCCATTTGATTAGTTTGTAGCCCAAGAAATAAATGTATCTCCCCAAACATAGACATTTCAAATTCTTTTTGCATCTCTTCCGCAAACATCTTGCACATCTTTTCATTTCCTCCAAAAATAATGTCATCAATGTATACAACTATAATCAAGATTTTTTTTATTTTCAATCTTGAAGTACAAATTATTGTCTGGTGTACCTTTGTTAAATCCTTGCTGACTCAAATACTTATCTAACCTTGCATACCAAGCTCTAGGAGCTTTCTTCAATCTGCACACCATATCCAGTTGTCCTGTTAACTGAAATCCTTCTGGTTGTTCCATGTAGACCTCTTCTTCTATCTCACCATTCAAAAAAGTTGACTTGACATCCATCTAGTAGACTTTGAAATCTTTATAAGAAGTTAATGCTAAGAACATCCTTATAGCTTCCATTCTTGCTACAGGAGAAAAAACCTCCTGAAAATCTATGCTTTCTACTTGTGAGTACCCTTTACACACAATCCTTGGTTTGTTTCTGACAACTTTCCCATTCTCATTCAACTTATTTCTGAATACCCATTTCAATCCAATGATATTTTTGTCTATCAGTCTTGGGACCAATTCCCAAGTTTGATTCTTCTCAATCTGCAAAAGTTATTATTTCATTGCTTCCTTCCAATGTTCATCCTTATAGGCTTCACTTACTTACTCTGTCTCAATCTCATAGAATAAGCACAAATTTACTTCAACAATAGCTTTGCTTCTGGTTAACACACCTTTTGTCTTGTCACCAATAATCTAATTTTCTAAATGATTCCTCTGTACATATTTCAGTGTTATGGGGAACATCACCAGAGCATCTTTTTCTCTTTCACTTTTTTCATTCTACCTTTTCTACTCATGTTTATCTTGTTCTTCCATAATTTCATCTATTCTTGTACAGTCATGTTCATCAAAAATATATCCATCAATATCAATAGAATTCTTCACTGTCTCATCAACCTTCACATTTGAGCTTTCTACAATCTTTCTTAGTCTTCTATTGAAACATCTATATGCCTTTCTTTTAGTAGAGTATCCGAGAAATATTCCTTCATCACTTCTTATATCAAACTTTCCCAAAGTTTCCTCATCTCTTCTGATATAGCATTTTCTTCTCGATACCTTGAAATATTTAACTGTAGGAATTCTTCCGCACCATAGCTCATAGGGAGTATTTGTATTGTTTTCTCTTGCTTGAACTCGATTGAATACATATACAACAATGTGAATAGATTATTTCTAGTAAAATTCTGGT
Organism: Sequoia sempervirens; assembly: GCA_007258455.2. Lineage (NCBI taxonomy): Eukaryota > Viridiplantae > Streptophyta > Pinopsida > Cupressales > Cupressaceae > Sequoia > Sequoia sempervirens. Next base: position 70,179,905 of record VDFB02000015.1, read on the forward strand.
AATCCAGGTTCAGTGATCATTGACCTAGCAGCCTCTTGAATTGTTCTATTTTTCCTTTCAACGACTCCATTTTGTTGAGGATTTCTCGGAGCAGATAATTGTCACTTTATTCCATGCACTTCACAAAACATATTGAACTCATGGGAGGTGAATTCTCCACATCTATCATATCTCAAGCATTTTATCTTCAAATTCACTTCATTTTCAACCATACCCTTGAATGCCTTGAATCTATCTAATGCATCTGATTTATCTCTTAGAAATGTAACCCATGTATATCTAGAATAATCATCAATTAAAAGGATGAAGTACCTTTCACCAAGTAGAATTTGCATTCTTAGAGGACCAAAAATATCTGTATGAACCAAATCTAGTAATCTAGTAGTAGATTGTTCTCTTGATCTATAATGATTTCTTGTTTGCTTCCCAAACTGACAATTCCTATGTAGATATCATTTACAGGCTTTGTAATTCTTCATAGATCTCTAACGGCATGAACAACACTAATCCTCGCCAAGTTATCAAAATTCATGTGACACATTCTCCTGTGCCATAACCAACTGACATTTATTTGAGTCATAAAGTATTTTCCATCAACACCCTTAAGTTGATAAATATTCCCTTCAGATTTCTTTCCTATAGCAATCAATGTTTCAGATCCTTTTGGGATCTCACATTTCTCATCCTTAAACACAAGATCGTGTCTTTTTATGCATATATGACCAACGCTCAACAAATTATGCCTTTTAAACCCTTAACATAGTAAACATCATCAGTATGATGCTTTCCATCAAAACTTACTGAACCTATCCCACCGATTTTAGCACTAGTATCATCTCAAAAGATAACTAGACCTCCATCATATTTCTCAAGTTTCACAAACTTACTCTTATCACCATTCATGTGATGTGAGCAACCACTATCAACTACCCAAAAGTTATTTTCTTATTTAGCATGTAGGGAAGAGATAACTGTACCTTCATTTTTCTCCTTCTCCTTCTCCTTCTCCTTCTCCTTCTCCTTCTCCTCCTCCTTCTCCTCCTCCTTCTCCGGAGGACTTTCCTTTATATTTTTTTCTGGATTAGTAGAAGTAGGTCCATCTTTAATCACCAGGAACAAGCATTCATTATCATTTAGATCTTCATATTATGAATATTCTTCTAAAATAATAGCATTCTCATTAACATAGTAAGCTTTTTTAATCTTCTTTCCTTTCTTTTCTTTCTCATATCTTTGTTCATTCTTTTTAGCTATTTCTAGACACTTTGCAACATAGTGACCAATTTCTCCACAACTAAAGCACTTAAAGGGAAATTTACCTTCATATTTACCAGATCCTTTTCTCATCCTTCTTACAAAGTTAGCTTTGATTTCATCAAATTTTTCTTCATCCAGATCTTCATTTTTTGTAGCTTTAAAATTAGTCTTTGTTTTGCCTCCACTTCTTAGATTCGGCTTCCTCATTTCATAAGATTTCAAGAATCCTAGCAGCAGATCCTTAGTACAAATCTTATAATCTATAGTCTGCTCAATAGCACTCTCCTTTTTACTTTAAGCATCAGGAAGAGTTCTAAGAATCTTCTTTACAATCCTGGTTTCATCTATAGTAGCACCAAGAGATCACATTCCAACCACTACCTCATCCAATCTCTATACATAAGCTTTAACATTTTCATCTTCGGATATATGTATAAGATCAAACTGTGTTTCCAAATTCTATAATTTTGCCTCTTTTACCCTTTCATCACCAATGTGTGCTCTTTCTAAAGCATCCCAAGCTTCCTTAGTTGTCTTCAAGTTCTAAACCTTAATCAACTCGAAATGTACCATACTATTCTTCAAGACGAACTTTGCCTTATTATTCGCTTTATGTGCTTTGATTTCTTCAGGTGTACTTGTACCATTAGCAGGAGGAGTGTAGGGATTCTTATAAGCTTTCTCTACATCATATACGCAATACTCTAAATATTCTTCCATCAATACTTTCTAGATACCATAATTAGTTCCATCAAACCTCAGATAATCAAAGACCATTTTTCTAGCCATCCCAGACCTTCCTCAAGAGGTTAAGCTCTTCACCAAGGAACCAAGCTCCGATACCAATTGTTGGATAGGACAACTAAGAAGGGGGGTGAATTAGTTGTCACATATTATAACCTTCAATTTAATTACCAAAACTTAACACATAAACTGATTAACCATCAAATGCCAATACAAAAACACAATAACACCAGATTTACATGGAAAACCCAATGAGGGAAAAACCATGGTGAGGATTAATTCAAACTATAGAGAATATCCAAACTGATTACAAAAAGGCTCACTACCTGAAATAACGCTCACTGTCTAAGATAAGGCTTGCTACCTGAGATAAGGCTCACTACCTACAATAAGGACTCCCTGTCCATAGGGCTACAACCCAGAGATACAAAAGAAGACAAATAATACTTGTTACAAAGAGACAACAATCCCAATGCAACAAAGGATTCCGCCACAATCACTGATCAACCTGCATGAATGATAGAGTTCACCTTTTGTTCACTGCATCTGGAAAATCAGCATTAAGCTTCACATTGATCAACCACACACATAACTCACACACTTTTAGAATAGCATCAAAGTCATGTCTGCTCTTTCACTTATCTTTCTTCTTTTCTTGTGTAAAATTTTCATTGCTATCTCATTCTATATTTATACTATCTCCAACTTTGTAAAGATACAAAGTTAGCCAGCCAACATCAAATTCAAATTAGGTCGGCGCCAAACATCCTAGGGTGGAATTAGAATGAGGGCGATGCAAACAAACACTTCACTGGGACCCATAATAGATCCAACAAGCTTCATCAACTTTGAAGATAGTTCTTAACACATGATCATCCAAACCAATTTAAAACACATAGAATGATTAAGCTCGACACTTCCAGAAACTAAAAATATCTTCAATGTGATCAAAAAATATTTTATCTAAACCCACAAGTCAAAAGACTTCATCAAAGAGAAATCCGGACCAACAACATTTCTCGTGAATCTCAGCCAAAATACAGAAAAACATAGTTCACAACTGGTGAACACAACTCAATCTTCATAATGAACCAATAGCCAAGAATCTGGATATAGCAACCTTTAACAACCTTGACTAACATATCTGATCCTCACAAACATAGAGACAAGTATCGGAGAACCAACTTCAATAGCTGAATACCTATAATCTTCCTTTAATATAATTTTCTCAATATCCTCAACATATACAGTCAACAACAACTAGTAGATAACCAGCTGACCAGTTGACATCAATGATAACACTTTCATTCCTCTTTCCATTCTTGCAATAGAGAGACTAGATAACAATATGTAGATCACTTTATGAGCATTACATGATATTCAAAAATATTATTATACACCCCTTTTACAACTTCACACTACATTATGTTGGCGCAAGCAAACTGACACAAAAACCAATCTCTCTTATAAACCCATAAAACACATTCTTGAGATAGAACATTGAAAACCATACTTACTTCTTATATCATCAACACTGCCAACCCAATCTGCATTAGTATTGACGAGGGAGCAAACCCGAGACACAAAAATAATGCACACAACTAGAAAATTTTATTATTATTAGATAATGAAAATATTACATGCAGAGGATCCCAAATCCTTGAGCTCTGCGATACATGTAAGCTACAAAAGTTTCAGAAAAATTACAGAAATTACAGAAATTCCCCTTTTCGCAGAATGCGAACTCTTTTCCCCAAAAAGTTTCCCAAAAATAAAAAACTAGCTCATAAATAGCCCCTTCTTCGGTTTGGAGCCAAAAAAAACATTTGAGTTATGAGTTTTGGCGGTTTGGCACCAAAAATTACAATTTGAAATTCAAATTTAAATTCACATTAAAAAATTAGCACATTTCTAAAAATGCACCAACTTCCGGTAGCCATAACTTTTAATCCAACTGTCGGATTTTCAATGATAATACCTTTTCGAAAAGCTCTCGAAAAGATGATGTGGCACAAAGTAGGCCTATGGGTAAATACTTTGGGATTTTTGCAGATTTTTGGGCCCATCTAGGACTGTTTAGTGCCTCAAATTGGACTCGAAAGGTTTTTCAAGGCAAAAGCCAGAAACTGGAACTTGAATAGCTTTCAAACCGTGAATGATCTTGACCTGATTCTTTCGCCAAAGTGCTTATTTTTCCGTCCTCAACCTTCCCATAAATTTTTGTCTTCCCACGCCTTCAAATTGACACTTGCTAAAAATAACAGTTGAGCAGAAAAAGCAGAAAAGCAGTTCTGAAAGTTGGAAACTCTTATTGGATGAAAAGGGTATCCAGAAATGCAAAAACATCTACAAAAAGAAAACAACAGGAACATAAATGGAAAGCATCTTTTTTGAAGATGCAAGATTGCCCTCACACCACTGGATGCTCCTGCATCAAGTATATGCACCTAGAGAAAATTCATTACCCTTTTGATACCACAATCTATAATTTGCAGTGCTCTTCAAATATTTTAAAATTCTCTTGACAATCTTCACATGAGTTTCTCTTGGACTAGCTTGAAACCTTGCAACCAAGCAAACAACATGCATAATATCAAGCCTTGATGTTGTTAAGTATAGTAGGCCCCCAATCATAGACCTATACAAAGTATGATCAGCCTTAGGTAACTCGTTATCTTTTCTCAAATGATAGCCTATTACCATAGGAGTACTCACCGGTTTTCAATCTTCCATGCCAAACTTCTTCAACATCTCCTTGACATAATTTTCTTGAGAGATAAAAATACCATTATCTAATTGTCCAATTTGGAGTCCAAGAAAGAATGATAACTCACCTATCATAGACATTTCAAAGTCCTACATTTCTTCTGTAAACTACTTACACAATTCATCATTGCCACCGAAGCTTATACCATCAACATATAGAACAACTTTTAGAATTTTCTCACCGTCAATTTTTATGTAAAGATAGCTATCTATGGTACCTTTCTTGAAGTCCTGCTAGAATAAGTACTTGTCCAAACTTCCATACCAAGCCCTAGGGGCTTGTTTGAGACCATACAAATCACTCTTAAGTCTACATACCATGTTTGAGTCTGTTGATAGCTGAAAACCATCAGGTTTCTCTATGTAAACTTCTTCTAAGTCACCATTCAAGAAGATAGATTTAACATCCATTTGATATACCTTGGAATCCTTTTGAATAGTGAATGCAAGAAAAATTATGATTGCATCCATTCTTTCCACCAGATTAAATTTCTCCTAAAATTAAATCCCTTCTACTTGTTAATAGCCTTTGCATACCAATCTTGCTTTGTTTCTCACTACTTCTCCATCTTCATTCAATTCGTTTCTGAAAACCCATTTTGTCCCTATCACATTTTTTTCTGTAGGCCTTGGCACCAATTCCCCAGCCTTATTTTTCTCTATTTTATTTAGTTCTTCTTTTATTGCTTGTATCCATCCTTCATCCTTTCTAGCATCAACAAAAAAATTAGGTTTTATTCTTGACAGTAACAAAATTTTTACCTATTCATGTGTCCTTGCAACTATTTTTGTTTGTTTGCACTCCTTCATTCTTATCTCCAATTATCTAATCTTCTGAATGATTCCTTTGAATAAAATTTGGTAGGATTCTTGGTGATCTTCTCTTGTATTTCTTCTTTTTTTTCAATTTCTTGTTCTTCTTCATCTAAGCAGGAAAGGACATCTAACCAAAAATCTTCTTGATCATGTGTGATTTTATGCGACTCTTTATCAACTCTAAAATTTTCACTTTCAACTATCTTCCTCACCCTTTTATTGTATTACTTGTAATCATTGCTTCTTGTTGAGTATCTAAGAAGCCTTCATTAGATATTAAGTCAATTTTTCCCAAACCTTCCTCTTCTCTTTTTATGTAACATCTATTTCCAAAAATCTTGAAGTACTTGACAATTATTGGTCTTCCATACCATAGCTCATAAGAATTCTTGGTGTTTTACACTCTTAGTTATCTCTTGTTAAGAATATAGATATCAGTATGTGCTACTTCTTTCCAATATACATCAAGCAA